>OW051462.1:6000000-7200000 GCA_932521415.1 Oscheius sp. DF5120
ATGGATCCAGTCGAGCTAAATCTTCCATATTTTCCTTATCAAAGCGTTTAGCTAAAAAAAGTGTAAATTATATGAAAATTTATACTAGTTATAAGGTGTGCAAGCAAATGTAGAGCGAATTCCACAAATACATGAAGGCGGCTTTTTGTAGAAGTCTTCACTAGTGCTCCAACTCTTTTTGGAGCCTAAACTCTCTTTATCATTTATGAAATTACTTACTTTAGGTAAGATAAAACAACTTTCAGGACGGAAAGTTTCACTTTCTTCTAAATCCGATTTCCTCCCAAGTGTTTCCATCTTTTCGATATTTTTATTTATAACCTGATAAATAAGAACCAACTGATCTTCCAATGTTAGACCTAACAATAAAAATAACTGTAATCTTGATTAACTAACCTTTGTTATCTCGAATTCCAGATGCAAATTTTGCCAACAGATTGCTTACTCTAGCAATAGCTTTCGATGATGTTTTCTTATCCAGCTCTTCCTTAAATTTGTCCAAAACTATCCCCAATGATGTTGATGCTATAAATTTTCCTAGAAGAAGAAATGTGTCCGGTGTTTTATTTCCCTTCGCTTCAGGTAACTCGGCTTTAATAGATCCCACTTCCTTCTCATCTGCCGTATCATCAAATTGATCTTTTATACATAACTGAAATGCTTTAAATTAGGTAGAAAAAGATATTTTACCTCTAAAATTTCATCCAAACACGGATCTAGATTTCCAATTTCCAACCGTGGCTGCATGTGAAAAATAAACGTTTGCATTGTAAAAATCATAACATGCACCTATGAAATATAACCATAGATTCAAATTCAATTACTTGATATCCTTTAGTCATAATCGATTTCATTTCTTTGATAATATATGGTAGATATTTTGGGCCTAAACATTCACATACTTGAAGTGTTACTTTTCGTGCTGCTTCACGAACACTATGTGATCGAGAAATCAGTAGATCACATAATTTTAGTATAATTCTTAAAGCATCTTTATGTACATGAGACACACATACCCATGTGTATGTTGCTTTTGCAAACCTTCAGGCAACTTCTGAAGCAATTTAATAGCTGCTAATGCGATAGGAGATTTGATTATATCATCATCATTTGAGTAGTTATTATATTCTGCAATGTTTGCTTTCTTGTGTACAGTTCTTGACTGAAATTCAAATAAGTTCTAAACAATGCTAAAATACTTTGCCATCGATGCACTTCCTTAACCGCGGCAGTATATTTCTCATTATTTTATCACGCACAAAAATTGAACTGCTGTTTGAGCTATCTTCAGAAAGTTTATCTTCGATAGAAGCCACATCATAATGAAAAGCGTCGATTATTGCAACAACAACTCTTAATTTTCAAATATAGAATAAATTTATCATACCTAATAATAGGTTTGGCATTTTCAGTATCTCTATTTAGTTTTGTTATCCAATATTCTAAAGTTGAGATGTAACTTGACCAAGGTGCAATCTCCATAGTAATATTGAGAAGACGTAAACTTTCATCAGAAATACCTGCAAGAACAAAATCTTAAAATCTTTAACTACTAACCTGATGTTTTACTTGCTGTTGAAATAATATAATGATTTAGTATTGGAATGAGATATCTGTAAAGAACCTCGAATGGAACATTAAGCTAAATACACAAATAAATAATAATAATAAAATTCAAGCAACCTTTCCATCTCTAATACTGTTGACCAACTTACTAATACATCTTTGCCGTCTATGAATCTGAAAGAAAACATTAATTGTAAAATACACAATCTTACTTGAATATGAATCAGATTTGTAAAGAAATCCTGCTCTTCATCTATATTTTGAAGCTGTACGAAATGAGTTAAATGTTCATGTTGAGGGAAAGATGTAACGAGTGTACTCAATAGTCGAACACACTCCTCTCGCACCGCTTCTGATTCATTACGAAATCCTTTTAATAATAAACTGAGCAGATTTTTATCAAGAAGTCTTTGTTTTGCTAAGTCATTATAGCCATTTCGACCGATGTGTTCAGCTAGTGCCCGTAAATTTGAGGCGGAGGTGGACCGAAGTGCCATATCATTTGTCTACAAATGGTTAACAGATGGGAAAAGTTTGTTGTCTACCGTAAACAGTGTAAAGAAATGTGTAGATATAACGAAAACAAGAAATGCTTCATCATATAATGATTCGTTAGTCCACATCTGAACAGTAACGTTAATAATAAGTTACAAACTTCGAAAAGCTTATTGTATGCATTATGTCTCCGCTCATGATCAGGTTCGTCAAGCTTTCGTTCACTCCAGCTTTCCAAGTCAAAAATGAGGGGTAAATAATTCTAAATATATTCATATTTTTAAAGAATAATAGTTCAACCTTTAAAGAGGTAGGAGTATGAGGATTTTGAATAATTCCATCTAGTACTCGTAGGAAAGTTGCTCGATCAGCTCGTTCATTAAAAGTTGAAGAAATTCTTGCAATAGATGATACATAATTCACAGGATTCTTGACCAATTTGAAAAGCCTACTTAAGGCAAGTATAATTTTATGCAAAATTTCAGATTGTAGGATTCGCCTTTCCAATTGTACAACTAAGATGTGGACCATTCGTTCACCCGCTTCTCCATCAATAATGAAATCGCACAATCTAAACAAATTATAATAATTTAAAATTCAAACCTGCTAATAATTTCCAAATTTTCATTAGAAATAGTTTTTGATTTTACATCCTTATCTAATGATTCAGAGAGATATTGAAGAACAAGGGGAAGATGTTCCACAAGTAAAAGCGTACCATAATTAACGTCTAAGAAGTTGAAATTGTGTTGAATCACAAAATGACATACCTTGATTTGTTACTGCCTTATGATCAATGGAATCAATTTCGACAGAAGAGCTTTCGTTACTAAGTGTTAGAAGATAAACCATTGCATTACGAATAATTTGTAGCATTTCAGGTGTAAGACCATTCCAGTGCAAATGTGATAATAAAACCTCAAGTAAACTGACAGAGGTGGGAAGTTCTTCAAGTTTTACCAAAACTGATAGAATAGGCCAAAATCTAAAAAAGATTTTCAATATCTTTTACATAGAACTTACGATGGTAGTTGACATAAATTTGCTAATAATTTCACAATAGAAAAAGGAGCAATATATATTGATTGTCCTGCATTATTCTTTCCAACTTGCAGATAACACTCCAATGAAACTTGAAGAAGCTGTCTAATTTCATTTGAGACTAAGGTTCTCGTCGTAAATGAAGCGAAGAACTAAAAAACTGTAATCGGTTTAAAAGACATACCTCAGAAAAATTTTCATTCAGCAGTTTACGCAATTCCTTAGCCTTAGCAAATTTTTTCGTTTCTCCTACGGAAGCTGTCAACAGTTCACGAATAAAAAGTCCAAGGCTAAGTAAAGTTCGAAGAATTTGAGTTTGTTGTTCCTTCACTAACGAACGTGATATTCTTTTGATTACATCGATTATGTTGATGAGAATGCTGAAATTATAATTATTAATGCAGTTATATGGTGTCTATTTCCTTTGGTAAATATACTAGGATTATTAGCATTCATAAGAATCAGAAGGCCCTTGGTCTTATAATTATTCGTTGTCTTTAATTATACGCTTCGTAGAGCTTCTGACAAATGGCCCATCAACATCATTTTAGTGAACGAGCTTTAGAAATGTCTTTTAACGAGCGTAATAGACGGCTGTAATGCGATAATAATATAATGATCCTTCGTTGTCTTTGTTTTTTAATTCGCAACACTGTGAAGTATATTAATGACTGATCTTAAAGGTGTGCAGTAACACCCAGCTGCCACCCGACCCCATTATTTTATAGTATATCATGTTTCACACAGGTGTGTATCCTGGAGCCCTATCAAGGATACCTCATTTCTCAAACTTTGCAAAACGGACGCACGTCATTATTTTGTGTGGGATAATAATATTTATACGGACTACCCCCGGGAGGGCACCTAAAGACACATTCAATGACACGCCGATGCCTCTCTTACAATACCCATTATCCGCCCAAATATCTCACGAAAAGGCGGCACCACTTTTATATTTATCTGCTATCCTTGTTTCACATCCCTTAGTGGCCCCTGTTACATTCGTGAACCAACTGTTGCTCGCCGTGAATTCGCATTCGCTTGTAAAACACTACCTCAGCAAATACTTTATGTCCTCTCAACCAGCAAATGTCATTTAAATTCACTGTCGTTTTTTAGATGCAATGCCTATATTCATAACCATTCTAATTTTCACGGTATTTAAAGTTATATCAGTATATGGACAGCCATGCAGGTAGGAATAGCTTTTAAATAATCTGTTTAGAGCTAATACGAGCTGGCATTCTTCATGGAATCAATGTGAATGCGCTTCTGCCGGAAATGAGAACAACTTGCACATAATTTGTCATCAAATATTATCGGCGACTATTCCGCCGCTGCCACAGACTGACTCAGGGCAGCTGATTGTGGCACTTTCGATGACGGATGGCACTTTATCGTTTATACAGCAGGTTTAAATGCGCAGGGTAATTATTTTAGGATGCTTTCAAAAACCATGACATACAGACGTTGGATCTATCTAATAATCATATTCAAACGGTGAACGTCAATGCCTTTCGAGGAATCGAGGTTTTTATAAAAAAATGTTTAATCTTTTTCTTAGATGAAACTAACTCTACTTAATTTGCGAAACAACAATCTCTCTGTAATCCCATCCTGGGCATTCACATATCTACATCAGCTCCAATTTTTACATATGGAGAATAATCGCATCTTAAGTATACGATCAAACACCTTCGATGAAACACAATTGAACAGTTTACAGTTTCTTCATCTAGATAGTAATCAGGTAATAAACAAAGATAGACAGTAGTTTCTTTAGCTTCAACTGATTCCAAAAATGACATTTCACAGAATGCGACTTATTGTGCTCACATTAGCTAACAACCGTATTGAAACAGTTGAAAAGATGTCACTGCCTCCAACTCTATCTGTTCTCGACTTACGAAACAATTTTTTGACACATGTTAATTTGACATATTAACAAAATATGGTTACAGATCCCTTACTTAGCCTTGAAAGACTTGTCAGGATTACAAACTTTGAATTTTGAAGGCAATAGAATTTTGACGCTAGAATATAACCCCGAAGTTGTCTTCAAAACAGAAATATTGCTCACACTACGAAACAATAAAATTACTCGACTGGGTGAGAATGCATTTCGTAGCTTTAGGAAACTGAAAGAACTCGATCTAAGCTACAATCAGGTAAGTATAAGATTCTAAAAACATTAACTGGGAAGTATAAACAAAAAAATAGAGTTTAGATAACAAATGTACATCAACGCGCATTTGAAACAGTAAACCAACTAAAGTTATTGGATCTCAGTTATAATTCTATAGCTTATATGCAAATTGGAACATTGAAAAACTTTGCTAAAACATTAGAAAAGTTGAATCTGGAGGAAAATATTTTCCATACACTACCTGATGTTTTGCGTGACTTACATAGTCTCACGCATTTGAATATGAATGGAAACAAGTTGAATGGGTAAGAATACTTTGACAAAAAAATATTTAGATTAAATGAGGAAATCACTAAAGGATTCGGCAAAACCCTGATGGAGCTACTGCTAGCTTATAACCATCTGACAGAAATACCTTCCAAAGTAAAATAAAGGAGGACCTAGTAGTTTTTGCAGGTTCTAAATGGTATGCAAAAGCTACAACATTTGGATTTGTCTAAAAATCGCATAACCACCATTGATAAGCTTGCTTTTGGCACTTTTGATGGATCCGGTACAAGCTTGGTGTTTTTAAATCTCGCTGGAAATCAAATAAAAAACATTTCCGATCCTGGAATATTTCTATATATGACAACTTTGGCATATTTGGATTTATCCTACAATTTCATAGAATTTATTGGCTCAAAAGCATTTGAGAAACTCCCAGAATTAGAAAAATTATTTCTACAAGTTAGTCAAAAGTTTTTTTTTTTATTTACATTTCTTAGAACAACCGAATTAAACATTTCCCACAAGAAGCATTATCAAAAGCAGTTAAGTTGCGGCATCTTTTTTTGGATGGAAATCAAATTGTTTCCCTACCAGCACGCCTATTGGCAAACCATCCTCGAATGGAACATCTTTCCCTGGCTAATAATAGGATAACACATCTGGATAACAAAATATTTGAAGCTGCGAGTGCAATAGAACTCAAATCATTGAATTTGGACAGGAATAAAATAGAATTTTTGAAATCCAATGCTTTTGCCAACTTACAAAATCTTCAACAGCTAAGACTTTCCAACAATCTTCTGAAAACCATACTACCGGAGGTAAAAACAAAAGTATAAAGAATCTTTAGACTTTTTCTAATCTACCTAATCTACAATTTCTTGACCTCTCTCATAATCTAATAACAAGAATAACATCCCATTCCATCAATAACGTTCCCTATTTGGGAACGTTATTACTTAATAACAACAACATTGAACAAATAGAAAGAAATGCAATTTACATGTCTCGAAAGGTTGAAAATATCAAATTAAACTCGAACAATCTTAAAACTTTTGATTGTGACAGTTTAGGTCAAGTTACAGTACTGGAATCTCTAGATATTTCAAACAATAATCTTACAATGTAAGTTCAGTCAAAATTTAAAATTTTTTCAGGATTGAACTAACTTGCGTTAAAAGAAGTTTAAAACGATTACATCTAGCTTACAATGATCTTCAAAGTATTAGAAAAGAAATGATGGAGAATTTTGAACAGCTTGAAGATATTTCTTTGAGACACAATGGAATTATGGAAATCCAAAGTCACTCATTCAAGTCATGTCCAAAACTCTCCTATATAGATATTTCTCATAATCACATCAAAACAATTTGGAGAGATACATTTGTACACCAGGTAATTAAAATTATTAATTGTTTTTATATTAAAAAATCTAGGAGATTATTCATTTATTAGATCTCAGCTATAATGCTCTTACGAGTATGCCCCATGGATCGTTAGGAAAGAACAATCTCTATCAGTTGGATGTGTCCCATAACCAACTACAGAGAGTGCCCATTGAAGCCCTTGAATCCTGCTCAGAAAGTTTGGGCAGTCTAATTATCAATTGGAATCGATTGAAATTGATTGATGCACCACAGCTAGTTGGCTTGAGAAACGTTTCTATTGTGTGCCTTGCAAACAATTTAGTAGAAGGAATAGAAGAAGCAGCTTTCGAACACTTAACAAATCTAAGAGCTCTCGATATCAGTCACAATCCTATAAGTTCCTGGAGCCCTACAGCGTTCAGAGTAAGCAGAATTAATAATCCTGTGACTATATAATCAAGGATATCAGTCATTCAATTGTATCAGTCAATCTTGCATCTACAGGTTTATTTTCAATTCCTAAGTTTAGTCATCGAGGAATCAGACATCTCAATATAAGCCTGTAAGTGAAGTCATGCACAGCTAAATGGGTATAATCTTAGAAACAAAATATATGAGATCACCAAAAAAGATCTTACTCCAATATCTAAACTAGTATCATTAGATGTTAGCTACAACACTTTAAAGACTCTTGATACAAGTTCTTTTGAAGAGCTATTCGAGCTAAAACATCTAAATATCAGTGGAAACTATATAGAGCATATAGATGAACAACTCTTTCAACACATTTACCAGGTAAAGAAAAAAAAACGTCAGCTCCTAAAATTTAGTTGGACAGTTTTTACATAACAGATATGCCGAATTTAAAAGGTATTCCATCACCCAAATCATTTGCGCTTCTCACAACTCTAAAAGAGTTCAGAGTAAGGATATGTCGTCAATTTCCCAAATTTAGTTAAAAAATTTACCAGTATTGGAAAATTATAACGTCACTGCCATTTTAAAACAATTGCCACCATTACGCGTTCTTCACATCGAGATAAAAGATGAAACCCTTGACAGACAGCTTCATTCAGCCGATAAACGATTAATGAGGGAGTTGGCTATTTACGGAAACATGTTAAAAACAGTAAGTATCCCACACAAAAAAATATGATTTTAGGTTGATTTGGGCGCTTTATACGGATTGAGAGGATACAAACTTACTTTGGAAATCACGAATACTTCTATCGAAACATTTCCGTATCAAATTTTTAACACACTGACAAGCGTTAATTTTCTCTCCTTATCCCTAGCTAATAATAAGATAGTCAGCTTCGAACCATTCAAAGACAATACAAAAATACCTGTTATCAATCAACATGGAACAATACTACACTCTATCAACCTTCAGGTGAGAAGAGAATCAATTATACTATGCTCTCAGAATAATCAACTAAAATGCAGTTGTAAGTTCTGGTGGCTCCCCGTATGGCTTAATATGTGGCCTGAACATAAACCTCAATGGGAACATGTTTTCTGTGATGATAGTGTAAAAGTTTTGAATCTATACGGGGTAAAAAAGTATGATCAATGCAATCGCTCTTTCCAACCACGGGTATTTTTGGTTATATTATTATGCATTGTGTATGAATTTCGATAAATTTTAACTTACCTTTTTAAATGATCCAAACAAACACGATTCGATCTGTTGGCATCTTTAATAAGCTCCCACATTTTCATATACATATCCTCTCCATTTCCTAAAAAAATTAATATAAAATTTTAACTCACCGATTAGAACTGTTACGTACTCAAAAAGAATATCCAAAAATAACTGCAACTCATTCTTTCTACATCCACCTAGATACCGAAAGATAGCTGTTCTTCGAGATGCTGCCAATTTTTTTTTTGTATTTAAACGAAGTTTTCCGTAAAGTAACCTGGAAGATATGTACCGATTATTTAAAACACTAACCGAAGTAAAATCGGTAGTACTACTTCTCTATGATCAGAATGCAATATTGGATCTCCATCACTTTCATCAATTTTAAAAAGAACAAGTTGTTCTTTGAATGTTTTTTCATCTATTAAAGCCTCAAAGTGCTCCGTATAAGGAACTACAGCCTTGTACTTATAGGATAAGATGCAAGCCATCGCTGATTTGATTATATCATTATTTGGAAATGTAAGAAGCTGAAAAACGACAAATACCTTAAAGGAAACCACCAAACATTATTATACATCTCTCGCAACTGTCGTTCCAAATATGTCGAGTTAGCATCGCTAAACTTCGAAAATATTTCGAGAAACGAGCACAAAGCCTTTTTCTTCTCTGTAGCTGTCAATTGTTTTATGTTACCAATATCATTCTCAAATTCAATTGTTTGCCCTACGAAATCTTTTCTAAATTAACATAAAAAATATGAAATTTCCCACGAACCTGTAAAAGTCTAACAGTAGTGGACTTAAAATTCGTGTTCTTCTTTCGGCTAAATCACTGATTTTTGCAATAAATTTCAAAATTTGCACTCTGGCTGACAAATAGTCTGACTTATTTGTTACATCCATTTCTCCTAAAAGATGCGAAAATTTGTCTTCTTTTTGAACAGATACTTCTTCGTGACAATCTGTAAACATTAAGTAATCTTTAAAAATACGCCTACATTGGTTAACATGTTCAAGAATTTCTCCCAAAACAGACCAAAACTTATCAATGTTCATGCCATAAGCAAATGAACTTAATAACTCATGCATTCCAGGCCAAAGAAGAGTAAATTGGACAAAAAACTGTGAAAGTCCAATTCGTAAAATTATCTAAAATGTGATATATAAATTGTAAAATAGCTACATGTTCCAAATCCATTGAACAATCTTTAGGCATATGCTGAAGGTGTTGACCATAAATAAGTTTTCGGAAAAGGAACAGACGTTGGCGAGAATCAGTTAGCTCTGTACTTTCTGCTTTATGTAAAATACTGAATACTCCTTCGTACTCTTTCTAAAAATAAGAGATTATAACTGCAAGCTGGTACCATTTCATTTTCATTTATTTTGTTTGCCAATGGTACCTTAAAAGATTTCAGAACTTCTAAAGATGCTATTCTCTTAGCCGAACTAGGACAGAAGAAAGATGGCGTCAAAAGATCGGCAGTTCTGAACAGAGTAAAGAACTTAATCTGTTGTACCTCATAAGATAAGGGATATCACTGTTACTTCCACTACTTAGAATATGCAACATTAGCAGAAGTATGGACGATTGTGAACAATGGCAAAGCCTAGACATAAAGTAAGATTTGTTACTAAAACTTACTTAGTTAGATTTTCTAATTTATCTCGTGGAACATCTGCCAACAATTCTTTTTTCGTTTGGTACAAGGAAGCTCCCACAATGTAACAAAGTTGAGAATGCTTCATAGTACTTTTATTCATTTCAAGCAAATAAAATAAGAAAGATTGTAGGGCTTCAGCGCCTAAATATGTAAGTGTTTAAGAACTATCCCAAAATATACCTTCAAGTTTTTCACCACTACTAAACATCCAGGGCCATGTTACAATAATATCAGCCACCATATTTTCATCCAACTCCGATAATTTACCTAACTGCTTTAAAAGCAATACTTTAATTTCATTGTGCTTTGACAGATCGAAAAATGCGGAACGATCTGCAACCCATATTATAACGTCAATCAATACTCACTTCTATTTACAACATTATCAAGTGGTCTTCTCTTTGAGCAAATTTTAGCGTAAATACGAATGACCTCTGGAATCAATTTGTGGTAGTTTTCTACAATAACTGCGGCACAGAGACCGAATGAAGGCATAATGTGTAAATCAAATGCCGATAAATCGCTTGCATCGTCGAATAGACGTAGAAACTGAAAATCAAATATAAATATTAATCACTGAAACTGACCAATTGTGGAGAAGATCGCAGATATTTAGATTTAGCCAATATACTAAACAATTCACGTAACGAAATATTCCAACTTGCTTGATCTAATATAGAATATACAGTCTGAATATATACAAGAAAAATAAATAAAGATCACCTTTACGAGAAAATCGACGAAGGTTTCGGTTATGTCGAAGAAATCAGAAGACACTAGCTTTAAAATGATTGAATATAATAATTTAACATCTTTGAACATTGAACCGCCTGTGCCCTCAACATAAAGATTGGGAATAATACACATCATAAAATGACATTTTTTAATTGTATCGCAGGAGGATAAAATATTCTGAAACGTATTACTTTGAAGGATGATTAACAAACCAATATAACAGATGCATAAACTCCTAACGAAGTTTTATGTTTCCTGACATAATTCACTGTTCTTTCTGTCATAGCAATAATTATTTCAAGACCATAATTACGCTCATCAAAATCTTCAATATTATATGCAGCAGTAATCAACTCGGTAATTTGCTAAAAGTAAATGTAACGCAAGAAAATTACTTGATCAGCTGCACTATGAAAACTACCAGAATATCCTATATAAACATTAAAGAATAAATTTGCACATCCATCTTTTAAATATTTGTCATCAGCCTTAACATTTTAAAAAGTAATAGAAAGAGGCTTACTTTATAGACGTAATTAATAACAAACATAGTAAAATCCTTTAGGTCACCTAATTTCCTCATCAAAAAAGAAAAACTCTCGGCTGCAAATCGTCTCACATAATCTCGAGTACTGCCGAAAAGAGGGACAAATCGGCTGAAAATAAAAAACTTTCAATCAAGTATTGTATCTACCTAAATGTTTTTTTAATGTTCTTGATTAATTTCTTCCATAATACTTTCACTAGGGTTGATAAACAATAAAAAGCAGCTTCAACGGATTCTTTATGCTGTTCTCCAAAATCTAAAACAATAAGTAAAGTATTTGACATAGCAACAAACCTAATATATTCGTCAAAGCATCAAATGATGCCCACATATAATCATCGAATTCATTTTTGAGATCTTTTACAAGGGCACCAAGTAATTCACAGAATGCCGGAATTGAAAATTTTAAATCCTGAAGCCATAATAATCATATGAATTGTAACTTACTTTACTGTTCATATATCTAATAAGTGTGGTAACTATGATTTCTTTATTATGAAGAAGTTGAGCATATGTTTCTAACTCATCTGACGGTATTTCTTCCACAAACGAAGCTGAAAAATAATCAAAAAGAATTGAAACATTTACTATAGCAAGCACTGAAGTCCTGTTCATTCCATTTAGAGAGTGCTTCTTTGAAAAAAGTACTTTCAGCTGAATCCGTTAGTTTCAACCTTTTTGTAATTTTTGCATTCTCTCCTCCAATTTGAGCAACATATTTTGAAAAACTTATAAACTAAATTTTAAAAATATATAAAACATCATATAAAAAATTACTCTGAGCCCTGCAAATTTTCCTACTTTGTTATCGGTATATGCTTCTTCATTAAAATCATCTTCATCACTCATTTTCTGAAAGGAAGGTTATATATAAAACGAAGAATAAAGCAGAGAGGAAAAAAAGCGTCGTCTGCATGAAAATGAAAAATACATTTTTCAAAGTTGAAGAAATACTCAAGCAATACGTATAAAAAGATTAATAGTTATTTAATTTTGTAATATTAAAATAGGCTCTTATATCAAAGTATTAGGTACTGAAACATGTAATTGTGTGGTTCATTAGGTAGATGATTGCGAAAAGGTATATGAACATAAAAAATAAAGGACAAGAGAAAGCTATGACAACACGAAAAAGCATAAACAAAAAATAAGTCCAATATCAGTAGTAATTTATCGAAGATGCAACATAAAAAAATGAATCTCATGGTCCATTCGCTTTTTAGCATTCCTTCTTGTTCATTCATTTTTGCAAAATTTTTCCAATTATGAGTTTTGTATACATACAAAAAGCTTCTTTGAAGGAATAACCCGTTCCTATGCAAAGGGACACCGTTGTTTTTCTAAAATCTCTTTACAGGAAAGAACGACAAAACTTTCGGTTTTCTCCAAGTGAGAGTATCCGATCCTACAGGGTCACGGCGGGATCTGCCAAAGCTAGCTGGTTGGCATTCCTCCTCAAGGTCATTTTCCACCAGTCCGTCGTCTTATCCCCCCGTTCTCTTTCTCTCTTTCGTTGAGGGCTTCCCTCCCTTTTTGACCCCCGGTGGTTCCGCCTATAAACTAGCTATCAATTCTTGGATCGCCGTTTGTTTTGGACATTCCTAGGGCACGTGGGGGCCTGGTCAAATCGTCGTGTTGTATGTTTTCTTCGGCTATATCTTTATTCTTGCTTAACCAGACCGTAGGCGAATGAAAACAAGCCATCACGATCATTCTGCATCTTCGCTCTTACGGCAAATATTGTTCTCGGTGCACCGCGTAATCCGATTCTCCTCTCGCACGTATTTTCGTTCAGGAGAGGAACACCTCCAGACGAAAGAGGGCTCGCTATCGACCTGTTTCCTTTCTAATTCGATCACTCCTTGCTTATACCAGACCACTTTCTTATACTTGTTTTTATAGAAATGTCCCTTGATCATTCTACCCTCTTTCACGTTCAGACATGGCTTCGATCCCATAAGAAACTGTTCCAGGTAAGCTATTCAATTAATCGAACTGAATGTTTAGAGTCGGATGATGTTAGTCCTTCTCTTGACTGTTAATTTTACCAATAGTACAACTCTGAGTTTGGATGTATTTGGACCTGAGTCCATTGCCTCGCTGTTGATCTTCCTCGTCAATATCTCTTGTGTTATTTTCACCCTCCTAGGTATCTATTATTACAAGGCTGTTCTCCTGATTCCAAATGTCGTTTTAAAGGTTCGTATTTTCTTTTGTTTACAAGAGACTTATCCCAGGCTAGCTTGTATGATCGTTTTTCAGGTGATGCTATCATCGGCATGTCTCTTTTATGGCCTCCAGCTGGCTGATACGAATGACTATTCCTCCGTCTGTCATTTCGTATGGCTTCTCATATCCCTTGTCTGTTTTATCTGGGAAATTCAAGCCATGTTTACGGCGACTTTTGGCATTCTAAAGGAGTTGAATATGAAAGCTCTTTCTCGCCCACCACCTAGTTATAGTCAGGTTCGTCGAGGGAATTGTTTTTCCCCCCAACGAGCCCATGTCCTTTGACGTCAGCGATCGTCAACTGGGTACAATTCTCACGCTGCGTGACTACTTTCCATGTCAAATTGGTCTCTTTCAGATTATTCTCGATCAAATTGAACCCCCTTCCTATTCGGATGCTGTTTTGATGTTAGAGAAGGACAAAAAGCTGACCTCAGTGAGGATACTCGACGTGACGGAGCTGGAAGATATTCCCATTCATCACATCTAACGATATCTCCCATCTGCGGGTTTATACGGGTCTATTTATCGTTCGATCTCTTACAATGAAATGACTGAACATTAAAAATCAAAGTGGGTAAAGATGGACAAAAATTGACAAAGAACGCGTCGTGCTACGTCAGACACTTCGGTCTTTCGAGTACAGTAACGGGTAGAAGTGAGAAAGTTATCGGGAACACGAGAAATATGGTGGCTATTAAAAGGGACAAGGTGGGACATTTGGAACTTTGGCGCGGTAAAACGAAATGATATGATGAACTGAGTAGGGTGTTGAATTAATAATCGACTTATGAGGCATACAAGAAAATAAAACAATTGTTTCTGTTCCTTCAAATCAATGAATCCGCTACTAAAAGGATATCCTATCATAAACCTCTCTGACCAGCTGTGCAATTATCCGCCGGCTCTTTCCCTCATCGACGCATAACTACGTACGCGTCCTCAATACCAGTCGTTATCTCGATCTTATGTAACTAGTTCTCAAAAAATAAATGTCCTCCCAACCGTCGACTCCTTTTACTCGGGCCTTCGCTGGCAAACGAAACAAGTACAGTTAATGGGGGAACTAGGTAAATATCGTATAGAATGACAGCGGCGGATGTAAGAAAACACGTGATGACAGGGAGTCTCCTTCTCCATCCGAACTCCTTCGACACAACTGATGGGAATCCAGGCAATGTAAGATTTTTGATAAAAACTTGACTATTTAACAAACAGATTCGTCTTGTAGATGTTGTCGAACCATGTGATGTTGAAGAGATTCTCGCCCAGAGAAAAACCACCGCCTTTTATGATATTTCTTCTTCATCTTCCAGTCCCAGAAAGTATACTCTTTTTTTTTGGTTTACTTTTCCATTAAGAGTCAGTGAATTTCCATCTGACGACGTCGAATTGAGGATAGTTCCTCGCGAGACACTCACAGTCGACTCCCTTCCGTATGATACCAAAAACCTAACAATCGAACCTCATGTTCATGAGATTCTCTTGTCTTTCCTGGATGAATTCGCTTTGATCGAACGAAGGTATGATTTCTATTTTCTTTTTTATCTTAAGATATCAACAATTCGGTTCGGCCGATGCTTATGTTCGAATGACCATTGAACGCCCTATCATCATCAGAAGTACTCCACGAGCTCTTTTTGAAACTGATAGTCATCGGGCGGAAAGGGTTGGAAGGAGTGCGAGTGTTGTAACAGACGATATTCCACCGAAGAGACACTCCTTCACATCGACAATCTCGTCAGGAACAATGGGATCGAATGAGGGAGACATCAGGGAACAGCAGTTGACTCATAGCATTTCGGATCCAGCGGTTTCTGGTAAAACAAAGATATGTATCGGAATACCGGTTTAGGAATAATTCAACGAATTAGTTTACTACAATTAGATCAGACAAATGACACGAAGAGGTTGAACGGAAGACATCAGAATTTAGTCAATCTCCTACCACTTCAGAACAAAGTAGGTGCTCTGTTTATCCTTATAGTTCTTGTTTCAGTTAGAAGTTGTTGAAAAAAGAACAGCGCCTCAATATCCGGATGAAGTATCTTCTCAAAAATTGATTATTAAGGTCACGAAGGTATCACCGTCTTCTTCACATTAATGACCCTTCAGATGGAGATGCAGCCCTTCTTCGAGCCCATCTTTGGCTCAATTGCCATCTATGACGCGAAAGCTAAAAGAAAAGTCACAGAGACCTTTCATTTCGATGTCAATCCTCCGGAATTCGACGGAATGACACGAAGAGTAGAAGAAGCTCTTGGAAGGTAGATCTCAGTCACTGATAAGCGGTCACGCGGTCATTTTAGGTGTAACCAAGCAGCGTTCAATCTGTCTGGCCTCATTTCGGACCTTTTTGTCGTTATCAAAGTAACTTTTATCTCTTTATTTTATAACCCTTTTAGCTTTATAAAATACTTCAAGCCTGTGATGTCTTCGATGGATGTGAGCCATATCTCGGTCCAAAAGATGAAAGAACTCTGGACAAATTGACAGCAGCAGCAGAAGAAAATGCCACTCGACTTGGGGAACATAGAATGCCTATGGGATTTATGATTATTGATCTTCTTAAACTGATTACTTCCCCAAATGCTAGTGGAGTATTGACCAGAGCAGATTCTATGATCGCTTCTCAATATTCTTGTGGAGAAGGACTTTTAGCCTCTTGTAATTTGTTTCTTCTAGTGGCATAGTAGTTTTTCAGCCTGTGGAGACATCACTCTATCTACCATTGATGACGGCGGCAGTATAACTAATGCTGATCGAGTCTCTCTTTCTTCTACATCGACTTTCCGACGAATTGGTAGTGGAACATCCGCTGTGACGGTGTTGAATCGGGTCCGAACTCCTCTACAAAAGAGAAAATTCCTTGGTGAGACACTTTTGTTCTATGTATTATTGGAATATAGGCGAAGACGATATGAGTACCACTTCCACAGTTCAAGATACTGTCTCTCCAGATTTCTTATCTTCCCTGAAACCAGTCACTTTGACTATTAATTCTTTCTTTCGTCAGGTATATTTGTTTTTTGTATTTTTAATTTCTAGGAATCCGACCGTTTGAGCAGTGATGATTTGTACAAGTTGCTTGCAGAAGCAAGGAAACCAGGAGGACGACTGTCGAGATTGAAAACGTTTTCTGGAAATCTAACTTTACAAATATCAGGTAGGATAGTCCAATGATTTTTTGAGAATTCAGGTGGATCGGGAGAGGAGCTTCTTCGTCGTCTGAATCCTGATTATCAGAAGATGGCTCCATTCACTACCGGTCCAGAAGTGGAGCTGACCAAAGATATTCTTGGATTCCCTGCTCCTGGACAATATGCTGTCAATGCTGGCTACAGGCATTTTTCTAATATTTATTCAAATTGTGATTTTAGAAATCTCCTCTATATATATCCGAAATCTGTGAACTTCTCTACTCGACAAGGAACTGCAAGAAATATATGTGTAAAGGTGGAACTGATGAATGCCAAGGAGATTCCCCAACGAGTTGTTTTTCCTCAACAGGCGGGAACTATCCTTCAGGATCATGTTTATTCGTCCGTCATTTATCACTCGAAGTATGAATCCGTTAAAGTTTCTTGATCCTTCAGGAACCCGACAATGAATGACGAGTTCAAGTTGCGTATTCCGTTGGAGTTGGATGACGGTTATCATCTTCTCTTCACCTTCTATCACATTTCGTGTAAGGCTGGAAGTAAAGATGAAGAGGTCAAGTTCCCCATTGGTTACTCGTGGATTCCTCTTTACCGAGCGGGTCACCTCGAAACCGGCGACTTCTCCCTCCCCATTTGTCTGGAGAAACCGCCACCCAGCTATGGATATCTTTCACCAGAAGGAGCTCTTCCTAATATAAAATGGCTAGACTCACACAAACCGCTGTTTAATGTCACTGTAAAAGCCATCTCTACTGTTCATCCGCAGGTAGGCAAGGCTGACGATTGATCGAGTTGTAGGATGATTACTTGGAGAATTTCTTTGTTGCTGTTTGTTCTTTGTCATCAAATGATCGAAGGAAGCCGCCAATTAACGAGACTGGTCTCATTTCAGCCATTCAGGGGATCCTGAAAGCACGGCCAGAGCCAATGGTCTCTTTTCTTTACAATGTTCTAGATAAACTAATCTCTCTTATTGCCAGACCACCTTATTCAGGTAGATTCTCGCCTTATTAAGTATCAATTTGCTTTATAGCTGCCGTCTCTACTGTCTGTTTCGAAACCCTTGGTCAATTGGTCAAAATCTGCACCCATCT
Organism: Oscheius sp. DF5120; assembly: GCA_932521415.1. Lineage (NCBI taxonomy): Eukaryota > Metazoa > Nematoda > Chromadorea > Rhabditida > Rhabditidae > Oscheius > Oscheius sp. DF5120. The sequence continues at coordinate 6,017,963 of OW051462.1, forward strand.
TCTTGACTCAAGTGCTGATTATCATGGTCGAAGTGGTCTTCTCATTTCATACATCCATTACTTTAAAATTGCTTTGAAAGAGTCAAAAGACCAGTCAATGCTGAGCAAGGAGATAGGACGGGAAAAACAGAAGCCAGGATCTCCAGAGACACAAAAACTATTCAATATCATCGAGGATGTGGAAAAGACGTCGATTAGGAAGGGATCCGTGGAGATTACTCCCTCCTCTCCTAATAAAACAGTCCATGAGGAGATAGTGGAGCTATGGGTGAAGAGTGGAGGACAAGCGAAAGAGATGGCATTCACAAACTGCTGGTTTTTCTTAGAAATTATGGTAAGAGAGAGGGAGGATAGAGAGAATTCTAGATGAAATCAATGGCGGAGTATCTTTCTATGACTGGTCGACTCTACCTCGTCCGTCGGTCTCGGTTCTCCGAACGATTCATTCACAACCTGGACTCTTTATCTGCTGCCTTAGCTGTTGAAGTGAGGTCTCATCTAACAATCTACATGTTCAGATAATCAATCGAATGTCAAAAGACGCCCGTCAAGCACAGTCGGTGACCAACAGTTGGGCCTTTTTTCTTCGTGATGCTTTTTCCATCATGGATAGAAGTTATGTTATGGCACTTGTTAGGAATTTCAATCAGACGATTTCCCTTAAAATTTCTTGTTCTGGGGAGCCAAACATCACAACTTTGATGTTATTGAAGCAGGAGTTCATGAGAATCGTTTGTTCTCATGAACATTTCGTCATCATGAATGTCCCCTTCACTCACACATTGATCTCTTCTTCCACATCCGGTTGCCTTCCTCCTCCTTTACAGTTACAGCTATCCAGTCCAGGAGCAGGAGCTATGGGATCCAGGTGGAGAAAAAGCACTAAGAGTAAAATGTTTAGGGGAACAGTTGATCCAGAAAGTTTTTCCACTTTCGGCGAACTGTCGACAGGTTATCGAAGAATTCATTTCTTGCTTGGAATTGTTCTGGGTGATCTTGCCTCTATATTAGATAGTTCTTCCAATGCCACTCTTCAAGCCAGGTAATTTTTTTTAATCTAATGATCTTTTTTTTAGAGCAATTGGAACGATCCGCAATCTTTTAGCCACCCATGAAGCTGACAATCGTCTCTCCGATCCAACTGTTCGTTCCCGAGTGGCCTCCCTATACCTTCCTCTTGCTTCAATCGTTATGAACAACGTCGATCGTCTCAATGATCCTTATGCTTATACCATCTCCCACGAAAAGAGGAATTTCCTCCGTGATCGGGGACCATCTACACCAGGAATGAACCCAAAAGTAGCGTTGGCCATAGCTGGAATAGGTAACAATTCGCCTCCACCGTCACCTACTTCGGATAACAAACATAAGCCTCTCAAGCCACGGCTATCTTTGGAATTGTCTCGTCATCTTCTGGCTTGCTTTTGTTGGGTCTTAAAGCATTTAGACCAATCGGTATTGAAGAATTGGATACGAGAATTGCCATCGAATAGACTGACACAACTGTTGAATGTTCTTCAACTATGTATCTCCTGCTTCGAATACAATTCAGTAAGTTTATTGATAAGTTTGATGGCTGATTTTTAGAAGAAGACTGATCCTACGCAAGAGGAAACCAGTCAAGATTCTTCGGGTGCTCAAAACTTTGTTCGATGGCGACGAGACGTCCTTCCAGGCAACGAGGATGAACTGATCTTGGAAGGAGCTCTATGTACAGAGGTTTCTCTATGTGTATTGGACACTCTGGAAACAATTGTCCGAGTTATTTCCATGCCAGGAAGTGACCATCTTCTTTTCTGCTTATCCTCCATTCTTCGAGAAATTGTGAGTCTCCTATAGATTCACAATTATTTCCTTCAGATGCATATGTTGGCCTGTAATCAATCTGTCCAAGCCTTAGAGAGTATTTTTTCATCCCAACGAGCCTTGATAATTAAATATCCCGAGTTAGTCTTCGAGCAGGAAACAGAACAGTGTGGAGAGCTATGTCTGCAACTTCTTCGTCACTGTGCATCTACCATCTCCTCCGTCCGATCTCAAGCAGCTGCGAGTATCTATCTCCTGATGAGAGAGAGTTATGAGACGGGCAACAGTCTGGCCCGAGTTAAGATGCAGATTACCATGTCACTGTCTACTCTGGTTTCGAATGGAACGAAAGATGGAGCCTGGTTGAATGAGGATTGTTTGAGAAGAAGTTTGAAGACGATTCTTAACTACGCCGAGACGGACAGTCATTCGGATAGTCAACGGATTAATGCCTGTTTCACGGAGCAGGTAGACATCTAGCTGATTCAAAAGATACAGTATTCTAGGTGAAAGATCTTGTCTTCAATCTGCACATGATTCTTTCGGACACAGTTAAGATGAAGGAATATGCGAATGACTTTGAAATGACTCTGGATCTGATGTACAGAATAGCCAAGGGATATCAAAACAACCCCGATCTGAGGTGATTAAAAGGATGACTGGAAAATGGATTTCAGACTGACATGGCTGTTGAACATGGCATCTCGCCATGCTGATCGTGGTCTTCACTGCGAAGCTGCTCAATGTATGCTACATGCTTCAGCCCTCGCAGCAGAATATATCGCAATGACCACGACGGACGGAAATATGCCACCCGGAGCAGCAGCTTTCAGTCGAGTTTCGGAGAATATTCATGAAGAAAGCGCCGTCAGTGATGATGTTGTCAGCCCAGAGGCGGATGGAATTTGTGAATCAAGACATTTCACAGCTGGTGGATTAATTCAATTGATGGAGAAGACAGCTTCACTTCTAGAGAAAGCGCAAATGTATGAGTTGTTGCCACATTTGTTCAAAGTAAGAATCATTCAAAGTCTTTTAAATACTTTCTAGGTGATCGAGCCAGTCCTTACTGAATGGAGAGACTATAGAAGTCTTTCTTCGATCTATGCAAGGATCAGTGAAGCTCTCTCAAAGATCGAACCATGTCTATCAATAGTAGAAGACACAGCCGATGCATGGCTTTCGCCACTGCGAAGTGCGGACAAAAGATGTTTTGGGACCTACTTTCGAGTTGGATTCTATGGCACACGATTCGCTGATCTTGACGGTGAAGAATTCATATACAAAGAGCCGGCATTCACCAAGTTATCGGAGATAAGCCATAGATTGGAGGCGTTCTACACGGAAAGATTTGGAAAAGAAGTGGTAGTAGTCATAAAAGACTCGAACAATGTAAGAGAAAAAAGTAGAATCTGAAAAAGGTTTAGGTGATTCGATCAAATCTCATATCTGATAAAGCTTACCTTCAAATCACTTATGTTGAACCGTATTGGGATAAGTGGGAGAGAAAAAGAAGACAGACACATTTTGAAAGAAGTCATAGTATCAAGCGGTAAGTGAACGGAAGTCAGTAAATTCTTCAGATTTGTCTACGCAACTCCATTTACCAAAGATGGTAAAGCTCATGGAGATTTAAAAGATCAATATAAAAGAAGAACAATCCTTACAACACAGAACAGCTTTCCATACGTAAAGACTCGTATTCGAGTGACTGATAAAGAACAAAAAGTCTTACAGCCAATACAAGTAGCTATTGAAGATATAGAAAAGAAAACACGGTTTGTAAGCAGCTGAAAAGAGAATTAAAGTTTAGAGAACTTTTGGCTGCAATTGCTCAAGTTCCGGCCGATGCAAAAATGCTGCAAATGGTACTTCAGGGTTGTATTGGGACAACAGTCAATCAAGGACCAGCTGAGGTAGAAAATATGTCAAAAAAGCTGATATAAAACAACCTTTAGATAGCAAATGTTTTTTTAACAGACGTGCTTTTGGACGAAAGGGGTAAGCCTGTCGACAAATTACAAAATAAGCTACGATTAACCTTTCGTGATTTCTCCAAACGTTGTGCTGATGCATTGGCTCTCAACAAACAACTAATTCAGCATGATCAGTTAGCTTATCAAGTGAGTCAAGACTTAAATAATGAAAAGAACTTATAGAATGAATTGCAAAAGAATTATGTTGAGTTCACACGAAAAATGGCCCCAATAATGGGTGGAAAACATCTATCAAGACCAAATTCTTCGTCTATGAATGATATTTTTGATCTGAAGGGACCAGTAACAGCTGTATAATAGTATATAGTGGCCGGTGCCCTAACCACTGCCACTGTTGAGAAAAAAAAAAGAAAGTTGGACGTATTATACGTAGAAGTGAAAAGTAAAATTTTTCCCTTCACGTTCGTTTGTAAGATCCTGTTTCCTATTTCTTTTTCTTATTTTTTTAAAATAATTTTTTAATATTGTAAATAGAGCCACTGTTGCTCATTACTTTGCATAGTAATAGGTCAGAGCTTTACGGATGAAAAATCTCCTATACGTGCTTTCATTTTGTAAATTATTTATTTTAAACTATCATCACTGTCTTCACGTTTCTTCCATAATATCGTTCTCATTTTTCTATTTCTAATGCTTTGTTTAGGTAGTAGTTAATATAATGGCTTCCTCTCTTGGTTTCGGTCATTCAAGCAACCCTAGTAAGTGATTTTGTTATTAAAAAATAATTTGTAGATGAGATGTTTGAATCGAATGTACTCCAAGAGATTGCTGGAATTGTTCCAGAGGGGGTAATCGTTCGTCCTCTACAGAAAAGTGATTACGACAAAGGGTATGCTTATTTGTACATTATTTTTTTCAGTTTTCTTGAAGTACTTGGACAACTGACGAAAGTTGGAAACATCGGCCGTGATCAATTCAACGATCGTTTTGAATCTATGCGTAATACTCGTCCTAAGTCTTACTACGTTGTAGTAATTGAAGACAAAGAGTAGGAAGTTTCGGTATCATTAATGTTTCAGAACTCAAAAAGTTGTTGGCGCTGCGACACTAGTTATTGAATATAAATTTATTCACGAAGCTGGTTGCCGTGGTCGTGTCGAAGATGTAGTCGTCGATAACTCAAAAAGAGGAATGAAGCTCGGCGCTCTTCTTAATAGAGTACTAGTTCATCTAGCCAAGAAAGTGAGCCTTTTATAGATACCTATTGGGTTTAGGTTGGAGTCTATAAATTATCCTTAGAATGTAAAGACGCTTTAATTCCATTTTACGAACTTTATGGTTTTAAAAAAGATGTCGGTAACAATTTCTTGGTACAACGTTTCGACAATGCGGACATGGTGAGTAGTAGACTTATTCACAATCTAGTTTAGATTATCATACCTTCAAGCAATTTGTAAATATGGCTGGTAGTCATCTCTTGTTTATCTATGATTCTTCTGTGCATAATTTAATTGTGATATTCAAATTTTCATTTTTATAAAGGTTTTATTTATATTTTTTCAGTTATGCTTTTTGATCATATTAACAGGTTCATCGGCGGCTCTCCTAAATTCATTCATGTAAACGAATAGAAATGTTACACGAACTTTATCGAATAATTTTCTTATTTTTATAGGCAAGCAGTAGTGCGCGCCGTATAGACGTGCTGTATCTCGTCATGTTTGGAATAATTACTTTTTGTGTAAAATTTATTATTTATCTTGGTTTTTTTTCTTTGGTTTTTCTACCAGTAGTTTACTTGATATGGTTTTTATTTTTAAATTTTTAGATATTCAGTCTATGCCTGGTGTTCCATCACTAGCTGCTCTAGATTACAAATTTTTAAGTTACGATAAAGAGTGGAAGCTACATAAATTACCAAAAGTAACTACAATGCTAGTTTTCATTATTTTTAGGAAGACATCAGCGTTCCCCGGGATCACTTACCTGATCCTGAGGCCGAATCTATTCCATCTACAAAGCAGGTATGTTACTTATTTCGCATTTTATAAGCGAATAATCGATATATTTTCAGGATCAAACGACCGATATTGAACGACGTTGGCTAGATACTGGATTGAGTCGAATTTATATGGGCCCTACTAGCAACAATAATTCGTAAAGGTTTTTTGTTTTCTTTTACTATGTCTTTATAAATTACATCTTATACAAAAATGTTTTCTTTTTAACTTCCTTTATTTTCGTTAGAAAGTGAGACATAGACATAGACATAGACGTCTCGAAAAATTAAACAGGGAATGGACATAAACTTCGCAGAACGACTTTGAATTTTATATTTTTCTTATATTCAATTTTTTTTCTTGTGTCTAACGATTCTTCAGCTAATTAGAAAATATTTTTTTAGTAATGAAATAATAAATTGGTAGCGCTAAACAAATCCTTGGATCAACAAAACTTCTTTAGACTTTTTTTTAACAAAATTAAAACAATTTCCGGAATTCATGATAGCCAACAGATAACACCTTAGTCTTATTGATTATCTATTTGTTATAGATGGGCAATGAACAGAGTACTTCAACAGGTCCATCATCGTCTCCGTCAACATTTTCTTTTCTTTCTAATCGTGGTTCGCTTGCTATTGTCAATGTAATGTTTTCCAGTCAGTGTAAAACGAAACAGAGGTATCGTCACTGTAAATGACGGCCAATTTAAAACTTCTACTATCGAAGAAGACGAAGTATATAAACGTTTTATGGTGAGTTTCTTCTTTTAGCTTTCATAATGTCATAGGAAATACCAAAATTCTTACCAATATTTCAAAATGCTGTGGGGAAAAAAGGTTCATCTAATATAGATATTCAACAAAGAATGGGAAGTCGTCCTATATTCAAGTTAGTTCCTAATATATTTGTATAATACGGTTTTTTATATTTTGTCTTCGTCTTCAAGAGCATCTAACCATTTGTGGGCGTTTTATTGTAACCGACCAGACTCATATTACGGATTCAATCAAACAAGTATATTTTTTATTCTACCTCCTACCAAGGATATGGCGAGGTTTTGTCCAACAATCTTTCAAGACAAAAATTTAATTACACCATATACTTCTTCGTGTACAGTTTAATCATACGTTCGGCACTTTCATTCAAACAATCTTCCCTCCTGATATTGACGAAAAGAATTTTTTTAATGTTTTTTTTTTAAATCAAATATTCATTTCAGGTTGATTCTACCTCGGTCACATTAACTAAAAGCTTAGCTACAAAAAAGAAAGCTCATGATAAGTTCCTAGAGGAAGTAAATCAGCTTGCTACACTTAATGATGAAATTGTTAGGATCCAGGTCAGTTAGCCTTTCCCAAAAAAAACAATTTTCAGGTTCTCCTTGAAGAACTCGTACCCGTAGCGGAGACACTAAACGAGCTACTTGAACCATCTAATCGTCTGCCTGAATTGAATTTGGGGAAAGTTTTAGAAAGAACCCCAGCTACGAGTACCGAAAGTTCTCAGCAAAGTACTCCTCGACGTGGTCGAGGTATGCCAGGCATTGAAGAAATCAGCGTCGTCGACGTTGATATCTGAACTCGGATTTTGTGTATGTATTATATTTATTTTTCTATAAATATTACTATTTTCAAGCACCTAAATTCATTTTTCGGTTTTTCCCCATCATTATTTTCAATAATCATATACAGATTAAAAGGTGCTATAAGATGGAATCGCATTTGAACAGCATTCCTACAGATGTTTTATTGAGTGAAGTTCCGCCATTGAATAGACGTAGACTGGTTGCATTCTTTAATTGTTTTATTCAAAAAGCATCGAGCTTATTAAATGATCTTTCACTTCAAAGTGAGGGTCTTCTCATTGAGATGGAGAAACAACTACGAATCATGGATGCACGTTTGTCCATACTAGAGAAGAAAGTGAGAAGTCATTAATATCATATCTTTCATAGGTTGCTGAAGTTGTCATGGAAAATGCAACCAAAGAATCTGTTCCAGTAGCGCCTGAAGTGTGTGAAGCGTCAGTAATGGTTGATGAATCAACCACTGAACAAACTCCTTTTGAACAACCACATACATCTGTAACCAATACCATTTGTGAGAAATATTTCAAAATGCTCCGAATGGTAAGCCACTGAAATAGCAAGAAATTTTTAGGGAGTTCCTGAAGCTGCTGTAAAAATCAAAATGGAGTCAGAAGGAGTCAATCCTGCACTTCTAAAGTAGATTTCGTTTTTATAAGTATTAAAATTTTACTTCAGTGAGACATCAAATACGCCAGATACAGTTAAAGAAGATGGATCGAATTCATCAGAGTCAACGGTTGAATTTTCCGATTCCGATTGATAACGGGTAAAGCCCCTTTGAATAAAGCGTTGGTCCTCAATTGGTTTCTACCCCCGGCAGCTGATAAGAGTCCTTATAATCGATTTTCTAAATGTCCGTTTTTGATGATTCAGAAGAATCTGAAGCTGGATCTGTGAAGTGAGTATCCTAGTTAACTTTATCAAGTTCCAAGACGTAAGCAAATAACCGACGAAGTTTGGGGTGATGATGTAAGCGTTATTTCTCGTTATGAAGGACCATCGGTATGTAAAAAACAGTTAACTTCAGTTTTAGCCTTCTGTAATTATTTTCAAATTCATCCTCGCTTTGATACTTATCGGTGCTTGCTCTGGGGCTCTCGTCTATTCCATCATTAATTGTTAAGCATTCCAGATGCTTACAGATATAAAAATTTAGCTGAAGAAGAAGTGAAAAATGAGCATACATACGAGCCACCCGAAAACTTCCCTATTGACAACAATCAAGCATGTTCTGCAGGTTCGCTGACCATATACAAAGAAAATACAAACGGTGAAATTTACATGGTGAGATTTTTTTCGAATAAGTAATGAGTCTAGGATGGAAATATAACAACAAATTGGATACAAGACGCTACAAAAAAGCGTATTTATCACCGAGTTGGGCTGAAAGACTCGGATTGGCAGTATTCATATTACGTTTTTGAAACCGTTACTTTTTATCAGGTAATTTAGTAAAAAAAACATATATGTATTTATCAGAACAAAACTGGCTGTTATAATGAAAATAAAACATACTCTGACTTTCTTAGTGGCATGGGACTTGAGTATGTGAATAAGGCATACACTGTAAAGATGATAATCCAAGGAGATTATACTGAAACAGAAGTTTATGAAGGAGAACCACCAACAGATACTATAGTAAACGGAGCACATCCTTCACTTATTCGAGGATATGCTTCAATGACAGAACGTAAGAATACAAAAAAATAAAAAGTTCTTTGCAGCAATGGTATACGGATGGGCCCAATATTTTGCCCGTAATGAATACGTGAATACATCTATAGCAAGAATGGAATATTTCTTCCCCACAATGAAAAGTGAAGAACCAGATTACTCCGTTTTTGACAGTCTACCAAATGCATGTTATCAATAGAAACAATAATAAAACTCATTTTGTTTTTTTTTTCTGTATAATATTTCTTCCAATACAATAATAAATTGATATTTATATCGTATAATCTAATAACTAAAAAAGATAAAAGCAAAATTCTATATTAAAACACTAATACAACCATCAACAAATGGTAGTAAAGAAATATCTTCAAATATTTTTAAATGCTTGCTGTTTACATGTGTAAATAGCATTTGAAGTTGGTTTTTATTATTTATAAATTTTTACTTTTTTTTATTTTTTATTCCACAGCTTTTGTTCTACTTTTATTGTTGGAGTGATGGATATATAGCTTTAGGACAGTATATGCTTACCATCCTATATATACATAATCCTAGCTTTTAGATGTCTAGACGTAACACATGAAAATAAGAATAATCATGACTTTACAGTCAATTTTCTTATTATTCCGTTCTATTTAATTCTAAAGCAGCTAGAAGCATAAGTTTGGTAAAAGAAAAAAATTATTTTCAAATGCATGAAGACAATCATGAGTGAAATTTCATCATTTCATCATAGTTTATCATCTATCATTTCTTATTTATTAAGACCGTTTTATTAATATATTTTCAGGAAAAGATAATGGCTTCAGAAGCAGAAGTTGTTGTTGTTCCTCCTTCTCTCAACCCTGGTCAGTTATGACTTTTTATTATAAATCATTTTTTATTTTTTTAAGGATCATATGATGAACTCCATAGAAAAGCAAAAGATGTATTTCCAACATGTTTTGAAGGAGCTAAACTAATGGTTAGCAAAGGATTGAGTTCTCATTTTCAAGTAAGTTTTTAGTTTTAGTTTATTGTTGTTTTCTAGATCAGTCATACTCTTTCTATATCTCCGATGAACACTGGTTATCGTTTCGGTGCAACCTATGTCGGCACCAAACAAGTTGGACCCCAGGAGGCATATCCAATTTTTCTTGGAGACACTGATATTTCTGGAAATACTTCAGCGACTGTTTTACATCAATTTGGTACGACGGTTATGTATATTATTATTTTTTCAGGTGAAAAATATCGTTTACGTGTTCAAGGTCAGGTTCAACAAGGAAAACTTGCTGGAGCACAGGGGACTTTTGAGAGAAGGTTTTTATCACAAATATTTAATTTTTCTTCTATATTCAGAGGTCGTTTGTCCACACTAGGTCTAACTTTAGCAAATACGGATATTGTAAATAATAGTGGTATTGTCGTTGCTCAAGCTCTACGACGTTTTACAAAAAATTTGGATTTGGGAGTTGAACTTGTCTATCAATATGGCCGGCAAATTCCAGGTTTGTAGACCTAATTTGTTGAAGAATTTGGTAAATTTTTATTATACTTTATTTTTTCAGGTAACCAAATTTCTGTTCTTTCTTATGCTGCTCGTTATATGACTCCTATTTGGACTGCTGCTGCTACTCTCGGGCTTCAAGGTTTGTTATTTTTCTCATATTTATTGTGTTTAGGTGCACATTTGACCTATTATCATAAACAGACAGAAAATCTGTCTTTCGGTGTAGAATTTGAATGTTTAACTAATGTAGGAGAATGCTCTACCACTTTAGCTTATCAAGTAGAGCTCCCTGAAGAGGGTGTTACTCTTCGAGCAAGTGCTGACACTAATTGGTATGAATTTAGATATTTTTTTTTTGATAAATTTAATCGTTATAGGACAGTTAGTGGTGTTTTTGAAAAGCGATTGAATCCCCAACTACCGTTTACCCTCGCTCTTTCCGGAATGTTCAATCATGCAAAGGTTCGGCTCTTTTGCTTGTATTTTATTATATTTCTTACAGAATGCCGGTAAATTCGGAATGGGTCTGATTATTGGATAATCATTTTTCATCCGTCAGCCTTATTATGTTGTTATTCATCATGTTGTAGATTTTTGCTTTGTTATAGCTCATTCAACGATTAGCTCACGACTGTTTCCGATCTCTAGGTTGGATGCATCCCCTTTAGGCTATTAGATTCAATAATTATAATTGTTATCACGTTTGTTTTTCAAATAATAGTTTTTATTTCACCCTTTTTATTATAAGTTTTTGTGAGATAGCGATTTCATTATTTACCTTACTTACAAGGTTTATAATTAATATTTTCAGAATGGTGATCAAATTTATGTCAAATGTTGTTGAACCGCCCGTTCTTCTCTACATGGGAGTCGACAAGGTAGAGAACGAGGAATTGATCAAGGTATGTAGTCCTCTTATTTAAAATCTCTATTCTTCGGGTTTCAGTTCGGTTTCCCGGAAGATGTTTGGTTTCACGTGGATAAAGTGTCCTCGGCTCACGTTTATCTAAGGCTACCAGCGGGTATGAGCATAGATACAATTCCTGAAAATCTCGTAAGTTTGAAATTAGTCTTAAAACTTTGTTGAAGATAGAAGACTGCGCACAGTTAGTGAAGGCGAACTCTATTGAAGGAAATAAAATGAATAACGTGGATATTGTGTACACCATGTGGGATAATCTTAAAAAAACGGGTGATATGGCAGTTGGACAAGTTAGTTTATCTAGAAATTTGTTTTCCATGCTTATTTAGATTGGATTCCATGATTACAGGAAAGTAAAAAAGTGTAAAGTGGAAAAAAGAAAAAATGAAATTATTAATAGGTTGGAAAAAACAAGAAGGAAGGAAGATATCGACTACAAGTATGTTTGTTTTATTTTATTATTTTTTCTTGAGAGCCGAAAGAGATGAACGCGACGCAAAGGAAAGACAAATTCAACGAGCAACGGATCGAGAAAGAAAGAATCGAGAGGCACAAGAAGCCAAGGAAAAAGAGCGACAGCGGAAACTACAAAACTACGAGGATGTCGATTGGGATGCAGGAAATAATGATGTTGAGCGTACAGATGGTAATCTTTCAGATGATTTTATGTGATTTTCCTACTCTGGTGTTTTTAATAAATTTTTCAATAGAATTGTTTGAAAGCAGCAACACTGCTTTGCAGTATCGGTGTTATTCCTATACCCTTCAACCTTAATGACATGCTTGCGGAAATCTCTCTGCGTGTCTGCCCTTTCTACACTTCATTGTGCTCGGGTGGGCCTCAAAAAACTGGTTAAATTTTGTTATCTACACAGAGACGCTCAACGAACAGTAACTATGAGGGTCGATGATGTATCAGAACAGGTCCCCCGTTACTTTTTTCAAAACGCAAAGGGCGGGTCTCTATGCGTAACTCACTTCTCACAGTCATTGAGTAAGAGTTGTGTGTGCTCATTCGGAATGAATGTCTACCCATTTTGAGTCTAAATTGGCCTCCGACTCGACGAAACATCTTTGATGCGGTCGACGAGTGTTTGTGCTCTCCCTCCCCTCCCCTGTGGGAATCCGAGCCCCCGATCGATGACTTTCTCCCTCTACTATGTTGGTCCCGCCTTTTTCTACGTGTGTTCCCGGACATACTCATATGATTTTCTCTTTTTTTCCAGAATGGACTGGCTCCGCGAGCGAATGTTTGGAGGACGTGTCGACGATGAGGAACATCGACAGCGACTGGTTGAACCTGGATCATCGGTTAGTTGTTTTTATTTGTCTTTTTTAGATATTATCACGTAGAAGGGGGTGTTTACCCTAAACACTTTCGCATAAAAACGAAGTAATGCGATAGAATATTTTATAACAAACCTCGACTAATCCGAGAAAACCAGCTGTCTTTTGTTCCCTCAGAAAAAAACCACTTGTCCTCTGTCGCGAATTACTCGAGCGTGTTTTTGTCTTTCACTTTCCCTCTCTTCCAAGGTCATCATCCTTTTCTAATCCCATTCTATTGACTGCCATGTCATAGAAATATTTGCTCTTATCAGCTGGCTCGGTTCAGAGTCCTCTTCGTTTGTCGACACTCCCGCTCCTTCTGTTAATTATGAATAACAATACGTCGTCATTTGTCGTTGTCGTAATTGTCGACTGGTGGAAGGGAGAATCGCATGCCGAACTTTCACAGAGACAGCCATCATCACATGGCAGGTTATAGGTGTATTGATTCCAATTCTCTCATAATAATTCCACACCAATTGAACAATATAATCTCGAACCAGACTCACCGTTAAATTGACTACTTTGGGCGGCGCCGAGGAAGACACGAGTAATGAGTTCGACCGCTTTACTAGTCTCACTATTCTTGAGATTAGTCAAAGGCAACTATTAATTATTCGATGAGCAATTTGAATGAAATAGGATTATTTCAAGTTGTCAATTAGATGACAATTGACAGATGTTGGCTCATGCGATCAGCTGTTTTGTGTTTGTCGATCGATTTTTTCCCCTCTAAACCTCGTGCCTGCTTTTCATTTCCTTAATCAATATTCGGTCAGCTGCTTCAGTTTTTGATCTTTTATCAGTCGTTTTAGATTATTTTTGAAGACATAGCAACTTGTTTCGAGGGTCTTCTTTTCTATTGACACGTCGTTGACGGCTGTACTTGTAATCAACTCCCACGCCATACTCCCCCCTTTCGCTCTGTCGACTCCGAACTGTAGAAATCTGTTTTTGTTTGATATCCAGTGTCAGGAGTTCTCTCATCAGATCTCGTGGGCTTATCAGTTGTCGCAACTCGTCAACAACCATGCTTTTAGCATCTCTTTTTTTAAAAAGTACATTTTATTTTAGCTTCTCTTTTCTATTTTTGGTATAAAAAGTACATCTGACTAGACCAGATTTCCTCGCTCGATCCTCTCGTTTTCAATTTTACGACCCTAATGACGTATCTATTTTTAAAGATACCTTTTACGATTGTAAATTATTTGGCAATGAGAGACGACGGTTTCTTCCTTGTGTAAGCCCATACCCCGTAACCGTACACTCGTTTTACACTGACGACCTTGTCTCAAAAATTTGTGTTTCCAGTCCTCTCAATGTCTCGATTAGGAAGCCGTCTAACTTCCGGAGGAGTGTATTTACTCAGCTGTGTTGAGGAAACAAATCAGAAAGGGCCTTCTTCCTCCTACTATTTCCTCTATAGTAATGAGATGTTTTGCCATTTGCCCTCTTCTTCCGAACAGGTTCAATTCGTCTCTCTTTCTCGCGTATCGTGTGTCATATGTCGAGTTTTCCCTTTTTCTTTCACGCCCGTTGCGTAATCTGCGTTTCCGGCGGATCGTTCCGGAACCGGTCGACCGTGGACAGCCGTGTGTCAGAGCCTTTTGAGCTTTTCCCGTTGTTTTCTTGCCCCGTTTTCCAGGCCAGTCGGTGCCGGTCTCTATTTCCCAATTAATGAATTATGCAAAATCCCGTTGTTGTTTGTTCTTTCATACTGAACTATATCCATTCATTCTTTCTTCTTTGTTTCTTTCCTATTTCGTTAGTCCTCCCTCAATTTCATGAATATGTTTAGATCTCTCTCTCATAATTTCTGCCATCCGGTCCTGTTTCCGCCCTTTTACCTTTTCTCTCTCTCTCGGGAATCTCTAAACTAGATCAACTCTGTGTGGGGGGGGGGGGGGGGGGGGGGGGAGCTTCTTTACCCTCTTTTGCCGTCCTCCGTTCACGGTTCACGGTGGTGCAGGCGTCTTTCGGCTGTGTAAACAACGCAAAGCCACTGTCGTTTTGCAATGCAATCATTGCCCTCCGGGACGTTGTTTACTTGACAGTCTAATCGGGCCTTTTTCTTTTTGAAAGAAGGGGAATAACTAATGGCAGATGGTGAGAAAGACCCGGATCATTACACTCCTAATGGGCCACGCTTGATGCGCTTTTCCGCAGCTTATCCTGTTCTCCTGGAAAGTATAATATTGTCTAGCTCCCTTGTTTATTTCCTTCATTTAGACGGTAAACACTATGCTTTTTTCTTTAAGTAATCATTAGCAATTAGCGGTTTTGGATAAAATCAAAGTATGGAGGAAATATTTTATTTCCATCACCCTCCCGAATGTATTCTCCATGCCATCATGACGTTTTACAACAGGATGAGAGAGAGAGAGAGAGTTCTTTCCTATACCAAAATAACTTTCGAAAATGTCGTTGATAACCTTTTGATTTCATTGTTTACCCCCCCCCCCCCCCCCCGTCCGTCGAGCATTGAACAGA
This sequence comes from Oscheius sp. DF5120, assembly GCA_932521415.1. Classification (NCBI taxonomy): domain Eukaryota; kingdom Metazoa; phylum Nematoda; class Chromadorea; order Rhabditida; family Rhabditidae; genus Oscheius; species Oscheius sp. DF5120. Next base: position 6,033,204 of record OW051462.1, read on the forward strand.
TGTCGTTTACCCCGCCGTCGGTCCGTTCAAGGGCAGTATTTGCCGTCGGCTGATGGCTCCATTGTGTCGAAAACGTTCTCCAGTCAGTAACCCGTCAAGTCTTTTTCTGAAGACGAAAGGATTCATGGCAGCGGAGTCGTTATGTTTGAACAGGGTGCGAACGCGGGTCTTTTGCGTGCCTGTCATCGTCATGCTTAAGTCTTTCAAGCTGGAATTCGTTAGATATCTAGCTCTCTCTCTTTCTTTTTACCTCTAGTCACGCGGTATCACTTTCGACGACTCAGTCTAATAGAGTAAACATGAAAATACACATCAGACGGGGACAATATTTTCGACGTTCATTCGTTCTCTTTTTCTTCCTTGAACGTAATAGGCTCTTCTCTTTTCTTCTCAGAAGAATTACTCGTTATCAGTGTAAACCTTGATCTATGTTTTATTATATTTTAAGATTTCAACAGAATTTTCGTCTCAACCGCTCAATCCAAAAATGTTTTTCTGTTCATAAAAGTCTGTCTTCAGACATTCTGTCGACTACTTCCTTCGACCAATTGCTTGTTGTGTCTCACCCTTTCTAAGTAGAGTTTTAGTCAGCTAAGTTAGACTCCTATTTCACTTTTGACGCAAAATCTGACAGCTGATGTTGATTAGGAAGCACACACCTGCTCTGCGTTCTCATTGATTTCTGATAATCGACCTCGAATACCTGTCTGACCAAAAAAGACGCCTTCTGTACCTCTATTGACTCTGGCTGGCGCCGCTCGGCAACTGTTTGAAATAGCTATTTACCTTGCTCCCCTTCTTACTAGTCAGGAGAAGTTATAATTCAGTCACGTAGAACTTCTTTCATTGTCTATCTATCGTTCTAATTTAGATGTATTCCTTGTATTTTATATATACGACAGAGTTCAATAGATCAATGACAAAAAGAAAGAAGTCTTGTCCATCTTTAATTGCATCTTCCTTCCTTTTTTCTAACTCTAATTTTCCAACATGACAGTTGTTTCGTTCGTTTGTTGTCACACCTTTAGCCCTGCAAATATATTTGGTTTCCATTTTTGGGCTTTTCCCACTGATATACGTGTCTCATAAGATATTTAAATATTCCCATTAAACGTCCTCATTTTCAGTCACGCACTTCTATGATGGGCGCTCGACAGTCAAATGCCGCAGATAATGACGGATACAAAGGTTGGTTTTCTTTTCGTCTATCTGGGAGGAAGTTTGTATTTGTCTTTGGCTAATTGACATCGCACTGATGGGTTAATCAAAGCCGGTTATTAGCTGTCGATCAAGTGGCTAACGACACACCTGACGGCATGCGTCGCTTCTCTGAAGGCAAGTCTTCTATAGGGCTGTTAGTCATTGCCGTTATCATTTCTTCAGACGATAAGCATTCGATCTAGATTTGTTTATGTTTTGCTTCTCTCAGTTTGCGTATATAAATATTGACCGCACACTTCCCCTCCAGCTGTATAGGTTAGTAGAAGTAATCTATCGAAAGTGTTTTGTCCCTACTAGAAGAACATTTTATAGTCTCTGCTGCTAAACAAAAGCAAGTTGAGTTTAAGAGGCATTTCCTGCATGAAGGATAGCCCAGGCGCCTTTTTCTCATCCACTAATAACGCCTTCGGGGGATAAGAAGGGAATATTGCCGAGAACCGGTTGCCTGGACACGCTTACTCTTGAAGTCTGTGCCCCCCTTTGCCTGTGGCTGTTTTCGCCTTTCCCCAGTACCGACGGTCACCACCGAGTCCTTCACTATCCGTTGAACTTCCCAGGGAGGCGGAGCGATCGACCAGAACTGACCCATACGCTTGCTGAAGCCTGTTTGTATTCATGGAGTCCTCGGCGGCTGACCGTCTTCGAAGTCTAAGAAGTCATCGAATAGCGACGGTCGATTTGCCGATGGGCAGAGTCGTTCCAGGCTCGCAAAAACGGCGACATGACCCGGAAGATGATGTATTTCTTATTCCTGATCGTCGATTAGCCCAAATTGTTCAAGTCCTTCAGTCCTATACTTCTGTATTCACAGGTGGGTCGCTCTTCTACTTGTTCTCATGATCTTTTTCCAATCATTAGATCAATAGGTTTCTTGTTGACAGCTACGGGATCCTTCTTTTCCTCCTAGATCCGTTTCCAAAGCCTGTTTTCTTCCAAAACCATTTTTCCTCTCTGAAAAGCCTGCTGACAAAACAAAGTCAGATGATTTATTGTTTTCAAGTCAAATAACATCTCCCTCATATTTATCAAAATACCGGAGGCGTACATCCAATGGTAGTTTTGAATGTTTACACCGTTATTTGTTGACTCGATCCTCATTCGAAAGCTGTATTACATCAGCAACGACTGTAGTCGCTGTAAAGCGCCATTTCGAGGTCGTCGTCGTTCGCATAGATGTTTTCGAGGGACAGTCCTCTTTGTGTCCGTCGTCGGTTTCACGAGAACTACGCATTGATTGCGTTGTGTCTGTATGTATGTGCCGAAGAACTGGCCGCCATCTGCCCGGTTCTCGGTGCCGACGGAACGAAGGCGCAGGAATTGTGAGGCGCACACGCCAGCCTATGCCAAATCACACACAATTACGACTAGTCTGGGAATTTACATTCGGTGCACGTAACCTGACACATATAAACATAAAATCTGAAGAGAAAGAGATGAAACTAAAATGAAGAAAAAAGCAAAAGAGATTTCATATTTGAAGTGGTACTCATGCGGTTTTTTGGCGGTAAAATTAGTTGTCCTGTTTAACCTAAATCAGAATGCGGCCGAGGGCTCTGTTGTTAGGACGGTGCATTCTGAAGATAATGGCGAGCATTCGACGAATTAATCGCAAGCGAAAACGACCCATGAATGGTTTGTTATCCAATCTCTTTAGGATCAAAATACGAAGAAATTCTCAATTTCATTGTTTCTTTTTAATTGTGAAAGGTACTTCTTGAATAACTGAAAGAAAATAGGTGTTTTACATATTATGGAGCACATATGTCGTTATTTCTCAATGTCTAATATCTTTTTTTTTCAGTTTCCGGCCTCGGGGATGCTTGTCAAGGAGCTTCAACGTCAGCTTCTCAGCCTCAAAGGTTGGAACGACAGATACGTATGAGACATACACGAAGCCTCTCTCCCGCCCATCCGGAAGCTTCTGTAAGTTCTTATTATTTGCTTTTTTATTGATTTTTTTCGGCGTCATGTAAACTATCATACTAGTTTTTTTTTTGCAGAACTACGGCCTAGATGATATGTTGAAGCCTTATAAAATGGATGTCATTCTAAGGTCACCTTCAATTGATATCGAAACTCAAGAGATGCACGCTTGGAATCCGGATGACCGATCTCTCAATATTTTTGTAAAAGATGATGATAAATTTACGCTTCATCGTCATCCAGTTGCACAGTCTACAGATTGTATAAGAGGAAAAGTAAGTGATTTAGTTATTCATAATATATGAATTTAGATGGGTTATTCTCGCGGATTCCATGTTTGGCAGATGGAATGGCCACAACGTCAAAGAGGAACTCATGCAGTCGTTGGTGTTGGTACTAAAGGAGCTAGTCTGCATGCAGTTGGGTATACATCGCTAATTGGAACCAATACCGAAAGTTATGGATGGGATCTTAGTAAGTACTTTTATTTCGTTTATTAGTTATTTACGCTTTTATTCTTATAATTGTTTTTAGCACGAGGAGAATGCTATCATGATTCCAAACATTGCAAGCCATGGAAATATCCACTAACACGAGGTCCTGATTTTGTTGTTCCTGACAAGGTGCTCTTTAATTAATACTTATTTTTATTCTAGTTCTATTGTATTCTCGATATGGACGACGGTTTTATGGCTTTTGCAACAGATCAAGAGTACTTGGGAGTAGCCTTCAGAAATCTTAAAGGACAAACTTTATATCCGATCGTTTCGGCCGTTTGGGGACACTGTGAAATCACTATGAAATATCTCGGAGGATTAGAGCGTGAGCCATTTTCTGATTTAGCACTTCCATTTTCACCTGCTCCTTGGAGCCCTCCAATTCCATGGGTTCTTTTTAGTGATAGTCCAACAAATGATGATTCCACACCCTGGGGGCAAACTGTTGAACCAGATTACCCTTTGATCGATTTTAAATATCTTTGGCCGGCGGTGTTCGATGAGTGACAAGTGCTACGAAGTGGTCGACTTATGTGTCTGGTGCGCTAGCTTATCTAAATTTAGGGGGTCAAAACAAAGCTCATATTATTAGGTTGTTCAATGTTGTGTTTTCAGCCCAACCTCGGTCACTTATGGAAGAGTGCCGTCGAACAATCCGCTGTAGATTAGGAAGAGAAGGATTACGCCATATAGATGACTTACGAATCCCACCAATTTTAAAAAGGTATTTGCTGTATCGTTGAGCATATTTTCTTCGTCTTCTAAAACAAACGGGTGTCACCTGACAGCCTTGAATCTTGCTCATTGCTCGCTTGCGTGTAAAATGTTCGTCCGTCCCGTGTCACACTGTACATTTATTGTCCGGCTGTAAATACTATCCGGTCCTGATCCATAATGCGTGTAAAATTGTCTTGGTGGTGAACCGCTTAGCCAGGATCGTTTGATACTCAAGTTTTAACCATTTCTGTTTGTTACACTTACCTGCCCCGGTTATCTAGCGTTTACTGCCCCTTCCTCTTTTTTTTTCACTTGCGATGTCACTTATGTTTTATTACCTTTTGAGAACTTTGTAAATAAAGAGTTCTACCATATATAGTATACATTTTAGAAATCTAGCTTTCATATATATATATATATATATATATACGACACAAGTTATCCTTTAAATTGTGGATTAGCGACTATGCTTTGGACTTCGCTTGGCGTGCTACTTCTGCTTCATTTATTAATTCTTGAAAATCGTGCTCCCAACCCATTTTCTCAGCAAACTCTTTCACTGCTTCATCGCATTTATTCTTCCAGAAAACATCTCTGATTATTGGATAATTTCTGTTTTTTATGGCTCACCTGCTGTTATTCTTATGATTATAACAGAGTCCTTCTCCTGGATAACCTCGTGGAGCTTGGCCTGCTGACTCCAAGTTAATTAAAAGACGTGGTACATCTTCTCCAACTTCAGTTACCAAACTTGCAAATGGTTGTACGACTAATGAAGTACCCATTATAATAAGGAGATCGCATTTTGGAAAATCCTGATTAAAATTAAGATACTTAACTTTCGGTGCCCCACTTATACTTCTTCATTGTTGGAATTTCCGCCCCTTCTTACTACAATTATGGCATTTCTTTGTTCGTTTTTTTTGTTGTTTTTAAATCTCTATTCATTTCTAAAAGAACATATCTCTTCTTCGCTTATTTAGTTCTCTATTTGAAAAAAAAATGGAATCTAGAATCATAAAATTTAAAATTGCATATCTGTAACGAAATAAAAGTAAAAAAATCCAGTAATCGTTTAAGGGAAAAAGATGTTGAAACAAACGATTGCCATAGCAGTAATCATAAAAAGACCCCATATGAAGAAAAATAAGTGAACCACAAAGTTAAATAGTATCAAAATAAATTATCAAAATCATACTTACTGCTAGACAGTACTGGAAAAAACGTTTCGGCAAATTTTCTTCGAAAAATATAATATCGGGTTTCACAAAACCCTTACATGAATCACATTTCGGTACAATAATATCAGGATTATTTAATTTATCTGAAAATATAAAATTATTTAAATACTGTAAAATCTCCAATCCCACTCCAGGGAGGGGAGGGGAGAGGGGGTTCTACTAGATGGGTGGTTGTGCGTTGTTCAAATAATGTATATAAACTATTATATATTATTTTTTCGGCATCTTTGTTAATTTGTTAAACTTCCTAATATAATAAAAGAAAAAAAACTAATAGCTTCTCCTTCGCAAGATCTTAGCGATCGTATTCGACTCCAAATTTAATAAAGAGAATATTTATCTTTTGTCAACATTTAATATTGTAGCAGTATTTCTAATTGAATTTTTCTGTGCAATTAACACATAATAACTTCTCAACGAAATTATAGGTTTTTCGCTTTCTTTTATTATTATTGTTCATTATAATATTTCAATTCACTATTACTTTCTATGACTGTCACTTCAAATAATATAAAACTGTCAACTATTTAGAAAGTATGCAATTAAAAAAAACATTAAACATCAAAAAGAAAAGCAAAAACAAAAAAAGATTATGCCGCCCATTAAAATGTTGTTAGAAATGCCATTAATAAGTACTTTGACATACCTTCAATCCATGCTAAGTCATATTTCTTTTTACAACCCAGGCATGTTGATTTCCGATGAGAACCATGTGCTTCGACAACTTTATCTTCTGATATACCTGTTGCAACTTCAAGAGAATCAATGTTCTAGAAACAAGGATACATAAAAAAGTAATATTACTTGAGTAAACCAACGCCGAAGAATTCCCTTCTTTTCCAATAAACGAACAAAGTAATGAGTAGGAGTCGGTTTTATCTCCTTTGGAAACAATTTCTTCGCGACTCGGTAAAACGGTTCTGGATTTTCTTTGAAGAAGGACAAATTAAAAACGTCCATAGGATCGCTGAGATTATATTCAGTTAGATTGTCATAAAGACCAGTACCTGAAAAAATAGACTACTAAATAAAACAAACCTGGAGATCGAAAGTCTGGGATTCCAGCTGATGTACTGATACCAGCTCCTGTCATCACAATAATATTTGTGGGTTTGTGAGTTTTCAAATATTCGACGATACCATCAACTGTTGGAGATGATAACTTTTTTTCCGAGGTTCCAGTTACCAGATGAAGAGCTTCTTCGAAGGAGTGGACGAACTTGTTGAAAATGCCACCTTCCTCCTTTTCATCGGTCTTGTTCTTCTTGTCCATTCTTTGAAAAGAAAGATGTCTCCACCTTGATAAATAGCCTGAAATATTAAATCCAATATGTGAAAAAGAAAAAGCAAATGTATGAATGAACAGATAACAACAATGAATTCTCAAGATGTATTTGTGATCAATCTTTCACTATCCTCGCTTACATAGAACGTCCTTTAAACTCTAAAATAAATGGAAATTGTTAATAAGTGCGCGATGATTATTCTTAAATGATATTATCAACTCATTAGCTATAAAACAGAAAAGGTATATGTTATATATAAACCGTCTAATAACACATAAGTAATGTTAAAACCTAGCAAAATCTTGTTAGAAACATTGACAATCGCTCGAATAAAATGTTATTCAATGGGTCATATGACGTGTTGCGAAAAACGCAAGTCGTACGTAAAGCTGCGTGAAATGGTATTCAAAATCGATGTCACCTTACATTATGCTTTTGGCTTCATTTTTTTTCAAATAACCCGCTTTCCAATACTTAAATATGATATCGCTAGTCATACCTAAACAATAGCTAAACAGTTTACAAAAGTACGTATTTCCAGCTCACAATGGATGAATCATCATCTGTGGCTCAACCATTCGTAGAGATTTATGAGAATCTCTACCGCGATGTAAGTTCCTTCAGCTTTTTTTTTTACTTTTTCGCAGTTGAATCCTGGAGGTGCCCCAACAGTCAATGCTGGAGAAGCGGCTAACTTTCTGCGACGATCAGGACTCCCACCTCAAGCGCTGGGACAGGTAAATTACATATTTTTGAAAAGACAAATAGATATTTAGATATGGGAGATTGCGGACTACCAAAAACGAGGGTTTTTAGACAAAAGGGGCGTTTATATGGCCTTCAAATTGGTGGCTGCAGCACAACAAGGTGAACATAAAATGAATCTTCATTTTTAATATTTGAAAACCAGAAAGAAACGACGAAAAAGACGTAAATATTGTTTCAGGATATTCCATTCATGTTTCTTCATTGCAACTGAATGGATTAAATCCGCCAAACTTCGGCGGAGTTCGTACTGGAACCCCACTGTCGCACCATTCTCCCGCACCTCCCGTAATTTCCAATTGGGGAATTAGTCCAGCTGATCAAGTAAGAAATCCTCTATGGCTTACTTTGTTTCGTTTTAGACTAAATACGACTCAATTTTTGATTCTCTTGTCCCGGAGGATGGAAAATTACCCGGTGCGAAAGTTCGTCCTGTCCTTTTAAACTCCGGATTGAATCCCCAGTATTTGGCCAAGATTTGGGAGTTAGCTGATCAAGACAAAGATGGCCAGCTAGACAGGATCGAGATGGCTGTTGCTCTGCATCTCGTCTACAGGTATTATCCAAAATTGATAACTATATTTCCGCAGAGCTCTTCAAAATGATCCGATTCCCAATCAACTTCCTCCTTCACTTATTCATCCAACAAAAGCTCATCTGACTCGACGACAGTCCACGGCCGATAGCTATGCTCCCAATGGAACACGTGAGTTATATTTATCAAACGAACTGCCCTTCAGTAAGATCGCGTGCTGGTAGTATGGCAAGTCTCGATGGAATCAATCCCTCTGGAATGAATCTTCCTTATTCTGATCGAAGTGTCTCTGCTCAACCCTATATTCATCGAGGCAGTGTTGTAAGTTCCAATCGATTTTCCCCGTAAACCTCTAGTCGCGCAATTGCTTGGTCGATAGGCGGCTGCATAGCTAACTGCTAGTGTGTAGAATTTCATGGATGTTTAGACGGGAACGCCAGCCCGGGGATTGACTACTCCATCAGATGAATGGCCGATTGACAAGTTTGCTAGTGCTGCTCAATTTGCTGCTTGTGATACCGACAATGATGGCCTGGTCAATGGGGCAGATGTGCGGGGAGTACTGGTTTCTACGGGTCTGCCCCAACAATATCTGGCTCATATCTGGGAGCTGGCAGATATCCATAAGACCGGAACATTGAATCAGGAACAGTTCGCCCTCATGTAAGTGCCTCTCATTCCCCGGAAAACTTCTTGTAGCCTGCATTTGGTCATGATGAAAAGACGAGGAGAAGATTTACCTATGCAACTGCCTGGTCATTTAGTTCCACCCTCATTGAGACAACTGAATCTGACTGGAAATGTTCAACCACCGATGGAGAGCATCTCTGCAGCAACATTAGCACAAGCTGCGCAGAGTGAAAATCCAGAAATTCGACAACTCGTCGAAGAAATGGAAAAACTACTGGCAGAACAAAGGCAAGTTCTTTTATTTACTAATGATTCATATCTTCTTAGAGAAGCTGACGCCCACGTCACCCAACTTGAGGCTGATATGACTGTCAAGAATAGCGCGATAAGAAATCTTCAGGTTAAAAGCTTTCATAGCACTTCATAATTTGTAGATTGAACTTCAAACTCTTGAAAGTACTGTAAAACAATTAGAAAGACAAAAGGGAGAGGCAGCTAAACGACTGGCTGATTTAGATGAACAAATCAAACAACTCGAAGCAGCTGGACAGGCACAGTCAGTCAAAGGGGCAGAAGCAGTTGAGAGACTAGCACAGCTGAAGGCAGATAGTGAAGAGGGAGCAGCCAGTGAAGAAAGAGATCAAGCAACCCTAGCAGCCATAAACTCCGAATTCGCACAGTTGGAAGCAGAAGCTAGAACGCTACAAGCAGCCCTTACACAAGAACAGAGGGAATTCGAATCATCGGTTGATGAAATGACGCGGATCGAGCGGCAGATAGGGAAAGACAATGCTTGCATTTCTCAACTGAATGACGAGACGGAAGCAGTTCAAAATGCTATGGTTGAATTACAACAGATAAACAGCGCGGACAATGCTGGGGAGAGGATCAAGGAACAGATGAATCTACTCTCCATTTCTGAGAAACCACATTTGGTAATAACAAAGACAAGATACCATTTACTAGTTTTTTCAGCTCTCCGATTCGGCTTTTGTCACTCCGTCAACCTCTTCCAACACCTTTAACCAACCTCCCGATCCCTTCATTTCTCGTAATGGAAGCAAACCTTCAGCCGATCCCTTTGCCAATGCTGATCCCTTCTCCGGTGGAAATTCCTTTACCTCCGGTTTTCCGACCGATCCATTCGGTGGATCAGTCTTTCCTAATAATGTAAGAGAGATAGATAGAAGATACTTTACTTGAACCTTTAGGGCGTTCCCGAGAATAAACCCCCTCCACCGAGACCTGTTCCTCCCAAGACAACTACTCGACCGGTAGATGATCCCTTCGCTAACACGTAACAAATATAAAAAATGAGAAACAACCTTTTTAGAGACCCCTTCGCCGGTCAAACAAGTGGCAACACTTCCGGCTTCGCTGACTTTGCCAACTTTGGTTCCTTCAATTAGCTATGGATAATTCACTTCGTCTACTTTGTACAATCACCTAGGCATTGCAATAATTACCAGAGAGTGCTCCAACTTATTTATTTATTTCTGTAGATAAATTATATTTTTGAAGAGACGAAAGATAACTAATTTCCCCCCCGTCTTCTCCAGCTCGTTTTTGCCGCAATGCGAAGAGATAAAGCGCCCGCCGAGGAAAATGGGTCGACGTCGCAAAACAATCGGTGACTATTTTATGAAGTCAAGAGTGAAAAAATGGGTACCGAAAGGCAAAAAAAATTCTTTCAATAAAGTTTTCTCCTTTCGATATGATTATAGTTTGGTATATTCATCACTTTGTTAATCATTTGTCGAGTCTCAAGTCAGTCAAGTCCGTATCAGTACAGTACAAAGATTATTACACCCAGAAGGTCTCTGTAGAAAACCTAACCCCTTGTCTAGCTACTGACCCGAGAGCCGTCTTTTCTCTACGGATCTCGTCTTCCAGTTCTACTTGACGAAACCGATACCGTCTCCGTGTTCCGCCTCTGCGTCTGCTCCCCGACCATGTTCTCTCTACTGCACTTTCGCATTATCCCGTTCTTGGGCGGGACCCGCTGATCGGCTACAAAAGGCCTCCGATAGGGGGCGGAGCGCAGCAGCTATGGAGCTCAAGGAGACCGAGGAGCAGCGGCAAATGCGGCGTATCGCCTTTGTCGCTGTTGTCGTCTCGACGGCTGCCGTTATTGCCTCCGTCGTAACGCTTCCTATGCTATATAACTACGTCCAATCTTTCCAAAGTCATCTTATGGTCGAGACTGATTACTGTAAGGTATGTTTTTTCCTTCTCGCGCGTAATATAAATGATAATTTATAGGCTCGATCTCGAGATATGTGGCTTGAGATGACGGCCCTACAAGCCGGAAAAGGACTAGCACATCGTCAGAAGAGAGCTTGGCTCTTCGGTCAATGGATTCCCGAATCGGGAACCGGCGGAGGAGCTGGATCTTATGGACAAGGGGCCAGTGGAAATAGCTATGGCAGCGGAGCCAGCAGTGGTGGCAATCCTAACTCTGGTGGATGGGGAGGATATGGAAGTGCGGCTGTCAATGCTGAACCCGCTCCCGTTTGCTGTACATGTAATCAAGGTGCTGCCGGACCTCCAGGACCCGAAGGACCTCCTGGAAACAATGGAAAAGATGGACAAAACGGAAAAGACGGAAAGAATGGACGAGATGCCGAGCTACTGCCTGCTCCTCCTGGAGACCCATGTGTCATTTGCCCACCTGGCCCAGCCGGACCTATGGGACCAATGGGACCGAAAGGACCACCCGGACCTAAAGGATCACCTGGAGAACCACCAAAAGACGGAGACAACGGAGAAGACGGTATGGCCGGTCAGCCTGGTCCTATGGGTCGCCCTGGTCGTGACGGAATGAAGGGAGCCCCCGGAGCTGCCGGACGACTTATTCCTGTTCCCGGACCACAAGGGCCACCAGGAAAAGCTGGTCCTCCTGGACCTCCTGGACCCAAAGGAAATCCCGGTCCCGACGGACAATCTTACCAGGTAAAAAATTTATTTACAATTGCAATTAGTGTTCAGGGTCCCCCAGGACCTCCCGGAGATCCAGGACAGCCTGGACGCGAGGGAAGACCAGGACCCAATGGACCACCAGGACCCAATGGAACAGATGGAGAGACCGGCTCCTGCCAGCACTGTCCTCGTAAGTTATAAAAACTGAGCTCTAATCAAACATTCTCAGCTCCTCGTACGCCTCCTGGCTACTAGATGCAATTCAACGGCCTTTCCCCAATCGGGACGACGTCAACCTTATTGCAATAATAAAAATTTCCTCCTCTGTTTATTTCAGACAATGAACTCGATAAATTCCATTGTCCGACGAAGTTTTAAAAACTTGATTTCGAAAACTGTATTGCTTAGGTTGCATGACCGATATACGCGGGTGAAAACCGTATTGGATAACGCTGAAATTGACCATCTCTTTAAAACAATGGAACTCTTCTTCATATTTAGATATTAAAATAAAAATCAAGGCTTAAAATTGCTTTAGTTTTCCTTTATTCCTTTAAAAATTAAAAGACTACACACTATAGGCCAATGAGATGAGATATTTATTCACACGTTTACATAAAACAGATCTCAAACGGGAAAGCTCAAGGAAGTACAACTAAAAAAAACTGGATAAATACCCGAATAAGGAAAAGAAAAAAAAATGATTACAAGCAAAAAATATAAATAAATCATTTCTTCTTAGAATTGTTTGAATCGTTTGTCTTTGTAAATTCAGCTTCCTGGTGAATCAATTTTAGCCATTCTTCTGCGTCTCCTTAAATAAATTTTTTTAAAAAGTTGGTCTAAAAAATGCAAACCTTTGATCTGATTAACTGCATTGGTGACTTTGTTGCACGCATTAAGTAAATCTTTGGCATATTTCTCGTGGTCATAATCAGCTACAGAAGATTTCTTCAACAACTTTTCCACATGATCAGCTGCTGATTTTAAAGTCTAGTTGGAAAAATTGTTATTATAAAAGAGATTTTACCGCTGGAATTTCCAGTTGTTTCGTAAGAACGGCTTCTTCAGCATTATTAATTTTTGTTGCTAGCTTAATACGTTCATATTCCTTTGCATTAGTTCCATTGACACTACATATTAAAGAGAGGTCTTCTTCCTCTTCTTCATCATCAGAATTTATTTTTGGGCGCATTAGCTCGTTATCAGCCATGGGGGCTGCAGCGCCACCTTCGTCAGCACCTAGTTCTTTCACTCTAAAAAAAAGATAAACCAATAAAAGAAATTAACCTATCAGCATATCGTAAAGTATTAAGTGTGTGCTCACAGGATCCCATTCCAGGACTAATCATTGCAATCATGCATGTTCGTGCCTTCTCGCCGATAAAGGAATCTCTTAGAACTAGCGTCAATTTGGAAGTCCTAAAGGGTATATGATTGCTATTCTTTCCCATGGCTCTGATACATTCCTAAACATAATAATGTAAAGTCAAAGGAAATTAACCTTTAGAGCTAGAAGTGATTTGTTGATTTCTGCTCCTTCCATACGGGTTTGATGATCCTGATGTCCAACATCTTGACCGCGTTCATTTCCAGCTAAATCGATTAACGAGAACTTCCCCCAAAGTTTGTCCTTCCTAAATTCATTATTCATTAATTGAACATAAATCAAAATATACTTCTTTAAAACTATTTGAAAAACAGCATGACTGCGACTTGAATTATTATTAGCGGCAGTTGATCCAGCCGTTCTAATTTCAGTACCTTTTCGAATTAATTCAAGAACCTGAATGATTTTTTTTTTAAAAGTTTGAAAAGAATGTTTACATCTGTTTCACTTTCAACTAATTCTTCTTTAAGACCAACAACATTAACTTCTTTCTTTCCATCTTCCAAAACACGTAATAATTGTTTGCCATTAAGTAAATCGAAAACCTAAGAATTTGAACGACAGTGCAACACAATACCTTGGCTCCGTAAAGCTCAAAGAAAGAACAATGAACTGCGAGATTATGCTTTTTGTAGTCACGACTTTTAAGCCGGAAAACATCAGCAGCCGTGAGTGCGTAAATTCCGCCATCAACATTCTAGAATGGAAGAGTGAATAAAAAAATTCTACCTGATTTCTTCCATTACTAAAATCACCTCCCATTGTATGTGTTTTCCCTGATCCGGTTTGGCCATATGCAAAACAAGTAGCAAATCCTTGCTCGAAAATAGTCTTAACCAGCGGCTGGGCAGTAAATCTGATATTGTTCTACATATATATAAAATAGTGTTACTTGTACACCATCTCATTTGTTGTATTCTCATCAAATGTATAATCAAAACGGAATTTTTGATTATCCAAATATTTTGTGAGATCCACTTTTACTTGCGGTTGATGCAGTATAAGGTGATCTCTATTAGGAATTGTAACTACCTAAACATAATTATAACTAAAAGGAAGAATGCAAACCTCAATTTCTTTTTTCGTTATTTCTCTCTTGTTAAGTGGTCTCTTTCGAACGCAAACAGATATTCTAGAATCAACCACAGGATCTGTCATTTTTAAAGGGCGATAATCAATCTTAAAATAATAAGTTATGTTAAAAGACCTACATTTGATTGATATTCTCGAATCATTAACAAAAATTGGTAATGTGGGTTTCCTGGATCTATCGCTTTTTCCATTTCCCTTGTTTTTTTAATTAGTTCTTGTTGAGCCCTTCTTTCATCCCGGTCTTTTTGCAGTTTTTCAATCTGTTGTACAGTCGATCCCTTAGCATTTGCTAATTTTGTTTCAACAAATGTATCATTTGTATCTGGGAAATAAATTATACAAAAATTACTGACCTAATCGATCAGCAGATTTTATCATCACATTGACAGGGGCAACTGGTGTTGTAGCAGCACTAGTTGAAGATTGGACAGTTTTTGCAGCGATTTCTGATTTAAAAGTTACATTTCAATAAATGCCTACGTTGCGGTTTTTTCGTAGGAGCAGCAAGGCGCGAGGTTGTTGGAGCTGCTGGCGTTGGAGTTACATCGAAAAGCATGGTCCTACGGTTAGTAACAGGCTTTGAAGGTTCAATAGGAGCTTTAAACTTAGACGTGAATTTTGACTGAGGAATTTGAATATCATCTAATGTTTCGTCATTTTCATCATTCATTGACTGAAATATAGAGTTAATAAGGAACTACTTACTACTAGTGAACTATCAAATATTTGCTGGACAGGACGACGTCGAAGGGTAGGATTTATTGCAAGCAGTTGGTCAAGATCGATTTCTTTTCCTTTTGTTTCATTCTAAAGTAAGTAAGAAGACCAAAAATATAGAGCCAACCTTTTCAAACCATTCCACCATTACCATATTTTTGTCCCTCCTCGTTTCAGTGACCACCGCTGTATGCACACGACCGTCGCTTCTCTTGATGTCGACATGCATTCCTGTGGTAATGAGATCCATAATGTTTTCAATATCTTTCGGTGCAATGTCTGAAAGTAGCCAAATACAAAGATAATCTGACATATATTTTTTAAACGGGAAAATGCTTCAAAATAAGCTCGATGATTGAAACTGCAACTTGAAAACGACATGAAGGCGCCAGAATATTGAACCAGCCTGCTGGCTATACAGTAGAGCGCAGGAACGCTACGCCCTTTAATTGGGCGAAAAAAAAGGTTTCAAACAAATTTGCTTATTTTATGCATGTTTTAAAAAGCAAGAAAATACAATGAAATTACTTACCTCCTTTTGAAATCTCTTTCGCTCTACGTGTTCCTGCCCTTGTAACTCTAGCCGGCATAGCTGTAATGACTATAAGCATTATATTATAAATTTAAAAAAATGAAAAATAAGAAATATAAAAGCGACCACTATCCTGCACTATATTATGCAAAGAATTCTAAAGTGCGCTGACGCGGAAACCTTTAGGATGGTGTCAGCTCAAATTGTAACAAAAAATAATAAAAAAAAGACGGCTACAAATTACAAAAAAGTTAATTGATTTTCCTTCTTTAATAGAGGGATTTTTCTGGAACAGAATTGGAATTAGCATGACGCCCCTCGCCCGTTTATTTGAACTCGATTTTTGTTTTTTTGCAGTTTTATTCATTTGTATTAAACTTTACGTATTTTTTTCAGACTGTAATGATCAACAAGTTCGGAGATAAATATGGAAATAATCAAATGAAGATTCATTATGGTGATAACAGGGACATAACTCGAGATACTTTCGAAGCAAGCTCTTCCATAACTTTTTATTTTTAGCTCTGTCTATCACAAATTTTTCTGGGCCCAGTAGAGCTTCCAATTCCCAAGGATGAATTCAGTTCTTTAAAATTCAGTTATGGAGTAACAACGAAAAAGTGCCCTTTAACACTGTCAGATCGATTTGTAAGTTTTTTTTTCCTGTAGTTTCTTTTCCAGCAATATGGGACACTTTGTTTTACTTTTCTTAATAAGGATGGTGGTGTTACAGTTTCACGAATAATGCTTACTTTCATCGAGAAAATACAGGTTTTGTCTTCATTGTCTTTGTTAATTTTTTTAAAGATCTTACCGCCAACCCCAAATACAAATTACTCGGGAGGGTTAATGATACAACTATCAAAAATGGCACGAATGAGGTTAAGAAAAACGCTTGGCCTATCAAAAGAACATGCGTATCGAAAATTTCCTTTAACTTACACTCATCCCGAAGATGCTTTAAAGTTTGTCTTTCTTTTTCCTAGCCAAAATCAAATCCAGACATTTAATTTTTATATTCAAGTCATGGAATTCAGTTAATCCAGATCATATTATACGTACAAAACCTCATTCTAAGTACAAATTTCACAATTTCGAGGAACTCCGATCTCGATTCAACTATTGGGTATTCATATTTTCAATTTATTTTGGGTGTTTAGCTGATCATTGTAAGACAGGAAGACTTCACTCATCTCGGTAACGATTCTGAAAATAGTATTGAACAAATGCAATTGTTCTTTAGTAAGTTAGTACCATGTTTTAATATTACATTATAGGAATAATAACTACTAGAGAATGGTTTGATTTTATGAAATACTTAAACATTGAAGTAAATAATAATGCAAATACTACTACTGGCTTTGAATATAGATATTGTCGTCCAGGACAGATACCAGCTATAGTTCAGATTAAAAGTCGAGGCGTTGAGGTCTTTTCTTTACATAGAAGGTGAGTCATATTTTCTTTTATTATCTTTATAACATACTTTTAGTCCAAATTCTAAATCTGACTGGATAGAAACGATTCCCAAGTGCTCAAATGACGAGATATTAGCGAAGACTCCAATAAGAGAATTGAAAAATTCGGTATTATGGTTTTATTAAATAAGTTTGTTTTTAGAGAAAAATTGACTCACCAACAGTATTACCTAAAAAAAGGGCTAAACGTATAGTAGATATTGTTCTAGAGGATGACATTCAGAAACACTCTCAGGTATTACATTTCCTTCATTTTTCATTTCCTACCTTATACTTTAGCCCAAAATGGATATTACAAAATGTACAAATTTACTCTCTTATGGAAAAGGTAAAAATAGCGTATCATGTAAGTTTTTAATCTCATTATTTGTTCTTTTAGTGACATTCAGTGATATCGAAAAACTAGCACCGGGACAACTGTTGAATGATAGCATTATAGAGTTTTACCTTCAATATATTTTATTAGAAAGATTAAGTCCTGAAACGTATTTTTTATTTTTTTTTATCCCAATTAATATTTAGGGCAGAAAAAGTACATATTTTCAATACTTTCTTGTTTGCAAAGCTTGTAAAAAATAATCGAAAATCTGCTTCATTGGAAACTTTAAGAGGTAGAGAATTGTTCAAGAAATGGGTAAGGCTTTACACTCTATCCTGAATGATTTAATATTTTAGATACAAGGTAATTATGATTCGGTAAAAAAATGGACACGAGGCATAGATATTTTTTCAAAAAAAATACTTGTCTTTCCCGTAAATTTTGAAGAACATTGGTATTCCTTTATTTTTCTTTACTTTAGCCTAATTTACTTTGTAGGTACGTGGTAATGGTTTTCAATCCTGGAAATGCGATTAAAAAACAAACTGAAAATGGAAAACAAACCAATAATCAAAAAACCGTTATTCTTGTTTTAAACTCGCTATTTATAATTGGCTGTCCAATTGCGTAAGTAGAGCTTTTTTTTAAATAATTTGTTTAGGAAAACTGCAGCAGACGTAGTTCGCCACTACTTGACGTTTGAATATGCTGATAAAGTTCAGGAGAACGCCGCAGGACAATTTTCACAAAAGCATATAGTGAATGTCCCAATAAAGGATCTTCCTGGACAGATGAATTCTACCGATTGTGGTGTGTTTCTTTTAGCCTATGTTGAACTTATTCTATGTTGGATGCCAAAACTACAGGTATATATGTTGTTTCCGCATATTTTATTGTAGGGCAAAGTTTTCAACTTTAATAGATGGTGGCCATCTTTCAACAGAATTCAAATGAAATTGATGAGATATAAAATATTAGCAATAATTCGTAGTAAAGTGGATTCAAAAGTCTGTTTTTATTTATTTTTAGTATTATGAGTTTCAGATATGGAGCGATTTAAAACAATTCGAAGAGAAACCTGATGAAAACGCAGAAAAAAACGAGTCCACAGAAGCAAAACTTGAACAGCAATTAGAAAACACAGGTTTGAAACTTTTCAGGTTGTTTATCAATGAATATAGGTATTCAACGATGGAGTAGTGAACCAAATTTGTCTCCAATTATTGTTACTAAAAGAAAACGGGTAAAATCGGTAGATCGTTGTTTTCCGGATGATTGCTTAGATCGTGAATTCTATTTAAACTTAGCGGGTCCAAGTTTTTAAATTTAAATTGTTAACAATAATTTTTCAAATTGTATTTTTCATGAAAATATTATTACCGGTAAATTTATTATTAACTTTTTTTGTATTTTTTCAGTCCCACTTGTTTATTGCCACAGGCTATTTTCTCTATTTTCATTATGAAGCGAGGCAATGACTTTGTTTTCGATTTGAAAAGGTTAAGAAAACATCAGGAAGATATATTCAAGGATCCCATCATTTATTGAAAAACTTCATTTTTTAAAGTCTTCGAATGTAACTTCCGCGTGAAGAAGAGATGTCACCTTCAGCTTGTCCACATTTTTTCGTACGTCATTTTTGAAATGTGATTCTCCCACTTGACTGGTTATCAATGGCTATCTGAACAACAGTGATGAGGATACTGTGAAATTTTTTTTGAACGAATGTACAATGATGAGAATCCAGACTTCATGTTTTTCATTCATATTCTGAAAAGATATCTTGTAAATGTAGTATTTTTTTTATCCTTCTACTCAACTATTCTTCGTCCATGACTTTACTCGTGACAGCGGGACCTCCCTAATCACGTTATGCAATGCTTAATCTCGTTAGTAGTTCTCGAGGCTAAGCTCCCGAGTATGGCGAAGCAGTAATCTAAATTGGAATCGAGAACAACCAGAGTACTGAATTCATTCTCGCAATGAGAGAGACGAATAGCCCTAATTTTCACATATGACACAGCTGCCTTGTATTACTGACGTTACGTAAACACTCTTCTCCGTAACTTTATTACTACGTCTTTGATTTTACAATTAGTATGCTGTTTCTGCAGTGTAGTACACAAGGATCTAAAAAATGAGATTAAAAATGAATAGAAAAGAACTTACCCATCTACATCTTATCGATGAATCTATGAGATGTAATTAATAGTAATTACTGTCGTCGTCACCTCTTTTAGTCCTAAGTGTTTTCACACCTCCTCTTCTCGATGTCAATTATCTTCCTTTACGCGACTAACAGCCGGTTATTAAGTTAATGTCGAAAATTTAACTTATAATGTAATTCTTCGGTTCCGTATCTATGGTCCGCCCCTATTCTCACCCCTCGTAAAATTCAGCACACATAAAGATTCCGATTAGTTTCGTTGTTTTTTCACGCCTAGCTTTGCCTTTCTTTCCACTCTCATCATCATCATCTTCGTCACAATAACAGTCATTATGCTATCTGGCTCCTTTACTCATCACTTGGTTATTATGCTGCCATTCTCATCTAAAATAAGAAATCCTTACTTCTCGGTCCTTGATATCTAGTCCACTGATTAGATATCAAGGACCTATTACTATTAGGTGTTCTGAACAGAAAGATAACAATATTAAATAACCCAGCCTTCTGAAAATCGAAACTTACATCATTTCATATTCATATCAAAATCATAGACCATTGGGTAGACAGGGGGCTAGGGCATTAAACTTTTATCACGTATGACCAACCGGAAGCATAATGACAAAGAAGATAGAATAACTGAATTAGTCTAATGAGGAAGTTTGAAACAGCTGCAATAATGTTATTCTTTCGTTCAGCTTGAGAGTAAGGTTGTATTTTGTATCACAGATGATTCACTTTTTTTAAAATCTACAACACAGGAAGTCTTATTTACTTATTCTTTCTTTTCTGATAACCATATTTATTTTTCCATTACTTGATTGCCGGCCATTTTTCGCAATTACCTTCAAAAAATCATTATGAGGTTTTAATAGGTGTCACTCCATTTTCTTTTGCTGTCCCGACAAATGACGCTATTCATACCAAATACTCATTTCTAGGGCCCCCTGTGGTAATTGAGGATTATGAGTTCAACCACCGCAATCATTGTCCGTTGTCTTCTACTCAGTCTTCTCTGTTTTACAGTATGTCAAGGGTAAGTAGTCAACCGCAGTAAAAGTATTTTTAGATTATATTTGAGTGACTATCCATTGTCATTCAATGATAGACCAATGAAGAAATCTAGCCAGCTACGAGCCCTCGCCGGAGGAAGAAATTGTTTCTTTAGGTTAGTCTTTTGACATTTCCGATCGGATTTCCACCCGGTTAGGTGGCGTTTGATAAATCTCTGTGAGAGGCTAAATAAGGTAATTTGATTTAATGCTCCTCCCCCCACGATTCTTATTGAATACTATTTAGTCCGATCAACTGCGTCATCACCCATGAGAAAAGTGTATATCGAAAATTAGCAGGGACAAACGGAAACTACTTAGCAGAGTGAAGAGTGAGCAGAGAGATAAGAATACGGCGCTGAGTACCTGACTTCGTGATATAAAATAAATTGTTGAAATATAGCGCGCACAATTCATTAAAAAAAAATCAGCAAACAGTGCAACAAAAAACAATAAGAACGCCAAAAATAAAACAAATAAAAACGACAAACTTGATCAAGTATTAAAAGCTAACAAAGGATCGCCGGTTGAATATTTCGTCAAGATCATATTGTGAATGAGAAGCTTATCGGACGGACATCACTATGTCGTCAATCTTCAAGATTGAGCGAACACACTCAGAAGCCTGCTTTATAGCAGACAGGGTAACCAAAAGGGGCTGTAGAACATTCTCCTCACGAATATCGGAAACGTAACCCTGCAAAAAAATATTAAACAAGACGACTACTCAAAATTACAAGAGAAGAAAAAAGTCTAACCTTTCGAACATTAATTCCATAATCGCTATTTCCATTGGCATGCTGATTGCGTAACTCCGTAACAGTATGAATTGGAGAAAGACCTGCATTTTCAGCAAGGGTGTAGGGAATCAGCTCCAGAGCATCAGCAAATGCTCTCCAACAATACTGTGTTGCTCCGCTTTGAGACTGCGCTAGTTGTCGAAGGCGAACAGCAATTTCCATTTCAGGAGCACTACCACCTAAATTATAGCTTGCTGAGATTTAGTAAAACTTTACCTGGAAGCAAAGCCTTCTTCTTTACAAGGCAGCGGATAACACATAGTGCATCATGAAGAGAGCGATCTGCTTCTTCTAAGACTAACTTGTTGGAACCACGAAGCAAAATTGAAACTGCTTGTCCAGGATTTTGTACTCCAGTTACCTACAAATAAGAAAAATAAACTAAAATAGAAGCTTGTAGCTTACTTTAATAACCTTGCCTTCACCACCAGTAGAAACTTCTTCAACTAGATCCGCTGAACCCAAAGCTTCAGGGACAAAATGATCCGCAGAAGCAACTGGTCTACATCCAAGTATCTAGAAATGTATTAAAATGTTCTTAAGATACCTTTGAATAAAATTCAATATCTTCTCGTTCGATATCCTTAATTACCATAATTTTCATTTTAGCTAGGAAATGAAGGGATAGTTCGTTAACAGCATCCCTAAAAATACAATATAAAAAGACATAAACCTCACCTCAATATACTTTTTTGAATCAGTAAAACATTGCATCCTGCTTTTTTTATTTGTTTACAAAGGTCCAGAAGATATTGTCGTTCTTCTTTCAAAGCACGATCCATTTGAGCATAATCAGAAATGATCACCTGATTTTCCATCTAAAAGAAAAGAATAAAATGACAAGGTTAGCAGCAAACATCAGTCTTAGGAGGACTCAATTGGAACTGAATCAGTCCAATTTTAGCCTTTTCAACGCGTGTTGGTCCTCCTCGCCCCATGGTTTTTTGATCAATAAGAGCACCTTCAATCATTTCCGACTCCTAAAAAAGAAGAATTTTTAAATTTGTAGAAATACTTCGACTGTATCACCCATTTTTTTAATTATTTTGATCATTTTCAGATTGACCGATGTGTCCTTTACCGGATCAATAATTTTCTTTACAGCGTTTACGGCCATTGGTGCCAGCAGCCACGAATGTTGGGATACTACCTAAAATTAAAATAAAATAAGTGAAAAAAAAAACCTTTGAATTAAGCGATGTTGTAGCCATTTTTGTTAAAAGCGAATCATCGTTCAAATCTACTGGGGTACTCATGTTTTCAAGAATCTTTTCAGCTTGTTGAGCAGCAGTTTGAAAAGCATCAGAAATAGTTGTAGGATGAATGCCTAAATATGTGAATTAAGCACAAGTAGCTATACCTTTCTCGAGCAAAGTTTGAGCGGCATCAAGAAGCGCGCCAGCCATTACTACAACTGTAGTCGTTCCGTCTCCGGCCTCAATGTCTTGCGCCTTGGATAATTCTACCAACTTAAAAAATAAAAAATATATTTAAAAAATAACTAACCATTTTAGCAGTAGGATGAATTACACTCATTTGGTTAAGAATAGTGGCTCCATCATTGGTAATTGTGACATCACCATTAGCGGCTTGAATCATTTTATCCATTCCACGAGGACCAAGAGATGTTCGAACGGCATCGGCAACGGCTTTGGCAGCAACAATGTTGCTAGAATCAGTTAAAAACAATATAATAAAACTACCTGTTGCGGACACTTCCTGACTTATCCTTGTCCTTGAAAGCAGATTCCTTTCCACTGGCCGAAGCTTTTGCAGGAGCTGAGACAGCTGACATTATCTGAAACCATTGATTTTAATTTACTTTCACGATAAATGAAGAAACAAATTAAATGAAACAAAAAGAAGAAATCCTTTCCTCGCAGAATGCTCTAGTCGAAAAATCAAGTCGGTATAAGACCCAGGACGCCAATCAAAATTTTCAAATCATCAAATTTTCGTTTGACTTTTTAAAAATTTTTACATTGTGCTTATATGAAATAAAGATTTCGTTGAACAAAAATAATTAAATTAAGAACTTTTTAGACATTTACTCATTAAAAAAATGAGTAAATGAGCTTCTCTCAATTCCACACATTTATTTTTTATGTTTCATAAATCCCGCATATTGTTTAGATAATGGCCGTTGACGATGGAAATTATGATAAAGAGATCATTTCCAAACATCCTGATCTTCAGTTAGCCCATTTGAAATATCTTGTGCAACATCCAGATCTTTCTCAAGATAGAAAAACTGCTAACAGAGATGAATTGGAAAAGGTGAATGACTTTCATTTTTTTTTCTAAATTTTTTAAGGCTATCTTGGAGTATGATATGGCTCCTCTATATAAAATTATGTGCGATGAGCTTAAAGTTAAACCAGATGCTGGACAGTTAGAAAAAATGACAAAAGCAAATGAGACAAGAATTAAAGAAATTGAAGCAGAAATTGCTGATGCTGAAGCGAATCTTGGTTGGTCGTAATTTGCTCTTTATACAAATTTAGGTGAATCCGAAGTTCGGCAAGCCTGGTTGAAGAAATTCGATTATTATTGTCAAATTGGCGACAAAGATGGCTGTTTGAAAACATTTACGGTATGCGCAAACATTTTGTAATACTTTTTCTTCCAGGCTACTTATGATAAAACGGTTGGACTTGGATATAAGATTGATCTAGTTTTTACGATGATTCGTGTTGGGCTGTTTTGGCTTGATCACACAATAATCAGTCAATATATTACAAAAGCAAAAGATCTCATGAATCAGGTTTGTACTTGTTTTACTACATGTTTTTATTATAGGGAGGCGATTGGGAGAGAAAAAATCGCCTGAGATCCTATGAAGCACTGTATAAAGTCTCTATCCGTGACTTTCATGGAGCTGCAAACTTATTTCTTGAGGCTGTTCCTACTTTTGGTTCTTATGAACTAATGACTTATGAGGATCTAATTTTTTATACTGTGGTCACTGCACTTTTTGGTATAATTTCAATATATTAAATTTGACTCTTCAGCGCTTGATAGGCCAGACCTTCGTAGCAAAGTTATTAAATGCAATGAAGTCCAGGAACAACTAACAGGTGGGGGTGTCAATGGGAATCTTATTCCTATCCGTGAATATTTGGATTCATTTTATGGTTGTCACTATGAACGCTTTTTTCACCAACTAGCTGCTTTAGAAGCTGAAAGAGTTAGTGAATTATTGATTTTAGTTAAAAAAATTTTCTTATTATAGCTCAAGTTTGACCGTTACCTATGTCCTCACTTCCATTACTACTCTCGTAACATGCGGCTTCGTGCTTACGAACAATTCCTGTCTCCATACAAAACAGTCCGCATTGATATGATGGCCAGTGATTTTGGCGTTTCCCGTGATTTTGTTGACAAGGAACTTCACCAATTTATTGCTGCCGGTAGATTGAACTGCAAAATTGATGCAGTAAATGGTGTCATCGAAATGAACCATCCAGATTCAAAAAATCATCTTTACAAACAATTAATCAAGTATGTCAACATTTTTTTCACCTTAACGATTTAGGGATGGTGACATATTGTTGAACCGTATTCAAAAATTGGCTCGTGTAATCAACTCGTAATCTTTCCCAGTTCTGTATTTTATTGTGGATAATTACTGAAAAAAATTATTTTATTTTTATTTTTTTTTGTAAGTATTGTTTTGGGTCTTTCCAGTTTATACAAATTTGATTTAAATTATTCTTAATTTATTATAAGATGGGAGAAGAAGTGAAAAAAAGGCAGATCGATGACGAAGATAGTAATGCACCTGTTATAAAAAAGCCAAGAGGTTGGTTCTATCGTTAGTAAGTAAGTAAAGCTGTTCTTTTCAGTCCTTCCATTTGAATCAACGTATCTCAGATCTATCCCATCCGCTAAGCAATATGAAAAATCTTTTATGCATCGGGATACAATCACACATGCAATTGCCACTGAGTAATTTTAGTGTTTTTCTTCACATTAGAAATTTGTTTAGCACCGACTTTATTGTAACTGCCAGCATTGACGGACATTTGAAATTCTGGAAAAAAAAGTATGCCGAAGGAGTAGAATTTGTAAAACACTTCCGATGCCACTTACGTAAACTTGATATATCAATTCTGACATTTCTTGATTGCAGATGCTTTCTCTGATATTACAGTAAATTTCAATGGTACTCTGCTAGCCACAGTATGTGAGGACGATAAATCTGTTAAAATTTTCGACGTTGTCAACTTTGATATGATTAATATGTTGAAATTAGAGTTTCCGCCAGGGAAAGGATGCTTTGTTCATCAAGGTTTGCTTTTAAACTTTTTACAATGATATTAACATTTCAGAATCTGATCTAGTGACTCATTTAGCAGTTACAAGTGCGGTTGATGGAAATATATATATTGTAGATGGAAAAGGTTCATCTGAAATTTTACATAAGATATCTAAACATAGCAAACCAGTTCGTTTAATACAAGTTAGTTGGTTTTTTTTAAACAATTTTTAGTATGGTGCAAAAACCGACATGGTAGTTTCTATTGATGATGCTGGCATGATAGAAATATGGAGCGGTGCTACAAATGATTTTGATTTTCCCAAACATTTAAAATGGCAATATAAGACGGACACCGATTTATATGAATTCATGAAGGTTTGCTTGTCTATTCTATTATTTCTTTAGATTAAAACCTTACCATGTGCATTGGCTATTAACCCTGATGGAAAATATTTTGCAACGTATGGCGAAGATAGAAAAATAAGGATTTTTAATGCATTTACTGGGAAGATTATTAGGACACTTGATGATACATTATCCTATTACTTGAATGCAGCAAAGGACAACAGAAATTTTGGAATTCAAAATATGGAATGGAATCGAAGAATCGCAGCTGAACGTGATTTGGATAAGGAAAGGACGACGTCTTTTCGAAATATCACTATGTGTTGGGATTACTCTGGAAATTTTTTGCTGTATCCCTCAATGATTGGAATTAAGGTTAGTAATTGTTGTTTAATGAGAAAAATTTTGTATTATATATTAAAATTCAATTAATTATAGGTTTATAATGTTGTAACAAAAGAAGTTGTTCGCGTTATTGGAAAAGAGGAAACAGTCCGCATCACATCTGTTTCTTTATGTAGAGCTGTTCCTGACATCCGTGATCGTCTTCAAGGAGCTGCTGCGACTTTAGCAACGGAAACTGCTGATAATCCAACGCTAAATAAGATCTCTGATCCCGATCCTATTATGGTAGTCATAGTTTTGAATCCATTTATTTCATGTTTGCAGGTGTGTACGTCTTTTAAAAAGAATCGCTTCTATCTTTTCACCAATGCAGAGCCATTTTCAACAGAAGAAGACGACGAAAGTGCATCAAGTCGTGATATTTTTAACGAGAAACCAAAGAAGGAAGATCAAATTACAGCAGTTGAGGTATTACCATTTCCTTCCTGTAGTTTATATTTTTAGGAAGGTCGACTTTCAAGTAAACTCAATGAGTTGGCTATATTACACACTTCTATGGGAGATATACATATTAAACTGTTTGGAATTGAATGCTCAAAAACTGTCGAAAATTTTTGTACCTTATCAAAAAGAGGTTATTACAATGGACTTACTTTCCATCGTGTCATCAAAGGCTTCATGATACAAACAGGAGATCCGACTGGAAAAGGAACGGGAGGACAATCTATATGGGGTGCAGATTTTGAGGATGAGTTTCATCCTAGACTAAGGCATGAAAAAGCATTTATGGTTCGTTTAATAAAGTTACTTCAATACAGTTTTGAGGTTTCTATGGCTAACGCAGGTCCAAACTCAAATGGATCACAGTTCTTTATAACTGTTTGTCCTGCTGATTGGCTTGACGGGAAGAACACTCTTTTTGGCGAAGTAGGTTTTCTTTCTATTGTTAATTTCCGCTTTTAGGTTGTTGAAGGAATGAATGTCGTCTCTCGTATTAACGCTGTTGATACCTTTCAAAAAAGTGGCCGACCAAAGCATGAAATCAAGATCATGTCAGTTTCATTGAAGTAGTATTGTTCTTTTATTAATAAAATTTCGATCTTGTAAGTAAAATTTAAAATTATAACATTAAGGACGATAATCTATAACAGTATACAATATATAGTCGGTTTCCAAAGGATATGTCAGGGATTAAAGGTTAATTCCTCGGTCCGCTTTTTGTTGGCGCGGTTTCGATGCGGGACCCGTTGACCTGAAAGTGACATTTTTTTCATGATTAACTCGGTTTTTTGGAGTATATCCCTTGTCTTTATGTTGCATTTAAAAAAAAAATTTAAACGATGAACGTGAATCAGAACCATATCAAAAAGTAGTGAAATGCCATTCTTTATAAATTACAATAATATTGGGCTAAACCCTATTTCCTGAATAAAAATGACAAAATTAAGCTTCGAGGCTATTGAAAATGTAATTAGAATGCTTTATTATTCCTAAATAGTCAATTTCTAGAAAGAAAAATTTTTGGATCTAGGGTCAGATAGGGGGTCCTCAGTACTATATGTTGCTGTTTAATTAGGAAAACGATAAGAAAAACATAAATTTAAAAAAAGATTGCTCTTGAAAAAATTAAAGGAGACGCGTAATAGGTCTCGACGCGCCTGACATTTCCGTTGGAAATAGACTATACATTAAAAGTTTTACACCTTTAGCCCCACCCATAAGCATGCAGTCTTAAAGTACTGTAGCGGGTTTTTTCTTTGTAAAGTAAATATTATTTTACTTTATTTCTAAAACAGAAATTTGTGATACAGACGAAAAAAAAACGAAAACATCAGAAATAACAAAGAATCTTAATAAATTTACTATACTATTGTTTTAATTTCTTCTTCTTTGACATCTTGACAAAAGGTTTCTGAGAAGCGAAAAGAAAAGTATGAGTGTGCAACACAAGATCGTCGTGGCGGTAATACATTTTCAATTATTAAGTTAAACTAAATATTCTTCTAGAAATAACATCAATTAATTTTTTACAAATTAAACGAATATTAATCAATTTAAGGCTTTTGAGATTTTATGTGGTAAAATGAAGCTTTAGTTTTTTTAATATAGTAAACATAAACTACTAGGAGCCGCCAACAAAATTTTAACTAAAATTACAACTGGTGAGAGAGTGCAAATTGCTAAGTATGTGTTGCCTCGTTGGACTTGAATCAAAAATATTAGAAGTGATATTATTGGCGCCGAGAAAAATGAACTCCGGTAACATGGAATACAATTCGGGTCTGCTACAAATGATGTGGACAAATACATCGAAGATATCAAAGAAAATTATTTGCCTAGCTTTTCAATAGATTTATTTTTGGTGCTTAATTATGTTTTGTTGGAATAGTCCTTTAGTGTCTTGTGTCGAGCCTTTATATTCAATCTACAATATATATTCAACCATGCTTGTAACTGCTAAATAAGTCACTACAGATTATGAAATAATATGGACTAATCATCTATCTTCTTTAAACTTCGGCAGTCAAGAAGGTCGCGCGACTACCTGGCGCCAACAAACGGAAATGTATATAAAGTATAGTTAATCATTCTATCAGCAAAGCGTTCATCCTGTAGTTATTGGTCTTTTAAAGTATTTTTTTCAAAAATTAACGAGCGTCCAATTATCGTTTCGTTACTGGTAAACGACTCTCCAAATATATGGAGAAGGACAAGGTCAGAAGAAGAAGAAACACATGACTGACAGAATTACCGGGAAGTACGCGATAGTTTGTCTCGGTTGATGTTTACACTTCCTTGTGGAAAACCGGGTAGCCGAACCTATAAAAGCGAGATAATTATGGTGTTAATATTTTTGTCTTCCTTGAAGTGTTTCCATTCCAGCTCTAACTGTTCTTTGTTGACTTGATGAAACTATTCATTTACAAGATTTTGACTATCTTTATTTACGAAGTAATAATTCATTAATAAAGGATCAGTAAAAGCAAAAAGCTTAATTAAATCAATTTTTCGCAGTTCTATCAATAGATCCCTATCATTTTCTCTCAAACAATCAATGCCCTTTTCTCCTAAATTATATGAGGCACTATCACGCGCGACACTTCCGTCATTGATATACTTCTCCGACGGTAATAAATGAGAGCGACAGTCCATTCAGTTCTGTAGATATTTCCTCAAACATTTCCTCAAACATCTGGTCAGTAAAGAAAGACTGATTGATATGACTGTAGCGTTGAAATTGCAAAAAACAAGTGCAAGTCTCCTAAATTGCACGTGAAAACGTTTTCCCACGCGGGGGGTTTTCCTTGACCAAAGGTGGTTTCGACGATGTAAACCAGGTGGTAGTTCAGCCGTCAAATTGAAACTGACAGCTTGATATTGAGAACACTAATTGAGAACGATAACGGGGAAAAGAAAAAGAACTCGTGAGAGTTTGCACTGATGCGTGAAAACGGTTCCGGGACAGTTCGACCAAAGTTTTCTTCACTGTATACACCTGTGACTATCAATAAAATACCTTGTCACTTCCACTAGACATTCGTAAATTCACCCCTTCTAATTAGCGTAACATGTTTGATTGAAGCTAGTTCTTGCTTCTTCCAAAAAATTTACCTTTATGAAGTGAAGAAGCGTGACGGGGAAGTTGTCTATTTTGGAAGGAAGGCGAACCAGAAACACAAGTAGGTCCATCCCACGAATAGAAAAATAAACAAAGCCGTTGAACTTCGAGATTCAAGCGGGAATAAATCCGTTCAAGGGCAAACATTTCCACATTTTTTAAAATCAAAATTTCCGTATGAGGGGCAATCCTATTATACCTAACACAGCGGGTGGCCGTGAGAATTGAAAGAAAATTGGAAAACAATGAAGGATCTGCCGATTTGGTCGTTCAATTTTCAAGGATATGAGATAACGGAACGGAAACAAAAATATTTCATACTTCAATTATTATCCAAGACTCTCCTTCTGGATTCATCCTCTTCTCAGTTTCGCAATGCCTTCAGGCACTCCCGATAGTCTTCCTTTTTTTTCTCGCCCCCGCAGCTCGTTTTCTACCAGTAGTAGCTTTCCTAGGTCGTGAGCGCCGCCCACCGATAGCACTACAAAAGGAGGCGGACGACATCGAAGAAGCATCAACAAGATGAACTCGCTAACTATTCTTCTCCTCTCTGCCTTCAGCTTCGTCTATGGATATGGTGACCGGTGAGTTATTTCCCCTATTGGGGTTTCCTTTGTAGACAGCTAGAATGGGAAGTATGGTTTTGCTCTCTCTCTTTTCTCATATCGTCTACTTTCATCTAATTAGATCTTCAGCTTTCATTCGACCTTGAGCTCAAGGTTGAACCTAAAATCAGTCAAGGGCCCCTGTACTTTTTGTCAGTTGTAAAGCTCCGATCCACGCCCAATTGTCATTTAGTTGTATTCAAGTTTTTTTGGACTCGAGACGAACCGGTTGTAAAAGAGTCGAAAAAGAGAACTTCCGTAGGGAGGGGTTAATTGGAATGACGAATTGGTCCGTCTGGAAAGAAAAGAACTTTCAGCTGTTGGAGCAGTGGAAATGGTGGATCGGCGAGATGGTGGAATGAGGGAGATCGCATCGACAGGGGGAAGTTCTGGTATATATGCCATCGCGGAGAACTCCAAGGAGAAGGATGTTTTGCCGACAATGGTAAAAGACTCCAGGTCGGAGACAGCTACAATGCTGGTGGCTACGAGATTGTCTGCACCCGAGGTGGGTAAACTACACACCATCAAAACAAGACCATTAACTTTCAGGCGTCGACGGCTATTTGACATTCAAATATCAGGCCTGTATCTCACAGGATGGACAGCGTCATCTTCCCGGAGATACATGGTCCGATCCAGCAAAACTCTACTATTTTACCTGCGAGATGGACAGGGAATACTTGAAGGTCAAAGTAGAAGGATGTTTCACTCATGACAAATCAGGAAAGCTCCGAATTGGAGAGCGATATGACTATGGAGACTATACGTAAACTTTCTTGGTTTCAATTTGATTCTTCTCTTCAGCTATGAGTGCAAGACCAAGATGAATGGCAGTCTCCAGCTGTGCAGTGTCGGTTGTGTTCATGAAGGGCAACATTATAAAATTGGCGACCAATGGCATGTAAGTATACTTTTACTATTTGCGTAGGCGGTGGAGGTCAAGCGGTTTGACGCGTCGTTTTCAGGAGGATGACTTCGTTTTCTATTGCAAATTGAACAAAGGTCGTTGTCAAAAGAGAAGTATCGGATGTGTTCATGAGGGAAAGAGTCTCTACGATGGAGATAGATATAGAGATGGACAGACAGTCTACCAGTGCGAGATCCGACAAGATTCATATGGACAGAAGCCAGTTGGATGTATTTCGAGGGATCAGAAGGGACATGCTGTTGACAGAGTCATCGGCTGTCGTTGGTACCTTCAGACGGGTGATTCGAAGATTGAACAAACTTGTGAACTTGACGGTGGAGCTACAAGGATCAATACTGTCGGTTGTATCTACAGATACAAAGGGTATGACACAATCTTCCTTAGTCCTGAGAGCTATACGATCTGGAATCTTCCTCGAGTTCAAAATCAATCCATCGGCATCGCCTGTCGAGTAAGTTTCCGTTCCCTTACTCATCAATCTATTCCAGTCAACGAGCTATGGCGCTGTCTTGGATACCTTCGGTGTCTCCCAGTTGAGAGAGAAAACAATCGGCTTGAAGTACGAACTCCCTAAGGGAAAATAATCGATTTTTTTGATCTCGCATGATGCTCCTTTTTACGTGTACATAAAGAAATAAAGAGTATTCTTTTGACCACCTGTCAACACCTGGCTAATGAGCAGAACAGCTGCGGAGAGAGGAGGGCTCTATTTGGATAATCAGCCGGAACATCGTCTTTTGAGACACTTTAGTCGCGATGAACTCTCCGTGTACTCTATTGAAAATAGCCCGAAGGGTCATAATTCAAATTCAACTCTTAATTTCCCTTCCGATGCCTGCCCAAATCCATAATATTTATAGTATATACTGATTTGTCTCCTGGAATTTGAAAAACAACACTTAATTAGGCAAATTTAAAAGACCTTTCTTTTGCCTACTGTTACTATTCTGCCCCGGCTCTTGGTAATTACATATGCAACTTTTTGACTTCGCTTCTATCCTTTTCTATTTCATTTTTTTGTGAATAACATCCTAAGGATTAGAAGTCCGGCTCCTGGATAATCTGCCTATTATCTAGAAATCAAGCTCTGTGTCTTGGCAACTTCACAAGTAGGAATACTTTTGCTCTTGTCTCTTTTTTTCCTCATCATTTCCCTCCTTCTCTTATTTATTTTCCCTCAGGCGTTAAAGTTCAGTACTAATATACGAAATGGGTCGATATCCCTTCTCCACCCTTCGTTTTTTTTATCTGCTTTTGGTCACTAAAGCCCGATTTTTACGCCTCTTCGGGACCAATACGCCTCGGAAAAAAATTGACCTCGCAGCCCATGTCAATCATTCTCTCTAATTATGTTTATGCACTTATTCGCATGCCTTTCGCGCGAGCACATGTTTTTTCATCGAAGGCGCGTTGCCTTTCGTAATGCTCTCCCGAAGGAGTCATTCGTGTTTCCGCTTCAATTATTGCCATGATCATCCTTCTTTTCTGCTAACAGATACATCAGGGTTTTTTATTGGGCCGCATCCTCTCAGCCTCGTATATCAAATTACATGGTACCAGTTTCTGCGTTTAATGATTTTTTTCTACTATGAATTTGTAAAGTAAAAAGAAATGTTTCTCGCTAGTAATATCTGGAACTGAGATATTGGTCCAATTACCTGCTTTCCCCACTCATGTTCTTCACATTTAATCCTCCTGAAACTTTTATTGTCGGCTATTTCTTAATCCTGTCTAAGCTTCAAAGGCTCGCCGACGACGTTCTTCGTCTTCCGTCTTCAATGCGGCTACTACTGTTGTTATTATTTGTTGTCTCAACTGTAGCTTTAACCCAATGGAGGATCGTTAGAAGGCGATCAGTTCGTTCTGTTACTCCTACTACACCTGTTTTGGTGTCTGATGATGTTATTAAACAAGTAGGAAAAAACAAACAGATGCAGAATATTCTAGCTCCAACGTGAGCGAAAGGAGAGACGATTGTTGAGAAAAAAGAAGCAGAAGATAAAAGAACTTCGAGAAGAGATTCGCCAATTAAGTATGCAGAAAAGACGACCAGGTTTTGTTCATGTTATGGGGAAAATATTTGTATGCAGCTATGCCACTTTTGGAAACTACAGAAACTGTTCACAAACCTAAAAAGGATCATCGATGGAAGAGAAAGTTGATTGAAAAGCTGAAAGGAATTGTAAGAAGACTCGATAGAATCGAGAGACAGAAAAAAACAAAGCCTGTGAATGTTGTTGCAGCTATTGAATCAAGCGTAATCGTCACAACGACAATGGCTAGTTCAACTACACCGATTTTGAAAACAAGTATTAGTACTCCTGCGGAAGATATGAAAGTAAGTAGAGAAAAATTCCGATAAGTTGTTTAGTTAAAAAGAATACAATCGTCTATCGAACAGGCAAGAAGTGGAGAAAATGGTACATCATGTGCTTCTCATGCTGACTGCCGGCCAGGTAAATAAAACTTCAGTTTGTTGAATAAAAACATCAGGACGTTGCTGTCAACGTTCATATCCTTTGACTACGAAAGAACAATTCACAGCAACTTGTACTTTTTACTCCTTAGGAGAGAACGCTCTCTGCACAGATACATGTCAATGTGCAAATCGCCTCTTATGTTTCTATCCAAAGGATAATTCAACTGTAAGAATAAACAGCATAAAACAAAACTTTTAGAAACCGTATTGCAAGATAGCACAATCATCTGATATTACTTCTGGCGTATATCTGAATGAAAAAGACGGCTTGTTCTCCTCAAAGAAGCGACGCAAGTAATAGTTTAATTATTTTACCTTTTTACGGTTATTGTCGGTGTAAATAAGTTATTCATTCTAATATTTACTTCCACAAATTATACAACTACATCTGGAATAAAAGGCTACTGCTTACATATCGGTTGTGTAGCTATAAAAAGTGCACCACGTTTAGAATGTTTAGAACTTAGCAGGTTCTGCAGCCGGCTTTTCTTTCATTCCAGTCAAAAGGCTCTTAATTTCTCCAATAGCCTTAGCAGGGTTCAGATGCTAAAGAGTCAGATAAAAATATAGAAATAACAACGCACCTTGGGACAAGTTTTCGAACAGTTCATGATAGTATGGCACTTAAACGCAGAGAAGGAATCATGCATACGATGAAGTCGTTCTTTAGCGTAATCGTCACGGGAATCGATGATCCATCTATTGTTAACAGAAAATAACAGAATATAGAAGTTACCTATAAGCCTGCATAAGAACGGCGGGACCAAGATATTTATCAGCATTCCACCAATAAGATGGACAAGAAGTTGAGCAGCATGCACAGAGAATACATTCGTAAAGACCATCCTGAATAGTAATTTTAACGATTACAAAATAACTTACAAGTTTTTCACGTTCTTTAATACTTTGATGCAATTGCTTTTCTCCAAGCTTGATTTCAGTTTTCTTTTGGATCCAAGGTTGAATAGAGGCATACTGAGCATAGAAGAGGTTCATATCCGGAACAAGATCTTTAACCACAAACATATGTGGAAGTGGATAGATCTTAGTGCTCTTGCTGGTATCAGTATCAATTTTACAAATACAAGCCAGTGTATTTTCACCTCCGATGTTCATTGCGCACGAGCCGCAAATTCCTAAAAAGATTAGGATTTGTTGTTTGTATCGCATAATTTGAACGTTTTTTAAAAGGTATCTCCATGTTTGAATGATAAAGAGATTATTAATTATCTAGCGAAACATTAAAAAGTGAACATGTATTGAGCATAACAGAAGTTACCTTCTCGACAACTTCTTCGGAATGTAAGAGTAGGATCGACTTCATTTTTTATCTTGATCAATGCATCAAGGATCATAGGTCCACACTTATTGAGGTCAACGTCAAATTTCTAAACAAGTACTTTCAAAGTAGAGAATATAGCACTAACCTGCATTTCCGGCTTTGCTCCTGGTTTCTCTGGGTTAAACCGGTAGATCTCAAAAGTTTTAACCTTGTTTCCTTTCTTCTCACCAGCCGCAGACGACGCCATTCTGATAGCCGTAAAAGCTACATCTCCTTGTCGTGCCACGGCTACTGAACGGGCCAACATCTGTAAACAGGTGATAACTTATGATAATAGGGGGTAAAGAAACATTGATAAAAAAAACGTGTAACGGATTAAAATATATTCAATGCAGACAACATATGCTGCCGATCGGCCTCACATTTATGTAAACGACGTCCTACTATATTAAGATAGAAATAGAGGATATTTCTATTTATTTCTTTCGGAATTACATTTTACATGGTCAACAACAATAAATAGAGATTGTAAATAGAAATAAAACGCCGTCAATTGTAATAACATGTAGAGGTAAAAATCCGCAAAAGTTTTTTGTGCATGCTGTTTACAAACATGGACGTTCCATTATTTTTGGCTCATTTGCACTGATTTTTTTCCTTTTCTCCGTAAAATATGTGCTTTCTTTTGTTGTATTCACATAACGTCCATCGAATTTACAGCCTAGAAAATAAAAATCGATTAGATTAAAAGAATACTTAGTTTCATTTTTCTCCGTTCATTCTTCATTTTCAACTTCATATTACAGGTAAAATGACTGGACATAACGATGCCCCTCTTGAAGAAGGAGTCGACCAATTGACACAATGGAGAGAACGTTGTGCTGATCATGTCAGTGATTTAAAGGTTAGTATGTTTGTTTTTAGTTATTCACATACGTATATCCTTTCGCAACAATTAACTTATGGAAGAAATCACATATAATTTGCCAAATTAAATACAATTTATTTTTGTAGGCTATTCTTGAAGAATGCAATGACCGTGTGAATTCTCGATCTAATACCGAAGAATCATGCCACCAAGAAATGACCGATTATGTTCATCATCTTGATGAATGTGCTATGCCTAAAGCTTTCAAGGCACTCAAGTAAAAAGTAGTTTCATTTGTGATTTGTAGTACAGTCTTTTTTAAATTAAAGTTGTTTCAGTGCTTAGGGTTTGAATTATTCTATTCTATTTATACTAGAAGGTTGGGGCAATTGACAACCTTTTTAGCTATGACAATGGGTTTTAAATAAAATGCAATAGACAATTAAAATGGCAATTTATTAATATAGTATTTAATAGGTCGGTTTTTTGAAATAGTAAATGATGTTTTATCGATAGAACTTGACAAACTTTATTACTCTTCTCGTATACAAAAGTAGCGAAAGTAGAAGTTAAAAATAGCAAAGTGGCCAGATAGAATGACGCCTGTATATCTATCGTATCTTCTCTGCGTTAGACCCTGCATTTTCTACTTCGCAGCAGAATATGATTGAGCATGATTGAATATCTTAATTTATCTTAAAGCATCTTTCATGATAACTTTTTAGATCATCCATCAGATATGAGTAAGACGTTTTAGAACGACGAAATCACCTATAGAGCTGTTTTTCTTCGTCGTTTAACTTCATCTGCTTCTTGAACATGAGATACAAAAAGAATAATTAAGCTATAATAAACAAATATCGAACATACTAGCGGCTCGCAAAAGCAATAAACATTGTACCTTTATAATGTGTTCTTTTCGCTGTTTGTTACCTTACAGTCTATGTTTACAAGTTAATGCTAAAAAGTTTATTACTACTCGTAAAAACAATTACAACTTTATTGCACCCTGGTTTTTGTCATCGATTGCATATTTTCTCAAAGAGAACCATGAGCTGGCTGTGGAGCAAAGCTGGCCTCTGAATTGGAAGTAGACAGAAGACGGGAACGTGGTTCACTTGGATGAGCGAGGCGAGAATCTGAAACATCCTAGTCGTGAAAAAATCTTGCTCACATTTCACTAGATGTCGCCGTACACCACCGCCTTGGATGAAACTACTGACATAGAACAACACGATGAGGATAGCCATAATAACACTGGTAAGGACTACGAGTAAGGTATCCCTTTCTCTATCTTTTCTATCAGCACATTGCCATACATCATTCCAGATATGAAATGTATCGTTCATCTGAAGAAATTTGTGATTTTAATGGAGCTTACTGTTGTTTCGACATCCACACAGAAATCTACACCAGGTTGAACATAAATATCCCAGTAATAGGTGAACAATTTGTCGAATTGTGTTTTACATTGCTTGCAGATACTATCGCTACCAATTTCCATGTTGGAAACGTCTTCATAGAGCGAAAATTCTTTCTCGGTAACTAAACAATATAAAGATCGTTCATACTTACAATTTTTGTAGTGATTTATACATTCTCTCCATGAGAACAATAGCTTCTGGAATTCTATTGTGTGATTCAAGAACTCGACTTGCGAGTCGTTTTGAGCAAAGTTCCAGGTAATATGCATGCATGCTAAAAGTTTTTTTTTGTTTTGTGGAAAACTCACATTCACATCTTGAATTATCCCAAATTCTTGTTGAAAGTGCCTCAGATATTTCATAACTGTACGAAAGCAAGTAGCTATTATAAATTACCTCCGTACAACTTCGATTATCTCTTGAACTTACGTTTTGCTAAAAAAAAATTGTAGAACTTTATATATTTATCTTACCAAATGATGCATCTCATATTCAACTTGTTTGAAGTTGATATATGGATCAATGCAATTTGTACAGACTTTTGGAGGAATCGAAAAGTTTGTCGAACATTGTACCATATTAGCCTGCGCTTTGGCTAATTTCTAAAGATTTCTTCTTCAATTTATAATTTTAGATTTACCTCAACGTATTCTTGACATGGCCCGTCTACATCCCATTTATTTGTAGAAACTGGTACGAATTCTACCGCTAGAGCGGCAGAAATTATCAATAAGAGACGAAGCATAGTGATATGGATGAATGATTCATCTACAAACTAATGAGTAAAGTTTAGGAAAGCGAGTGAATTCAAAAGCGTAAAATCAGACAGTTTTTTTTCTTTAGAAAATGACAAAAAAAAAACAAGGATGCAATATGCACAGATGTTTTGAAGCAGACGGCTGATCGTTCTTTGAATGGATTGATGAGCAATCTTGTTCAAATAAAAAAAAATTAAATCTTTTATATCACAGCTAAATTGAGCAAATATTGGATATAATCATGTAAAACTATAAATTGGCTCTGCCGTTTCTCTCCGTTTCTCCATCCGTCAACATATAAGCCGGCAGATATTTCTCCTTTCCGTCAATTCCAATCGTTTTCAACAATGGATTTTTGGTTGTTGTTCCTCTTCCTCCAAGTGATGTATAGCCTTGATCATATAAAGTACAATAGGGAATACAGAGTCCACGAAGAACTGTCCATACGTCCTTATAAGTCCAGTTGAAAACAGGACAGACCCGAAGGACTCGTGGCCAATCGGTGTCTGTCCATTCGACTGGAGATTTCATGTATTTCCCTTTCGGATCGGAGGCACGACTGCCCATGAAAACTGCGGTAACGGAGGGATATTCCATCTTGAGGAGGCTGAGACCCGTCTTGAGAGGACCCGGATATTCGATTACTTTGATGTTATATCTAAACATTCATCTAGAATTTAAAAAGTCTCACCTGCTAGCGACATCTATGATGAATTGAGAAGCTTCGGGAAACTGATCCTCACACATTATATGGAAGCCTTGGATCGTCGTCTCCTTTCCGTATTTTCTGTCGATTTCAACCCGTAGAAGATGAAGAAGAAGAGTACAGTCTTTTCCTCCGTTGAAAGACAATGCAATTTCGTCCAATCTGAAAGATTTTTTCTACAAAACAGGCCTACGAGTGTTTATTCAATACATCGACGATGATCTGTCTGGCTTCATCGAGTCTTGTTACGAAGTTTCGATCAGTCTGTCGACTACA
The DNA here is from genome assembly GCA_932521415.1 of Oscheius sp. DF5120. Taxonomy (NCBI): domain Eukaryota; kingdom Metazoa; phylum Nematoda; class Chromadorea; order Rhabditida; family Rhabditidae; genus Oscheius; species Oscheius sp. DF5120. Next base: position 6,072,381 of record OW051462.1, read on the forward strand.
AAAGGCCTCCATTTTCTCAACAGTCTTGGTCCAGGCCTCCTCGTCGAAGTGCACAATGTTGTCTGTAATCAATATGCTGATCGCCGGTCAATCTATCAACTGGATCAAAAATTAAATTCCCACCTACAGCGAGGAGATCCTTCAACTCCATAACCGCTTCTTTTCCCATTTTTTGATCTTCACTTTCAATGATAAGCTTCGTCTTGAAGAAACTGAAAACAGAAAGTTAAAAGGTCACAATACACGTCAAGAGGAATGCTGATAAGGACAGACAAAATGGTAAAAGAGACTACCTGTTGTTCAACACGGGATAAGATCCTATTTCGACGTCTGGTGAGTATTTCGTAGCGAGGGCAGCCAGTCGATCGGAGAATCTAAACCCTTTATCAAGATGGAACATTTGTGACATGGGTTATTATGTAGTCAAATATTGACCGATTTGTTTCACAGAATCTTATTCATCACCCACTTAAATTCATCTTGTTTCGTGAAGACTTCTTCTGAGAAGAGTGGAATATATTCAGGTGAGGAGAAAAGTTCCGCCTGAACAAAATTGAATGCCTTTTGACAGAATCTCGGCACTCCAGGGAACGTCACAACGTTCTTCAACTTCACTATTGGGAAGGGGGACTTCTCTCCCGTCTTTGGATTTTTTCCCCATATCAACTCTGAAGATTTTGGGATCTAAGTTCATAAACTAGTTTTGAAAGCAAGATTCTATACCGTGCTCAATCGATTCATCACCGCCTCATCGTGACGGCTCTTCGCATCATTATGAAAGAATTTATTCAGAGTCTCTACCAACTCAATTGATTTCTCCATTGAAGTATTGAAAGCCTTCGCCAGAGCTTAAAAATTCCTATAAAATCTCTATAAAGCCCTTACCCTCATAGGTTTTGTCATCATGAGTAGGTCCGACTCCTCCAGTTGTTAAAACATAGTCGAATCTCTCGCTATATTCCCTGATCTCGTCCGCAATTTCATCAACATGATCTCCGATGACAGATATCTTCTTTGTATTGATTCCCAGTTGATGTAGTCGCTTAGCGAAGAAGTTGGAATTTGTATCGACTGTTGATCCTTTTAATATCTCATCTCCGATTACTAAACGACTAAAAGAATCTGGAAGAATCTTACCAATAATTCCAGCAGACTTTCTGTGCACCATTCTCTGAAAAATGGCTATCGACCATCTACTTGTAAGCATTCATAACAGTGAAAAGAAGGAAAACATGAAATGACAGGTGGTGACGTTTCAGTCGAAGCATTGTAATTGCGTATCGCACTTTAAATAAATACGAAGAATGGTATCTAATCCAGCCAATCTGACGGTATTCCCTTCTTTTTTTTCTTTTAATTTATCCAGTTCGATATTCGAGAGGATGAAGAACAATTTCAACGGTTACAAGATTGTATCGATGTCCTTGTGGCCAGTGGATATTTTCGAGCAAGAATTAAGGGTCTATCCGCGTTTGACAAGGTATTTCTTTTTTTTAATTTAAAAAAACCGTCTAAACTCTTCAGATAGTCGGTGGAATGACATGGTGTCTTTCCATCTGTAACTTCAGTGTCGATGTGGATCTCTTCTATTCCGAATCCGCCACAATTGGTCAAAAAATGTAGGTAATGTTGTTTATTATTGATTTTTCTGTCAGTGCTCTAACAGAGAAGATAGTCACAGTCCTGACACAGTTACAATGTCCTCATCCGCTAGAACCTCATCAGATACAAGGACTAGACTTCAGACATATTTTTCCAGTTATTCAAGTAAACTATTTCCTTCTTCATTGATTTCTAATTCTTCCAGTGGTTGGTTAAAAAAGCAATAGAGACGAAGAAAGAGTTAGGAGATGATATTACAGCCTATTGTGATTATGTAGTGGAAGGAAAAAAATCTAAAGAACAGGTAATCACCAAGTCCCGTCTACTTACTCTTCAGACTCCTCAAAAAATGAAATTTGACTCATTGGTAGCCAATACTGCTCCCCAACGGGTCAGAAAAAGAGGACCAAACACCAAACCAAAAACTCTATCGCAAGATGCTGCATGTACAATAGCGGAATTTGACTCGTAAAAACTTTTCTTTATATTAGACTTGCTGTTTCTTATAGAGTAATGGGTACCACATCATACACAGATTATGAGGACAATGTAGAAGGGTTAACGGAACAACTGGAAGACTCAAATTTGAGAGACCGAATATCAAAGTCAAAGTTTAAAAATATCATGGAGAATGTTAATCTGACGTCAGAACAAAGAGACCCAGTGGAGGAATTGAAGAGGAAGATTCAACAGGTGAATTTTGACATTTTCTTTTTTATTCTTTTTAGGTTCATCAAGAGACGAAGGTTATGGAACAATATCTAGAAGAGGCAAGGAAAAACAAAAATGAATTGGAAGAGTCAACAAGAGAGAAAAGGGAAGAAGAACAGAGGAAACAGGAGATATTGTCAAGATATCCAGATAGGTAGGATCTCTTTAGCTCTCTCACTATTTATTGGTCCAGTGAGATTGAACAAGTTCGTAAGCTGCTGAAAGAATATGAACAAGCTGTCAAACGGGAGAAATCTTTTAAAACTGCTTGTAAAGAAGAGATGATCAAGATGGAGGAAGAGTTGGAACAAATCCAACACTTTGATGAATTAAGCGATGAGAATAAAGTAAGCCCGGTTCAATATATCTTCCTGAAAATCTGCGTGTACTACCTACTACTACCTCCTCTTCCCTCAAACAGGAGCTTATGTAGTAGATTTTTATTTTATTTCAAAACTTAAATTCGATTCTACAAAGTTGTTTTTCTTTCAGACAGTTGCTGAACAAGAGTTGGAAGAGGAAGTAAATCAGCTAACCAGTCAAGTGGCTGAAAAACGCCTCGAATTGGCTGAACTAACGAAGGAAACTTCTTCTTACCAGCGACTTCTAGATAACATCCCCTCCCAGTTAGAAATGACACAATATCAGCAAAGATTCATCGAGTTATACAATCAAAGTATCCAATCCACTATTATACAAAATTTCCAGTGGCTAGTAAACATCGTCAGACCAAACAATATATCACTCTTCATAATGCTCTCATCGATATCCATTCATTTATGAAAAAAGAAATTGGAATGTTGAATAAAATGGAGGAAGTACTACCAGAGTGAGTAATTATTTCTTGAATGATAAAAAGAGTAATTAGGGTGGCAAAGGAGGCGAATCAGGATTCTTTTCTTCAAAGTCTTCATGAGATTCTACGAGGCCTGGAAGGAGGACATGAAAAAGTATCCATTCTTCTTCTGTTCATTATATTTTCAGCTAAATCAAAGATCATCCGAATTGGAGAAGAAGAAGAACCAATTGACGATGGAACTCTCCGCCCTTCGCGACTGTGAATCCCGATTCCATTGGATGTCAGAAGAGTTCAAAGAAGCCTGCCAATGCAGCGACAAACTTCATCAGTTGATCAACGAATAAACATATTTCAATTATATTTTGTTGATCAAGTTGTCATGGCAAGTGGTGTCCAGCTGTCTCCCTCTCACCTTGCCGAATGGGATGTTCCTCGAGCGTTGTTATGGTAGGTTTCGTTTCTGATGCAGTGGGAGAATACATAATTTTTTTACATCTCTAATTCAAAAGTTTAATGATAGTTTACATGGCAAGGTAGGTTGGGAACTAATATGAGAGGAAATGGGAGGCTACACATCTGATTATGGGTATTTAGCTTTTTGTACGAATCTTTAGTTAGGGAGAGTGATAATTTTTGATCGGCAACCAAATGGGTTTGGATGAATAAATTTCAGTCTTAGGTTGTAACAGTTGATTTTGGAAGAACGAGAGTTTCTCCAGCATTATCATTTTTTGTCAGCTTCGCCCTTGCAGATGCTTACTCACTTTGTACTTGTTTTGATTGCTCAATAATTAGTTAATAAACATCCTTTTAGTTCCAAAAAAAGTCCAAACTCATACTTTCTGAAATTCGTGCACTTTGGCTTACCTCATTTCTCCAATTTTCCATCTCCTTCCTATCAGTTGCACTACTTCCTCCCTGTACTCTTTTCCTCTTTATATAGCGGACATTAGATGGAAATCAAAATAGTGACCTTACCTTTTAATCTTTTCTGACTCAGATGATGTCCTTAGACTGCCGACAATGATTTCATATTCAGATCATTCCTCTAAAGAACTTTTATCTCTCTACTAGTTTCCATAAATATCTATACTACTCTATACTAGCTAGCCGTCGTCCAGCACCTGCGGTGACATCGTCATCGTGAATTAATAACGTCACTACTCGCAATCAGGGCATTATTTTCTTGTCGCATTTTCACCATTATCTTTGCTTATATTACTATCTAGTTATTCAGACTACTTAATGCGGATATGGGGAGATGAATAAAAGATAAAATAGCAGGAGAGAGATGGTTTTGCATATACAGAAACAAAGCGATACTTGGAAAGGAATACTTTCTTTTTCCATCTGTCAACTTTAGTTTGATCGAAGAAGAATTAAAATACCGAATGGTTAAACAAACCATCTCTTAAAGATTTCTTTTGACCTCTAATCTATTAGAACTTCCATTTTTGTCGTATGCATTTGAAAAGATCTCTTTTTACTCATCTTCGCCAGTCAGCCATGCAAATCTGCGTGTAGTCTTCTTTGTTAGGGGCGTTTCTATGTACGTACTTGTGTCATAATCTATTACTACTCATAGTGTTTTCTCTTCCCTTATGTTGTCCTTTGTCTTTAATCTCTTCTGATTCATTATTACCGTATACCTTTCATTTCCCATTCTCATCATCAACAATTTCTTATAGTGATTTTCTAGAGAAGCCTAAGGGTCTTTTACACTCTTTGATTATTTCTTTTTCTCCCATTTTGAATTGCCCATAGACCAGAAAATTTGAATGAAAAGATTTAGAGGAAGTGGTTAATTACCCAAATCACGCACTTCCTGTTCCCTCTACACTTCCTCATATTTTTCACTTTATTGACCTTCTAGTATCTATTTCTTTCTGCATGATATTCACAAATTGACGAAAAGAGAACCAGCTACAATCCATCACGCGGGTAATATTTTAACATCACTCGACTGTTTTTCTTTTTCTGCTTCTGGAGTGTTACTCAGTAATTAGCCTGCCTAAGTTTCTAATTATAGCTTATAACGGAAATAACAGTTGAACTTATATTATTCAGGAGGGATATATCAATATCCCTTCTTTTCTCTTTTGTTGATAGTCCTACTTTTTCCTTCTAGGTAGAAAACATCCAACTGTCCCATTCCTCACCTTCAACTATGTCTCATGCTCCTCCTCCTCCGGATCAACCTTCAACAAGCAATGAGCACAATGCCTTCAGCTCTTTGACATTTCGCTTTCTAATCTGTGGGCGTACCGGTGTTGATGTCCAAGCTCAGCTTCATAATAGGTGAATCAACTGTTCAAAATGTACTCTTGCTCTAGAGTTCATGGCGAGTATAATTCAGCCGAGATGAACAAAAGGAATCACGACATTGATTCGATAATTGAGAAAGACCGAACATTGCTAAAGAAGACGCAGAAGATTCTACTATTAGGTGGACCAGAGAGTGGCAAGAGTACTATATTCAAGCAGATGAGGTAGGTATCCATTCCAATAACCCCAAGAAAAAATTAGAATCCTCCATATGAATGGATTCAGTGAGTCCGACTATGTCAACTATCGTTATCTTGTTCATTCAAATCTGGTCGATTCCATGGTCCAGTTAGTTCGAGCAGCTAATGAGTTTGAATACGAACCAGAAGAAGAAATCAGGGTAGGGTCTTTAACTCTAACTTTCTAACTTTTAGGGAGAATATGAATTTTTTAAAGTCTATAGTCGACAGGTTCGAATAAACGAGGTGGAGATAACTTATCAGTTATCTCGATGTCTCCGAGCCTTATGGAGATCTGACTTTATCAAAAAAGCATTGCAAAGACGGGATGAGTTTGAAATTCTGGACTCGGCTGAATAGTATGGAATTTATCTAATTCTATATTTTAGTTTCCTAAATGATATGGATCGTATCACTGCACCTGAATATCGTGCAACAGAGATGGACGTCCTCCGATCACGTATCCCTACGACTGGCATTAATGAGATCGAATTTCCGTTCAAAGAATACATCCTCAAGTGGGTATACGGTAAATACGGGGGGAGAATAATCCGGCTGTAGAGAAATCAAGATTTTTTTTATAGAATGGTTGACGTGGGAGGACAGAGAAGTGAACAAAGAAAATGGATACATTGTTTTGATAATGTGTCAGGAATTCTGTTCATCGCGGAGATTTCAGCATATAATGTCAAGTAAAATATTTTTAATCAATTTGAGAAGTGTATCTTTTTAGAATAGACGACGGTGATGAAATTGTCGAGCGACCACCAGTCAATTTAAATGAGAAAATGGAGAGGAAGAAGAAATACGAGGTAAGGCGAGTTGAATTTTATAATCCTATGATTACCACCTCTTATTTCTCGTTTCAGAACAAATTGAAGTACAGTATGCGTCTCTTCAAACGAACAGCTAACAACAAATGCTTTGGTAAGAAGACCGCCATGATTCTCTTTCTCAACAAGTACGATATTTTCAAAGAAAAGCTCATCCGAACACCAATCAGTGTCTGCTTCAAAGATTACAAAGGTTTACTAAACAATACCAATTATCTCCTCCCAGGAAATCCGAAGGCGTTAAACGAAAGTGCCCACTACATTGAAGAGCGTTTTCGTCATTTGATTAGTGCAGATGTATTACAGGAGAAACAACTCTATGTTCATTTTACCAATGCGACAGACACTAGGAATATTGATCGGGTCTTCGAGTCATGTTTGGATGTCGTCTTCAAGTTGAATCTCGAAAGAGTCGGATTTTACATGTGAACAGAGTATTAAGAGTTGGGAAGAAAAATATTTTAGAGGGTCGAGGGCCACAACTAGCGCATTTGGCAGATAGACTTCACTTCTTCTCTGGTATATATTTCACTTGTACTCCTCTGGAAGATATAGTATCAAAGCGTTTTAATAAATATAAATATAGACTTTACAAAGAGAAAACTGGCAGATGAAAAAAGGAAAAAAAAGAATAAGTATAGTAATTTTACTTGCAACCTAATCTGGCGATATCCCTAACCCCATAAACCATTCAATCTCGTTTGTCTCGTGCCAAGACGGAAATAACGGAGAAAGAAACTGGTAATTCATTGAATCTATGGATTGAACGAAAAGAATAAGAAAGAGATGAAAGGAAAAATCAAGTACAAGAGAAAAGACGACTTTTATGAGTTGGAGGAAAATTTTCTTCGTATCGAAGGCAGTATCTATCATATTGCTCATCTTTTCCCTCTTCAATATTTTCCTCATGATAGCCATTATAGTCATTATGGCATCTTTACAACATGTAAAAATAAACGTTACTCAAAGTTTACTTACTTTTTTTATTTCTCTCAAATAAAAAGAAGGTAATCCCGGATGGAAAAATAATAATGATAACTAATTATTGAGCTCCAAAGCTTGCAAGACAAATATGCAAACCTTTGCATATAAAGCGCCACTTAGCTTTAATCATAGTTCTGAGTTGCTGCGAGGTTTCTTGAAGACTAGATCCCATCTTTGAACTGCTTAATAAGACTATTTTTCTCCATAGAAGTATCTTTTCATGGGGAATAGTTTTTGCCTTTAAGATAGACGTCAGTAGTTTATGTATCTATGGTTATCTTTTAATGTTTTTTAGCTGTTAACTAACCAAATTAGATATTCTCGAATCGAAGATCTCTCAGAAAGCTACTTTATTCCTGTTTGTTGTTTTCATTTTGGTCCAAAACGTTCCTTTTAAACGACATAACTACAAAAAGCGAATTTTTTTTGTTATTCACGAGGGAGTTAATTGTTAATTGTATTTTAATTTAGAGTGTCCAGCTGTACCCCTCCCTTATCACAAAATATACTGTTTTCTTCTTTCACCTTCTTTCCAGCCAATATCTTCATCTCTGCTCATCTCCTTCTTTTATCTTCTAATTGTCCTCTACCTTTCAATTATTCCTCCTCATATGTGGGTGCTATGTCCTTTCCCCTAGGACTTTCTGATGATCATTTAGATCATTTGGATCATTCAGGTTTGTAGTTGACCCATGGGAGAGGAAAATATATTATGGTTCCGGTGGAGAAAAAGTTGTTTGTCTGATACTATCTTATTCTCTCATTAGACATCCCCTAAGTAGGAGAGATCGAATACCCATCCCTTTTTCTCTTCTAATCTCCCAGTAGTGTCGACATAAACCCCAGACATGTATTTGATAATGTCGACTTCTCCTTGCTCATAATTACTGTTTTCATGTCTCACCTATTCGAGCTAGAAATTCTCTCTCAACATCAAAGGTATCTTTTTAACCTCATGCTTACGTTGACCGATTTTCTAGTCAACCACGTGGATATAATTAAGCCTACATCTTCTTTGTATTTATCGAATAACAAGTTTTTGTCCTTTTCTAGTTTCCTTCACCTGTATGAACTTTTTCAGCTGGACAACAATTTCCCTTTACAGGTGATACCTTCTCCTCATTCGGCTGTTATGTCAGTTGGTAGGACAAAATTTGTTAACAAAGGATGATTTTTTAGATGAAAAGAATACTGGCCTCAGCTCGATGTTGATGAGGGCCTGTTGCATGTAAGTTCTTTCCAACCCATTCAATAATTTTTAGAAAGCAAGGACATCGAAGAGAGAACTATGTTGTCACAAAAGAACAAAAGGCAAAAAGCAAGATGATAGATAGGGAACTCGAAAAAGAACGGGAGCAGAATGACGTGGTCAAGGTTCTTCTCCTTGGTGAGCTCTCTTCCTCTAATAAATTCTCCCCAGGAGGCCCTGGTTCCGGCAAATCAACAATCTTCAAGCAGATGCGTATCCTCCATCTGGATGGTTTCTCCGCTTCCGACTATGTCAACTTCCGCTATTTGATCCATGCTAATATCCTCGAAGCATGTAATCAATTAATAGAAGGAGCTAATTACCTACAAATAATCATTGATGAAAGCACACAGGTATCCTAGATACATAGTTGGAATACCATTGACCTCTTTTGACAGAATATTGTCAATTGGTTCAAGAGCAATTATAACCAACACGAGGCGGATCTTCATGATAAGATGGCACAAGCAGTCGGGAATATTTATTCGGCGGGATTTGTAAAGGAGGTTTTGGAGAGAAAGGATGAGATAGAGCTATTGGACTCGGCCACTTAGTAAGCTTTTTGTGTTTTTTTATTATCGGAAAAATTCATTGAGCTCCTGAGATTTTGCTTATGGTTCCCACCTATACAACAAGAGACTGATGAGCTCTCCCCAGGAGATTCTCATCAGATTTCTTCACCCCGAACATCTTTGAGTGCTGTAATTCTGATGACTTTCCTGTTTCAGTTTCCTAGACAATTTGGACCGTATTGCTGTTCCCAGTTACCGTCCCACCCTCCAAGATGTCCTTCGCAGTCGTGTTCCCACCACTGGCATCATCGAAATTCAATTTGAACACCGCGACACCACACTAAAGTACATTTTATCCTCAATTATCTGATATTCAAAATCTAGAATGGTAGATGTTGGTGGTCAAAGAACAGAGCAACGGAAGTGGATACACTGTTTTGACAACACGTCGGGTGTTCTATTCGTCGCAGAATTATCTGCATACAATACAAAGTGAAATATTTCTTTTCTAACTATAAAATTAGGATCAGCTGCTGCGATAGCTATTGGGAGAATCAAAATACAAATGACGATGGGAAGATGCAGGGTGATGTAAGAAGGAAAGATGGACTGCATTAAGCCATTTCAGAACAAATTGAAATATACAATGAATATCTTCGCCCGAATAGCCAACAATAAAGTTTTTGGCAGTAGCACAGCTATGATTCTCTTCCTCAATAAGGTCGATATTTACAAGGAAAAACTCTCCAGGCAAGGAATCGAATGCTGCTTCAATCAATATAAAGGTTTGGTTACCTTATAATTTATGGATGATGGATTGTAGGGAAAAACACCTTCGAGGAGACTTCTAAGTTTATCCAAACACGATTCGAAAGGCTTATAAAGGGAGAGATACTTAAACTGCGACCACTCTATGTTCATTTCACAAACGCTACGGATACTGCCAATATTGATAGGGTATTCGATTCCTGTTTAGATGTTGTCTTCAAAAAGAACATGGAGAAAGTGGGGCTGGGACAATAAGAGAATTTATATATGAATAAACAAAGGATTGATTAATTATTGTTCTGATCTTTTCCATCCCTATTAGACCTGGATCCACTCCAGGGAAGTATTAAGAGTAGAGCAGTTGATGACCCAGTTTTTGAACTTTCTTATCAAATTCTTTGCCGCTCAACCTCTTGTCATTCATCAACTATTCTAAAATTAACCAGTCTTCGCTCTTTTTGACCAAAGAATTGGGAATTTCGACCACAAGGAATCAAAAATTAAACTTGGAAAAAAATTGAGCTAGTACGTATTAAAATAAAAATGACTTGCTTACAAAAGAATAAATGAGAATGCAGGAGACTTTTCGTGATCCAAAGATATTAGGATGTAACAGTAAAAGTTTTAAAGATTTTATTATGGACATGAGAATCGTGAAAAAACCGGTAATTGAGGTATAGTAGCTGCACACTGCATTTTTACACAAACCGTCCACTCTGAGCCATGACTGCCTTGATAGCCATATCGTCGGCCATAGAGGGATCCCTCTTCGGCATCGGGGAATCCTTTCTATTTGGTCTAGACACTGTCTTATCCAATGGATCCGTCTGATCGAATGGGAAGGAGGCATCGAACTTCATGTACTCGTTGAGGTCCAGCCCTCCACTACGGTCGACATCGAAGCCATAGAAAAGTTTCGGGAAATTCTCGCGGGGTTTCACAAGGAATCGTTCACGGAGGACTCGTTCAGTTTCATCTTGATTTAGAGCTTTGTCCATGTCTTCGTCGAATTCATCAAAGACTTTTCCAAAATATTCAGCTCGAATGGCAGCAGACTTGCTAGCGACTCCGTGATAATGTTCCTCGTACTCACTGAGACTGATAATTCCATCATCTAAAGCATTTTATGATAAAGAGGACGGAAACTAACGATCCTTGTCGAGGCTATCGAATTCTTCCTTCTTTGCTTCCACGTAAGCCAATTCCATGTGCAGAAATTCGTTGAACGTCAATCGTTTATCCTTATTTCCGTCAGAGCGAATAAATTTTTCCTCTACAAGGGATTTATTATCACTATTTCCTCTTTATCTTACCATGAGACTCGTCCTTGACTCCCATGAAGTTAAACTGTTCTTCCAAAGGAGCTGGAGCAGAGTGGATATAAACTATACATAGCATCAAGACAAAATAATACATCTGGAAAAGCAATTCTTAGAGTAGAAGAAGAAAAGAAAAGAGAATGAAAAGACAAGGTGAGGGAGTGACCCTTTGCTGCCTTTATATAGCAAAAGATACAGCTGTTTTCGAAGAGAACAAGACTCGCGAAAGGGGAGGGGCCGAATTCTTGGCCGCGTTCCAGACTGGTCAGTTCAGCATTCCAGAAGATGATCATGGATTAGATGAGACGGGTACCTATGTACGGGAAATAATCAAGGATAATCAAAGGTGACTTTTGTTCTGGCCCAGGGAAGCAGAATTCCAAATGTCCAAGAGTTAAACCAACGTTAAATAGATCAGCTAACACAAATATTAATAAAATACCAGGGGCTTCATCAATTATGTACAAGAGTTTATTCTATATTTCTCATTCTGCCATTCTTTTCGTTCATCAACAAGTAACAGTTTCATTTGAAACCAGCCCTCACTACTCTCTACTGGAAACGGTGTTTCGAACCATACTTGTTGTGTCATCCCCTGGAACAAAAAACAGTCCTGTTTTCAGGCATCTCAACGATTCGCCCGTTTTTCTATTGAGATCGACGAAAATGTTTTGATAAAGGCGTAAATTGGTTATCACGAGTTTAGGATTCATCACGGGTTTAGCCGAAAAATTCGACTGCTTTCATGTGTTTCGATTTCTTATCAGAGGAGAGAAGAGTTCTCATATGATTTGGAATTATAAGAAAAAATGAAGCAGAAAAGATCTTTGAAAGACTGTTCACCGATCAACAGAAAACGGCGATTAGTCTGGAATGCGGGTGGTAGGATGCGACAAACGTAAAACAGAGGCTTTCATACCTTTAGCGGTTTTTCCAAGGTCGTTTCATTGCGCTGATCTTCAAGACGTTAAAGAAAAAGAAATTAAAGAAAAAGAATGCAATGCATTTTCGATTTGGCAACCGATGATTCTAATCTACTAGGAAATTCTGCAAATCAAGACTATCTTTAGAAATAAAAAACACAGGATTCCAAGATAAAAAAACTATGCTTCGACCCATATCCACAAAAGTATGCAAAATCGATTTATTGTACTTCTCTTTTTTATTCAGAAGTTTTTATTTTTTCATCTCCCCGAAAGAAACTCCCCCCTATGTTTCTCTGCAACCTCTCGCTTCTCCCCTCTCCCTCGCTCTAACATTGTGCAATATGTCGCCAATACGTCATTGAACTGGCATAAAGGTATAAAAGCTGTTCCATTAGCCTCAATTATTGTTTATTACTTCATACGGTTATTTGTTGATTTCTATCATATGGCGGGTCGTTTAGTTTCGAGTGTAAGTCTCTAATATTTCATCTTATATTTACCTCTATAGAAGCGTCTTTCTCCAATTGCTGACTTTAACAGCTATATGGAGAGCAATATAATAAGAGATGTCTCTCTGTTTGTAACTGACGATGACACAGGTCTGGAATACTTTGATGACAGTAAGAAGGTCTTATTTTTTAATACTATTTATTTTATATCCCCCATTAGCTGGTTGTTATGATGACGAACCATATCTATTCTTCCCAGGTCCGTCGAGATACTACTTCGTCTTTCTACCGGCTCATTACCATTTGAATGGGAATGTCCCTTACAGTTATTGCGAAATCTACAGTGTCTATCAGTAGGGATAACTGAAGATCTTCAATTGTTTTCAGATGTTTACTGCCTAATTCTTCCGCCTCTTTCCCCGAGATAATTAAACAGCCTATTAACACTGTAATTATCCTTATATCCAATGATAAAATGGCTATTGGATATTTCAAAGGGTAAGACGTTTCTTTTTTTAAATGTAATACTTCAGAGAGAAACTCGAAGCGGATAAGGAACTACACAACCGACGACAAATTGGGACAAATTATGTCTTCCTCAGCGACATTCGAAGTCTTCTAAATTCTTGGCGGGATAAATTGGAAGAAGCTAAGCTAGTATTTATTCGATGTAGTAAACAGCAATATTACTGGTTTTGTGATTATTTTTTTTTTTCAAATATTACAGAAGGTCATAAAAAATTAAGGTAAGAAGGCAGTTGAGCCATGAGTTGCTTCTTCTTCAGACACATTCCATTCGTCGTCTGTCCACCTTCTATTCACGAAGTCAAGAGAGTCTATCAACGAATAAATTCCATCCAATATCATGGATTTTATGATAAGACACTGAAGAATTTAGAGCATCAGAAGAAGGTCGATTTTGCAAGAGTAAGTACTATGATCCTAATACAAATAGGCAAAACAAAATTAATTTTCAGATACATAAAAATTGAAAATATTTTTCGCTTACCTAGTAACTGAATTTTTACGTTCTATATACTTATATTTAAAAATTAAGCATGACAAGAGAAAAGAAATAAAAAGACAAAAAAAAGATAATACTGGAGATTCCATAAATGTTTTGCAAAACAAAAAATTCCGTCCATCTCTATTCCTAGAGTCTTTCTCAGTTTAACCATATATTCTTTACAGACTATTCCAATTGCATCGTCGACTCAAAAGATCGAGAGGAAGAATGAAAAGAAACAATTCCCATGGCTAGATGTCAAGTCAAGTAATCTAATCTTCGAAGCCATTGAGTTAAATGACGGTGATCGACTGTCCGACCTTCTTTCTCTATTTCCCAAAAACGGTGAGTCATATTTACGACCTATAATTTACTTTTTTCTAGAGTTGATAAACTATCTCAACTCCCCTCAGACCAAATTGATGAAAGGAAACTTTCTCCACTACTCCGTCAGAAACAATAAACCTTCCATCGTTGAGGTTCTTCTGGAATTTGGAGTCGATCCAACAACTACTGATAGCCAAAACCTTGTTCCCTATGAGTACTGTAAAAACGAAAAAATCCAGAAAAGTTTCATTGACTTCAGAGAAGAGAATGCGGATAACTTTCACTGGAATAAGTGAGTCCTTGTGTTTTATATTCATTGAAATGTATATTCAGATCCAAAATTCCTACTTGGAACCAACTAGCTGTAAAGAAGGTGGAAAGAGTGGAATATGATAAACGAACAGAGAGGGACAAAATTCGACGGCAAAGGAGGGAAAAATTAGACAAGAGAAGAGTCAGAGCTGACTCTTAAGGATGGTCGTTTTGATGCCAATGAAGAAGTCGCTCTGCTAAAGGAGAAGACCCAGTTCTTATAGCTCGTCTTTGTTACAAAAGATTCCTGATACGAGTTTATTAATAAAGTCATGTCATTTCCCAATACTTCTTGTCTTGACTCAATGAAGAAATCAAACCGAGACGGTTGATGGAACCATTTTCTGTATCACTAGTCCTGAAAACATTTTTTTCAGATAGCCAAATACCTGGTGAAATTAACAAGTGAGTCATGAATTTTCTTCACTAGTTTGTAATCCTCCCGTCCTACGAACAAAGTAGCAAAGTGAATATCATTTAATATTAAACTATGATTTTTATTCCTAAAATTTGCTGTGGAAAGACCCTACAGCTTTCATTTCTCGTTCTCCACTAGATCGCCATCCATCCATCTCTGATCTCCGCATTAGTTTCTTTCCTTGTAAACTGCCTTCGTCTTCGTTTCGTAAATCCCACGTAATGGTTCGATCCGAAGCTGACCTTGAGGACGGGTTTCATTAGCCTTTAGGTGATGGTGCACTTTTTAAGCGATAATGTTTACCCGGCCATCCAGCTACCTTTTCTTCCTTGTCGGATTCGATTTGTATCTTCCGACTGCAACTTGAAAGATGAAAAAAAAAAGTATCAAGAGGCGGAATCTCTAGCCGGGTTGGATCTCTCTGCGCGTTTAAAGACGGATTAAGGAGACGCTCCGCCCCGACCGGGCCTGTGCCATCCATTGACAGTTCTCTCCGGTTATGTTCGTCTTCCTTCTCCTTCTTCCTTTACTCCTCGAAGCAGCTACTATCGATCGTCCCCTAGTCAAGGTATGCCAGATGATAACGTTATAACATCAATGTCTCTAATGATCTTTCTCGTTGACTATGATCTATTGATTTGTTTAGCTTTTTAATCTCAGGCCACTCACCCTTTCTTGCCGATTAACTTTCGCTTTCAGGAACAGATATTCTCATTCCCACCTAACAATACACCCATCAGTAAGGTCGTCCTGTTTGGCAATAGGCTCTACATTAGACAGCCATTTGTCGTCCCTCAAAGAGAACTTCAGGACAGTGGACTCGTCGGCGGCCGAACGGCAGTTAGACGATTTAGACAAGTTCCCACGAACTATCCACTCGCACAATGCTATACAAATGACAGTGGTAGGGATTCCAGTTAGCTTTTACCGTATAGGCTTCATGTGCTGTAATAAAAAGCTGGAGGACTTGATGAAGGACACGTTCCAAAGGACTAAAGCGGCCAGAAAGAACTTTCACACTTGTAATGTACAGAGTATCGCCAACAATCTCCAGGTATAAACTTCTATTTTCCATACATAGTGAATATGATTATAGAAAACCCTTGAGGACGCCTTCAAAACAGAATTTGAAGTAATCTCTGGAATTGGTGACTTTGCCTCAAAGGGTAGTCAACTGAAAGAGACTCGTTTATTTTCTTCTTCAGCCCACTTTTTCGCTGATCTTATTTGTAAGGTGGAGATAGATGATCGCTACATTCTCGCCTATGCTACACCTAATCGTCATGCAAAGGGAGATATCCCTGCCAATACGCCATACAAAAAAGCGTAAGACGGGCTGAAGAAGTATTTCATTAATTATTATTCTTTGTACTGTAAGGATATTATTTTCATTGTTTAATCGAATTAAACAGTTAATGAGAAACATTACATGCCTTATTCGCATTGGAGGAGGCCTAGTCGGGAACACTTTAATCAACATCAAGGTATTTTTGACACATGAAATTAATCGAAGAAAGTGTGAAAGAGCGAGGAATTTTTTTTTGCTGGACATGACAGCCGTTGTAGGCTCACTCTGGCCTCTTCTTTTTAAACTCGGACGCAAAGACAGGTGGCCTGGCTTGCCAACACGGCACGGCCAGTCGTATTATTCATTCTTTCACGGTTCTCTTCCCAGTAAGGGTCAATGACATGATATGCTTCTTTCCTTTTTCCTTCTACCATATCTTCTATCCTCCTTGGAAATTCCCTTGGCTCCTTACAATATAAAGGTAATCCACTTCATTTTGCCTATAAAAGTTCAGGTCTTTTGTCGTCAAGGCCTCCGTTTCACTCCAGCCTCTCAGACGGCTCAACAATGTCCTTCCTCCGCCACAGCTTGTGGATATATTGAAATCAACAAAGTCGGTGTAGAATCTGTAAGTTTTTATCGTCATAGTATGATCCAACATGATTTCAGACGGGTATATTTGACTGTGTTGAGAGTGGAATGTTGAAAAATGATGAAGATGCTATAGCGGAAGATATAAATCAAGTACCGTTTTTTTACTTTTCTATTTATTGCTTCAGCTTCCTGCAAATCTTCTCTTTTCCCAGCTATGTGGAGCACAAGCCTCATGTTCCTCCTTGACGATGGATCAGCTGAATCCAGCCTTCTATCGCTATTTGATTACTCACCATGAAGTCAAGCTAGAGGAATTGAAGGATGGGGAGATAAAATTCTGCTGCTCGCTCTTTCACGCAACTCTACAGAAATTAATAGTCTCAGGAACTGATAGACTACGTGAGTTTTTTTAAAAATTTAAATAGTAAACAGATGTCCGGATAAAGGGTGACCCAGTCAGCCTTACGACTCAGACTTTAAGTTATGGCTTAGCGCGTCAGGTCATAAACTCATTTGAGAAGAGTCAAATGATTGTCTTACAAAGACTCTTCCAGCCTCTGCCTCCGCCACCTCAATGCATTGTGGTGGAGAAGAATGTTTTCCTGGTGCAGTCGGTTGTCTTTACCACTCCATGAGCTCCTCAACTTCAGAAGAATATGAAGATCGTTTAATTCGAACGAGAAGAGACAAGGATGAAGACTATGATTATCAAATTAATGCCGTCGAGGTAGGCATTCCAACTTTCTTCCATCTTGTTGCTATAGATCTCTTTCGACGATGAAGAGTCCTCTTTGATCCTGGTCACTCGAGAACCTCCTCAACCTCCTTCCCTGTTGTTAAATAGATCTTCTCAATTTCTCCCGTCATTAAGGCTACCAATAGTTCCACCACCACCGACAAAAACAAAGAATGGAGTGAAATATGCTTTGATTAACGAGGATGAAGGTAGATATTATTGCGTCTGTTCCACTATAACCTAGACGAAGTCGAGGAAGAAGAGACCCTTTGTGTTTATCGCCATTTAAATGATGAACTCTATCGCTGGTGTCTCTTTGTCCATCAATCCAAAAATGGTGACAGATGTTACTTCCATCAGGGACATACTGTCTGTTGCTGTTTCGCTCCGCCGGATAAGGAAACATGTGATCCTTCGGAGATGGAACTGGTCATTCCTGGGAAGCAAGGGAAACTTCCACCTATCAAGATGACACCAAGTGAGATAGAAAAAGGAGTTGGAAAAAATTTAGGACCGTTTGTTGAGACAACGACGAGAAGACTATCGACTACAACCACAACTGAAGAGCCGACTACGAGCACTACGACGTGAGCATTTACTAGGATTGAATATAGGATCTAATGGGGTCGTTTGGATTTATGTCCTGAATATTTCTTTCTCTGACTTCTTGAAAGTCATGCAACTCTTGAATCTGAGCAGCAAGTTATGAGGAATTCGTTCGAGTATCTTGAAAAGCCATAGACCTCCATAGGGTCCTGAGCTCTTGTATTTTAGATCTTGATAGGTCTCGAAATTTTGAAAGTCTATAGAAGCCGACTAGAGGTCCAAAATCTTCAAAACTTAGCTTAGCTTGACTATAATGCAAAATTCTGAGACACAATATAGAATATTCAGAACCACTACAACAACAACTTCAAAATCCTTAATTATTACTACAACAATGGCTCCAACGACATCCAGAAGGTTGTTTTTTTACTCGTAACGGAAGATTTTTCTCTGTTTAGGTGTCATATAACCTACACAAAAGCAAAGGGTCGTCAAACGCCTGTCCTTGTCTGTTCAAAAGCATCTAAATGGAGCCCCTTACTTCTCCTACTGGTTTTTCTGTTTCTATAAATATTCGTCATTCCTCTTACAATCTGTGTCTCTCTCCAGCTGCTTCATTATTCATGCATTGAAAAAGGGGCCAATTGAGAGTTTGCTGAAAGAATCGAATCTAAATCGGCTGACAAGCACTCTTGTTGTCTGCTGTTTGACCTCCCACCACCTTAGTTTCCCGCCTCTTCACGCTATTCGGGCTGGCTGATTTATGAATGAACAAGGCTTACGTCTCTCTAACTGTAGTTCTCTTTCCTTCCGCGTCTTAATATCCTTATTGTCTTCGCTCTTTGACACCTTATGAATGTTCAATCCCCCCCCCCCCCCCCCCCAATTGTAAACTATGAATCCGTGATTCGTTTATTATAGTCTTTGATTTAGACCAGGCAGATCATTTCTGCAAACAGCGACCTCTTGTGCGTAAAAGGCTAACGATATTACCCTAATTACGCCTTTCAACGGGGGTTGTGGGGCCTAACAAGGAACTTAAGAGATAACTTCTCATATTCCCCCTCGTGTTCTTTCTTATGTTTCCTGTTACTCTACCATCCGAATTTTCACGCTTTTTGACCTCTTCGGCAGCTGTTTTGCTTCATTTGCTGCATAGAGTAGCTGACTGCCACTTTTGTTCTCTTCTCTCTCCTTTACGCATCCAATCTTGTTTCCGTCCACGTTTTTCATCGGGCTTTTTCGTTGATTGCCGCGCAGATGGCTAGCTGAGGCGCCGATGCGAGGAGCTCCATCTGCCGTCCTGTTCGTTCTTCTCTTTCTTCTACATCTATCAACCATCGTAGTCGGAGTGAGTTTGTTTTTTACTTGTAATATTGCACTGTTTAGAAATTATTAAGAGTCAATGAATGGTATGGATTGACCCTACCACAGACAAAATACGCTACCCTCAAATTGAGTCTCTTCTATTCTTGTGACAAGTAGGCTCCTTTATTATTTCCTTTCTAAATCGTCTAGAACCTCTATTGTAGTTAAAACGGGAACAAATCTCTCTACTCGGTTGCGTCTCTTTTTCGACGGTGAAATTCTCGAAAAGGTAAGACTCTTACTCTTTTCTTGTTTTATTTTAAAATCCTTCAGATTGACGTCGATTCCCCTCAAGTCACTAATTTTCCACAGAATCAACGAATAATCGGTGGTTGTCGTGAAAAGGAACGGAAATGGGTGACTGTGAATGTGAGTAAAGTCAAGTTGTTGGACAATAGAATTTTAAGATTTCTTCAATCGCTGACTATTTCGAACTTTACACGGATGGCCAGATGTTCCGACGGCCAAAAGCGAGGCGAAGGAATGACTACTTGGAGGTGATTAGTCATGGGAAAGAAACAGGAAGATTTAGGTCGGTCTGCCCCAGGAGACATCCTGCTGCATCATAAAAGCAACATTGGCAGCTGACGTCGGTGGGTTGACCAACGGGCTAATGAGCAGTTGACCTTTTTTTAGTTGATTGTTTCTCTCATGTTATTTGACTGTTCCTCCCGTGTTATGCTAGGTTAAAAATAGATAATAGAATATTCCAGAGCCAGTGGTCGTCATAGAGGCGACAACATTACCCACTTCTATAACCTCTTCTTCGCCATCTACTATACCCTCTCTCCCTTTCACTCAACGTAAAAAGCCCCTGCCCACGACTGCCTCACATCATGAGTATAAACTCTATTCCTGGACGGATGTCGTCAACCGTGAATGGTCGATGGCTTTCCTCATTTTTGCCGGCATCACCTGTGCCCTTATGGCGGCTTTGATAGTATTTGGCTTGATGTCATGGGGATATCTATTAACAAAACCAACTGATGCAAGAACATTGTATCGAGTGGATACTCCTACTTCCGTATTTTAATAGTTTATTTTCAAATGTATAACGGGTTCATTGTGATTTTTACAACTACATATAAAGTGATATCAATACAATGAAAAAGAAAAAAACTGTAGGGGAAGAACTAGGAATCGATGTCGTTGTCTTGGGAGTTGCCGTGGGTGTTGTCGTGATTACTGTCCCTTCCGCTATCCAGTTGACTAAATGGTCATGAATACGTTTCCTAGCATCTACAAGAGATTGCGGATCCGTATCTCTAGCTGGATACATGTCAGCACAATGGGCGGTGCCTAGAAATCTTTTGTATGCCAGCTATCCCCGTCTACCAGTGATCATGAAGCAATCGATATCAGCATTAGTATCATTTAACTTCATTCCCAATGACTTCCATGGATCGTAGGAACCATTGGGGAATACTATTTTGGTACCCTGAAACCACCATATTGTTCAGAATCTATCTGTTTACCGTATAATTATCATAGAACATTCTCCTATATTTATCGACGGCTATGAAGACTGTGTCGAGAGTGAATTGTGATCCAAAGAGAGCAGTACACTGATCAGCGTAGAAATCCAAAGGAACGGTGCTTCCAAAAATTCCACTGTTACCATCAGTCGTTTGGAAGTAGCCAAGGGTTGTGCAAGTCTGCCAAATCCAACTTCTTGTCCCGACTAAAAGGAAGATGAAGATATTTAACCTCCATACCGATATCCAAATCAGAATAGCTAGTATCACTTGCCATTTTAATGAATCCGTTATAATCATTGTCAGCACAATCGGTCGTATTACCACCATAGAAAGTCGTCTGCCAGTCATAGACAGCCTTTACTCTAGCCATTTCGTCCCCGATAGATGCGTTGTTCATAATGTCGCAAGCTCCAGGCACTCCCAATCCAAGAGCTGAAGTTCCCTATAAAACCACTTTATACAGTCAGAAGCCATTACTCTATTGTCTCCCGTATACTGATTAATTCCCTGGAATAATCCATAATAGTTGGAGAAAAAGTATTGCACTGCTTTGGTAATGGGAGTCTTTCCATCGTCAAACCCAGTGCACAGACTAGAATTGATTAAAAGCCGTAAGGTATGGTATACTTAAAAGTCGTTTCGAGCTGTTTTCTTGTAGCTTCTCCTCCATAAGCCAGTTTTATCATATTCTGGAAGGCCTTGCCAATATTGTCAGCACAGGAGGAGCTAACATCCCGGTAGGTGTATTCCGTGTTGACAGCATAGCCTATGACTCAATTAATCATCAATGACAATAATACCGTAGTAATCAGTGAAAAAGTGAACAGCAGAAGACGTGGAAACGGCTCCAATGGTTCGATTGGGGTAGGTTTCACGGAAGTATGCGCTTAAAGTTCCTAAAAGCTACTATAAAGTAGTAATAACTGGATACCGGGATAACTTCCTCCAAAGGTTATCCATTTGACATTTGGAGAATCCTTGAAGTACAAATCATTCATGGCTCCGATAAATGTATCCAGGTCGGCGAGGGCTTGAGGAATAGTCAACAGTTGAAGAGAAGCCGTTGTCTGATCACTGAAAATATAGTAAAAATTTAGTTAAAAAACATCCCCTTCCTACCCTATTGGAGTATTCTCCTTTGGCCCATAAAATCGATGCTCTACTTGGAAAACAGCTGCTCCGAATTCTTTAGCCCATACCATCATGGAGACATTCTCATTCTGCACCCATTTCCAGTCAATGGTGCCTAAAACATCAAATAAATATAGTCTCTTACTTTCTCCTCCAATCATTAAGAAGGCCAGAGGTCTTGAAGAATTGAAGAACTTTTTATTATATTGATATCTCTGGTTCCAAGTACCGTTAACATTCCCAAAGTGATCATTCTGCTGAGTAATGGTTGAATTGACAAGGTATTCGGGATCTGTCCAAATAAAGCCATCACCAGAAGCAGCCTATGGCAACTAGAAAGATATAATGAGATTGATAACCTCTAAGAGTCCTTCTGGTGGTCGTCCGAAGATTAATGGACGACGATGACCCTCAACAGCAGCAACGGTTATAAAGATTAAGAGATAATAAAGAAGCAACATGTCGGCAGGCAACAGAACAATGATTGCTGTTATCAGTTGTAATCAGATTAAAAGACAAGGAATTATTCATTCTATGGAAAAGCAGCAGAGATCCAATCGACTAAATGTTTGTGAATTCGTTGACGGGCATCGATAAGTGATTGAGGATCGTCAGGACGGGCTGGATAACGATCGGCACAGTGAGCAGTACCTTGAAATTTAACTAACTTTTTTTTAACAACCTTCGATCAAAAATGAGTCAATATCATTGACTGGATCATTGATGAACATTCCCAATGATTTCCATGGATCCAATGACCCATTAGGGAAGACAACTTTGGTTCCCGAGTAATTGTCATAATACTTGGAACGACAATACTCCACACCAGTGTAGACAGTCTCTAGTGTATAGTTGGCTCCAAAGAGAGCAGTACACTGATCGGCATAGAAACTTAAAGGTTTTAATCATTCTATTAGGTTGGCGACTAATTTATGAAGCACTTTGCAACATATTTTTTCAAGGACTTTTTGTTCTAGCTAAATCACTTTCACGTATCCGACGTATCCTCCATCGGTATCTACGACGTGTTACCAACGTACAAGCAGCTTGTAAATTCCCTCTCTGTAGAAGGCCGGAGAGAAAAAATGACTGAAGATCCGTTTTGAGGTCTTCGTCATCAATGAAGTGACATCCCTAGAGGTAATGAGCCAGGTGATAATCCGA
This sequence comes from Oscheius sp. DF5120, assembly GCA_932521415.1. NCBI lineage: Eukaryota > Metazoa > Nematoda > Chromadorea > Rhabditida > Rhabditidae > Oscheius > Oscheius sp. DF5120. The sequence goes on from OW051462.1 coordinate 6,095,405, forward strand.
TGGACCAAGGCCAGGACTGTATGGCGGATGGGGTAAGACTGATCAGTCGAGACTGCTCAGCTTCACCTGAGTCATCTTAGCAACATGTGGGCGTGCGTTGTCATGTAAGAAGAGAACTTTTCTGTTTCCCTCGAAGTTTGGCAGCCACCCGGTCCAATTGCTCACAGTAGGTCTCAGCATTGATAGCAGAGTCATATGGCAAAAGCTCTCAATGAGCGAGCGACTCGCGAGAACTTCCTGAGTTCAAGCGGGCAAATCATCTAAGTACCGTCACATTAGAGATCATCGCTTGTCTATCAGACTGTTGATTCTGAAAACAGAAAAATTCTAGAGAGAAATTTCAAAAGTGCTTCATAAGTTAGTCGCCAACCTAATATATGTTCTCAAAGAGGTTGATTACGCAACCACCTTTTAAATTCAAGAACTTCTTATCTCATTTCTCCAACTTACTCCAAAGGCACTGTGCTTCCAAAAATCCCATTATTTCCATCAGTTGTTTGAAAGTAGCCTAAGTTTGTACAACACTGCCACATCCATGACCTGTTGATAATCGTATCTTTGATAGTATAACTGGTATCCGACATTTGGACTATGAAATCCGTGTAGTTGTTTGAATTACAATCAGTTATCCCATAGTAGGCGTTCTGCCATGTCCACTGGAAAACTTTTTATTAACCAACTTGACGTCTTACCACAGCTGCGACTCGATCCATTTCGTCAGAAATCGAAACATTATTCATTATTTGACAGGCTCCAGTGACGTTGAGAGCAATACCAGCTGCCTGGAATCTGGAAATATAAAAAGAAAATGAGGGTTACGGTATTATCTCCTGAATATTGAGCAATTCCTTGAAAAACTCCGTATATGTTGGAAAAGAAGAATTGAACAGCCTTTGTAAGAAGAGTAAAGCCGTCGTCAAATGGTTCACAGAGGCTACAACACTTCTATTAATCTTTCATAGGAACCACTACTTAAATCTTTGCTGAAGTTCCTTTCTTCCTTTCTCTCCACCATAAGCTAAATCTATCATTTTCTGAAATCCTTTACCAATATTGTTTGCACAGTCATTGCTCTTATTTCTATAGGCGTATTCTGTATTTACAGCATAATCTGAAAAGTTTTTTTATATTTTGAAAATATAAATACTATAATAATCCGTGAGGAAGTGAACAGCCGAAGAAGTGGAAACGGCTCCAATAGTTCGATTGGGGTAGGTTTCACGGAAAAAAGCTGACAAAGTACCTGGAAGTCAACTGTTCGAATATTAATAAATACCGGGATAACTTCCACCAAAGGTAATCCATCCAATGTTTGGATAATCACCAAAATATTTTTTATTCATTGTATCGACGAAGGTATCTAGGTCGGCTAGAGCCTGGTGGAGAGTCATGTATTGAAGGGAGGCCGTTGTCTGATCACTGAATTTCTACGTAGTTCATGATTCTTCAAACTTGAAAGGACTAAATCCATTGGGCCCGTAGAATCTATGCTCAACTTCAAAGGCAGCTGCTCCGAACTCTTGAGCCCACACCATCATAGTAACATTCTCATCCTGCACCCAGTAATTACTAATGGGATCTAAAACCCACTGATAATCAAAAAGTTTCCTACTTTCCCCTCCAATCCATAGAAAAGCCAATGGCCGAGATGAGTTGAAGAACTTCCGATTGTATAGATATCTCTATTAGACCACTAGATCTCTCCTCGACTTTCAAACCTGTTTCCACGTTTCGCCAATATTTTCAAAGTGATTTATTGGCTGTATGATACTGTCGGATATAATGTAAGATGAATTAGAATACACGTCATCATTGGATGTCGAAATCTAAGGGATCTCTTTCATATGGATATATTACTGGTAAGAAGCCATCTCTAGGCCGTCCAAAAATTATTGGAGGTAAAATTGCATCAGTCAATACAAAAAAACAATGTACCAGAAGCAACATGACAGGGAAAAACTATTATCAGTAGCCATTATTCAGCTATCAGTATTTGCTATTCCCCCAACTTTCTTTGTTCCATTTTCCCGCCGGTGACAGACACGGAGGTCAGTCGGCGATGATCAGATCATGCTCCTTCTTCTCCTCAGTCTGCCCCTTCTCCTCAAAGCAGGCAGCAATGATAGTGATTTTAACAATTGGACAGAGATCGATGGGAAACCGAAAGTTGTCGTGAGTCTCTTTTATAATTCAGTTATCTTCTGTAGGTAGGGAATGCAAGTGAAATTGACCTCAGTGGACAAGCTTTTTACGTCTCCGGAAAGAGTGTATCACCTGCGAAGAGTGCCAAGAGTGCCATCGTCTCCGCTTCAGTGGTAATCTCTCTTTTACATCTCATGAATTTTTTAGAACATTGGCGATGCTACCTTTGTCCGTTCCGCTTTGGGCTATAAACCATCGAAACAAGCTGTGAAAAAAGCACGAATCAATTCAGCTGTTGGAAATTCAACATCCCATAAGGTAAGAGAACGTACAACATTTTCTATTACTAGATAAAACCACAACGCAAGGCACATTGGACGACTGGTAACGGAACAGGTCCCGTTTATCTCAAACTTAATGAAAAATACCTCGTCAATTCACCAACGAAGAACTAACATTCTATGTTTATCTGATCAAAAGTACGAGTATGAATGAAAGGATCAAAGCACCAGAAGACATGGCAGTGTTACAAAGGTCAGTGTCGCAAAGACAATTGGCAGCGGGTGGATTACACGTAGCATTGGTACTGATTTGGAAGCCAGGTTTGTAGAGAGTGGAGAGACATCCACGCATCACAAAGTCGAAGCCTAAGCAGAGATATTAGATACTGATTTTTAGTTGCTCTATAAGGGAAAAATGACCTACCGATTTCCTTGACAATTGTTTTTATGCAGTGATCCGCAGCCGCACAGTTTTCAATCTTCACCGTAGAAAATTCATATGCTTCCGATTCGGCACAATAAACATGAGATGGAGGGATGTTAAATCTAAATAATAACTGCTGAATAAAAAAAACGATTTACTTGGTGAACATAAATTCCTTGAAGGCATCCTTTGCATCCTGTAGAACGAGTTCTAATGGAACTTGAGAAATACAATGATAGCAAGATAGTCGATTGGAGGAAACTTCATTAAAGAAGAAGAGAAAAAGCAGAAGAAATACGGTCATTTCATTTTAACCTGAAAGAAGGAATGAAATAAGGGAAGTAAGCCAATTGTTATGATAAGATATCTATACGATTGAGGGATTAGATGCGGTTCATTTGAAATCTGAGCAGCTGCACGATTAGGCGGCGATTGTATCCAACGCGATTACGGGATAGAGGATAGCTAACACCATGGCAACGCGACCGGAAGAGGCTTTTAGGAGAGAAACATCACGCGAACGGGGGAAACTAGTGGTTAGCATCAAGCTCTTAATATCCAACTAATATTTCTTATTCATAAATCCTTTAATTACACATGTTTAAGGTTTAGAACTTCTTTTAGCTTGAACATCGCAGCTTGATTATATTTGACAAGAGCTCTTCTATCTAGCATTATCTAGGATATCACTAAATATATAAACATTAGGTTATTATTGAGAATTTGTTAACCAGCTTGTTGCAAAGACAGTGAAGCAGCTATCTTCACTGGCATTACCGAAATAATTAATTCTTTTATTTTTTTGAACACACTGTATGGAATGAGAAACGAGGAAATGATCAATCTCCCCGTGGTCTCCTGACAGTAATAAACCTTCATTCATACATAGAACTGAGTTTTTCGACATCGTCTAAACCTTCCTATCTTATGCGAACAAACTGGACAAATATGAACAAAATCAGAGAAAGCGTCGATGAAAAAAGGAAGAGGGGAACACGGCCAGAGTAGAAAGACAGTGAAAAGACAACACCACATGTATGCGAAGATTCCACTTTCACGATGAACATCCGTCTCGATCAGATTCTATAGATTAGATTCTTCAGTTTTTAAACATTAATGAGAATTACTCGACATCTACTGCAGAAAAGAAGAACAGATTGCTGTTTGAAATTGAGATCTGGCTGGAATGGTTCGTGGAGACTAATTTTCTCACAGTGATCGTCCTTATTTCCTCTTTTTAATTTCAAGCGATAATCCTTTAATAGTTGTAGGTAAGAAAAAGACAGCTTACTCTCAAAGTGCAGTATTCCAACCCAGAAAAACCTCGTCGAGCTATAGGCTTAGCCAGATTGTAACTGTGTTTTTGACGATGGTGAGTACTGCATTTTCTCTTCCATTTAGTTGAATATCTTTGGACCAAACCCCTTTTTCGTCTACAAGATATAATTAAAGAAGAAGAGAGACAGGACTAATCAATACTTTCTACATCCATTAATTGAAACCCATCCGGTAAATTTATTACTCACCCATCGCTGGCCTTTTTCCTCCCATATACTACCTCAATACCACTGAAAATTGCCCCAACGGCTACACCTCCTGTCACGAGAATGAATACATCCTATAAACAATGATGTCTACGCATAAATCACCTTCATGTTCGACAATCCTAATCTTGCTGGCGCTTTGTGAACTTCCAGAGCACATGGTTGATTCACTGCTGATATCCATTTTGCATCCAACGCCTCCATTACTCCACTTTCAGCCATTCGAAGAATAGCTGCTGTTATGTGAGGTGTCCAGGGAGAATGTTTTTGTAATCCTATGCCGTAGGCACTGCGACCGAATAATGCTCCTCTGAAGGCTTACATGAAAAATGAAAATTAACTTACCTCGTTCGCAGTTCACAATGTCTAGCTGCTTCGAAATCAAGACGAGTTGAATCAAAGATAAAGGCATCTAGCGATCCGTTCTTCAGCGCTCTTACTGCATCATCAACTCGTTGGACATTGTGAGCCTCCATTTTTCGAAACATTGTGGAAAGTTCAACGTGTCGTTTGAAATATTGATAAACATTTGAATTGAGGACAGTACCAAAAGAAAAATTGGCGGAAGGGTTTCGAAGCTGAAAGAAAGAAGATAAAAAAAACATTACAGGGTGCGCCATAAATATGGTCACTCGATAAAAGGCGAATTTGATCGGGAAACAGTACTTTGATAATAATTTATTAATAATCTAATTAACAAGAAAAATTGGTTTTTATTCAATATGGCCTCCCTTGGCACGAATAACAGCCTTCAGACGTTTAGGCTAGGACTCTATGGCGGACCGCAGAGTTGAATGTCCTTCCATGTTTTTTCCAGTGAGGATTTCAGGCTTTGAATAGTAGTGTGCCTTTTAGCGCAGGCTTTTTCCTCCAGAATAGACCAAATGGAATAGTCCATAACATTTAAATTTGGCGAGTTGGCTGGCCATTCAGACGCAAGGATGAAATTGGGAAGATTCTTCGCGCACCATTCTTGCGTCTTTTTGGACTTGTAAGCGGGTGCACCACCTTGTTGAAAGGTCCAAAGTGAATTTTTAGGGTGCTTTTGAGCCCAACGAAGCATTTCCTTCATCAGAATGTCATTAAGGTAGACATCTGTGTTGATCTTGGCAACAAAAACCAATGATGTCCGTCCTGTGGCGCAAAAAAAAAACTCCAAACCATCACAGAAGCTGGATGAGAGTTTCTGTTCTTCCGTTCCTCTCTGCATCTTCACTATTTTTAGCCAATAACCGTTTCGACTGTTAAAATGAGTTGGTTCGTGCGAGGAGTCCTGGACATTTTTTCCTTCTTCCTTCCATCTGTGTAGGTATCATGAAATTGACGGAATTTATAAGGAAATAGTCCAATTTGATTACGAACAACTCTCCTCATTGTTGTAGCCGATACATTGAACTCGGATGCCATTTTTCTCATGCTGCGGCATGGATTCCGTTCGATCCGCTGTTTCACAATTTTTCATAGACGGCTTGTAGCCACCGATATCGGACTGCCAGATCGGGAACCATCATCCAGAGAATTACGCTCTACACAACGATAGACCGTTTTTTTTTTTTACAATTTGAGCATGCGAGCGATGTTGGGAACAGAAAGGCCTGTGCTTCTAAGATCGATCCAAGATTGCGCTTCTTTGACTACAAGGCTTTACCATTACTGAAAAAAACAATATGGAAAAGAACAAATCACTGTATATGGTTAAAATTGCACGTAGAATTCGAAAAAAGCAATAAAAACATAAAAAAATGTAAATGCAAAAAATACCGCGCGAAAAAAGTGACCATATTTATGGCGCACCTTGTACTAGATGGATTTACCTACCCTCGGATCTGTTACTCCTGTTAGTCCCTTCTCCGGTTGATCGAGGACCAAGAATGCTGCTAAATTGGCTGTATACGACGCCACCATGATCATGGTAAAGCCACACCATACAATACCTAATACTCGAGCTGAACAGCTTCGAGGAGTCTCTAGAGATTGAGTGTAATATGGGAAAAGAGTAATATACTTTCGGACACTCCACTATTTAGTAGTACTCCCCAGACAAACCACATTGCCTCTCCGAAAGATACTCTACCATCTTCGAATTCTTCGAGAAACGGGTCGTCGTGGGCCAAACGGTTTTTATCAATCTAACTTACTATAATGTTCATGTATCCTTCACTTACAGCATAGAACCTATCAAATGGAGACTTCTTGTCAAGCCAAAAAATGGCTAATCCGACAGCAATGACAGAGACAAGAAGAGCAGACCAAAGAGAAGATTTCAATGGTTGGAGGAAGGATTGCATGGGAGAGTCGCGAGGGATCTGAAGAATATTTTAAGTAAGTTAAGGAGACTACGGATTTTTCCAGAATACGAATTCCGTGGTATAACCATGGCTCAGAGAAGTCTATGTACTTTTCTCGTTCAGGATTGATAGTCATTCCACCAATAGCCAGGTCAGCCATGTCGCTGTCTAACTCTCCGAGAGCTCCAGTTAAATAATATCCCGCCTAAAAAGGTATCAATCAACAGGCAAAGCTACATCGTCATCCGATAGTAGTACAGACCCATAGCTATCATTCAAATGAAGAGAAAAGGAAAAACTTGTATCGATACTGTTATTCGCCTGCAATTGTCCTCTACAGTGAAAAAGAGTGAATACCTCTGGCATAGAAATATTTGACAAAAGATCGATAGCATAACCAGCACAACAGAAGAATTCAGTTGTGTTTCTTATGAACTTCGGACAAGGATACCAAGGACCTGGCTAGAAACAACAAGAGTCGCACATCAACATTAATACATTGACGACGCTAGTTTTCAAAATTTTCAAAATTGTATTCGTCCCGCGCGGTTAATATTTTAAAAACCTTCATTGTCGTCAGTGTGCTAATCTTACCACAAGTTCCGTTGACTTGCCTCCCAAATCGATTTGGACCTTTCCCAAATTTACACATTCACTCAGTCGAATGATACGTGTCGTGTAGACAAATGGAGGGTCCTGAAGTGCTAATATTGAAGAGAAGAAGACTTACGTGTGTTGTAACTGATCTTAAATGTTTGGGTAACGAGATTTCTAAAGGTTTTCCAGTTCCACCTGGCCAGTGCATAGCAGCTTCATTTAGACGGAGAACACTTCCATGCTACAATTCAGATAAACAATTCTATCAAATTTACCAGGGTGCCGACTTCTCTAGGTCCTTCATGAATATTAATAATCTCATAGTCTACACTTATCCGTTCACATCGAGAGTTAAATTCGATCTTTGCAGTGGACACGGAGCAGATTGATCTGAAAGAAAGCTCGAACTGTTAAAAATTCTTTTTTATTTGAGCGCATTCATATTCTCTAATAATTACCTTAAGAACTCTGGTGCCTGATTCTCGGTCCATGCTTGTGTTATCCCATCCCTAGTACAGCTTAACGGTGGCGATAGAGGTTCTTCTAATCCTTCCAGGAACTTCAACCCATATCGAACTACCGCAAAAGAGTCTCGAAGGGCGGATAAAGGTGATTGAGACAGTCTTGCAGCAATAACTCCTTAAAAATTTCCTTTAAACACAACTCTTACCATCTGGAACATTCTGCGCCTTGCTAGCATCTTCACTAACAATCCAGACCTTTCCCCTGCCCGTCAGTTCGGCAGCAGCTTTAAAAATTTTTTCAGCAAATTCTTTTCTAGGAAAAAAAAATATATTGAAGAATAATTACTTAGAAAATAGGACAATGATATTGGAAGTGACCTCCTCGAACTCTTCCATGATCGTATAGTTCAATCCTTCCTGCATTTCCAGCTCTATGTATCTCTGAACATGTATCTTATTCCTTCTTCTTTTCTCCTCAAATGTTGTGATGAATTCATCGCCATTTGGATCACCTTTTACGCTAACCACGACCACCTAATCTCTTTTATTTCAAAGAAAGCTGGTAAACCTGTCGATAGTTTAACCAATCCAGAAGCTTTGTAAAAACATAAGCTTCATCTGAGTAAGCTGGAGTAGGGCGAACAAAGGAAGGATAAACCTTCTTCTTTGAGAATTCGGCGTCACGAACCATTACTCCAATTGCTGGGAGTTGATAGAAAGACAAGGCATAAACGGCAGAGGAAACAAGAGCAAGATATTGGGAACGGGTTTCCCTGAGAATGATTTAAGGAAGAAGAGGAAAACCTGTGAATAGAGGTTGCATAAATGACAGCAGCTAAAGAACCATTGAGAACTTTATTGCAAACAACTTCATCGGTTAAATAGAGACGATTTGTCATCCTGAAATTTATTTCGTTTCTTTTAGCATACCTCTTGTATCCTATAGTACCTCCATCTATGAATTCCGGCTCGATTGTATAGTTTCCAACGGAGTAGGACAATGTCCCGAAAACTTCAAGATAAGCATTCTATGATATCTGGAAAAATATGAGATGATTCCTCACCTTGACAGCATGGATGGAATCATGAAATTGTCCATCACTAAATACCAATACAGCTATTTTATAGGAGTATCCGTTAGATATTAAAAAAAGAAGGAAAACGACCCATGGCATGCCGAATTGGAACATTTCGTCTCGTCTCGAAGAGAGAAGGCCATGGAGAGATGCGCAGAGTTTCAGGTAATAGGGTCCTCCACTCAATTACCCCGCTCCAATCGCTCTCTCGGGGTTCCTCTTCTCGCCATTCAATCATTTAGTTCTTCAGAAGTTCATTGATGATGTGAAATGACTACAAGTCTAGTGTAATGGGTTCCATGAACAACACTTGGAAAAATATTTTCGGACGTTCCCATGTGATATTTTGAAATAATGGAGAGACGAGCCACGAAGACAGGTGTTCCGATTGGGATCAGAGAACAGAATAGAGAGTAGAAAGGATGGCCAAATAATGTGATAAGATCAAGGAAGATTCAAAAAGACGAAAAGAAGCAATGGAATATTTATTGCTTTCGCAAGTTTTATACTCTTACCTTCTCTATCCATATTCTTTGAAAAAAAAGCATACCTGATACTACACGTATGCAGAGAGTCTGATTGCGATGGGTGTTATGTAGTTCAAAGTAAAAAATACTGCTATTGCTAGGGCCGAAAAGTTTAGGAGGAAAACCTTATACGTTAAAGCTAGCTAGATCCACTAATAATTGACCAAAAATAAGAGCTAGATAAGGCTAAACTTATCTTTGAAGAATTTACAAAAAAAATTAAAAGTCATTTTCTGCCCACTAGAACTTCTTTCTCCTCTTCTTCTCTTCATACTGGATCTAGGATCACCTTTCCGTCCATGGCTATCTATTTCTCTTTTTTTTTCAACTTCTTGTCTCCTCGTGTCATCTCAAAATATCAGTTTCTTTTTTTAGCTGATCTCTCTTTCTTTCTCTCACCGGGATCTATGTCCCGTGTAACCTCCTCTGACACATGTCGTCATGATTATTTGTTGCTGTGATCCGCCTACGATTTCTTGGATGCGCCCGCCCTCTATCCGCTATTCAGCATCTAATCGTCTCAAGAGTCATGGTACTTCTTCCTCTCTCCTCTTAACTCACCCGTTTATAGAGTGCTAAAGGCAAATCACATGAAGAGCTTGTCAAGGAACATCCAAATATTGATCCTTTCCTTTTGGAGAAGTGGGAGAGGGTCTTCAATGTCTTCTTCGGTATCTCTACTTTATCCTTCTAATTCTTCCCTTTAGATCGTAATAACTCCCATCAGGTAGACTGGGGAGACTTTTATCTTGTTGTAAAGGTATTAGCTCTTCTATTCTCTTTCCATTAAATATTTTAGAAATGTCGTGAGATCTATGGAGCTGAGTCGGCTCAAGTAACCTTTGCTAAGAAATCATTGGAATCTCTATGGGATGGTCTTTGTAAACTCGCAGATGCTGACGATGTAAGTCATATTTCCAAGAAGACGTGTCATGATTACTAATTTACGAATCAAACAAATCATCTAGATGAACCAACACACAGCTGTCTATCCTGTTCTTAGCTCATTCCCTATCAATCCTGTCATTTTAGGACCAGTTGATCTCCATCGATGAATGGGTCACTCTTCTTTCTAAAGTCGACATAAAGAAGCAGCCAAAATGGTTTTCCGACTATTGTACCTTCATGTTCAAACTCTTCGATGTATCCAGCGACGGAGTCATGGATCTGGCTGAGTACACCGATGGAATGAATACTTACGGATTCAGAGAGAAGCAATGTCATGATGCTTTCCATAAATTCGCAGTTGTAAGTGAAGATTTATCTGAAGAGAGGGAAAATTACAGGATAAGAAGGGTAACTATACGCCGACGATTACTCCAGAGACTTGGAATCAATATTTCCAGGTAAAAAAGTGAGATAGTATATATAAAAGTCTAGGAATTGTTCTACTCAACTGACAAGAAAGCCCTCGGAAATCATCTCTTCGGAGTGATAAAAGTTTAGACTTCTCTCAATCCATGTGCATACCATCTATTCTCTTCCATCCCTTCCTTTCATAATATTGTAGTCTAAAATAAACTCCCTCGAAAGCACCCGTTGTGTTGTTCTACGAGCCAGTTTACACACCCTGCTTTTCAGCACCCCCCTGACCACGTGTGATGAGATATCAACACGGGAAGGTACTAACGATAAACACGTAATAGAATAATGTTTTATATGATGGATGCTTCAACTATGCCTTCTAGAACTGAGGTTAGAGTCTTCTTACCTAACTTGGGGCGACGGAACCTGCTTGATCGTCCTTTATAAAGACAGGTTACCCAGGGCCAGAAACAATTCGTCAGGAGGCAGTATAAGGTGAAGAGGAAAAGAAAGATGATGGCAGCCTGAAAAAGGATAAACCTCTCAAATTAAATAGGCTGTCCATTGCTGGACGGAAATTGATAAGAAACGAATGGATTAGTTATATTAAATAGTCTCACCTTCATAATAAACCTCATAATATCAGGAAATGGACCATCTTTCAAAAAACTCCCTACCATTGGCTCCAATATTACTTTATCTATCCACTCGAAAATCTTCGATAGCATATTATTCATGGGAATGCCAAGTAACGTAACTGGTAGTTCACTTGTTACGGTTGTAGGAACATAGACTGCTCGTTCCTTCTCTTCTATCGTAATATTGGAACATTTAACAGCGTCAATGTCGCCTATTGGGTAGAAACAAAGCTTGACTTCTTGAGAATTAGTTATATTGAATGGAAGATTTGTGATGTTAACGATGTTATCACATGCAATTGAATTAGCTAAGATATTCGATTTTAAAAAAAAAGGATACTTACTTGTCACAGTAAAAGTCCCCTTATAACCCTCGACTTTTCCAAGGAAAGTTCCAGTAGAATTCTAAAATAGCAAGCTCTATTCACCTATTAACCTACATAAAATGTAAGGTATGCTGTTATCTTACTGTATTCATCTACTTCTATTTTTCCACCGAACCCTTCAAAAAATCCAACATTCTCTAAAACTGTAACATTTGTCTTAGCTCGAATCGACATCTCCAATTTAACTCCACTTGTTATATATGCTCGGACTTCACCTTCTAAGAGGACGTTTTTGACATCTGCTTTGTTCCGTTCGGATAGTTTTTTTCCTAAAAATATGGCGAGCACAAAACATGGATACCTAGATGTATTTTTTCAAAGTCGTTGAGAACATAGTGATCGGCAGAGATGGAATAGAGATTATGAGTTTTCAAGGGACATTGAGTATCTGTATTCTATATCTTTTATGAAAGACAAAGGATAACTTACAAAAGCATTCTTAAAAGTTTGACTAATGATCTTCCATTTGTTATCGGTGAAACGGAACCATCCTAACTTGTACAAGTCTTCTCCTCTGTCATTATTGATTTCGTAATCGGTACAATAGACCTCATTGGAGCCTAAAAGCTTCTAATAGTAGTGTGAAAAATAACCTTCTTCCACATAGTACATTTCCGAACTCAAAATGTTATAACATACACTTGAATAAATACCCACAGTTGGTAGACTGATCATTTTCTCGTTATTCACATCTAAATAATCCACACCACCCGTTGATAATATGGTGAATATCTCCGAATAGGTTCTCCGTTTTTTTCCGTTCACTGGTATATAGTATTGAGTATAGCTGTAATCTTTTAATCAAAATGCGATTGCTTACTTTACTCGAATCTCAGTCTTTGATTTAGATAGACTGATGAAGAAAGCCATATATTTTGTATTGTTAAAAGGGGTGGCTTCTATCTCACAGCAAAATTCACAATTGTTTTTTGGCTGTGAAAATTTTAGGTTTGCTTTGCTGTTAGTTGACGTATCCTCGCTGGAACAAAGGGATTAAAGGAATGTTCAAGAAATAACCGCTGAACTAACTTACTAGGAATTGTAGCCGGAGCATTTGTTGGTCCCATTACATTCACATATACAAGCGGCTGATATTTTTGGAATAGCGAATGTGTATTGCTCTAAATGCTCGTATCTGGGTTAAAAAACTTACGACTAATGGAGGCACTCTGAATAAGTTCTTCAATTTTAAAAACATGTTGAATTTTTTTTTTTTCCTTCTTATCAGAGATTTCCTCTGTCAAACAAACCGTGTTTCCTATATTCAAATCATGAATCAAAGTCGTTTCTCCATTAATCTGGAACATTTCTAAAAGAGGAGACTACTTACTGATGAATTAGATTTTATTGTATTTTTAGTACAATGTATCTCATAGGCGATTATTTGAACAATCAGAAGAAAAAAGATCGGGATCATTCTATCTCCAAATGACAACTCACATCACTGGCTTTATATCCATTTTGATAGTGACTACACATCAACTGTTTCATAGATTTATTGTCGAAATTTTGAGGACTCGTAACCGGAAGGGGGAAAGCATTTATCACAAAGCTTTGGCAATGAGAAGACATCCTGAAAAAGGTGAGCATCTATGGGACAGATAGTGTGCTGACTATCATTAGGGGAACCAGTAATAAGGCAAGAGACGGATTATTGCACGATATGAGATCAGGGATAGTGACTAGACGACGACGTTTTCTATTTTTTTCGACTCGATGGAACAGAGAGAGAACATTTGGCTAAAGGAATGAAACATTTCGTACACAGACAGATGAGTATCAGGATCATTACTCCCATTCCAACGACCTAGAAAGTTTTTTTTATAAATATTAATCCTTACCTCGACAGCAATTGTTAGAGCTTCTTGTGGAGAATTTATTCCATCTAGCCAACTTCTTGGATCAAAGGCTCCAATAATTCCATCTATTCCTCTCTCATTACAACTAAAGACGTATAACAAGGAGAACCAACTCACTTGAAACAGTTACCCTGATTCATGGTCCAGCCATGAGCTACTGAAAAGTTATTCAATTGCTGGGCTTCGAATTTGAACCATTTACACTGCTGGGCTTTCTCATCTCCCATTGGATAGAAGCAAACATATCGTTGACTGTTGATATCCGAAGGGACTGTCACAGTTGTTGTATAATCTCTGATTTGAGAGGAATCAACCGAAACAGTTACAGCCATATCCACGTGATCTTTCTTGTCATCTCTATAAATTAACCCAACGAAGGTTCCCTTTGCTCCCTATAATTTTTATAAGCTAATTGAATAAAGCCTACAAAAAAGGTAGTATTGATGTATCTATTGCTATTCTTATCCAATTTTATCGATCCTGTAAAGCGATCAAATTGACTAGCATGATGAAGGACAACAGGGATAGTCTCTGTTATCATAGTGACTGTCAGAGCAATTCCTTCTGCGTGTTCTACCTTTACCACTCTCTCTCGATCCATTAGACTAGCTTTTTGAATCCATGGGTCATCAGCAACTGCTTGACCTGAAGATATAGAACCATTTGTATAATAGGAGCTTCCTACCCAGGTCGAAATTCTGATTCTCATTTTCTCCCGATTGAATGACTAGTTGCTCTCCATTGAAAGTTGAGGTATAGCGTTGAGCTTTACAGTCTTGAACGTCTATATGCTGAAATAGTTTCACATAATGAAAAGGAAGAAAAGAAAGGACTCACATATTTCTCCTTCATTTTGACAGGTCCATTGGGTACTACCCACTTTCCGTCAATGTATCTAAGCCAGCCGAGCTTCGAGAGATCTGTTCCACCTGCAATATCATTCAGCTGGACTCCAGAGCGTATTGCATCGATTCCTAGGAAGCTATTAAAAAAACATGGATTCTTCTACCATCTCTGGCAAAATACATTCCAGGAACTACTTCTCTATTTGGTCGACTTCCCGTGACAGAAATTTCCAATCGATTAGTTTCTTTGAAATCAAATCTAGCACTTCCTTTGTTCATTGGAACTTCAATGAATTCTTCAGTCGATTTCCTCCACTTCATGAAGGGACGGTCGAAGATGGAATATCTGAAGAACAGTTTTCAATGACCTAGAAGGTGGCTACTTGAAAATGATAACAGTATCTGGCTGGCTGAGGCGGAGAGCTGTGAAAATCCAGTCACGAAAAGGGTCGATCTTTAGCTGGCAGCAGACCTCACTCTTCTGTTCACCAAATCCACAGCCTGCATTTGACTGAACTGGATGATAAGTGCGATAGCAGACGGACCCAGAGGTACAATTCCTATAAGCTTTTTTTTTAAAAAGAAAAGATGCTTACTTATAGTTATATTCATCTATTTTACAATGAACATCTCCCCCTGCACAGTCACAAATACATGAAGGAGTGATCTTCGGAATGCCGAATTGGTACTTCCCTGAACAACCTTTATTCGGAATGATAAAAAACGAACCAGAGACAGGATGATGCTGCTCGAGTCGATGAAATTCCAAGGCATGGACTACTCGACTGCCATTATTTTCGATGGCAACACACGCCGTTTCGTGGAGTCCCATCACGAACAAAGCAGAACTCTTTGAAGGAGTTCCATCGTCGCTTTCTCGAATCTAAAAAAATCCACCTATAAAACATTGAGAATGGCTACCTCCCCCTCCATTGTAATAGTCCTCGAGCAGTGTGGGAGAACATCGATAGGAACAGTGCTGACTGTCACCACAAGAGTGGTGAATAACAGCAGCCACATTAGGAAAAATTCTGAAAAGAATTCCTTTAAAATAATTTTTTGATGAATCAGAGGAGAGATGATTCAAATGCGGTTAACAGTTGTAATTAGGGAGGATAAGCGGTGTGGTGACCTTCACACTTCCGTTCGCGAAACGAATTTACATAGCACTGTCCTCAATTAAGCACTTTACGCGCACCAACTATCAGTGGCGTGGGACAGTAAATATAGATAGGTAGATCGTAAATCGACAAGAATGGTTTTATAGGGTTATTGGTAAGGTCAAACAAATTTCTGGT
This sequence comes from Oscheius sp. DF5120, assembly GCA_932521415.1. Taxonomy (NCBI): domain Eukaryota; kingdom Metazoa; phylum Nematoda; class Chromadorea; order Rhabditida; family Rhabditidae; genus Oscheius; species Oscheius sp. DF5120. The sequence continues at coordinate 6,111,079 of OW051462.1, forward strand.
TATTTCACTGTTATTTCTAGATAAAGAAAAAAATAATGAATTTGATCCAAAGCCCTCTAATTGAACTGAATTTTTAGCATTACAACGCTATGTAAAAAGTCACCTAGGTTATTAATTGACAGTGGAGAAGCTCATTGGTTCTTTTTTAAGTCAAGGCAGTAAATCAGAGCTAAAAAGGAACAAGTGAACAAGAAAGAACCTGGGTGTGAACGACGTTGTTTCTCAGAAGGTCAGTACTTATATTCTGGACCTCCGCGATGTTAACTAATAGTTAATTAAGGTAGAGCTGATGGAGCAATATTTTTTTAAACCCAAAATATATAAATTGAATATTCTATGACAGGGGAATCATAAGAAGAGACATAGAGAGGAACCCCTGAACTGTACCCCCTTCTCTCCTCCACAAAACATCTACTGTTAGAGAAAAAACTCATTTCGAGCTACCAAAGTATAATTGACAGCGATGGATAACAGCTACACTCTTCAACACCGCATGTGTTGCGGCCTTTGCGTAAGTGTTTGTTTCACTCCGATGGACGATGCTCCCGACCTTGGACGGAGTATTGTACATCGCCGGAAGAAACATGGATAAACAAGGGACTTGTTTGATAAGTCTCTCTTTAAAACATGGGATGTTTCATCAGACAGTACAGTAATGTGTCGAAAAAAATAGAATCCCCCTCCCGATCGGAAGGGATTTAGTCCACCCGGTTATCCCTTATCTTTTTTTGGGCAGAATAGTACACAGTGGAAAAGGTGAGAAGAGAAGAATTGGGCTCTTCGCTGCGGGCGAGAAATTACATGGAGACCGCAAAGGAGGCTATTTGACATACACTCGAACGGACCATGCAATGGCACGCGAACATATGAGAGCAGGACCAGGAACTGTACTCGGCAAAGATGCCAACAGTGGAGTCTATTCTGTTGTCTTTTCACTCCATTACCCAGTCACAGCTCATTAAAAGCCGGGCAAAAGGGATACGAAAGAGAGACGATCTATGCTTTTTATAATCTGTATAGATGATTAAAAAGGAAGAAGAGCTCTAGATGAAACTTCTCCGGATTTCCGTCGCTCATTTCGTCTTCCTTCTATTCAATTGACGGATTGACGACTGTTCCATTCAAACAATCGACCAAAGTGCCCGCCGCACTGCATATTCAAATGACGAAAGTCTTTAGTCGGAGACATTAGGAAAAAGAAAAAGGAGGAAGGAGAATCGAGATCATGACCTTTGGAAGAGAGTAAGGCAATGTATAATAACAATTAATTTAGTCGAACTTATATTTTTATTCATAGACTGGACGCTCTTTTAGTATAACATACTTATTCAGAGTAGCAGCTGTAGAGCTTGCACAGCGTTTCCTTAGCCTCATTATGAAGCAACAAGCACCCTAATAGTATTCAAAAAAATCTGAAGTAAGAAAATATGATACTGTATATTTATGCTGGCAGAGCAATGAGAGGATTTGTAAATCAACATGAGGGAAATGGGAATTTGAAGCTAGAAATGCTAACTGTTAAAATGAACCAAAAGAAATTCGATTATTTTTCCAGGACATAGAGACCATAAGATAGGGAGTCAAAAACCGCCCTTCCTGAAGAAAACGAGGGAGAGAAAGAACTGTCCAAATATGGCGACATGAAAGAGCTTATTATGAAAGTGTGAGGTTTTAGAGACGGCGGTATATATCAAACAGTACTCCCGGGGGCGGTACGAGGGAGCCAAAGAACCCGCCGTGTGGTTAGTAATGGAACTTTTTTGACGCAGCTGGCACACAATGAACCGACCGATTTAGGGAAGGAGGGTGAGTAAGAGTCCCCCGAAGGAGGTGGTTTCCTTCCTGGTTGGAGACTGCTTAATCCACTTACTGTCCGTGTAAAAAGTAGTATTTCGTCGGGTTGGAAGCCGCCAAAAGGAGTCTGTCTGACTAAACCCGCCCCGTCCCTACGAAATATCGCAATAACCCGCGTACACCGATGCTTTTTTGGAAAGAAGAAGTAGATACGCATCTTTCTCGTAGTGAGAAGGGGTCATGTCGGAAGTTTGGAGAAGAGTGGAGGAGGAAGATGTCTAATTGGCAGATGGCTGCCGTATGGCCCATCACATGTACAGCCAGTGAGGTAACGGAATGCCGATAATTGAGAGGATCAGTTATTCGAAACCGTGCCGCGGAACGTAGCCGAAGCCATTTCCGGACGGAAGGATTGAGTTCAACGGGTATTATTACTGCCCAGTTATCAGGCATTACATGCAAAATGAGCATATACGATGGGAAGTAAGAGGGTAATTTTGAAGATATATTGGATGATAGATTTTATAGCAAATAGAATTTAAGCCAGCTTTGGGAGTTCTGGATAAAAAAACAGACAGACAAACACAAGCTGAGATGATTGCGGTTAAAAGAGGAACCTACACAATAAAGAGAGTCTATTGGCTGATGCCGAAGTTTTCTGATAGGTTAGTTACTAAAAGAAATTCTTGAGGAATAGGTCATACATAGCTCAACAAGAACTTTTTGTGGTTATAATTTGTTTCACTTGTTTCTAACTCTTCCTTTTTTTATTAGTCTATGTACAGAGTTTCAGTCTCTTTCCATAGAGGATTACTCGTTGACAAGGTCGACAGGTAATTGGGTAGAGATATACGAGGGAGAAATGTGGATGGATGGCCGTCATTTATAACGAAACTAGTTAGCTGATGAAACGGTCCGAGGGAATTCCGGGAGAGTCGACCAATGATGGTAGCCAATTCGGAGCCGGTAGCCAAATAAGATGACGAGAAAACGAGGAGAGAGGCCGCCGACAAAAATTGCAAGATCTGACGAGATTATGATGATACATAAGCAGTCGGCAAACATCCTTCCTTCCGGCCGGCCCACTCTCTTTTGATATCTTGTTCAATTAGTCGTTTGCCTTTGAAAGAACGGCTCTTTTTGTTGACTGTTGATTAGACTGCCATGCGGATATCCCTCGATGTTTCTTTTCCAATCTCATTCCCATCTCTTTAAAACCGCTTAAAGACGTAGAAGTAGTTGAAAAGAGGGCTCTATGAGAAAGCCAGATTATTCTTTGTCGCCTGAAGAAAATAACAGCTTTATTATGCATTCAACTCCCTTTTTCAAAAATTCAGATTTTTGGTCGACTAGAAGCTCATAGCATTAAATCAAATCACATCTTTTTAACTTATAAAAATGTGCCACAACAAATCAACAGGGTCGTTGTTCTTTTGAGAAATTGCACTTCGAGGCTAGCAGATTCAAAATAGACCAAACACAATTGTCTCTTTTTATTTTATAAAAAAAATTAAAGTTTTTAAGTATTAAGATGGGATTTAAAGATTTATTTGCCTGGCAGTTGAAATCGAGGCAAAGAGGTTTATCGAAAAGGTATCATGAAATCAATTTTTGGTTATGTTAGTCACTCCCCTTCTTCTAAAACCTCTGCTTTCACCTGTCATCGATTCCCCCCCGCCTTCATTTTCTCTTTGAGTTTTCTTTCTCCTGAACTTTCGGCCTTCTTCATTTGCGAACCACGTTCCAGATGCTTTGCTTTTCAGCCTCGTCGTTTTCTCGTATACGTGTTTAGATAAAAAAAGTTGTGAGAGAGATGGGCGATTCGACCTGAAGATAGCTGGCTCTTTTTGTGTCCATTGGCCCAGTCTCTAATCGCTTCCGATTCAAGAAATCGAAGAGAGAGGGGAAAAGAGGAGAGGGGAGGTAATTGAATCAGAAGTGGACGACGACGACGTGGGAATGAAGTCAAATGAACACACTTACACACATACACAGGTGTCCGACCGATTGCATACATATTTATGCGTTGGCTGCATTCGACGACAATCCAGCAAACAACCTTCCTCTCTTTAACGAGACTTTTCTTCATCTTCCTTCATGCATATCGAAATGTTTGATGTCTTTAATAGTCACAACCTCCTCATAAATCGTCGTGTCTCTCATTTTACGTCCTCGTTCATTACACTCCGGACAGAACATGAATAAGCTCACTCTCTCTTTCCCTTTTCATCTACTTTCTTTGAATCAGTCCCTCGTCACGTGGAGGAGAGCCGTCAACATACGGCGGATTATCGCTAGGCATCAGTGGATTATCATGTCTCTAATTGGACTCTCTCTCTCTACTCTGCCAATGATGTCCAATTTCAGTGTACTTCAAAGAAAGCTTTCCTTCAAAGATCATTGGTTATATTACTCTATTTGTCCTTCATTTCCTTCTCATTTCTGGCTATGCGTATACTCACATAAGCTGCTTTCCTCCAGCACAATAAGGAACTAGTCGTAGCGTTCTTTTGCTTTTTAACATAGAAAAGAGGCATCTTTTTTCTAATATCTTCCATATTTGTTATTTAGGAATATCCTTCAAAGATAATTAATCATATACAGTACCATTGTTTCAATTCAATGGTGGACCGTATGTTGTATTTTGGAGGTCTAACAACTTTTGATTACTCTACTTTAAAAAAGAAATTTTGACTCCAGGAGGTTTTGATATCTATAGTTTTTATCAAAAAAATTTTTTTTCAGGATGAATATGTTCATACTGCGCGTCTCTCTCTCCCCTTCCACTGAAATTCCTAAAATGTGAGTAATGACGAGGTTGTTGTTATGGCTTACAGCGAGTCATTTTGCTCTATCAAATAATTGCTGTTGCTGTTTCTTGTTCCCATCAATTTTTTTGCACAGAGGCATCCATTATCTGTTCCGGCGACAAACCTTCCGATTCCTATAATTCCTTTTATTGTTTACCTGCTATGGCTCTTTTTCACATACTATCCTTCCTTCCTCGTGACGTTCTCTTCTCTTCATTAGTTCCCATTTCACTTCTTGTCCTCCCCCGAGTAGACTCCATAAATCTTTCTCCCAGGGCAACTATCGTCATTATATTGCTACTCTTTTCAGCCTATGGCACCCCTCCTTCCACAACATCAAATGCAGTTGTTGGCTCCAAGACCTCGTCTTCCACTCTTTCTCTACTCCTTCTCTGTGGTTTGTTTTTCCTGTTTTTCAAAGGAATCCATTAGTCGTTCATTAAGGATAAAATTCTTTCAGCTCTTATGTTCTTTTCTATTCTACATGTCAACCTTCTACTGCCAATATGGTCGCTGTCACAATTCTATCTTCACCGAGAGTACTAAACCCTTCGAATTGGTCAGTCTCCTTTTCAATTGACTTTTTTTTCAGTTTCAATACTTTCCTATGATAATCTCCCCTATGATAGCTGCAATATCTATCCTCTGGTTTGTTCTGAAAATCTTTTACTCGAAGAGTCTTTGTGCCATCGTCTACAGCTTCATGGTGGGCTGGGTGCGGGAGCTTTCGTTTCTCTCACTTGCTTCTTCCCTCTATTTCAATTCTCTGATCAAATGAATGTTGTTTCAGGAGATGCCATGTGCAGTTTTCTGCTCACTTCTCGCGGGTATATCGGCTGTCATAATCATACATTATTCCTTTGATTATCAAGAAGAAAGATGGAGTGAATCGTGGAGTATAGCAGCGGTAAGGGAGGGGAATGCCTTGATTGAGCCTGATTAAAAATAATTTTGCACATATTGCATACATTTATATATCATTTGAAAAGTCTTCACCTGTTCGTAGATTTTTAGAGCCCTTCAGTGTGGAGATAAATGACTCTGAAAGGACGATATTCAGATGATGAATAAACATCCCAGTAACGTGGGAATCGATCCATCGATTCTATAGATCAGGAGCTTTCAAAACATTCATAAATTCTTGTCAGTCGGTCATTTTATGAGGCGAATACGACCGAGATAAGGGGACTTTAAAATGCTTTGCTGACTATGTATTTGTATCAATGATTATAGCCTTCATTTCCAGGCGGATTGTCTTCTGCTCGGAGCTGTTCATGCCATTCTGGCTTTCGCCTTACAATAATCATCTGGTGTCTTCTTTTTCCTTTTCTACGGGTCTCCCTTCAAGTGATATATCACCACACATTTCCGATAAATGCCTTCGTCGTTGTCTGAATGTTTGGTTCAAAACTGGCCGGCCTGTCAGTCGATTCCGGTGAGATCCGGGCTCAGCTCTCCTTGTACATTTTCGATCTCTGACCATTGAGAATGGAGTTGGTCCTTTGAGCTGTTTGTTCACTGGGGTTAGGTGTGTGTGTGTGTGTGTGTGTGAAACAGAGCTTTCTCTCTATCTCTCTGTATACAGTCCATCACATGCGACACATTCCTCGCGTGTTTATGTCCCTCCTATTCCTCGAAGAAGAGATTGGCGCCAGCTGGGGAACTGATATGGAGTGTATACTGGCTCCCTTTCGCTAAAATCATCTCGGCCATTCTCATGCGTTTGTCAACATTCCTCCCTTCCGATAACATCCGCCTGTTTATTGTACTTTCTCCGTCGCGCGTTCATTATTCCTTTTGTTGGCATATTGTTATGCGTCAGTTCAACGTTGACGTCAAGTAACCGAACTGTTTGAGTTTTTGCCGGAAGTTGTTTACGAGCCAGGAGGAGAACGCCTGTTCCGTGTTGTGGAATCGGAGACAAACAGAAAAAAAATCGAGAAAGCCGGTTGACAGATGGTCCCTCCTCCCTCACTCTTTGCCGGTCAGTAAACTAATCGACGACTGACCTTGACCGTCTCATTCCCTCTCTCTCGACCTTGTTTGTATCTGCGAAAAGATGTCGAAATCTGCCAGTCGACTGGTTTCCTTTCTTTCGCCTGCCAATGGACATCTGTCCACTCACTGACCTCCCGTCCACCCATCCAGCTGTTTCCTCTGCGTCTCTCCATCTCTCTCCCACCACCCTCGCTCCCATTCCTTTTGTCCTGTGCTTAGCGTCCTATTTGATTTCGACAGAATTCACACATTCCGGGAGGGCATTTTCCCCTTTTTCTTCGCGTTTCTCTGAGTTTTAAAGATAATGGACCAAATAATAGATAACTAGATAAACAAAAAAAAAGGGGGGGGGGGGGATTAGTGCTTGTTTTTCTTTTTATTTGTGTCCTTCATCCGACTGGATAAAAAAAGGACAGGCCACTTTCAATGTTAAACACTTCACTTTGAGGATTTCTTTGCTTAAGAGAAGTCAGAAAAGGGATATTGTCATATTTCTTATTTTTCCTTGTACATTGAATACAATTAACCTTTTTGACAAATCAACCGCCATTTGCTCTAGGTCCTCAATAATTGTATTAAAGGAAATTTTTACAAGTTAATAATTCCAAAAGATTACAGACAAGTCTGATTTCTTTTGCCTTCTATATATCTAAATCTCACTTGATCTTTCTTTACTTCTTTCTGAAAAATAAAAAGAGTTGAGAGAATTGGTTAGTTTCAGGAATTTAGTAAAAGATGCTTACTCATATTATTTTGTTTTGAAGAGATATTATGGGTGAGAAGCAGCGTGAGTCACGGAAATTAAATATTCTCCGTACCACACTGAAATCTAAGAAACTAATGTTATAAAAAACTCAACCGTCTATCATTGCTAAATAGCTACAAAGAAATCATGATAATCTAATCAGTTGATGTAAGCCTTCTCTTGACCTCAGAAATCGTCATTTCTGCTGATGTTTTTTTCTGTACCCATTACACCGCTTTTCCTTCTATTTTTCTGCAATTCCAGCCGTCACTTGGTAGTGTGGCTTTCTAGAATCCGGTTCGGTTTGCGTGATATCTCCATCTGCCCTCCCGTGTGTCCCCCATCTCTCTTCCCCTCATTCAAGACTTTTCTAGGTCGACAACGTATAATTCTCGAATAGATTTCGGGGCTAATGTGTACTCGGCAGAGGATTATTTCTTTTCAAACAGCTGGTGTTTTCCCTGCCATCCAATGCATAACTTCGAGATCCCGCCTGAAGAATTCCACGTATGTGCGGCTTTTATCGCCCCGCGCGGACATTTTAACCCCTTAAGATTTGCAAGAGAGAATTTGCATCTTTCGTCCTCCAGTCATTTCAATCGTAAACACACGGCTGAGAGAGTCACACGTTCGGTTCTTAAAAAAGACCACCGTGTGATGCTATCTCACTGTGAGGTCCTTTCCTTCTTCATGTAGACCATTACTTCTGAATCATCTTTTTTTCTATTATGGTTTCCTCGTAGCTTTTTTTACTTTCTAAATGGCTTGTTTTCTTCCTAATAATCTCTCAAATGGCCAGGCGATCTTTTTAATGACCTTTTTGGTACTTTATTTCTCCGATTACTCCCTTCTATAGGTGGTCGTTTGCTCCCTTTCTCTTTGGTAATTCGAAGCTTCCACTTTTTCTGTTATTCTCCCTCCTCCAAAAAAAAAAACAACCACTCTGTTCTCCAATTTCCTTTCACGTGAGCCTTATCTCGAGACCCTTAACCTTTGCAAAGCACGAATACATTTCTCTTTCTCTGTGCTACGGCTAGATGTTTGTCTTTTTTGGCCGAGCCATATTCTCGGGGGTCGTATGTGTGTTCCGCCGTGAGTCACAAAACCCTTTTCCACTTTCGACTGTCCCCCATACGCGAGTCTCTATTTTTCCTATCAACACTACATGCTGCTATTCCTCTTCTCCCTTGCATAGTCATACCGGTTTCCCCGGAACGCAAGCCGACGATTGTGGATTAATGCAGGCAAACGCTCTCATGTTCTCTCTTTTTTGTTCATTTTACTCTTACTTTTTTTTCAGGCCAGAATGATGGTTTCAAACTCAGTTCTTCTGACAGATCCAACCTTCTCCAATGGGGCAAGGTGTTCCGTCGAAGTCATCAATACAATTTGCGGAAGAATGGCTCAACCCTCATCATCATCTGCCCTCCCAGAGGAGAAAATCCTCCACCGCTCTCCTCATCCTTTCTCCCAAGCTGTTGGTCTCCTTTATGATATGGAAGACTTTGATGTTCTTGAAATGTTAGGAGAGGGATTCTTCTCTCGAGTTCTCAAGGTTAGTTCCCCTCCCATGCAATCCTTTTTAATTGCATGTTTATTGTATTCAAAAGATATGCAACCTTGGTGTTTAACCAGTGGTCTCATGCTGAGTTTTTCTTCAGGTTCGACATCGAACGACCGATGAGGTGATGGTACTCAAGGTTTGTAAGATATCAGCCGTTGGAAGTCGAAGGACGGCTCATATCGACGCGGCCAGAGAAGCAGATATGTTAAGAAGATTGAGACATAGAAATATTCTTGAAATGAAAGGAATTTGTATCGAAAGGAAAGGACCAGGTAGCTTATCTCCTATTTTTATTGAAAATTCAGAATGGGACATGCATCTCCTAGTAGAATATTGCTCTGAAGGTAGTCTCTCCCGATACATTTTGGACCAATCGAAACAGTTTCCCTGGATGAAACGACTTCGTTTCGCTTTGGAAATCTCCTTAGCCATGGAATACATTCATAATCAAAGGATTATCCATAGAGATCTGACTAGTATGGTAAGGACCTCCTCTTTTCTAGTTTATTTTTTTAGAATGTTCTTCTACGATTTGATCCTTCCATGAATGTAACCCAAGCAATCGTAGCAGATTTTGGACTTTCATGCAGATTTCCAAAGAGAGGAGAAAAACTGCCACAGGTATCACTCTTTATGGTAGTTTTTATTAAGAGTTTTAGGTCGGAACAACATACTTTATGAGTCCAGAATGTCTAAAAGAAGAATACTACGATGAGAAATCAGATGTCTTCTCATTCGGAGTTATTCTCTGCCAATTGATAGCCAGAATAGATGCTGATCCAGATAGTGGTCTCCACCGAACCTCCTCCTTCGGTCTGGACTACGTCCTTTTCACTCCCTGCTGTCCACCAGACACACCTATTGAACTGCTCAAAATTGCTTTCAAATGTTGTCTTCTGATGCCGAACTATCGTCCCTCTTTTGCAGAAATTTCCAGCTTTTTGAGAGAAATAGCACCGACTATGCCCTCGTCACCAATGACGGAAAGACAAGTCAATGGAAAGGAGCCGAGATTGGGAAGATCTCGATCAGATGCTGCTCTTCGAAGACCAAAGAATCTTCCATTAAATGTTAGAAAACTGTCGAATACCCTAGCGACGAGCTATTGTCGTCCGGTGATAGAAGGAGTAGCTGATGATGAGGCAAGCATTGCCGCCATGGAAGAACTAGCACGTGATATCGCTAAAGAAGAACCCTTTCATGGCCATACAAATCCTTTCGTCGTTCACGAACGCTACAGAACGGAGAGAAAGATTCTTCCTAGAGGAGGTGGACGACGACGAAGCGAAACAAAACCCGAAGTATCTGACGGCAGAACCCCAGTCAAGAGATGGTATCGTCGTCGTTGTACTTCTCTTCCTTCTGATGGAGAGTTGTCCATTGATAATGAAGATGAAGAGATAGATGGTTCCCCTGGTGGAATTCCAATGGCTTTTCGGGATTTTGATATGAAATGCTCAAAGACAATGAAGAGATTCCCATCTAGGAGACATACGATGATTCCGGAATGCTCTGCAGCTATGTCGACGATAGAATTGCCGTACGATAGGAGGGGACACATACCATTGACTCCAGTGAGGGAAACAGTGTCTGATGAGGTGAGTAAAAGAACCTTTGTCAGCTTTCAATTAATGAAATGAAGTCAAACCTTAAAGATTCCAAAGGAGCCATTTAAGGGATTCTTGACTCTGTGCCATTCCCAGACTTCCTTTTGGCTCTTCTTAGTGAACTAGACCCTATTTCATCCCTGTATCTCATAATCCTTCCATACCTCTGCTTCTTTCCAGACAACATCTGTCCGTCACCCGTCCCTGTCCTCATCTCGCTCTTCCTTCCATTCCTTCTCCTCTCGGCTAGGTACACTAATTTCTCTTCGTCTTCTCATATTTTCTTTTCAGGAGATCAATTGAATAACAACATCCAGAAATCATCCTCTTCCCGCATCTGCGAAAAAAGACGAAAAAACTCTCGACATAGTCACTGTGTCATTTTATAATCTGCTCAGCTTTATATCTCAAGGTCTCGTTCCTCATATCGATTGTAAATAGTTCTTTGTGCTCTCATTCCCTACTGGTCATTTCTTCTATTTCACTTGAATAATATCAATACTCGGTGATACATAAAGTTCACGTCTTTGTTCTAATACTCGGTTGCTATCCAATATTGGTCACATAGCGTCACAGGTCATTATCAAAGCACGTGGTTAACTATCGATCGACTTTCTACTGACAAAATGTTTTTTATTACTGAAGATGTGAAAGATGGAGAGCCAGCATTAATGAAACTTCATCAGAATAATTTCTCCGTTCATATTGAACATCCAAATAGGTTGACGACGATAGAAGACGCAGCAAAGGAGGTAAGAAAAAAAGTTATTGATCCAGATATGGTTTCAGTTGAAACTTGAGTGGATTCCATACAATTCGAAGGCGACATTAGAGCAGATTCAAGCAGTTCATACGAAAGAGTACCTCGATATCTTAGCTAAAACTGAACACCTATCGGTGATTTTTATTCTTTATTTGATTTGACCTTTTTTGTTTCTAGGAGGAAGAGCTCCGTGAATATCCAACAAAGTATGGTTTCCAAGATGTATATTTCAATAACTATACTTATCAAGCGGCACTAAGAGCAGCAGGCTGTGGTATTCAAGCAGTTGAAGAGGTCCTTCGACGCGGGTATGATTTCTATTTCTTGTTGTTTTCCATGTTTTTCAATATTCTTTACCTACACTGAGTTTCTTGATGACGTAGTTGATAGATTAGCAGTTGAAGGCATTACAAACCGGGTCGAGTTTTTATGCTGGGATCTAGCATCTTATAAAGTTCTTCGAGTTCAATAAAACTTCGTTTCCCTTTTTTCGAAGTTCGAATTCAGTTTTGATTCACCCTATAACCCCAAATACCTCTCTCCTCTTTAGTTCTATACTCAACTATTTTCTTTTAGAAAAATTGGATTTGCTGGTCTCCGTCCACCCGGCCACCATGCTATGCCAGAAGAAGCCTCTGGATTCTGCTATTTAAATAATATTGCCATAGCTGCTAAACATGCTAGTCATTTTTTATCCTTTTGATCTCTTTGTCTTTAGCTTGTAAACAATCATCCCAACATCCAGCGAGTTCTTATCGTCGACTGGGATGTTCATTGTGGACAGGGAACATTAGACGCTATAGCTGGAGATGACAGAATTCGCTTAGTGAATATCTTCCGCCATGAGAACGGAACTTTCTGGCCATATTGTGAAAGATCAAGAATCAAAGCAACGGAATCAAAACGTAAGGTCTTTTTTTTTTTTTTTTATGGCTTTTCAGACAAGAATACAATCAATGTCACTCTGAACTCCGTTGGCTGTGGAAATTGGGATTACATGACCATAATGGCTCTCACTGTCAATCCATTAATTATCGACTGGAAGCCTGATTTTATCCTCGTATCTTGTGGATATGATTCAGAATACGGTGAGAGGTGTGGTAAACAAAGAGAATGTAAATTTAAAATACAGGCGACCCGGAAGGAGATATGAAACTAACCCCACTAGGATTTGCCCATCTGGCCCGATCCTTGTCGACTGTTCAGTTAGATGGAAAGAAGATCCCATTGGCTCTATTCTTCGAGGGTGGATATTTTCTTGATATAATGGGGAAGAATTTTATGAGGATGTGTGAAGCGCTCGAAAATGATGAACAGCTGCCAAGATTGGAGAGCCATGTAAGTTGGGACTGAGAGAGGAAAATTTCACTGGTTTTAAATTTGCTTCTTTTGACAGTGGTGGGTAGAATATTAAGGTTTCAAATTGATACAGAAATTGGTTTATTGAGCTTGGTTTAGAGAGGACATACTCCTGTCTCTTGCTCTTAATTATATTGTTTCTTTTTAGCCCCTTTCACCCGATCTCCCAGAAATTATCCATCGAGTTCATGAAGCCCATAAAGACGCTTATCCTCACTACGGTCATCTCTATAATCTCGTCGAACGCTTCAAGACACTTCCACCGGTAAAATGGTTATTTTTTCCTCTTTTATCTTCCAGATGGAAGAAGTAGACAAATTCATTGGTTATAAGCCAGATATCGTGGAGAAGGATCCTTGTGTACTCAGGGGAGAAGAATATATAGCAGAAATACGACGGTATATAATGGAGATACAAAAAAAGGAGAATCCAAGTGAAGAACAAAGAAAGAAAGGAGGACCGAAGGAAAGAGATCCACCAAAAGTCTATATTGTTATAAGCGAGGAGAAGAAGATTAGTTTTGAGGAGAATGAATGGGAGATAGTTTTCAAAGCTCCAGAATCTTTGGCTAATCTTCTCATAAGCACAGTAAGCTCTATTAAAATATAATTCTCAAACTCCAGGTTCTCCTGGCCATCAATCCCAGCAGTGTTCCTCCATCTTCTACCATTCTTCCTGGCGAATCCGACATCTCACTTCTTGCCGATTTCATCAACAATCATAGAGAACATTCCTTATTCAAAGATCTTCCAATTATGCAAATTTGTGAGAAAAAGTAGATAAATGCTACTGTTTATACATAATCCTTCAGGGACAGAATAAATGCAGAAAATAAATAAATAAGCTCGATTTTGAATAGAAAAGGAAAGATTGGTCGAAACAAGACTCATGAATGAAACCTCGAAATTTCGTGTCCAATTCTTTTCCTCTAAAAATCGAAAGCAGATAGATGAAAGGAAGAAAAGATCATCAGTTAAATGACACAAAAGATTAAAAGGAGGAGTGAGGAGGAGTATCAAAAATTGGTGGAGCTGGTGTATATCCGGCAGCTGCGCAATCGGGACAATACCACTTTCCCCTTGGACAAGCAGTCAGGCCGATGCATTCATAATGGAACCATTGAATTCGACACTAGAAGATTCGTGTTCAACTATTAAGGTCCCTTACTTGCTTGTTGTCACAACAAATCATATCGCCATAGCTTGGTTCTCCGCAGTAGCACCATGCTTTTTGGGCGTCGTCGGAATCCTCTCCATCGGAATCTAACTGATATTTTAAGATAAGGAAGTTCTAACGTTCTGGTTCTTCCTCCTCTACGTGATGAACTGCGACATGTTGACGTCGTTGGCGACTGACAGCTTCGGAAAACATTTCTTGAACTCTTGTAGTCAGCTTCCTCGGTCGACCGTGACGACTCTCTGTCCCGACAAAGTTTGGCATCGCGGCTGAGCTTAGGATTGGATTCTATCCGAGATTATTTGATGACAAACGCGAGCTTACAGAGATCATGGAATTAGGAGAATGAGTGTCGTTGACGGCCGATGACCAACTCTTTTCCGAAACAGCTGGCGAAAGAGCCATTCCATTCATTGAAGCCGGTACGGAAAGAGTACCTTTCAAAGCAGAGATCGAAGGTCTTTTCTATACAAATGCTTTTTCGATAGAGTGAAATGAAATCAACCTTGTCTAAATTGGGCTTCCGTCCTCTTCCCGAGATGCCATTCGTCGGTGTCATTGGAACAGGAGTGGATAACATAGGCATCAAAGGCGAAAGCAGCTCCTCGTCCGTCATAGAGGTAAAATCCGTGGGTATATTGAATCCAGCAAAGTTATCGAAAGACATCCGAGAGAATTCTCCTGACTGACTGCCATTTTCACTTGGATGTCGACGTTTCCTCTCCTTTCTCGCCTGGATAACTGATTCAACATAATCGGAAAATCGTTTCTCGATCGTTTCCGTTATTCCAGGATTATCTGCTTCAAGTTCGTATTTGAAATGAGTCTTTTCCTTTTCTAAATGTTGAAGATATCTAAATTTTATTGGTCGAATAGTATTTATTGTTCCTACTTCTCCAAAATTTCTTGCATTCTCTCAGCCATTGTTACTTTTTCCTCTGACATGCTTTGATATTTCTTGAATTGCTAAAAAAAATTAAAAGTCAGGTAAATTGGTAAAACAACCTGCTGGAAATACTGAAAGCGTCGTTGTTTCTCCTCATCAGGCAATTGTAGCCCTATTTGGAAAAATTCATCAATATTTCTCTTGGTCTGATCCATTCCTACTTCTACTTCATTATCAATCTTCCGCATTTCAAGAAATCTTTCTTTAAATTCTGACGGTAGCTCTTCGAGCACTGTAAAGAAGAAAATTGTAAGAAGATATAATAGATTGTTGATAACTATGCTATTGAAATGTGGATACGATAATAAAGGATGTTCAAACTCGACTTACTTTCCAGGAAATCGTCGAGGAATAACATTCTTCATAAAGTCGTCAAATAAAGGACTGGCAATGGATTGACTAAATAAATTAAGCAAAATTCAATTATCAAAAACATAATAAGATAGATAGTTATAAACTGATAAAAAAAATAAAACAAACTTCTTTGAAACATTTACTCGTCATATCAGTACTCTACTAATGTCTACAAAAACCAATTAATGATGATGATGGTCGTTTTGTTCGCCTTCTAGCTCAAATGAATAATTTACTATGGGGAATTTCCTAGCGTCGTCAAAAGGCCATGCACGATAGAAGTCATAAGGGTATTGTTTCGGCATCTATTAAGTTTTAAAGAAACGAAAAATTATAAACATACCACTGGATTCTTCCATCGAAGAGCATTAGGATTATCATTGCAGAAGTACCAAGCAACAAGAGCCATTGGGACTAAAACACGAAGACAAATTAAAATAGATCCCCAGCTAGAAACAAATTATAAGAATAAATTCTAAAAAGACTAACGTGCTAAAATCTTCAGCTTCAAGTCCGGTAAATGTAAGACGATCTCCACGATAGCGCATCATATCAATAGGAACCTCAAATATACGAAAATATCAAAATAAATATGAAAAATCAAACCATTTCACCCCAGTTTCTTTTATTTTGTCTATCAGTCCATGCTTCGTATGGATCTTTGTGATCAAAAGTAACTACTCCAAAGTTAGGATAATCTCCAGCATACTTTATAGGATCATCAGGATCCATCGTTTTATAATCTTCAGGTCTCAAACCATATCTATAAAACAACAAATTAGAATATAAAAAAGATCAAAAAATATAGAAGAATAGTGAAATTTATTGAGAACAGCTGCTTACTTGATAGCAGCAGCTCGACGCTCTTCTTCTGTCGTCGGAAATGCTCCAGGTTTATGGTCACGAGGATACCAGCCATCGAACGTTAAAGGACCACGCACTAAACAATTATTTCATTGTAGAAAATAAAAAATCAAAAGCAGTAAATTAATAAATCAACCTACTGGCTAAAAATCGAGATGTATGTACATGCCGCCTGGCTACTGCCCACAAGTTGGAGGTCAGCATGGTCACCTAAAACATAATTCACTATTTTTATAATGAAAATAAATAACAAAATGGAAAAAAGTAAGTGCTTTTATATAATAATAGAACGACCAACAATCTAAAGTTTTCAGAATTGTCGTAATTGCTGCAGGGAAACGATTAAACGTCAAACAACTTTTGCAGGCATAAAAATTAGTCTCTTTAAACAATTAAAAATACGTTCAGAAACATACTAAAAAATAATTTCCAAGAAAAACTAAAATATAGCATACAGTTATTCATTAATTGTAAAATAATACATATGATTGCTGCAACTTTGAAGCGGAAATATGGCTTCTTGATCTTTTTCAAATGATCAGCTTGCTGAATGATATAAACAATTTAATATTTCTCTAGGCTTCTTCAATCCCAAAAAATATCTTGACCTTAACGATGTCGCAATTCCAGGAGCTTTTAAGCATCCAGTGTAAAGTAACAAACGTTCACCGTCTCATCTTTATTTCATTTTATTGGTTACTTTGCTTCTATGATGCATCTTTGTAGTTCTTACAGAACTTTATCTCTCTCCACCCTTTGGTCCGAACTTCTGATGTTATTTTACTTTTCAGAATAAAGAAACTTTACAGAAATATTGTCATGAGCTCATATGAGCTTTATAATGACTAAAAAAAAATTTAATCGTACGAAAATTTCCTATTATAACCATTGTTGAAATTATTTTATTGATGTCTTCAAAATTCTTTCAATATATCAATATATAAAAACCTGTTGAACTATTGATATAATGAAAGAATATATATATATATACCATTAATTCTCCAATAGGACAAATATGAAAACCTATGATTTAATTCAAAAACTAGATTACACTGACTATGCAAAGAAGAATTTTATTAGAAATGCTTCTATGAAGTTTAATTTTTACAAAAGATGGGTTCAAGATTGGGTTGCGAAAGAGAGTCTAATTCTGGAAAAGTTTGCAGCCCTGGATAAACGTGAGAAACATGAATTGGAAAAATCGATGCAATTAGTAGAAAAGATGAAGATATAATAATAGTTATGATTCAACAGTTGAAATTTTTGAAGAAAGTATGATATGATGTCTAAAGTTATAACTAATACAAATTTTTATTTAAAATCTTGCTTCATATATGCTTATTGAAATATGTTTAATCAGCCAATAATTTTTCACTTTTTTACCTATTGAAAAATACAACCACCCCCTCTAATACAACCCTGCTCCGCGCAGGTATTGAAAAATAGAGTTGGAGAATTTACGGTATATATATACCCACATTATATCCGGATAAAAAATCTTCGGGTTAAATTGTTACAAGACTTTTGGAAAGGCGGTTGTCGTGTATTAGAATATAGCCTGGTTATATTGACTAGTATTAAAGTTTATTCCAGCATAACGTTTGCAGGGGACCTCGCGCTTGAGGACCGCCCCGCGAAGCAAGGGTTTATCAAAATAAAACAATCTATCCTTCCCGTCTAGATTCTGCTTTTGTTGAATCTAAAAATTGCAACGTCCGCTTCGGAAAGTTCAACAGGTTTAACCCTTGAACTTACATTATATCCATCAAAGAAAGCCCAGGCATCTTTTCCAATTTAGACCACTCATCCTACCCATCCTTTAACTACGGATGGTACATCTTTTTCTCATATCTCGAAGAATTTGATGAGCGTTTTCACATCACTGAAGATTTTCCCTTTCAGAGGAAGTCTGTTTCATGGTATTCCCCAATTCTTTTCAAAATAGTCAACAGAACTATTAATAGTTTGTATCATCCTTTACGTGTGTGTCTTCTTCGTTCCTAGCTCTCTGTTAGTGTAGATATCACTAAGGTTCGTCGCAATGGCGATTCCAATGAGAAATAGAAAAGATCCACCTGTGAATTTTCCAATTTCTTTGTTTTTTTTACCTGCGCTAGCAAAGAAAATCGTTTTTTGAATTCCAGTATATGGATAAAAGGTTGCGTTAGTTCTGTTGAAGATTCTTGTGTTGTTTTCGCTATTCACTATGTCTAGATCAGTATTAACAACATTTAAAAGAGTAAAGGTTGGATCCTCCCATGAATCAGCGGTCCTTGTTTTATTATCATAATACAGTTCAAATTGTCTAGAGGAGACAACAAAGACTGAAAGGTAAAATGATAAAGGGAAAACAAACCAGTGAAAAGGAGGAAGAAGGACAGCATCTGTCGGGTGGTTGAGAGGGACAATAATTCGGGTAACCAGGGAAAACGAATTTATTTCTCTCAACAGGCAAATGACACGTAATCTCTTTTAAGCAGAGGGGTTGTTTCAGAATCTTTATAGATATTACAGATTGAATCCATCACTTCGATTGTCTTCGAGTGACCTAAGTCTAAATAATCCTATTAGTGGTAATAAGAACTCTCACATTGCTTATGGAATTCCAGTTTATCCGTTTTAACAAAAAGAGCCCTAGATAATGGACTCCTTTGGCCATCTTTAAACACAGCTGTAGCACTGAACATATAGAACCAGTCATATCGAAGATCCGGAAAGACCACCTGAGATTTTTTTTTTATTAACTGAGGGACATACCTTCCTTCCCATGACGGGAATCTTCTCCCATTCAGACAAATTGGCACTGGGATTTTCTGTAAAGTAGACAATGTAATTCTGAAGAATTTATTAGAATGGATAGAAACGTGCCTTGACATCATGAGTTCGTTTATAAGGAGGCTCCCAGGTAAGCTCAATAGTATTGGCATTGACTTTAGTAGCTAGAATATGTTGAGGAGAGAGTTGAGGTTCTGCAATTGGAATATAGGAGAGTCCATGTCTACCTGTATACTGTACTAAATAAACCGGCTTGCTCTCTCCATGCTTGCTAACAGCTGTAATTCGGAATTCATAGAGAGAACAGGAGTCTACACTCATTATCTCTACGTGGTTTGCTTTGATTCCCTTCAACTCTCTTCTTTTTCCGTCCTCGTGATGCCTAGAGACTATAATCCATTTACGACGCTTACTTCAATCGGTAGGACACATTATAAGTGACATCCGTCTCCGATGAGAACGCTGAGGCCCAAGCAAGACGTACAGAATAGGCAGAAGTACTGACCACTTGACAATCAGACGGTGGATCAGGAGGAAGACGAGCGAACATGAACTTATCATTAGGTACTGAATAATTTTGAAAAGATACAGAGTTCCTTACAAACATGACTTCCTCTCCTTTTGTCTTTCTTCTTCTTTGATTTTTTCCTCGCTAATTCACTATAGTCTTTATGAGCAAAGATCATCCCTTTGGCGAGTTGAGCGAGGAGAGAAGCCATCGCCTGACGACGACGACGGGCCTTTGCCTCGCGGATGAGGTAGAAAGGATTGCTGCTTTTTAACTTTCGACCGAGATAGTGGATTTCTTTGAGATACATTCGACCAACAACATCCATACACATTGTTGTCAAGACGACACCTCCTGGAATAGAGAATATTAGAAAAAGAGAAGGATCTCTAACATACCTAGAACGAAGAACAACGTTATCCAGATGTTCTTATGTGTTGGTCGAAAATCTCCAAAGCCTATAAAGAGCACTACTTCTCTTCTTTTTCTTACCAACGGTCAATATGCTAATAAAGGTAAAATAAGTCGATTCAACATAGCTCCATGTTTCACTCTGTTGAATTACCCATGATGCAAAAAGACCATAGAGAAAGACGAACATGAAAACAACAACGGGAGGGAAGCGAATCAATCTGACTCGATCAAGAATTTCCTGGAATATTATGATATATAATAATTGTACTTTAATCGTCTAATTAGCGCAGTACTCTTCGCAACCATTGGAATTCAGATTACATTTTTGACATCTCGCCAGATCAAGTTTCATTTCATTTTTCTCTATTAGATAACTTCGTATAAAGGACTTCAATTATAGTAACTTTAGTAGCTAGCCCAAAAGATCGCCAACAATGAAGGATATGTTGGTACAAAGCGATTCTACCTGTTCATCTTCATCATCTTGAAAAATCGGTTCATCCTCTGTATTTCCTCTTCTCTTTGCCTTCCATCTCATCCACGCCTTCCACGCTTCATAGTGAAGGAGAAAGATACTCTCCGACAGAAATTTCGCCACGTTGGCTACAGTGACGAGAGTTAAAGGAATTCCTAAATCACTTATTCAGAGGAATTAATGCGATGGGTTACCAATTAAGCAGTATACAACACCGAAGAGTCGTCCGCCGAAGGTAATCGGAGCCACGTAGCCATATCCAATTGAAGTTAACATGGTGGTGGTGAAGAAGACAGCATTAGCAAAGTCCCAAGTAGGAGAATCCTGGTAATTTTTTGGTGGGGAAAAAGCTTAGACATGTAAAATGGGACTGTATGAAGGCTAGTGGTAGTGGAAAATTTCCTACCTCATCATATCCGTGCCTTGAAGCCCTATGCGCGGTAAAAACAGTGTCTACATAGTCGTCGAATTCCTGCTTGGAGGCTTCTTTTACCGCTGCTGTTAGATCTTCTATGCTCTGACGCATAATGAAGTTCTGTTACTAGCAACCTACCACATATTTATATTTGTTCTTCTCAGTTATCTCCCATACTCTATCGATATAGACCTTTCCACTATTTTCTATGTTAGCTAGTTGTTCTTCTTTGACCTCCTAAAACTCTATTTTATCACATAAAATATGTAACATCTTGGGATGTCTAGATCCTCTAAATACAACTGAAGTTCTTTGGTCAAATACTATGAATCATCCAAAGAAAGCACTAATTCAACTAGTACCTTGAAATGTTCTCCTTCTAGCTTTTGAAAAAGTAGAGCCCCTCCAATAATATAACTGGCCGTTGTGACGACCAACATCAGATGAGGAGAGAAGAACCTCGCCATTATAAGACGATAGGCTACTCTGAAGAAGAGTCAAATGTTGGAAATCGGGCGGATCCATTCCCTCTTGACGGGTTGTTCCCGGGAGAGTTGGGTCACCCACCTCATTTTAGAACGAGGAAGCTGAATATGAGGGGGAAACTCAATCCTCCCTTTCATAATGATTAATGTTTTGATTAGGTAATTCAATTGTCTCCTCCCTCAACACAACAAATCATCCTCCTTCGGCTCGTCAACAGGTTGCCTCTCATGGTATCGGGACAGCTACTTAACAAGTGTCAAGCTGTCAGTAGTCTCTTCTCTCCCTTCTCGCCTTGCTCTTTCGTCAGCCGTCTGTCGTCCATACATTAGCGGGATCGTTTGGCGGTCGGCTTGCACAACGAGCAGCGATTTGGGGGAGCAATCTTGAGACCAATTAGGAGGGCTATCAGCTGGTCCGAAGACAATGTCAAAGCCGCTTAATTGACACGCATCCCGGTCGAGAGCTTGTTAGAAATCGGCCGCCCTTTTGACTCGGGTGGTGGAAAAACGACTATGTTTTCCCATTTTATCCCCTCTTCCCCCAGATTGTATTATACGGGTACATTAAGAGAGGGAAGATGATACGGGCAAACACACAGACGGGAGAGAAGACATCGTTCTGGAAAGGGCAAACAATCACAAAGAGCCCGATCCAGGCAGGAGATTTGCTCTTTTAGTTGACCATCACCTATGGTCTTCTACAGCTTAAAGGAGTTCTTAGAAACGTATAGAACTCATTTCTATAATAGAGGGAGCCGATGAAGCTCTCTATTACCTACTTGGGAGCTTGACGACCTTTTAATAGAGACAGGCGGTTAATTATTGTGATCAGCCGAAAAAGGAAAGCTAGGCTAGCAAAAGACCAAAGCAAATGCGGTAACTATGACAAAGAAAATCATAAGAAGAAGTAACTGAATCTGTCTTTCTCAACGCCATCTCCAAATCTGTTCCCTTCGGAAATTGCTTGGAGCTGCTGTCGTCTTTCTGCCGTGCTCGTAATTGTCGTCGTCTCATTATTTATGCGATGCTCTCTCAAAACTCCTTCGTCCTCCTCCAATCACCCTATTGCTCCTTGTTCTTCCTCCTCTTCCTTTAAAATGATCCAGCTGTCTTCCACTGTCCTTATTAGTCGACATT
Organism: Oscheius sp. DF5120; assembly: GCA_932521415.1. NCBI lineage: Eukaryota > Metazoa > Nematoda > Chromadorea > Rhabditida > Rhabditidae > Oscheius > Oscheius sp. DF5120. Next base: position 6,133,268 of record OW051462.1, read on the forward strand.
GACAAGATTTAATTGCCTTGTCTGTACACGACACAAATTGGCCAATTGCTTGTAGATAGAGAAGCGGACCGGAAGAGATAAGCACAGCTGCTCGATCTTCAAGCGAGAAAGGAAATCCTAATCGAACCCTGCCTATACCTTTGATTTACTCCGGAAATATCACACCTGGCTGCTTTTAATGGACAGTCGGCTGCGGTGCGCGATTGTTACATAATTAATTGGTCGGCAACTGAGCGGTGTGAAGAGCCCATTTACGGGCTCTTTAACGGTTTCTTTGCGCCGACATTGACGAGACGAACATAAGAACAGATGACTAAAGAAGGGATAAGAGGATACGGCTTCTGATTTAAGGACGAGAAACATGTTTCTCTTTTCTTTAGTAAGCTATTTTTGCTTAACAACTAACAACGAAAAAAACAATTAAATCTTGTCAATATAAAAAGGGCAGTGGAATTCTGTCAAGGGATAATTGATGTCTTGAATCTTTAGGAGTTTCAACTGAAATCAGTCAGTATCCAGCATCTTCGCGTATTTTTAGAAAACTATCCTAAAAATCTCGGTATTTCTATGGTCTCACAGCTGCCTTGCCACTCTCTTCGCGCCTTCCGGATAACACCTTTTAGGAGGTCTTTCGGCAGGTGACGACCGTCAAAGAGTGCGAAACATCGCTAAACATGGAGCAGCGGGAGCCCTGTCGGTTCTGTTTTCCTGTCGGAAGTTTGTTACCGGGTAGACAGAGAGAATATCTGAGAGAATATCCTTGTCGATAAGATCAGGATTTGAACCAAGCTAGTTTGGGAAGCTCAATTAGAAGTTTTTGGCACCTTGAAAATTTTAATTATACTGCTCTTTTTGCGCCTCTCTAGCCTTGTAAAATTCTGATTTACAGCCTTTCAGATATCATCTTACTGTCTAGAATTCGAGTGATATACACCAGGTCGGCTCAAGGTTCATCTCTCCTGTTATTACTCATCTCCCCATTTGATACGAATGAACTGATTGTCCCCGCACATCCGTTGCCGTTAATTTCCCGCAGCTCGCACTCTGCCTCCCTATTGTCCCTACTCTCTCTTTACCTCTGACTGATATCTCATCATATCACATCCCACCGTAGTCGATGGCTTCCTAATTGACGTCAAGACAGCTTCTGACGAAAGCATGGAGCTCATCGAACTGACAGGGGCCATTGGCCGGCTCCGCCTCCAGATGCTCCGCCCTCACTATGGTGGGGCGATTTTCCCAAACGGGAAGGAAGCGGATCCGGAATGGACGTGAAGACGGAAAGCGCAGTCAAGCCAGAGGCGGTGCCCTTCCCTTTTCTCCAGGTCCGTTTACTCTTCTTCTTTCTCATATCATTTTCTTTTTTTGTAGAATTTTCAAAATGCCAACGCGGCTCAACTGTCTCGTAATTTCTATGAAAACTCCCAAAGTCAGAAACAAGGTGAGTCAAGTCAACACAGCCTTCTTTTGGATGCCTCTATAACAAAATTTGCGCGGTTGAAAGAAGTCAGGAGATGGCCGATTTCCCGCCGCTGTCGATCTTCTCCGGGAAGCCAGCGGAAACGCCGGTTCACAACACGTTGTCTCCTCCTTCACTATTCCTTTAAAATGAAAATTTCAGACGTCTTCAGTGGGATGAATCTCTCCATGCAGGCGGCCTTCAACGCGACGCCAGGAAAGGAAGATCAGGTGAGTTTCTTGTTATTTTCTCTCTTCATCTGCCATTCGTCATACAATATATTTCATATTTTCCAACAGATGACAACAGTGCTTTTTATATCAGTCTAAATAAACCGAAACATTTCAAATAACGACAGCGAAAATACTCATTGAAAGTCATATTAGCGATGTCGGGGGTTCCCTTTATCATTGTATATTTTGACAAGATGAATCAAACGCCGAATTTCTAGGCTCTCTGATCGTTTTCTATACTAAAGCGGATTTAGGTTCTTATCCTTTTTCTTGATTGATAGATAGAGTCTAATAACTCGAAACAAAAAAATCTCCCAGTTCAAAACTTCTCTACATTTCATGATTAGAGATATTTAAATTGTATTCCTATCTATCAATTCCTCAAAATAAAGAATAACGGCTGTAGAAATGAACGAAGAACTGAGCCAAGTTTCCTGGGAATGCTTTGTTTCTCCTTAAGAATATCAAATAAATTAATTTCAATATTAAGTTGGTAGAGCTCAATTATTAAAAAACTGGGTAAAAGTGGACCCAGTAAAAAGCCAGATTTCTAGCTCTGATATTTTCATAAGCATCTGCTCTTTCAGCTACAAGCCCAATTCAACTCGATGTCCCAGTGCTTTGGCTACTCAAATCTCAAACTCCCAGCCTGTGGTCCTGGTTTCTCCCAACCCGGTGAGTCTTTCTTTCATCTCTACCGTATCCTTCCTCTAAATACAATCTATTCGACTTCCTGTTTTTCGCTGTTCGCGCCTGTGTGTCGCGGCCCAAAAACAAAAGTTTTTGTAGTGGCATCATATGGACTCAGTTTCTTTGCATGGGGGGGGGGGGGGGGGCGACGGCTGTCACCTGGTCTAGCATATTACCGTAGTCTTGCGGTATATATCCAGAGGGTCATTGATATTTTAATCGTTGCCGCTATTATCCCTTCTAGCTAGCGCGAGACAGACGGTTATTACGTGAGCTTGGGTGCGCGAAAAGGGACCCGCTAAAGCTGTCGGCTGGATAGAGCAAGGGGATTACTGTAGCCTGAGAAGATGTGCAAATAGTCTCTATTTCACACGCGAAGCCTCTACCGTATCCGGCTCATCAAACGTCGCAGCAGCTGTGATCTAATAAGGCGTGATTGTTGAGCGGGATGTGAATGGAGCCGCTTGTTAGAGAGAGGACTAGGCCCTTTCTCTAAGCAGTAATTGCCCCCTTGAGTGTGTCTTCTTCTCCTTCTATTCTTTCCCTTAGGGATCAAATATGCTTTTTTGAAGAAGGAGGAAAAAGGAAGAGAAAGCCACCTGTCTCGGGACAGACACCTGTGTCAGCTGTTGTCTTATGAAGCCTATATGTATATGTCCCTAAATGACCTTCCACTCATTACCGTAACAAACAGTAATTAGCCCCTCCTGGCGAAAATCGCGTTAAGCGCGGAATAATTGTTAGTCGACTGACTGACTGCTTTAGCTGGTAAGCTTATTAGGACGATTGTCAAGAACATAAGGTTATGGGGGGATTAAAGAAGGACAGAACAGATTGTAGAAGGAAGACAGAACAGTTTTAAGAGATAGAAGGGATCTAATTCTTGTGTGTAATTCGATCTGAGGGGAAGGTTTTACGCTTCAAAGAAGAATGCTCTTATGAAAATGAAGAGACATACAAGGTTTTGAAATTCCTTGGAGTTCCTAAAATAATCGAGGAGAATACAAAACAGTCAGATATTTATCCCCAGTATTATACCTTCTGAATACTGTTTCTGGTGAAGAGGAGACGAATTTTTTGACTATGGCTAGTCCCTTTATATTCATAGGGCTCTTTAAAAGTCACTGAAGCCAAAGGACACCTGAAAATGAGTGTGAAAGTCACTGCCCTTTTAGTGTTAAAAAAACTATTCAAAGAAGTTTGATACACAGCCAGAAGCATGTTTTTATTTGTCTAGATGCGACTACCATCTTTCTCCCTTTGCCACTTTAAAATTCCCTCCTCTTAATTACGCCCGCATACCCTTAACCTCCGTCGATTGAATTTCCCAATTAGTCCCCTCAAATCAACATACTCTTTACAGATCCTTACCAACTTCTCGGCCCGACTAGCAGTCGTCTTGCTCATTCCGGAAGTGGCCAGACACAATTGTGGCAATTTCTTCTGGAACTGCTATCAGAACCGAGAAATCAAGATGTTATCACCTGGGAGGGAACACAAGGAGAATTCAAACTAGTGGATCCGGATGAGGTGGCAAGGTAAAAGAATGGGGAAGAGAATTATACGGTACTTAGGAAGTGGGGAGAGAGAAAATCGAAGCCGAACATGAACTATGACAAGATGTCGAGAGCTCTTCGTTACTATTACGATAAGAATATTATGGCGAAAGTTCATGGAAAGCGATATGCCTATAAATTCGATTTCCAAGGTATCCTTACTTCTCCTTTTTCCATAATCTTCTTTAGGAATCGCTGCTGCCATCCAGCCACAGGCTCCAGGGGCCTCAACAGACTACTTGGCAGCTAGTCAAACTGTCAATCGTCTTCAACAAGATTTCATGCAAAACAGCTGGACTGCTGCTAACTATCGTTCTCTGATCCCACCAGGCTTCCAAGTATTTTATAATGAGATTGGCTATTAAAAAAACCTAGGGAGGAGCTCTGTTCACACCCTCATCGATGGCTTATGGAGGCTTCGGTGGACAGACAGCCCTGCCTTCAAGAAACCTTCAACAACTCTACGGGTCGAACATGACCAATTATTCCAAATGCGCCTAATTTCGAACATAAACCCCGTGTAGTTCCCATCTATTCTACTGCAGTGTGTGTACATACTGCAGACTCTTCTTCTTTGATTCATAGTTGTTTATTCTGTGAAGAGATATTATTCGATAAAAAACATCCATGATATTTGTGATGGAACCGGAAAACAGTACCTGTATACATTAAAATCAACATAAAGTTCCCATTGGACTAAAAAAAAGAACATGACAAGCGTTTCGTTATTTATCTATTTAAGCAAACGACGAAGGATCTTTCCTGCAGGCGATTTTGGAATCTCCTTGACGAATGCGACTCCACCTTCGAGCCAATTATGTTTGGCCAGCCGATCCGAGATAGTCTTCTTTACTTCTTCCTCTGTCAGAGACGAGTCGGCTGCTACAACGAAAGCTTTTGGAGCTTCTCCATATTCGGCATGAGGTACACTAATAACAGCCACGTCGGCAATCTTGGGATTCTTCAGAAGAACAGCTTCCAACAGAGCCGGTGCTACTTGGAGCCCCTTGACTTTGATGAGTTCCTTGATTCGATCTACGATGTAGAGTTGTCCCTTCTCTGTCATATATCCGACATCTCCTGTATAGAACCAGCCATCACGAAGGACTTTCTTGCTCTCTGCCTCATTTGCATAGTAACCGGTCATCACATTGTCTCCGCGGAGGACAATTTCTCCTCGTTCGTTTTCACCCAGTTCGTTGCCATCTTTATCCGTGATCTTTAGCTGAACACCGGGTCCCGGAGCGCCAACACTGGTAAGCGAATCGTCGTTCAAAGAAATAGGCAGAGTCGCGAGAGCTCCTGTCTCTGTCAGTCCGTATCCCTGAACAATCCCAGTGACCGATGGAAGACGTTTCTTCAAAGCGAGTCCGATTTCTTCTGGCAGTGGAGCAGCTCCGTTGAGAATCCATTTTAAACTGGAAAGATCGAATTTGCTGACAACGGGATGTTTAGCCAGAAAGAGAGCCACCGGCGGTACAATATGAAGCTCCCAAGGCTGAAGAAAAATCATGTAGTTAGAGAATAAAAATACTTTGAACTGTTGAAGAGCGGTAAGAAAGACGGTTGGATCAAATCTTGGGAGATGGACGATCGTAGCGGCACACATTAGCTTCATAAAGAGAACAACTAGTCCGAAAATGTGATAGAAAGGAAGGAAGAGAACCAGGGGAGCAGTCATTTTCTCATTAATTCCTTCTTTATTGATTCCTGGGAAGACTTGTGGTACGATTTCTTGTTCAAAATGTATCCTGACCCCGTTGATAGCTGCAAGAAGAGCACGATGAGTCAGCATGACTCCTTTCGGAACTCCGGTTGTACCAGAGGAATATGGTAGAATAGCCAGATCGTCAGAACGGATGTTGACAGGAGGCGGAGTTCCTTTGGTTTCTATCACATGACTCCATGGGATGACTTCAGCGGGAAGAGAAGCACCAGCAAAAGGGATCATGATGACGGTCTGCACGTGTGGATTGTTCTTTAAAATTCCGGCGACCATTGGTAGATGTGTGTCGGCTAAAAAGACAATACGACTTTTATTGTCGCTTAAGAGCAGTTTCACTTCATCTGAACCCTGTTGTACAACAATAAAAGAAAAAGAGTTACATTCTGTCAGAAGAGGAGAAACAGTCGATGCAACTCCACCTCTAGATAAGATGGCAGTGAGAATGACGGGATATTCTATGCAGTTGGGCAGGAGGATCGAGGCAATATCTCCCTTCTTAAATTCTATATTATGCAAGAAGGTCTCGAGAGCAAAGACGTTTTTTCTGATATCGACAAAATTCAAAGATTGCTTAGGATTTCCTGCATAGAGGATAGCTGACCGTTCGGGAAACTTCGCCACATGGCTGGCTAACGCTTCATGTATGGCCTTATCTGTGGTTTTTGTCTCTTTTGGGAGAATCGTTCGGGAGCTCCAAATCTACAGGTCTATTAAAGTCGATTGATAAGAGAAACCTTTTGCAGATTAAAGGTACTTAATATACTGCGAGTTGCGACGAGATGCGTCACTCTTCCTTTCAAGCAGAGCATCGGAATGACTACATCTTCATAACACCGTTAGTCGGTCTCGATATGTCTTTTTCTGTCTAGACAATTTCCCAAATAGCTCTTAGGTCGCGTTCTTCTTGATCTTTTCACCTACTCTGCCCAGCTGGCCACAGACGCCGTCCCCTTTTTTCCCGCTCAAAGTTCATCTGCCTCTAGCCGTTCACTCTTATCGACGAACGATCGTCGTTTAACACAATGAATCAGGCCGGATGACAGTCGGCTATTCTCCTCATACCCGTCTGTCTCTCCCCCTCATATTTTCTTTTTTTTTCTCTTCAAATAGATAATTTTCAGTCATGAAACTACCTCTTTGGACACTTTTTCTTATTATTTCATTAAACTGTGAAACCTTGATAACACCGTGAGTTGTGCCCCTCTCAATCAGATTATCATTTAGTCGACCTCCCGATGAATTAGTCCTCCTCACGTTTATTGGACAATGTGAGAATGTCACTATAATTGAAATGAGAAATTTCTGCGATCAGTACGGCTGGAATAATAGTACTATATTGCCAAATTGTTCGAGACATTTACCACAATCCTTCGAATTCCGGTCAATTTTCGAAGGCAACAAAACTAGTCGTCAATCTCTCCAGCTATCGGCTTCCTTTGAAAAGCATACCCTGATCTATGGAAACAAGACCATTATCACCAGACATCCTGTAAATTCCCTTGTCTTTCCCTTTACCCATATTTAGAGTATTTTTCAACATGACGACTGGATAAGAAAAAAGATAGATGATAGTCAGGCACTTTTCACCCCCCAATGGGTTACAATATTAAACACAATAAACAAAGATGGCGAATTGGATGTATTGAAGGTAGCTGTCCCCATACAGTTAACCTTTCTCTTGTTCTTTCTATCGATTCAGAGTCAGGAACTTCGTCAAATTTAATACTGTTAGTGAGGATGCTAGTGATTTTATTCGATATGGAATAATTCCCATTAATCGTATCCATCCAGACGTTGTTCAAGAGAGGAATTACAAAGTTTTTTCTTCTATAGTTATTATCAGTTTCTTAATTCAGAGGGGAGATTTACTTACTGGAAATCTTGTCGGGTGTAGTGAGATGAAAATGGTCAAAGACAATCGAGAGTACTGGCAGATTCAATTCCATATCGAAATCAATAAACAAATAACTCACAATCAACCAAATTGGATTAAGAAGAGCTCTCCTAAAGTAAAAAAAGGTTAATACGAATCAAGTTAAAGTTTAGGTTGTTATCAGACTTTTTTGGGTCATTTTGTTATCGTATTGTTTTGCTTAGTTTATCTTTTGAAGGTTCAAGAAAGAAAGAAAGTCTGCCATTCTGGTCCGCTTCTATAAGGTCATAGAGTCTACGGTTTCCCTAATATTACAGATTATGCTATTATTAGAATAAATGTATGTTATTGTCAACTCTTTTGTACTCACGCAAGTCTTTTCAAATCGTGAAAGATCAACGGAACTGCAATGTCGACAAAGCAAGTACGGAACCCAGACAACAGCCCTAAAGCTATGAGTAATCCACGTCATCGATGACCAGATGTCTGGACAAGGCCTCTCCTCCCTCTCTGATAACAAGCAAAAAGGCAGAAAATTTCGATTATCATTTAGATCCTTTTTTTCCGTTCCTTAGGGTATAGATTAGTCATCCCTCGAGAGTTTAAAAAATGAAAAACAGCATTCTACCTGGTACAGCATGTTATATATCCCACGGGCATCGAGGTCAATTGATTCTCTTTGGTCCCCCAATCGATCATATCTTGTAACCGTTTATTCTTCCTCTTTGTAATATATTTTTTTTGCCTCAGTATCCTCAAGCGATGGCAGTCTCCGCGTTTTCATTTTCCACCACAGACATTAGGAGTATGGAATCACCCCACCCCAAACAAAATCAGTGAGGTGCTATAATGAACGGTAGGTTACGATTGTTAAAAATTCATTCAACAATTGATGAGGAGCGATTCCATACACCTATTGGGGGGACAATTGTTAGCGGAGGGGGGGGGGGGGGGAGGGCAAAAAAAGAGGGAAATTGTTAATTTATTAAATAGCTATCTCGATTAAAGATACTTACAGGATTGAACAACTTCAAATTATGAACAAAAGAAAACAGGCTAAAGGAGTGGTAGACAATGTCCCAGTTAAATATTAGCTTTTTCCAACTTTTTTCATTTCTAAATAAGCCTTTTCCGAGATAACAAATACAATGCGGAAATGTATCCTTATTTCATGCATATTCGAATCCTATTTCTCTTATTAACTATAATTTAATTAATAAAGGATAAAGTTCGAGTTTATACATCATTCCCGTCGGATTTTTCATCTTTCCACCTTCATATATCACCGGGGCAAGCAATTTTTCACTTGTCCACTCTCTCCACTATGTCTCTCCATTTGTTTTCCACAAAATTTCTTTCGATCAGAGGAAGCAATTTGTCAATCATCCATCGGCTTATGGCGACTGGTACATTTCCCACGTCATCGTCTTTTTGTATCGGACGCGCAGCTGGCCGTCGGTTTTTTGGCGTCTGAAAACAGGAGACACCTGCGCAAGAAGTCATTCATACTATTCTATTAGTTGAATTGGATGAAACTTAAATTGACCTCGTCTTGCTCTTTTTCATCTTCTCCATCTCAAATTTAGTATCTTTTTGAAGCAGTCAGATCTGCATCTCTCTATACAAATGTTTCATCTCTGATATACCTTCCAACTAACGTCCTACGCTCTTTTTATTGTAAACAAGATAAAATAGACATACATTATTGTTTTAAATCGTTTGTCGGTAAACGTAACATATCCGCTTGGCTAACCGGTAAACGTCATTACGATAATTTCCATTGACGAAAGGATGATTAGAAAGATGAAACCAGCGGTTTTTCCTTGCTTTCTCTCTCTTTTTCATTCCTCTTCTTTTTCTGACTCAGTCGACCTTTCGTTGCGTGCGCGACGCGTGGTTCCTCTCTCGATACAGTCTGACTTTCGTAATATACTCATTCGTCGCTCTCTTTCTCACTCTTGTCGACTTTTGATTCGTTTAACTTATAATTCAGAATGAAACCCACGTGGTTGCTTCTCATTTTTCTAGGAGTAGGACAAGCCACTCAGGTTTCCAGGTAATCCTCCTTTTTCTTTTCTTATTCAGATTTTAGCAATTTTCCTAGTAAAGTTATCTTTTTATCATATACCGGTCAAAATATCAATTACAATATCAATCTTCTGAATTCTTATTGTAAAATTCTTGGTTGGAACGGAATGCCCTATAGTGACTATTTTTCTTGTGAAGAGTCTGAATACTTATGTAAGGATAAAGTTAAATCAATTTTGGAATCTTCACCATATGGTATGTATGCTATGAACACTTCGCTTGCAAGTCAAAAGAATACCGTGTTGTCTGGACGAAGGACAGTTGTCTCGAAATACAAGGTAGGTAAGGTCGTTTGTTCCGCTCAATTAATCTTACAGTCGATGGATTTTTATGATGATAAAGTGATTGAAGGAGACGCATATCTGAACGGACCTCGATGGATCACAATAAATATTATTCCCAATTTCGAAGGCCATTACCCTCGGGATTTGGATAATAATGAAAAGATTAAGATAGCTCCAAAAGATTATATTTTAATCACGACTCAGTAGGTTTCTTTCGATTTTCCTTTATGTAATAGCAATGGCGCCATGGTACAAAATGATAAAGAAATCAGTCAAGAAATTCTCGATTTCATCAAGACTGGAAGAATTCCGGCTGACAAAGTATCCAAGGAAATACGGGACCGGTATAACCTTCTCATTGTAAGTGAATATTTTATATATTCCATTACAGGGTACCGATTATGTGATCGGTGAGATGATTGGATGTAGCTATCGCGTCGAGCCTCCCTATTTGCATGTTAATATCATGATTAACGTGGAAAATATTGAACAGGAAAAAGTCATTCTCGCTTTGGCTAAATCGGAAAAAGTTTTGAAGACTGACAAAGTTAGGGAACAGAAGGAAGTTGAGGAGACAAAGGAGTTCGAGAGTTCTCAAAATTCTCAGGTAATTTATCTTGTTGTTTTGTTTTTTTTATTTTCTTCATTCAGAGTGTTGCAGTTCCACTGATCATCATCATTATCTATCCTTACATCGCTTACTAGCCTGCCTCCTTCTTCTTCTCGCTACTATATGTAATTGAATACATACGCATATTTCTGATCCTCAATTTAGCAATTTTTATTTTCACAATTTGAAACATTTTGTAGCTCAATTACTATCAGTACCAGAAAATCAATTTTGTTGCGTTAAAAGTGATAATATATTTTTGAGAAAGTAACGAGAATAAATAACTATCTTTTAATGTTGTCGATAATTCGAGGAATCTGGAACTGAAAGACAGTTCCAGATTCCTCGAATTAACAGTCGCAATAGAGACCAACGTCAGCTTGATTCATGGATCGTAGACGATTTGAGTCAGTGACTCTATGTTTTTGCATAATTTTTATTTAATTAGAAGCTGAACCCTATTGGGAGATTTTTTTTTCAGATTGTGAGCACTAATGCTCGAGGTCAACTGAAGAGTATTACCATCCGCGGCTACTATGGTTATCTAACCTATGTCCGTCGCCAGTTTAGCTCATTACACTGGGGTGCCAAACTGTTTCAACAGTTTTTAGTCGACGTTGCGGTTCGTGCAGAAATGAATGACCTGTCTTGGATCCTGACGGAGATGAAGGTCTTGCCGAAACTAGAATTATTCTTTCAGCCAGTACATGGGATCTCCTCGGTTCTACAGCCAATGTTACACTGTGAATTCCATTTATTATCTTTGTATACTGCCTAAGATAACAATTGTCACCCGTTTCGACAAGCCTGACTTCGGAAAAATGGCAGCCTTTGCCTATGTTGTCAAGTTTCAGAAGCGGGGGCTGCCATATGTGCATTTCTTTTGTTTATCCCTGATCATAAATTATTGCGCAGATAAAGTAACAGTGAAAATTTTCAGCTGTCTGTCGCGAAAACTGAATAGTATAAAAAACTTCTATTAATATTGTAGAACAGGCAAAGGAGCAAAGACTAATTAGTTTTCTGAAATTCATATCTGCTATGTGAAATTTTTAACAAAACGTTATGCATACGCGGAATGCATTAATATTAAAAGCTTTTTGCCATTTACAGGTATTTAAGTTTCCCAACTGCTATTTCATTTCGTATGTCCATTGTCAGTCCCTTCTTCACGTTTTTAATATGGGTCTCGACAGCTCTCCTAGCCCTTCCCATCTACCTCACGTACGTTATCTGGAAGTATTCACCTCAGTCGATGGAGACTTACAAAATCTTTATGATAAAGATGGAAGTTTGTGATATTCTTTTTCAATTTACTGTTGACTGGTTATTCCAACCTAATTTACTCTTTCCCTTGCCAGCGGCATCAGTAGAAGGATTCTTCAAATATATAGGCCAAAATGGAGGCTGGATAGCTGTAAGTAGATGAATATTTCCTGAGAAAAATTTCTTCAGCATGGAACGATTTGCTACACTGGAGTACTGACAATATACTCGGTCAATGATTGTTGCATAGGTCGATGGATGATAATGTACGGGAAAGATAATTGGCTGGAACATTTTGCAGGGAAACTGTAAGTCTTACTTTTCTTTTCTTTCATCAACTAGAGGATTAGCTTATTTCACTAGTCTTTGGGTTGTTACAGGATCTTTTTGCTATTGTTCGTGTTTCTATTTATTGAAACCAACGTCGTTCCTCATCAGTTATGCAGAAAAAAATAATGATACAGCTTTTCTGGTTGATATCACCTCCGACACAGTTGTCGTAGCATTCGATATTCATGAAATGACCACTATAGCAGGCGCAATATTCGTTGTCATCTATTTGATAGGATGTGAGGGAATGAATATTGGGCTGTCGTGGGCTGTGCAGATGAAACTGAATAAAGCAAGAAGTGTTATGTCGTCTGGGACATTTAAAATGCAAAGAAGCTTGACTGTTGTCCTATTGCTACAGGTGAAACTCTTATTTGCTAAAAACAAATTTCCTCTTTCAGGCTATTATTCCTTTTGTCGGCATCTCCATCCCAGTCATGATATATTTGTTGTCCTTTAGTTACGGTATTGAAGCGCTCTATCAATCAGCGCTAGTGAAATGGACAAGTACAATCATTCTAGGAATGTATCCTACAGTCAACTGTCTTGCCTGCATATTTTTAATGAAACCCTATCGAGTACATGCTATAAAGTGGATAAAAAGAGCCATCTTCTGGAAGAAATATGATCAAATTTCACCTATTGTGGAAGTTACCACTTCTAGTACCCCTGGAAATTCAAATTCAAATACAAATGTTATAAGAAGGAACGGTTGACAGATGCTTTCGGCTTTTTTAATGAATTATTAGTATTTGTTGCTTTCATTTAGTGAAATATCGCTCCACCTGTCTGGATCAATCTTGTTATCTGAATAGGTCATGAGCATACTGTCCTTATCCTACCTCCCGTTCCACATTCCCTCCTGATCTCTTCTGCTACTCTTCTCTGATCTTTCGGCATAGTTACTGCCGTGACGACATACATCACTGCACTGAATGCTAGTAGTCCAACGAGACAATAAAATGAGGTGACTAAAGATTTGTAGGTATTTTCAGGAGAAGAGGATTTTGCAACAGCATTAGAGATCTACTCATTTTTTTTATGTGGATGACATACCGCTCCGACGATATACGGCCCTGGTCCATCACCAAAAAGATGAGAAGCTAGCATAAACCAAGAAAAAGCTGTGCTACGACGCCATGGAGCGACAATGGACATGATAATGTCGACGTTGAGACCCCAATTGAGACAAGTGAAAGTTACACAGAAGAGAATAAGAATCTGGAAATCTCTATTAATAAACGCTGATATATATACCCATAATAATGTAGCATTAGAGTCATTCAACAATAGAATAATCAGCATCAAAGGACAGGCTATCAGTGATCCAAATGCACAGACAAGTGCCGGTGCAACATTGGTTTTTATCCGAGAGAAGCAGAACCAGCCTGTTTGCCATGCCTAAAAGTTTTTTTGACAATTGATAGATGCCCCACCCCCGACCACAATACTCCTACAACTACACCAATAACTCCAGAAACACAAGTTATAGCCCCAAACAACATGTTAATGATATCTGAATCCTTCTGTGGAAGATCAACTGTTGCATTATATCCTTTCTTCCAGGCCATTCTCCTTTCTGCAGCTGAAGGTGTCCACCATAACATTGTGCCCGCGACAAAGACAAGAGAAGTGTATGCGATTATGCAGTAGATGTAGCTGGGACTAAATGGAATATTATCCAATAAGAAAGGAAGATACTTGACGATAAGACAATACATATCATTCCAGATAGATGAAGGATTTCTGGGTTGGATTGTATTGATTCCAGTCACTGTCTTGTCAGAAGCTCCTCTTTCTGGCTCATCTACAAGAACAGCGAGAGCGATAATGCCAAGAATACCAGCAAAGGCTGATACTCTCACTCCCCATTGCCATTGTTTCGTCAAACTGTAGACGTTAGAACTAACAATGTAGCCAAGACCACTAAAATTATTCTTGAACTATTGTGTACGTTTTTTTTCTAAATTTCTAAACTATAGCCCTTCCGTTGTTGTTATTTTTTTGTCAACTCTACCTTCCAAACGGTACGGCCAAATAATAAACCATGTAGATACGACTCCTAATCTGTCCGGTGAACATATCGCAGAGCATTGAGGGGCTGACATTTGAATAACTAGCCTCTCCTATGCCAACAATGCCTCGAAAAACCATAAAGAGCCAGAAGAGCTGAAAGAATTTTGATGATAGAAGGATTTTTTACTTTTTTAGGACATAAAGTCGAACCGATAACTGCTAGAACCCATATAATCATGCCTCCGCATATCACCCATTTCCTATTGTATCTAGGAAACCATATGAGATAAATTGATAGTCCTACCTATCTCCTAGATAACCACAAATGGGAGATCCAATGACAAAAAAGACAAGAAAGACAGTTTGAATGAGACCAGCCCACGTATCGCTAATTTCATAGAAGTCTTGTACTTCGGGAAGGACACCTGGATAATTATAAAAAGATAAAAAAACCTCACCGGCTATTGTTTCTCTGTCCACATAGTTTAATAGATTTATAAGAAAAAGGATGAATGTGCAAAGGTACTCTTGTCGTCCGTTGGCCATCTTATCTTGACGATAAAGGGCCAGGGGGGGGCTATAAAACAGAAGCTGTCCCTGGGAAACGCTTGATGCAATTATTCTCCCTTTTCTTTGGATATATTTTCTCCTCACTTTAGTCGGCAGTCTTTTTTTCAATAACCCCATGACACATTCGAGACATTTCAATACATTTCAAAAGGAATCGACGACAATATGAGACGATCATCTGGTTATAAACCGTGAGGACAATCACTAGCAGAAATGGCATTTTTCTTGATCTTCTTCTTTCTCTCCATTATTACTATCTCATATGGATGTCATTCACAATGTAACTCCTTTTGCTCTTCTCCGAAATTCTTTCAGATGCACAGATTTATTATCAAGCAGACATCATCGGAATAAGCAACTATAAAAAAGAGTTTGCAGTGTTTCCAAATCAGTATGACGATGTTGTCAACCAAAGATTGATTCAGGGAGCTCAAAATATTGTATGAGAGACTATTTATGAGATTAATTGAACTGTTTAGGTAGCCCAAGCAATGGGATTTGCCCCAAATAGTACAGAAATGAGTGCTGTTCGAATCATCCCATCTAGGTTTGTGTATTGATTGACTATGATATGACTTGTAGAGTTCCCTTCCTCCGCTGTGTGGGGATTATTCCAGTGTATGATACTATTCCAGTTGGATTGGTCTATCGTAAGATACAATTTGCTACAAAAAAATATTTTAGTGGTCGGAACGAATACTAATTATTGCCTCGAAGAAGATGGATATATCACTGGTATCTGTACAGGACCTGATTGTACAAGAATTGGAAAGAAATATATTCCTCAGGAAAATCTCTCTTGGACTATTCAAGCTATCGTGGTAGCTCTTTTCTAGCATTCAAATGTTTTAGAACCTCACCGATGTTCGTGTCCGGCTTGCATGGATCACAAAACAAGCCATCGTCGAGCAGAGTATTCGGAAGGCATTAGCAACTGACAAAATGTTCGGAACTGCTATTATACAAATCAAACAAATTCTTTAAGAACGTAAATAAATCTATTTAAAGGGTGGGAGACAAAATTCTTCTGGTTTGAAGTCTTCTAGTGAATAGAGACAACCTTGAAGTCGAGCTCTGAAAGGTATAAAAATGAAAGAACGATACCTAAAATCTGGCTTGGGATCCACAACGGTTAAATCGGGGACCATGACACATTGCATTCCAGCTGCTAGAGCGGATTCCACTCCATTGGGAGCATCTTCAAAAACAAGAACATTGGCTGGACTGGCGGGAGGGACAGAGAATCTGAATCCATGTTTTATTACTAAAAGGAGAGAGGTTTACTGTTTCATAGTATAGAGATAGGGCTCCGGGTGTGGTTTTCCATTTTTGACATTCGGATCATCACCGGTATAGACTTGAATTGGGATCAGCTTTGTCCACTCCTTCAAGCAGGTATTTTTGAGAGCGAAAGTACGACTACAGGAGCCTGTACAGATTGCAATTGGGATATCTGAAGAGAGAGAGAGAGGACAATGAAAAAAGGGAATCTTACTATGCATGGCTAGATGCTCCACAAGTCGTTGGGCTCCTGGCATGGCTACAGCTGACACGAATGCTTTGTCCAGCCATTCGTCATATTCGACTAGGTATTTCTTTGTAGTGATTCGATCCTCAATCCCAGCCTGAACAGAAAATTAGATAGAGAAGAAAATTACCGCCTTGATCAACCATTCAACTGCTTCGTCGTGCTTCTTTCCCATCATTCCTAAATTAAATGATCAACAGATAGGAAGGAAATGTACCTCGTTTCATATCTTTCGTGAATTCTACTTCAAATTTAGCCAACATCATTGTATTGGCGATGGTATAAAGAGATTCTGTATTAATGAGAAGACCATCAAAGTCGAAGATGACATGAGTTATGGGTGGAGGAATCATCTGGAATGAGGCTATTTTTGTCGTGACCCCGTTTACTGTAAAAAGAAAAAGAAACTGATAAGAATAATACGGTGTCTGCTGCGATCTTCAAAAGTCATTCACGTGATTGAAAAAAGATTGCTATCTGGCGCCGCATAGTCGTGGCCTGCAGAGATAGGAAAGGGGTTTTCTTGATAACACTGATAAGCCGCCGTCACGGGAATCGCTCTTTAAAGATCGCAGTTATTTTTAAGAAGACTACTTGTCAACGAAATGGATCCGTTGAAGTTTGATGGGGAAGACCAGGCAGCCTTATCGCTGAAAACTTTGCTAGAATAAGCTTTTGACGTGGAGAGACCAGTCGTTCTTTGCGGGGAAATGATCAATGGCTCACGTGATGAAGGAACCCCCCTTCCCATGAACAATGAGACGACTTTTGAAAGTCAGACTGGTCTGGGTTTTTGGGACGAGACAACCGATAGGATACTGGTTAGGTGGTCAGAAGAAGAACCATAAGCTGTATAAAGAAAAAATCAATAGAGCAATTTGATCAAAAGCATAGCAATTTAAAAAAGGCTCTAATAAACTTATCGATGACTCAATTTCTCGGCAAGGCAAAATTAGCTCAGAATATCTACGTCAACAAAAGAGATAGGCTATGAATGAAACGAGGAAAAAGGATTGATTATTCATTTCGACTGACTATTAACATATTCTGAAATATAACCCATTAGAGAAATGAGAAAAGGTATCCTTCGGTTCAACATTTTTCGATCACACTTGTATTAGCTTCCTTGAGAAGTACAAACTGTTATATGGTTCACATCTAGTTCTAAATTGATCTCTCCATTTCTATTTTTACACCAACCATCCATCTTACTGGTCCAGATGATCTGACCGCTCATCCCGAAGCCTTTCTTCCCCCCACCCCTTTTCCTGCTGAAACCAAACTTCAGGCGGACATTTCGACGAAAGACAAAAAGCATCCAATAGGGAAATGGAGAGAGAAGAGAGAAAGAGCAAACAAGTCCTTCTGGATATAAAAGGTTGTCATCTTTAAAGAAAATCAGTCACTGTTCACGTGAACTGTATACTGTAATTGTCGACATGGAATTCGTTACCATGAATACTGGAGCTCAACTGCCTCTTCTCGGTCTAGGTACCTGGCAAGCGGATGAGAATGATCATGCTGATGCTTTGAGAGCTGCTCTGGATAATGGATACCGTCTCTTTGGTTGGTTATTCGTTGAAAATATCATTTTAGATACTGCTTATCTTTACCAGAATGAAGCTTTCTTGGGAAACATTCTTAACGAGTATATCTCCAGTGGAAAGATCAAAAGAGAAGAACTGTTCATCACTACCAAACTTTCCCACGCTGCTCACGCACCTAAGGATGTCATAGCTTCGGTTGAAAAGCAGCTGAAGGCTCTTCAATTGAACTATATCGATCTTTATCTGATCCATCATGCTTTCCCTTTCAAGGTATTATTCTACTGGATGTTTCTATTGAACAGAGACAAGTCGAAGATTTTCTTCCTTTGGTCGTCGATGGTAACCGAGTACCAGCTAACATCCCCCTAATCGACACCTGGAGAGCAATGGAGAGCCTCTACGATGCTGGAAAGTTGAAGGTGGGATTTTTTTAATTTATTTTCTATCAAACTAAGTTTTCAGGCTCTTGGAGTATCAAACTTCACACCTTCTCAGTTAATGGAAGTCTACCGGGCAGCTAGAGTAAAACCCAGCAATCTCCAAATCGAATGTCATCTATATTTTCCTCAAACAGAGCTGAGAAAATTATGTAAACAATTAGGGATTACAGTAATGGCTTATGCTCCTCTAGGATCACCGGGAAGGAAGGTGGGAAAAACTTCAATACTGTAAAAAATTGTCTAGGTCTCCCGTCCAAATGATTTCTGGCCCGAGGGAAATCCTCTAGCCGATCCAACCGTTTGTGAAATAGCTAGAAGACATAAGAAGACACCTGCACAGGTGCTTCTTCGATGGTTGACTCAAAATGGTATTTCCGCAATTCCAAAAAGCGTCAACCCTACCAGGTAATTCTTTCATAATAACCATAGAATTTTTACCAGATTGGTACAAAACATTTCCATTTTCGATTTCGAGTTGACTGATGGAGAGATGAAAAAGCTCAACGCCATTGATAAGAGGGTTAGACTCTTCGTTTATGAAAGATCCAAAAATCATCCAAACTATTCTTGGTCCGATGTCGTATTCAACCGACAAATTAAAGTCTAACTGCATCTCACTGTTTCTCCTGTATATATGAATTGTGTCGGTTATTGCAATAAATCATATTATTTGCGCTTTATTGGATAGTACTTACCCTGTGCACTGAGCAATAAGTTGTCATTCGAATTGTTTTTAGAGAGCACTTCTCTATGGATCTTGTTTCACATATTAGTAATAAGAACTAATCCATTTCCTTCTATTCCCGGTAGTTAATATTAAAATTCAGAGAAATAATTTACTAAAATATTGACTTGCAAGCCACTAACTGTCAGTCTATGAAAAGATGAAGAGGAAATACTGATTTTCATTTTTTTCAGAAGCTTGTCGTTTTTTTTGTTTAATGTATCTATAGAAATTATTATTTCAGGTGTTAGGTACTCTTCATTATTTTTCAGCCATTTTCTTTCCTCTACTTACTGAACACTAGTCTATTCCTAGTTTTCTTAAAAAAAAAGCTCTAGAATATGATAAAGTATGTTAATATGAATAGGTAGAAAGCATAATATTTTTTTCAATAATCATGTTTGTGGAAGGCAGTTGAAGAAAATTTGAAGCAATTCACCGCTTGTACATTTGTATTTCATGAGATAATGTAGGAGATTGGATACTGGGTGTTAAATGAAATAAATATTTTGGAAATGCGGAGATGCCATTTTGATTTAACCATCGAAGAAGCACCTATGTTAACGTCTTCCCCAACAACTCAATTTGAGAGAAGTTTTTTTTAATGATTTTTACTATAGTTATCTTTTTTTCAATTCGAAATTGTCGACTCAAACAATGCGGAGTACTTAGCAAACAAGAACTCCATTTCATAACCACTTTTTTAATCTTTGCTCTCTTGATCTCAGCTAACACAGTTTAACTATTTCTTCATCGCGGTACACGCGACCCTTACAACTACCAGGGGTCAATTGTCATCCTTCCCAATCTATTTAACCACTGTTCTATTCTTATCACTCCGTTATCGACTTTTCTAGTTCCAAAATGGCCAACTTTGAAAAGCTAGTGGAGAATTTTGACGATGTTTTGGAGCCGAAAGAGTGTCACACAGAAGGTAAATGATAGTCTTATTTAACTAAGTTTCTTAGGTAAGGCGCCCTCCTGGTTATCAGGGACGATGGTCCGCAATGGGCCGGGTATGTTCAATATTGGAAAGGATCAATACAATCATTGGTTTGATGGAATGGCTTACATTCAGAGATATCATTTCAAAGATGGAAAAGCAAGTGGATTCATGGAGTCAATTCCCTTCTTTAGATGTGGTATTCCGCACGATTTCTCGAAAGCGACACCTACAAAACCAATGTCGCCGCGCAGCGAATTGTCACTAGTCAGTTTGGAACCTACAAGTTCCCCGATCCTTGTAAAAATATCTTTGGCAGGTAGGATTCTTCTCTTCCATTTTATTCCTTATAGACTCTTCTCTTATTACTTCGAGAATGAAAAGGGAACTGACAATACGAGTGTTGCTTTTTCCACCATCGGTGACGGTGTCTATGCCCTTACAGAAACTCCCAGAATGAACAGAATTGATTTGGATACTTTGGATAGATTGGAAGTCATCGATATGGAGAAATATTTGACTCTCAACACTTACACTGCACATCATCAATCCGACCATGAAGGAAATATCTACAATATTGGAAGCAAATTCGGCAAAGATTCCCACTATGTATTCGCACAGACGTTGAATCCCTTGAATAGAAAATCAGAGAGCTCCCATTCCGTGGAACACACCCAATTGATTGGGACGGTGCCCTGCTCCGATCCATGGGCACCAGGATATTACCACTCATTCGGAATGAGTGAGAACTATCTCCTCCTCTTTGAGGCTCCAGTAAGAATTAGTGTCAAGAAGCTTATATTTAGGTAGAATTGAATGCATAGGAGATAAAGCGTTTTTTAGGAAGTTAATGTCCTACTCATATAGAGATACCTTCTATTGGGATGGATCCCTTGGAACAAATGTCCTAGTTGTAGATAAGAAGACTGGAAAGAATTTACCTTTTACGGTATGGTCAACTTTTACCTGTTCAATGAAAGGTAGATAACTTCTCCTGCTTTCTTCACTTTTCACCATGCAAACAGCTTCGAGAAGGACGGTTTCTTGGTAGTCGATTATTGTGCCATGGAAAATCCAGGAGACTTTTCTGGTTTGAGCATTACGGCTATCCGATCTGGGGACTTTAAAAAAATAGTGCGTTTTTGTATTCCTTTTGATTCTATCTTTCAGTATCCCGGACAAATTCCTTATCTTCATCGAATGATCATTCCCCTCTCTATTCCGTCCTCCGCTAAACCTGGAGATAATCTCCTTGCCCCTTGCAAGATACCTGGAGCTGGTTCGGCTATTTTGAAAGAAGATGGAAGTATCCACGTCACCGATAAGAGAATCTGTGAAGAATGTATGTTTAATTTTTTCTTCATTTTTCTCGTTAAGCTTTTGAATTCCCAAGATACAACTATGAAAAATACAATATGAAGGAGTACACTTATGTGTATGGATCAAGTCTGTTGACAGAGTCTTATAAAACGCCCGGAGTAGGTTGAATAATAGAATCTATTTCTTGCTTTAGATAGTTAAAGCAAATGTCGTTGATGGTAGTCACATTGTTTGGAAGAGAGACGAGAGTCATATCTGTGCGGAGCCAATTTTTGTCCCCAAACCAGACGGACAAGAAGAAGACGATGGCATCCTTATTGTTCCCATTTTAACGACCAAAGATGGTGATCGGCCCTTCGTTGTCCTTCTCGATGCCAAAGATCTTCATGAAATCGCCCGTTACGTCATCCCCGAATCCCGCGTTCCTCTCGGTTTTCATGCTCATTTTACCCGACGTTGAATGAAAATAAGATAAGATTCATCTCAAGGGAGAAGAGACCCATGAATTTGGCTGAAAACATCACCGGTTAGCATAATATGGACTGGGCGGGGTCCTAACTCCCGAGGGAGACAAAAATTCCAACCAGCTATCACTCATCTTCTTCAACGAAACCAGCTCTGTCACCCGGCGTATGACCTTCTTGTTTACCTCACTTCATTGTAATCTGTTTTTATTCAGATGGCGTTCTACTTTGCTCTTCTTAATGTTTCCGCTAAAAAGGAAGAGAAGCAACATAAGCATCGTCATCGTCGACACAGTATAGCCAGTGTTGAATCTCCTCTCCTCGATTATCGTCTCTTACCCAGGTTATTTTTTATCCTCTATCTCTGGAGACATGTATAGTTTTAAAAACAAACATGTTTAGGCCTCAATTGATGGGAGAAGATGACAAACCTTCTGGAGGGATGAGGAAGAGTGAGAGTAACTATTCGACGGGAAGAAAAGAAGAGAGAAGGAGGACGCCCGATAATCGGAAATCGAAAAGTAGAGAGCCGTCGTTCAAGGATACAGAAGGATCGGGTGCATTACTGGATTCACAGAGGGAGAAAAGGAAAAAAGAGGTATTTCTACGTTTAAATACGTAAAAGGATCTTCAGCAAGTCAAGATAAAGACAAGAAAGTCTTCTCAACGGTTGAAAAAAAGCTTTTCAACCCTTCAACCTCCTCCCAACTCTCCTGCTGTAATTGGAAACATCTCAACTGAGCAGGGTCCATCGAAACTACTGGTATCCTCTCCTTCACTTCTTTGATAAGTTCCCATTCAGGAGCCCAGACGATTTCAACGTCATTTTTTCCAACGCCGGCGCCAGAGCCCTCCTGATAGCACGACAAGTGGCAGCAGAAGAAGTAGTAAGGGATCACAGAATAGCACGCCTAGACGAGATACACCTTGTAAACAGTTTCCATTCTGGCTATTTTTTAGCCTCATCTTCATGCTCTCGGAGAGAGAGTGAAGAACCAGTTCATAACGCCATCAGCAGCTTGGTCCATGCCTCCCATCGACTTGCTAGTATTCACATTACACGACCACAAGACAGATTTAATCATTTTAAGAAAGTTACATTTAATGGATCTCCATTGGTTATAAGGAATAATTTCTTAGGTAATAAATCACATGATAGAGAGATAAGTTTCTAGGAGAGCGAGCTGTTCTCGTTCAGAAAGGAAGCACAGTGCTTCGTCGATCATCAACAGCTGCCCAACCTCTGGCTGGTTGCGGAGTGGATTGGTGGGGAGTTTGTGCAGAGAATGGTCTAGGTGAAGGAGAGAATACTGCTAATTCGGCGATAGAGGAGAGCTCAAAGTAGGAATATCTTCTGATATCTAATGGATCTTCAGGCTGACCCGTCTCCGTCCATCTCTCCTTCGACGCCGCTCAACCTCTGACAAGGGTCGAGTCGCTTTCGTTGTCCGAAATGATGGCTTTCTTTCCGATGATGATAAAGACAGAAAGAACGGAAACAATGTCTGCCTCTTAAAGCGGGCTGGCACGACAAAAGGTTGATCAGATTTGTTAATCCGTAATAAATCAACGTCCCTCCTCCCCGGGGAAGTATAATCTTTCTATTGATCCCCCGAGTCGGCGACTTCATGATGCTTCTCTTTCTTATTGTTCTGTTTTTTTCTGGAAGTCGAGCTAGTGTAGATGAATATCGATTGCTTCAGTATTTAAAAGAAGTAAGAGAGAGGATAATAGTCTTATTATCTATAGAATTATGACCATTTCGAACGACCTGTAGCCAATAGTTCGGAGCCGTTAGACGTAAAAGTTCGCTTTCTACTCAATCAAATCCTTGATGTCGTATGTTAGATAATCATTCTTAAACTATTTTAGGACGAAAGAAATCAGGTTATGCACATTCTAGCATATATAGACTATGTAAGAGGCTTTTTGCTATTCTAGAATTTCCTTTTTAGCACTGGACTGATTATAAAATGACATGGGACCCAAAAAAGTTTGGAGGAATAACGGATGTTCGCTTTCATGGAGGTCACGACGCTCCTTTTAAACTTTGGAGACCTGATATTTTGCTCTTCAACAGGTATTTCACTGTTATCTCGATCAACTGTCAGTGTTTCCGAAGCCTTTGACTCCACATATGCCTCCAGATTTATTGTCAATTACGATGGTCATATTCAACAAAACCCACCGGGGATATTCCGATTTATTTGTCGAGTAAAGTTCTCTTCTTAAATAGAAAATCTCAGGTGGATATGACTTACTATCCTTTTGACAGTCAGACGTGTTTCTTGAAGTTAGGCAGCTGGACTTATAGTGGAAATTATATCAATTTAGACTTTGTTATTTCGGATATTGTTGGTTAGTATAATTTTAAAAAAATGTTTAAAAAAATTAAGGAGTTTCTGGATCCACCGTAACTGCTACAAAACTTGATGATAAGGAAAATCCTGGCAGTTATGTCGTCAACGAATCTATAGACATGCAAGTATATTTAAAGAATGGAGAATGGGATTTGGAAAGTAAGCAAAACAAATCTTTAGCAAAATATAATGTTTTTCCAGGTACCCCAGGCAAGAGAGTAGTCTCTATCTTCGACAATAACGCCTATCATGAGCTGTATTACTACATAAATATGAAGCGGCGGACTCTTGCCTATGGAATTAACCTCATTATACCTTCTTTAGTTATTTCTATGATGACAGTTCTGGGCTTTACTCTTCCACCAGAGGCGGGAGAGAAATTGACATTAGGTAATGAACAAAGACAGTACCAAGGAGATTTAGAGACAACTATCCTTCTCTCCGTTATTTTCTTTCTTCAAATGGTATCAAATATGAGTCCACCACAGTCAAAGTGCATTCCAATTTTGGGTATTCGACTTTATTTCTAATCTTTCTAGCTGCTTTCTTCTCCTGTTGTTTAATGGTTGTGTCCTGCTCATGCGTCTTCACTGTTCTGGTATTAAGCTTACACAATAGAAAACCAGGGACTCACGTGATGGGACCATTTGTAAGGGGGAAGAGATGAAGATAAAGTAAAGAGATTTTAGATGAGGAAGGTATTTATCGAATGGCTACCATATATCCTGTTAATGAGAAAGACAAACCACCCAAGGGCTCCCAAACCAAAGGTAAGAATCCCTCTTCTAATAATTGCTTCCAGGTTATTAACAAGTCCATCGCCCCAGTCCATCGTATTTCTACCGTAGTTCCGATGCTAAAACTACCGCGTGCATCCATGACTACAGCGCCGTTCTTCACTATCCATAAATCACCTTCTCACTTGAAATACTTCCTTCAGTTTGTCGAAGATCTCCAAGCAGTTGAAAAAGAACTCGAAACCATGACAAAAAAGATCAAAGAAGACTATAAACATGAGATAGAGGTGATTCATTAATCAAAGAGAAATTTTTTTAGATCTCTGAATTCCGATTCGTGGCGATGGCCGTTGATCGATTCTGTCTTTACATGTTTACGCTCTTCATCACGCTATCAACCTGTGGTCTCATTGTTCCGCATATAATTAAAGCTGCTCATTGAATAAACCGATTTTTGAATCGAGAGACCATTTTGGTCGTATAAAACTGGTAACGCGATCAGATGCCACGTATAATCATGAGTACGGCTCTCCTTTTCCTCTCACTCTTCTCGTTTGCCTCTGCTAATTTTGAACTCGATTTCAATTTGACGAATTTACTCTTCAATGAAGAATACGTAGAGTATAAGGACGCGGAGGGAACCGTTCTCGAAGGGTACCTAGTCTTTCCCAGGTTGGAGGAATTATCAGGAATAAATAATTATACATTCAGAACCGCCACTCGTAAGAATAAAAAGCCAGCTGTGATTCTCTTCCATGCATTCACCGGAAGAGGAGAGTTTGATGATCAAAAAGCTTTCGAGATAGCAAAGGTTAGACTGAAAGTTGGTAGTAGGTTAAAAATAGAGATTAATTTTGTTTAAACAGAAATATTGCAATTGTTTCCTTCAATGCAATGCATTTCTTCATCATTCATTTTTTTTTAAATCGAATGAACCGAATATGCCATACACATTAAGTTTGACGAAAGGTTCCAAAACATTATCGCTCGCCTCATATCCCTTCCTTCCATCATCCTCCATGTAAACTTCCTAGAGGATCAATTGTAAATTCTAATCCACGATCAGCTTGTAATAACATCTGGGCACAAACGATGGATTTTATTAACCCTGGGTCACCCTGCTTGTAAATAATCCTTCTTCAGCTGGGTTATGTCGCCTTCGCCGCCGATACATATGGCAAGGATTGGACATTCACTGGGTTGAATGAAAGCTTCGCAATGATGGGAGCAATGTTAGAGAACAGAACAACAACGTTAAAAGGAAGAATCATGGCGGCTTGGAATGCTGTCAATAAGTTAGATTTTGTGGATAAAAGTCGAGTAATTATTTTCATTTATGAGAATTTGTCAGATCGCTTCGATTGGGTTTTGCTACGGTGGACTGTGCAGTCTAGATTTGGCTAGATATGATGTAGGAGCCAAGGCAATAGTAGCTTTTCATGCGGATTTAACAAATCTAGCGGATAATGTTAATGGAACGACTAGAACTGCCATCCAGGCCCATCATGGAGATGCGGATGGTTTTGTACCGTCAGAACAGGTACCCATCTTTTTTTTTAGAAAAGACTTTTCAGATTGATGAGTTTCTTGAAGAATTGAGAGAAAGAGATGCTGACTGGTGGTTCCTTCGTTATCAAGGAGCAGAACATGCCTTCACCCTCCCCGGCGTAGATAGTTTCAATCTAACCGGCGCTGCCTACAATCCCATTGCTTCTCGACGAGCCTGGTCGGCGATGAAGGACTTCTTCTTTGAACAATTATCGTAATAAATCCCTTCTCGCCCTTTCTACAAGTGCTAATAGCGGGTCAAAAGCGACAAGGGGGATTGCGCGCTTACAGTAATCCCCGCCCTCTTGAAGCGACACCCGTATTGTCTACCTTGCAGCTGGGTCTTTGAGTCGACCGCGAGGATTCTTATACTCATTAGCTGGTTCAAATCTGCCCTTATTATCTATTTCTTTCTTCCTCTAAGGTGTTACTCTGTCAACAGAGTGTATACAGTACCACCACCCGCTGTGAGTGGGCAAGCACTTCTCGCCTCGTTACCAGCCGTGTCTAATATATCTTCTTTTAGATGAACAAAGTGAAAAGTGCTACCCCACCATCCTGCCAGGCCAAAGGAGCAGGAACAAAGCCGAAGGTAAGCGGGTTTGGACTTAAGAAATGGACGGTTTCGGCGAATAAATAGGTTAGAACCATGGTCGATAACGTTGATGGTGATATAAAGCATTGAACCCTTGCTTTTTATTTTTGTCTAAAAAAGCTTTTTCTGTTTTGTAGAGCTCCTCAAACAACCAGAAATCGAAAAAAAAAGAACGAGCTCTTTCAGGTTGCAACTCCCCAAGTAGTGGCCAAGATCGAGCAATATAAGCGTGATAATCCGACTATTTTCGCCTGGGAAATTCGTGAACGACTAATTAATGAGGGTAAGTTCTTTCCTCTCTTCTCACCTACCGTCTTCTATCTGTTTGAATACGGTAGAATTACCCGGGTGCGACACTTGGCGCTTTGTGCTCGATCGGATACACGGTCTGCGCGTCGGCCAAACAAACGAAGACGGTCGAATCAAAGGGAAAGCGATCCGCTGCTAGCACGGCCACTCCACTGTGACAAGTGTTTGACAAGGAGAATCACACCTTGGGATCGAATGACACTGCCAGATCGAGGGATGATGATGACTTTTCTAGCAGTATGTACAACACCGCCATCCGTATCATCAATAAATAGAATTCTAAGAACTAGAGCAGCAGAGAGGGCAGCTGAGGAACTCAGTATGATAATTAGTGCGCAACATGCAGCTGCCAGGTATCTTTCTTGTTCTTCTCAATTAGATTTTGCAGACAACAACAGCATCGTATTCCTCGAGGAATTCTTCCCATCCCTCCAGGTTTTCCTTTTTCCTTCCAACCAGCCATCTGGCCAGCCGGACTTCTTTTGAATCCTCCAGTCCCTCCTCTCCAACTCAATCCCAACTTTCTCGCTGCTCTAACAGGACTGGGACCTTCTTCTACTTCTCCAGCAGAGACTATAGCTATGAGTGACGAGGATTCCTCTGGACGACGCTTATCCAGAAGCTCTTTCAGTCAAGGTATGTAACCTTCTAGAATGACTACGTAGGGCCTCCCTCGATCGTTCATCCCCCAATTTACCTTCTAATTTTCTCCATGAATTATTCAACAAGAACAACAATTTTAGATCAACTGAATACGTTGGAGTCATCCTTTGTTTGCTCACCGTATCCATCTAACAATGAAAGAATTGAGCTAGTTAAGAGGACTCAGCTTCCCGAGGCCCGTATTCAAGTCTGGTTCTCGAATCGTCGAGCCAAATGGCGTCGTGTGCAGCAAGAAGGATCCGGCTCCTCGGTAGACGAAAATCTGAAGCGAGAACACAGCCAATCTCCTAGCCCTCCTCCGCCTCGAAAGATCTTCAAACCATACGAATAATAAACATTCATGACAAAAGGCACAGAATGAGTTAACAACTGCAAAAAGATTTAGTGAGATTCGTCACAGTTTCGGCTGCTTGTTTAGCCGTAATTTTGTGAAGAAACAGTTCAGTGGAGAAAAGAAACAATGTTGGTCATAGGCGACGTCTTTCTTCTCTCCTGTACAAATTATTTCTTGCCCTGAAAACAAACTAATTAAGAACAAGAATATGAGGCAGATAATCTGATATTTTGTCTGTATATCAACGACAGTAGGACAATTTCTTCTAGGAATAGCATCCTACGAAGGGGAGAAAAAAATGTTTGTCGCTAATTGAATATTAATAGTTCGAATAAACTATTTGTTTGATGAGAAACCAGATAATCATTTCTTGATATTTTCACATAAACAATTGTGTTCCCACATGAACCCACTGGTCTAGTCAACTTGTAAACATAACACTTATCCTACTAGCTAGTCTAACTATGGGTCCACCTTATTTGACCATTCACCTTCCTCAGCTGCAAAATTGCTCTACTGATCTCTACTGTGTTGACAATTTTATCGTGTTGTTTTCTAAGACTACTTAACTCGTCTTTATAGATAAAGTGTAATCTGTTTGTTTAGTGAAGTCTCCCCCATTCTTCGAGTTTACGGTACTTACCATTCTCATCAAAGAGTGTTGCTACATTTCCTTGTGTTTGTGCAAACAGGCGTTTATTTCTAAATCTGATACTATAAGCTCCTCTTCGTATAACTCACTGCTTTGAATGTCGTTCGAAGCATTCAACCATTGAAAGGAGATTCTTCTGTCGTATTTCACCAATTTTGGGAGATCTAATGAAGAATCCTTTTGAGGAGATGACACAGCAAATGGTTAGTAATAAACATAGTAGAGGAACAGAGCTCATCTGAAACATGTTTTCTTGAGAAGTAATGACGGAGAACAAGGAGAACAATTAAGATGATGATGATGTCGAAGAGAAGAAGGGATGATGCCGAGAGAGACTATTACGAGCAGGGTATTTAGACACTTTTAACGGGTTAGACAGAGAAGAAAAGTGATTTTTGGCAGAAATAGAGAACGAGAAGGAAAACGAGGATCTTAGAAAAGATAGAAGACTTCCCAGTTGCCGAGGAGCTCCAGCTCAACCCAAGACCCATTGAATTTCAATTAACCTCGTTAAATGAGTAACAAGTAGGCAGTTTGCACTTTTTTGTTTTTCATATCAAAAGGAAGATGTTAGCCAGTCAAATAATGGAAAAAAGAGTGGGGGTGGAGAATGGACATATAAATAGGCAAAAAAGGACGTCAACTGGATGGACAATGGATATAGCCTCAATTGAAGCGAGAGATTAGGCGGGGAATACGGATGATAGAACTGAGTAATCAACAATTTCAACGGGATCACCTAATAGGGAAAAAGTACACTATACTCTTTGCAAGGAGATTAAAATCTTAACACATATGATGTCAAAGCGTAGAACGAGAAGGTAATGGAACTTTGATGTCTACTCTACTGCTGACAGCATAGAAGATTTGTTGTCTGCTCTTCCCCATTCCATGGTAAACAAATTTCTTGAAATTCATGGTATCTTAGAGACGGAGAATAACACTTGGTACCTGGTAGATAATCCTCTTTTTGGAAAACTTGACGCACAACATGGCCTATGGTTTCGAGTTATGAACCTGGAGGAGGAAAGGAGACCAGCAAAAGTTTGCTAGAAGAAGCTTTGTTTCTACGACATAAACCATTCGGGTTTGTAAAACATGTAGGTTTTGCAAAACATGTTGACAAAACAAGAAAAGGATAAAAGAGAGAGGGTCAGTCAGGCCAGGCAATCCTACTACTCAACAAAAGAATGATGTCAATATCCTGATCGCGTTTCCACTAGATTAGGGTAGAGTAAAGAGTAGTCTTAAATAGTTCTCGTCAGAGAGAAAGTTCTAGAAAATTATGGGCGGGGGTACTAAGAAAAAGTATAACGGCTATAAGGGAGTCAACTATATTGGATATTCCACCTGCGAGAACAATAATCTAGCTTAATATACATAGTCAGAGAGGAACCAGATAGGCAAGAGGGGGAAATCATTAAAGAGTGATCAAGAGAACTTCAGCTGGTTTTCAAACTTCTCGAAGAAGATGACTAGTTCTTTGTTACAAACAGGACAAGAAGGCTATCAACAAAAAAAATCTTTCTGATGGAGGAAAAAAAGGAGACTGTGGCGAGAAGAATGAGAAGAGCGTCCAACAAACCCAATCCCAGTTCATTCTTCTATGTCGTAACAGAGAGTGGTCGCCTAATAAAGATTGGTCATTCCTTGGTCACACAAGCTACGCTTCATTACATAGCTTCCGGAAGGGCGAAGGACCTCTTAATTACATCGTATAGGAGGTGGAAGTGACTCCGATGAGATTCGATTATCGTAGTATGAAACATCTGTTTTCTAAATTATTTATTGAGAGGAAAAGAATAGTCGATCATCTAGAAAACGACAGAGACCATCTTAGGAAAAGAATTCATGTAATCTTTATCACGATTCGAATTAGAGTTCATCCTTCTTACTGGAAATGAGCAACAACAGAATAAGACATCAGTCAGAATGAGGAGGAGGTTGAACTTTGATGGAGAGTTATAAATAAATTAAATACAGGTGGAAAGATCGAAATCAAAAATGAGGAAAACTATTCGTAACGAATAAAGAAGGACGGAAGAATTATGGTAGATTGATTGTCTCTCATAGATTCAAACGGACTAAACAAGACTGAAGAACCACCCGGGGAATCTGTGATATCATTCATTACCCTCCGCCGTCAAAAGCAACGACTAATTGTGACTATATGGAGAGTATCGAGAGTGGGCGCTAATTTTTAATTCATCTCGTTTCAATGAACTCTACGTTACGCGTGGAAAAGATTGATGACCGAAAAAGTCAGATTGAGTCAGCTTGTAACTGAGTACAGACAAAAATGGTGAGACCATATAAATAGAGACCCATACAGCAATCAAAAGACTGGTCAAGGAAGGCTAATGAATATACGACTACTAGTGACCAACAGGAAAAGCGACTGCACGGATCACTTGATGCACTTTCGAGTAGCCAACAGGGGGCTTAAGTAACCTATAGAGTTAATTAATTATCTTGACGACACTACGATGAATCTATTAAAAATGGATATGAAGGAAAAACATTCCTTGAAGAGGTCGGTGGTGAAATGAGAGTCAGCGAAAAATAGACCTTATATATGACGACAATGACATGAGTATGTTGATAGTAACCTAAGCGGGGGATTTTCCAGGCTAAAAAGCTCTACAAGATATATTTATAGTCTAGACATAAGATTATCCCATCTTTTTACTTGAAGTTTAACAACAATTTTAGCTTACTGACGTATGGTTTTAATACTAATGGTTCATGATTTTTTATATGCATTCTTTTACCTTAGCCATTTTCTTTTGATTTTCAGGTCCTCTTTAATACCAATGTTTGTCCTATTCTTTGACCGCCTAAATCCGTTTTATGCTCTCACTTCCTCAACAGCCATTTTAATAAGATGTTAAGCCGGAGTAAATATCGTGTCCACTTTTCTTCTTCATGATAAAACTAGAAACATGACAATAACTTGATAATGACGTAGGTGTAAACAACAATGATATTCACAGGCCGATTTTCCAGATAATTTTTTACAGTATTCTTATTTGATACTTCAATTGTTGTGAATCTATCAACAGTGGATGATGGAATTTATGCTATCTAAAATATTCAGAATTATACTAGACCTTTTAGACAATTTAGTGCAGAAATGATGGGCTGACCGCAATTAAACGGTTAAATCAGTTAAATGAGATAGATAGGCTTAAGAGGGAGAAGACATCGACTAGTATCTTCTTCTATGTTATAAAGTAAACAAACAGTTTAATTTCGTTCATAAGGATAGGTCAATATTTACGAGTTAAATTCGATGGCCTTCTTCTTCGGAAAACGGATCGAGTTTGGCTTTCCGTCTGAGTGAAGATGAAATCATCATTCTTTTTACTACCACTTCGTGTTTCCATAGCTTGAGATCGGGTAGGACGGCAATTGTTCTGTAAAAATTAAAATGTTAAATCTACTATTTCTACATTGTGATAGAAGCATGCAATAAAAACGCCCCACAAGGGAACAAAACATATTGTGCAAGAAAAGAAATGTGGGAAAAAATTTAATGAATAGGATAGCAACGTGTTAGCATGGTATGCAAACAGTTGAACTGACCTCCTCGGCGGGTTTGTTGCGCCTCGGATGAGCCGACAAATGGGCTGTCCCCTTGGCTCCTTCATCTATCTGTAAGCGACAAATAGGCATGAGCAAAATTTATGAAGATCAGGTCATTTTTTAAGGGAGTAAAATAAGCTAGAAAAGAACTTACAAGTCTGGCTAACTCTGCTAATATATCATGAGCCATTTCCTTCGAATGCATGTTAATTTCATAACCACTTGAGTTGAACATGACAGCGTTGGCGAACATATTCATCGCTTTGTGTTTCATCTGTTCAGGAGTCGTGACAATACCCGTCTCTATTTCCTTCTTTAAGGTTTGGAGATCCATTTTCCTATTTATAGAGTACCAAAAAGCAACTGAACTGCTTACTGTTTAACAATGCTTGAATATCCAGGAGCTTCTCGTTCAGATACGGGACGAAGGAATATAGAGGAATGACGATGAGTTTCAAGTGCTCGCCAAGTATTGAGAAGCATTGACTGAAAAGTCTTTGAAGGAAAATAATTAAAAAATTACCTTCATGTGGATAGATTCCTCTTTTGACTTCTCCTCTTTTCGAAGACGTTTCGCCGGCGCGTTTCCATCATCCTCGAGTATATAGTCTTTATTCTTCAATAAAGCTGAAATAATAAACTCAAAAATATACAATTTGCTTACATTTTCCAATGCTGTCATTCACATCATAGACCACAGTAACCGACTGATTATCTTTCAACTTTAAAATAGGAAGAGTGTCGTTGCCTTCTTTCTTCAACTGAACCGTTTCTTCTATCTCTTCGTCAACTTCTTCTTTCTTCGGCTTTTCGACATGAACAAATGGAATGAATTTTCTCTCAATTCCATGATAATATACTACGATTTTGTCATCATTTGTTAAAGAAATTGGAGTCGTTTGTGTCGATACTTCATTAGCATCTTCGCTGTCGAATCTTTCATATTCGGAGGTGTTACGGGTTCTTCTAGCAGTCTAAAAACAGTACACAAATTAATAGAGTGCTTACCATGCTGGCCACTTCCTTCTGATGTGGTCCAGCAGTTGTAACAATGGAAATATCCGTCTGAACAGCACCAATTGAGAATCGTTCAATCATCGGAGATGCGGGTGCTTGTTCGGTGGTGATAGATGTTTCAGTAGATTCACTAAAAAGTAGGTTATACTTTTGAATATCTACTCTTCAGTTCCAGCTGTCGCAGTAGCAGCAGCTCGTTCTGCCTTTGATTTCCTTCCTCTCTTTCGACCACGTCCATTTGAAAAAGTTACTGGAGTCGTCATAGACGTATTATCCTCCGGTATTTCTACTTTAATATCTTCTACATCTATAGGCGTTTCTTTCATTGTCTTCTGAAAGCTCAACTTCTGTAAAAATAGGATTAGTTAGGTTAGTGAAATTAGAAAACAGCGTTACCTCGAATATGTTCTTACCTTTCTACCTCTTCTTCTTTCTGACTTGTCTAAATATGTAGCTATTTCTTCAGTGATCTGTGGTGGTTCTCTTTTCTCACTTCGTCTAGGTGGTCGTGATGGTTCGATTTCCGATTGATCAATAGAAGGAGCAGAATCCGTCTCCATCGCCTGAACAATTTACTATCCAAAAAAACTTTTACCTCATCCAGAGTTACAAACTCTGTTGATGTCTTGACTGGCGTTTTTACTGAAGTAACTGACATCTTTGGGGGAGTACTGAGTAACAATTTTGGTGAAGGAGTTGCAGGAACGGGTTCCGGTTTGACTGGAGTCTCTCTAATCGGGGTGATTCCTTCCCTAACAGCTTCAGGTATTCGACGGATAGGAGTCTTCATAGGCGATGGCGACCGGAAGACTGATTCTAATCCGCGTGGAAGAATATCAGCACTTTTTGTGGGGGGGATTGAAGTCACAACTGGTTCCTTTAACTCGCATAATAAATTTTCTGAGTTTGTTTACCGGCGGATTCTCTATTTTCGCTTTCTCTTCCTCGTAGGCTATGAGACGTCTCATATACGCATTCACTACAATTTCTGTATTTATATCTTTCTGAAAAAATTATCAGAACAATTGGGAGCTAGAGACTAACTTTTGCATCATAGGCTCTGGCTTCCTCCAATAAAGAAAGCATTTGGTCATCGTTCATTTCTGGCTTTCCACTAACCAATCGATCAACCAGAGCATAACTGTTTCGAATATCAATCATACACATTTCTAACATTTGCTTGTGTTCTTTTTCAACCTTGAAGTTGTAACAGAAAATAGAATTGGGAGATGCTAATCTACCTCTTTTTTATAATGTTCAGTCCAGACTTCAACCAGTGTTTTCAAACTATAACCAGATGAGTTGGGAGGAAGAGGAACTGGTGAGGGAGCATGGACAATCTTTTCAAATTCAGAATGACAATTCTAAATATTAAAGATAATCAGGGAAAACAAACCGATTCCGAGAAAAATCCTTTAATTCGCCTGGTTGGAAAACAAGTATACATCTTTTTAGACCGTTCATCCCTTGAAACATGAAATTTATTGATAAACAGGGGACAAACCAAGTTGGTTCGCTCTTATGAAGTTCTAAAAGCTTTAGCTTTTCTTCTATAGTCCAAGAATAAGGATGTCTATCCTTACTGAAGACCATCTGAAATAAGAAAATATTATTTATATCAAAAAATAGAAAGACTTAAGAATAAAATGGAATTATAGATTGAACACAAGAAAAGAAAAACCAAACATTTAAATAACACAGATGTCGGTACGCAACAATTTGACGCAAGTTGAATTTTTAAGGAAACGGAATATAACTTGTTAAAGATAGTGAGGGAGAAAATAGGAAACAAAGGTTAAAGTCATTTTTTCAAAGAAAACCAATAATGTTGATCAAGAAGAAAATATTATAGATTAACGCTTTATGAAAGCGAGCTTTCAATAGTTCTCACCTTCTTCAATCCTG
Organism: Oscheius sp. DF5120; assembly: GCA_932521415.1. Taxonomy (NCBI): domain Eukaryota; kingdom Metazoa; phylum Nematoda; class Chromadorea; order Rhabditida; family Rhabditidae; genus Oscheius; species Oscheius sp. DF5120. The sequence goes on from OW051462.1 coordinate 6,168,640, forward strand.
TTATTTCTGATATGCAATTATTTAACTCTATTTTTTTAATTACACCCTTTTTTAAAGACCTTCATCTCTAGGTTCACTGAACGAAGTTCAACCTATTCAAACGAAATAATTCGCTTAAAGAGACTCATAGTTTGCACTCATCCTTACCCATCCGATCATTGAAATATGCCGAGAGCATAGCCAAATGAATCAGAAATAATATTGTATCTTTATTTAACTATAACCATTTTATCATTTTTTGAGGAAATAGGTTGGGATGAAGAAGAACCAAAGTCGAGGAGTAATACTAGCTTCTCTGGGATTTATAAAGATTCTCCGAATTTCCTGGTTAAATAAAACCAGGATAAGACTAAATCGATGTATATGTACAAGGGACTAACCCTCCAGAGGCATGTGAAAATGATGAATGTTGTCGTCAGAAATAAACCGAAATCCGAAGTGACTTCTTTACTACTTATAACATGAAAACATATCAACATGAAAATATAAACGAGGGTGTTGGCAACGGCTTGAAGAAAAAAGCGGATCTCCCTATTTTCTGAAGATAATGAAAACCTCTACAAAAAATTACTTTTAAGTGGGGAAAAATACCTTTTTGACTCTTCTCAACAGAGTTAGAGTAAAAATGTCAATAGCTATTATCACTACAAATAGTGAGACATTGTAGCGGAGATCGACATTAATGGCTAACCAATCGCCGCATGGAGTTGCGGAAAACAACCATTTGTGAGTTAGGAAATGGAAATAGAAGCTACAACCATCTAAAAAGTCAAACATTTTATCATTAGTCTTGGAGTCTACCTATGAAGTAGACACAAACATAACCACCAATATAACAACAGAGAAGAAGGACGATAAGGTAGGAAAGTCGTTTAGTGAAATAACTCCTATAGAACAATGGTGAAAAGCGGGATACCATCCTAAATCGTATCAATGATTTAGATTAATAGACACCGATTGATGCTGATGAAAAGACACGAATGAAAGGCCAGCTCTCCGAAAAATAAGGATGCTTGACCTATTCGTCGATTGAGATTGAATAAACAGTCACTCGGTAGTTTGCTATAAGTTTCTGTCCGTCGTTAAACTACTTACAGAATAAACATAGGGCAAACCCATCCCGTATATAATAACAAGACACCAATGTTACCCACACAATGAAGGGTCGTCAGAACACCAAATGAATTCCTGAGACAGTTTCTATTTCCAAAGAAAGGACACAAACTCAAAACTTTTGCTCATAACTAAGGCAAAAACAGAGATAACATTCAGATGGAAACCTGGAAGAATAGTAGGATTCAAGACCTTACTAGAAAGACTAAGATAACTTCATCAATACGAGGAACAGCTATAGCACTTGTAATGTTGACTTCCATTTGTTTGTTTCAGAGAACGTGTGAGAATATCTAAAAAGCTCACATAGTTTAATCATTCAAGCGAATATCGTTGAGAATACGATGAGTCATACTGGGAGGGGGGGGAGGGGGGAGGGGGGAGGGGAGGGGGGGTAGTTATGTAACTGATTTTGGATTTCATATTTCCTGGGAGCTAATATAATGTACTTTTGGCTTCTCGACTTCCATCTGTTAGCTCTCACGTAGATAGTCATCAGTTTAAGTAGTTCTTCAAAAGCGAATAATTATTTTTGTTCCATGTCGATCACAATTCAAGTACCATAATACTTTAGAATCTCTTTATTTAGTGGAATCCTGGAATAAATTCGAGATTCGAGGAGCATCAAATAATTGAAAATATTCTTCGTTTAAAGATTTCAAAAAATATTTCCGAATTACGTGTCACTATAATCTGCTTCCATGTTCGCTATTCATTTTTCAAACAGAAATTGTGGGAAAAACCTTTTCTCATGCTTCACATATTTTCATCTTTTAATAAGAAATGGAAAATAGAAGTGAAAATTCCCTGAATAGAATGCATACGACACCAGTTTACACGCAGTTGGAAAAATATATTAAATTTATTTATTTACGACGACATCAGAGTACCATTGTGGTAGCTCTGCCACACTCATAATCCTCGTCTATTCTATTAAATTCATTTTTGCCTGTCAAGATCAAAGGAATATGAATGGACAATACATATCCCTAGCGAACACCTCTTTCTATTCAAACTATTTCCTTGTATAATTCGATTTTTTAAATACCCGTATCAAAAGGTAGAAACAATTTCACTCCTCTTCGCCGAAATTGTAGCCACATTCGTTGTCGTCTTAGAGTCCAGCATATACGACCAGAACCTCGTCGGATTCCTGAAGACCCTCCAGATTTCTTTATTAAATACGACCAATATCACTCTGGAACTTTAATTCAAAGAGCAAAAAATTACTTACCCTCCACACGAATGGGAAAATCCCCACACCCCGGTTGTCGTAAGGAAAATAGCGAAAGACGATGTGACCTTATAGCTGACAATATGAAAGCATATCAACATGAAGGCATAAACGAGGGTATTGGTAAATGCTTGAAGGAAAAAACGAACCTAAAATAATTCCAAAATTCAAATCAACAAACCTCCCGGATGTTACGACGACGAGTTATTTCGCTAGAAGCACCAAGCTTCTGAGAATCAATTATTCATTTTACAAATTGCTTACCGTATTCGCTCGTCTCAATAATAACAACGTTGTCAAGTCAATAATGCCTACGAGGGCAAAAACAGAAACATTGTATCTCAAATCAATATTTGTGGCCATAAAATCGCCGCAATCCGTGTTGGCAAAAGCCCAAACGCTGGTCATAGCATTGAAGTAGAAATCACAGCCAGCTGAATTGATTATGTTAAAAGGAAGAAGGAATCTTACGGAAGAAGTAAGTTATCCAATAGCTGAAAGAAACTAGAAGAATTATAATGATAAGAAAAGCTGTTAGTCGAACTGTGAACCGATTACGGTAGAAGGAAGGAGACGAGATGGCTGCCAACCTGAATATATCAATATTCTCCTCATCGTCACGTATTATGTTACATTTTTTAAGCTTATTATTACCTATTGAGACTAATAAACAAACAGGCATGGAAGGCAACCTCTGCGAAGAAGAGAGACAATTGACCTAATCGATTGTTGAGAACTGTTAATTTAGTAGGTGAGAACCTGAATGACGGTAATAAGATGAAAATAAAACAGACATAAGAATCAAAGGGACGGACCATAAGGTGAAGATGAAAAGAACACCGATATTAGCGATCGTATGAACTGTTGTAAGCATTCCAAAGGGATTCCTATTGGATTTATGGCAATCTAGAATTCTAAACTCACCTAAAGACCCGATTATGTGTGAGGACGGCAGCTGACACGGTATTGGATATAATTCCCACAATACAAATCTAAGAGTATGTCACTTTGCCAAAATCTAAGCTTACAAGAAGAATAATAGCGGCTTCGACGATGCTCTCCATCATCATCTTCTATGACCCTTATTCCTCCTTCTCTGAATGTATCTGATTGAATGAATAGCTTTAAATTATGAGGTGGAGTACGAAAATACGCGCGAGTACCAAACACCAGTCTATTATATAAAATACAGACAGCTAACGGGGAGGCTTCTGAGAAATATGGGAGAGCCTATGAATCAAAATATGAGTGAACTGAAATGAAGCTGCAGATATGTTCTCACGCCTTAGAATGTATGTACAATGATCAATGAGCTTTCATTTCGCTTGAGCGGTCATTTTGTTAAAACAATGGAGTATAAATCATAGAAATGTAGGAGTAAAAATATAATAATAAATCAAGTCTAGTGGTCTTTGAAACTCTTACTTTTGTGAGGCTTGACATGTATAAGTTCTCTAACAATAATAAACATTTTTCGTCCATGTGTTCTCTAAACTTATTCTTTTTAAGAAAAGAGGAACACATATATACATTTTGTTACTACGTTAGATACACTTGTCATAAGCTTGATCTTTGAAATCTACGTCTTTTAATTCAGTCATATATAGCCTTTTACACGTTTAAAACCTCTGAGTTTGATGCCTAGATTCTCATAACAGGAGACCACGCTTTTTTAACACGGAACGGTTTTAGTATCATCATGACTCTATATACAGCATCTTCTTCCCTTGAGTTGTAACATGTTCTCATCCTACTCTCCAGCTCAATATATAATGTTACATCCCCCCCCCCCCCCCCCATAATCTCACAGGGTATATTTAACGAATACTAAAAGAATTTGTAGTTCTCATAATGCATATTTTTAACATTAAATTAATCGAAAATATGTATTATGTAAATGGATATTTAAATGATAAGGTACCACAAAGGTAATGTCGTCCGTTATTTTTAAAATCTTATTATAATTAAATAAAGTTCAGAGCACATTTTTGTTTTCGAATTTCTTTATTTGACCGGAACGAAATCAATGGAAAATACTTTTCGACTGAAGGAACTTCTCGCGACGGATCTTTTTCTCCTCCTCTTCTCGCTTTCTTTCCTCCTGTTCCTGTTTGATTTCCTCTTCAAACTTCGACAATTTTGTCTGTTCGGCGATCTTGGCTTGGAAGAAGGAAGCGGCAGCCAAGACTCCTTCTTTCGAAACGTCGATATTCTCGGCCAGTTGATTAAATACCTATAGAATATTTCTTTATAAGAGGATCATACTTCAGAGCAACCGAGCTCTCCCTTGGCAGCTAGACGAAAGAGAAGGAAAAATTCGCGAATATTAATTTTGCCATCTCCATCCTCATCAACTTTCTTGATAATTTCCTTCAGGGCGACGTGTGTCTGTGCTTCACCAAGCTTCTCCATCATTCTCTTCAGCTCATTGAAATCGATATAACCGTCTCCATCCTCGTCATATCTAAAAATTCTCTAACCAGAATCCACTTACTTTTTAAAGGTATCTGTGAGCGATTTGATCTGTTTCTTGGTAAATTCAGGGAATTCATGGTAGATGGAGAGTTTTCGATTAACAAATTGGGGAACATGTTCACCTGGAAAAATGTAGTTAAAAAAATTGTGAAATCTGTCACGCGGTGTTTTTTTACACTTACCAAGTTTGTAAATATTTTCCTGATCTTGCATGTTGACTGACTGAAACGGCATGGATGACAATAATCAATAGATAGACAAATTAAGAAAAGCACAAGAAGAAAGCAACGGCAATAGGGAAAGCAAAGCGTTCGTCCCGTATAGGAAGCGATACTAATGACTCAAAGAAGATATGAGTCAGGATCGGGTGCAATAACAACAGTTGAGGTCGCGTGGAATAATGGACGTGGGAGAGTGACCGAAAGTAATTAAATGAATGGAGAATTGATACTTCCTACGATTCCTTCGGGAATTAGAGACATCTAATGGGAGGTAGTTGACAGATATTGATCACCAGGGATGGTGAGAGGAGATACGAGAATGTGACAGAGGCAGGTAGTCTCACAAAATGAGTCATTGGCGTTATTTTTGTGAAGAAAAAAAGATATTTTTGACAGATAAATAAAAAAAATGAAGAAGTGACCATAAAATGGGCAAATCAAGTTTTTGAGCCCTTGGTAATTGACCACTTTTTCTTGAAGAAGGTCATATAACTCTAAGAATGACTGAACAGGTAGGTTTTAGAAAGGGAAAAAAATCCAAACAATATTGGTAACTAAGTAAACGATGAATTTCAACCCGTTGTCTTCATATTGACTTTTTCAAGTAGGCCAGACAAATGACTAATCGGTTGTGTTGCAAACTATAAATTGAGACTAGAAAGATCAAGTAGACATTAAACTACAAAAGGAGAAACACAATCTATCTGAAATATATGAAGGAAAAGAAGGCGCGAAAGTAATGTCAGCTATATAGCTCGCTGCCTCGGCTGTTTTTGGCGGGAAGAATTTCGAATAACCCGTCACCCGACAAAGAGCGAAGAGGCATTTGTATATACGCAAGCGGAGAAAACGGAGGAAGCATTGAAGTCCGGCGTTCGATGACTAAAGAAACCTGAGATGCGGGTGGTTGATTATGCATTGTGGGTTGACAAATGGGTGAAGGAAAGAGATCAATGTCCTTGTGTCTTTTAAGAGACACAACTGTACGAGAGAAGGCGCTAATTGTCTGTGTGTGCCTGCGCATTTATCTTCATAACAAACATTCCTTTTCCCGATGAGAAAGGGTAAGAAACCCATACCTACCATCATTTATTTTTCTCTGTCTCTCCAAAAGGGCTTCCAATTCCTCCGGATTCTCTGGTTGAACCTTCTACAATACCTTTTTGCTATTGTTTTACCATAACTCTACCTTAACTGGCTTTGGAGATTGAGGAAGAGGCGTCAATGGGGACTGTTCAATGGACATAAGAGGATCACAGAAAAGTCCGAGAGGACTGACAATCGGCTTCTGAAAGGGAGCAGATTAGCGGAGAATGGCTAGCTGGGTGGGATATATGAGTCAGCAAGACCAGATGGAACACATGTGTGTAGATAGTCAACTTGTGGTAATTAGTGAACTCGAAACTGACTGACTGTTTCATTGATCACAACTATTAAACCGTATAGCTATGTTAAAAGCTAATGAGACACGAAAAGTCGCATTCTCCATGTAAAAAGGGATACAACTAAAAGCATAATTGAAGAGCTGTTCCAGCCACAATCTATGGCCTTTAATGCCCAGAAAAGTAGCAAATTAAAAAGGAAAGATAGACCGCTGACTATCGTCTCAACTGTTTCATTGATCAACAGTGATACCAGATAGCTAAATGTGATGAAACAACCATAGGTTGGTATATTATCCCCAAAAAGTTTCGAGAAATACTTACTAAACTCCCTACCTTAACAACAGGTGACTGGGGTCTACTGCCTGTTGGCGTATTGGCCGATGGTTTTGGCGTCGTCGGAGGAGGGGGGGCTTTGATACTAAAAATAATTTATACTCTTTTGACATGATTCTTACCCATCTTCCGCCCTGATCGCCTCCATTAACAATGGTGAGGGGACGGTGGATTTTTTTGTAGGTAAGGGAGAGGCCATAGCGGGTGGAACTTTGGGAAGCGGGGGCATCTTGACTGATTCAGCTTGTTTTCGTTTTTCTTCCTCTTCAAGTTCTCGTTGTATTTGTTCTTCTAACTCTTCGAAGGACGATATAGACTTTAGACGTGTTACTTCAGGTGTTTCGGAGGAACTTGGTTGCTGTTCTGCGGACTTTGGGACATCTTTTGAAACTACAGCTGATACTGGCACAATGCTTCTCTTTGCTTCTTCCTCCTTGACTTTTTCTGTTTCTGGCTGAACGTCAACGTCAAGAATCTTATTTTCAGATCTTGGAGGTTTTAGTGGTCCATTTTGAGAGTTCGCCTCCTCTTCGCCTTTCACAGACACGACTGGCTGAGCTTCCGTTGATTTCTTTGCTCTTTGAGCAGCTAACTTCTTCTCCAGTTCACTGCCATCGTTCTGAGGAATCTGGGGAATTTGTGGTTTCCTTTCTGAGTGTTTATTATGTTCTACGGGAATTATCGGTTGCTTCGCCACAGCATTCACTGGCTGGGGTTGATCCTTCAATAACCAATCTCGTATAGTTTGCTTAAGTGGAAGAGGACTCTTCGACGGTGATATTGGTGAATGAGGAACAGCTGGAGTGACGGGAGAATTTAACTGAAATATATGTATGAGATTGAGATAGATTTTAGCCTGCTTGGCTCTCTCTCCCCGAAGTGTCGAACAGTGTTTGTTCATCGAAAGGAAAAGAGAAACAAAAAAGATTTCGAGTGGTGGCGATGAGCACAAATAATGCCTTTCTGGAGGCATTTTTGAAATACCTAATATTAAAGAAATTCTTTTGCAAAGGAGTCAAGAGACTGAGTCATTTTTTGCAGCCACTGTAATATCTTCCCCTTCCCGTCAAGTGTGTACTCCCTGAAGCCTTTCGTGTCTTTCAAGTGTCCAAATGTTTTCCGCGTGTTTTATCTAGACTCACCGATTTCTGATAATTATTATTTTCTTCCTGGGCTTCGAGAGTTTTTAAAATCAAATCATCCACTGAGAAAGAAAAATCCGAGGGAACAAAGGGGTTTTCAACCATCTAAAATTCTCTCCTGAGCTCATAAGATTGCCTACTTTCTTTGGTATATCTGGTGGTGGAGGTGGAGGATTTCTTCCAACTTCTTCTTGCCCACCTTCATCTCCAGTAACTGCTAGTCGTTTAGCTAGCTTGGCTGCTAATTCTTTGTCAGCCATAGTTCTGAAAAGCTAACCTTTGAAGGGAACGGATATAGCGGATAACGGAAGACGGAAAAGAGACAGTGACCGGCCGAGGGATCAGGGGGCTGAGACGACCGGATCGACGGGGAGGGCGGAGGATAGCTGAGGATATCAGCTGTACACTTCGGCCGACTCTCAGCCGCATACACACTGACTCAGGACAAAGAGCCAGCGAGTTCAAAAACACGTCAAACAGCTGGCATACAACGTATTTCGCAGGTCAAATGTCCTATGCAGGAGGAAACGACTTATTGTTTTTCTTATTGAATGGAAGACTATAGACAGCTCCAAGTTCTTCTTTTAGGCTCATTTTTATATGTATTTCTCTTTCACCCCCCCCCCCCCCCCTCTAGTCATGAGAAGGAGCCTCCTGATTGGTTCATGCTACAATACGTGCTCGGCAATAACTTAATCAATCACCATTGATTATCTCAGGTGGTGACAATGAGTCAATCGAAAGGACACAAGACAGCTGGACACTTGAAATTACACTCTGACTCATCCTTTTATTTTTCCGTAATCCTTCAAATATTTTCATTAGTAAAAGAAAGCTTTCCGATGAAGACAGAATCTATATTTACAGTTTAAGACTGAAGGATAAGGGAGAAAACACGACGGCTCGTTCCTTTTTTTTCGTCTCCGCTGGAATGTTAACAATCGTTTTGGTCTACATCGTAAGTGTTATCTTCCTCTTACTCAACTGTTGGTAGAAAAATGAAAGAAGCAAATAAATTTTGAAAAATAAAGGAAACATTTTTGTTTTTAGTACAAGAAGAAAATCTAATGTATTTACCATTGTCGAAGCTGTCGAGACACGAGCATTCAGACGGTGAAGAGTGCAGACTGAAATAGTCATAGCTCGACGATAACAATGTAGACAAGAACGAAACATGAACTGAAAACGTAAAATTTTTTTAAGGTTTGTCAGAAGTAAATGTACAAGTAATACTCTTTATTTGAAAGCAATGAGATATAAATTTGTGACGAGAAAGATACCCGCAGAGCTGACAACCTCTTCTTCTTTTTCTTATTGATATGATTCAATGGGAGGGCAGGTGCAGATGAGATTCCTAAACCTATTCAATTCTATCAAATTGCTTACTTGTCACCAAATTGATCGTCAACTCGCCCAACCGTAGGCCACATTTTATGATGACACCATGGCTTAGGGAAGGCGGCGAGTTCTCTTGAATACGGAAGGTCCCATGAATCACTGACAACTTTAGCCAGGGTGTGAGGAGCCATCTGAGCAATTTAATGGTCAAAGGAAAATCCATACTTTTAATGGATTTCTATGTTTATCAAGTTCTCCTCTTTCGATCATGGCAATCTCCTCCCGAATGGCTAGAAGAGAGTCGACAAGTCGATCCATTTCTCCTTTGTCTTCCGACTCAGTCGGTTCGATCATTAGACAGTCGTTAACTGGCCAGGACATAGTTGGAGAGTGGAATCCATAGTCCATCAGACGCTTGGCTACATCGACAACTTCTATGTTGGCAGTTTTTTTAAAAGGCTTGCAGTCGATGATAAACTCATGGGCCACGAGGCCTTGTTCGTCTGAAAGAAAAAATTGTTTGGACGTCAAAGAAACTTATTGGGTCTTATTAATCATTAGCTACCTTTGTACACAATTCTATAAGCTCCTTCCAGCCTTCTGGCCATGTAGTTAGCATTTAAAATGGCCATCTGTGACGCTTTCTTCAATCCATTCTGTCCCATCATTCTGATATAAGCCCACGTAATAGGTAGAATACTGGCTGATCCCCAAGGAGCGGCTGACACAGCTCCACTTTTTCTGCCCTCGACTGGAATGACTGGATGACCCGGCAAGAATGGAGCCAGATGCTTTTTCACTCCTATAGGTCCAACTCCTGGTCCTCCACCTCCATGAGGGATGCAAAATGTCTTATGAAGATTGAGATGGGATACATCACTGCCATAGTCTCCAGGTCGACAAAGACCAACTTGAGCATTCATGTTGGCTCCGTCAAGATAGACCTGTCCTCCGTGCTCATGCACCTTAGCACAGACATCCTTGATGGAGGATTCGAAAACTCCATGAGTTGATGGATAGGTCACCATGATGGCTGCCAATTCTTTTGCATGTTTCTCTGCTTTTGCTGCAAGATCCTTATAATTTATATTTCCATGATGATCAGCATCTACGACGACAACTCTCATATTGGCCATAGAAGCGGAAGCGGGGTTTGTTCCGTGAGCGGAGGTTGGAATCAAACAAACGTTTCGATTTTCTTGACCAATGGATTGGAAATAATTTTTGATGGTGAGAAGACCAGCGTATTCTCCATTAGCTCCGGAGTTTGGTTGGAGACTGAACAAAATTTAAAAAAAGATGAAAAGTGATACCTGAAGTTATCGTAGCCAGTAATCTCACAAAGCCAATTTTGAAGATCATTGAAAATCTTCTGATATCCCTCCGTCTGATTGGGTGGAGCGAAGGGATGAATAGCATTGAATCCTTCCCAGGTGATTGGCTATAAAACGTAGCTTTGTCACATAAGAGACGCAGAGAAAAATTACCGCCCATCCCCCTTAACCCGGTTTTTCGCAGCATAATTTTGGTTAACCATGTTAATGTTGGTTCTAACCCAGTATCTTAAGGTACTAAGGTTTTCTGACCGCAGTTAGACTGTGAGCCTAAATTCGTGATTTTTGGATTCGCTTCGCCGGGGTCTATCCGGGAGGCAATAATATATGTCTTTATGTGCATGGTCATTTCTACCCAGATATGTCAAAAACTTACAATAAGTTCAGCACTAGCATTCAGTTTCATCGTACAAGAGCCTAGAGGAATCATAGAATGCACCAAAGAGACATCCTTGTTTTCCAGTCTCTTCATATACCTAGAAAGATAGAGTTATAAATAAAAGTGACCTTTCTACCTGACTAACTGCGCTTCGCTGTGATATGTATTAAAGACTGGATGCTCCAGGAACATCGATACTCTTGCATGATCACTGTTTCCAATTAAAGGAGCAGGTATCTCTGAGACATCCACTTCATTCTCCTTCTGCAATGTTCCATTATTGAAGACGTAGATGAGATCAGCTAAGTCAGCATTCTTTGTTGTCTCGTCTAATGAAACTCCAACTGCACCATCGTTGAAATATCTAAGGTTTATCTTCTTTTCCTCCGCTCGAATTTTCACAGCTTCCAAATCTTTTGGCACTATTTTTAAGGTATCGAAAAAGACTTTATGCTCGACCGAGTGACCAGCATTCTTTAAATCTATAAAGGATATAATAGCGGAAAAATATATACTTACGAGAAGCTAGGAAGGCTGCGTTCTTATGAACTCCTCTAGCAATTTCGACAAGTCTTTTCGGACCGTGATAGACAGCATACATTGCAGCCATATTAGCCAATAGAGCCTGAAACGAATTGGTTTTAACAGAAAGAGAAGGTAGAGGAACAAAAGAAGGTAGACAACCTAAGAGACCTGAGCTGTGCAGATATTGCTGGTCGCTCTATCACGTCGAATGTGTTGTTCACGGGTCTGTAAAGCCAATCGCAGAGCCTTCTCGCCATTAGATCCTCTGAAAATTTTTATTTTTCTTAAATTTCACCCTACTTCGTCACTCCAATAATCCTTCCAGGCATCATTCTGCTTAGCGCTCCCTTTTCTCCTTTAGCAACAGCCATAAAGCCAGCATGGGGACCACCATAACCCAGCGGAACACCGAATCTTTGCGCCGAGCCTACAGCTATATCTGCTCCAAGATCTCCTGGTGACTTGAGGATTGTCAAAGCAAGCAGATCAGTCACCAAAATGACGAGACTCTAAAAATAATCTTATGGACATGTGAACTCTTATCAGGCGCGAGTAGTAATCCTGCTCGTAAACTCGCCTTGTTCTCGTGAGCCTTGGCGATAATTTCTTCTAGATTTTCGACCTTTCCTTCTGTGTTTGGATATTGGATGACCACAGCAGCGACATCTTTGTCCAATGCAGGAGATTCGATGGAAAGATCAGCCAAGGAGATGCCGAGTGGGCTGAATAAAATCTATAGAAGAAAAGATAGAAACTTACTCTGATCGAGTCCGAATAAGATCGAGATTTTGTGGATGGAGAAAGGGGTCAAGAAGAACCTACACGAGGTGGAAAGATAAAGAGATACTTGCCTTATTCCTCTTGGTGGCTCTAGCTGCTAGGGCCACGGCTTCTGCAGCGGCTGTAGCCTCATCCAGGAGAGAAGCATTGGTAGTGGGGAGACCAGTCAGATCAGAAATCTAAAAGAAAAACTAGTACTCTCAAAAAAGTCTACCATGGTCTGATAGTTTAATAAGGACTCTAATCTTCCTTGAGAAATCTCCGCCTGGTAGGGTGTGTATTGGGATATCCTAAAAATATGGCTATAAAGTTAAGGACTACCATCCAATATTTTGAGTAATATTCCGCAATATTACAGCTGGAACGATCGTATCATAATATCCCATTCCGATATAGGATCGATAGACTTTATTTTGGTCGGCAATTTTCTTCAACTCTTTCAACATTCGGAACTCGTCCAATGGTTCCGGAAGTTCCAAGTCCTTAGTGAGTTTTATGTGATTCGGGACGTTCGTGTTGGTCAACTCATCTTCATTCTGATAAAAAAATATAAACCAAAAAATAGGACCTCACCTTGAAACCTAAAAAATCCAACATCTGCTGTTTTTCCAGTCTGCTAGGTCCAATATGTCGATCCGCGAAACTATCGTATTGAACCCCTCTGCTGGAGGTTAGCCTCACCATCCGACTCCATCCTTGTCCCAATACTGAGCGCAACATCTGCCAACTGAAGAAAGAAGTGTAAGAGGAGGGGAAGAATTGCAACAAAGTGGTGCCACTCCTATCGACCGTGATAAGATGGCAATTGAAACTGGGAAAAAGACAGATAAAACGACATGACCTTCGCGTCTGCTGGGGAAGAAGGAAGGGAAGTGCAAAGATCTTAGGTGAAGACATAATTTACGATTAGGTCATCAATATATATGTGACGTTACTTCGATCAGCATTTGAACTCGTGAACTTGTGGAAGAAGCTCATTTTGTTATCAAGGAACAATGAAAAAATGAATGGCAGAGAGACTAAAAGTTGCCTACAACAATTTTAGATCATTTTTAGTTTTTTCTAGGTATTAGAGGAAATTCTAGTGAAGTTCAGAGAAATTTAAAGTACTCGTCTTTGTATATCAATAGGAAGCCCAGAATCAAAAGGAGAAAAAGAATCAAAGATATTTACACCTAGAGTTAAAAAATTTCCACAACGCTATGGACAATAGCAGCTGAATGGTAAGTTTATGAGAGTTTGATTTCAAAAAAATATATAGTCTCATAGTAATGCGACGACCGTTGGACAAGGTCGTAAGAACTATAAGTGCAGACTTACACCGTCCCTTTTGATATTTCGAGTATTTGATGACCGATGAGTAGATGACTGATTGTGGTTTGTTAAGTATTATTTTTTTAACTAAATTGACTAGGCCGATCAAAAAATGAAATGAGAAGGATCATAGCTTATTTGTGGGTAGAAATATATATATGGTCACGAGAGAACAAAGAATGCGCAAGAGACAGGTCATTTGCAAAGAGAAATTATAGCCAGATCTCATGATTGTTGAAAAGAAAAAGGAATCCAAAGACTGTTTTGTACAACAAACCTGCTAGACGAATTTTTAAGGACACTTGTCCTGATCATAGCTGTCGACTGAAATGATATGGTCCATGTCAATCAGGGTACTGTTGCACTCAGATCAAACAACATTTTCCCTGTCTCTCTTTCTTTCCTCTTTCTGATAAGAGGCCAAGCTCTTCGACCAAGTTCTTTCCTACGATAAGCATCGATTTCCTCCGTCCTTTTCACATGATGAAGGTCTGTGTTGTCGGCGCTGGTGTTTCTGGTCTAACTGCCATAAAGCATCTCCTTGAATATGATCATCAAGTTGTTTGTTTCGAAGCCGGCAGTCATATTGGTGGGTTGTGGAGGTATGACACTACAAATATAGAAGGTAAGCCTCTTCTTTCATATTTAAAGTTTTACAGGGTTCGGTTCCGTAATGAGAAATACCATCCTAAATACGAGTAAAGAATTCATAACCTTTTCCGATCTTCCTATTGATCCTCGTTTGGCTAACTTCCCCCATAATCGAGAGGTGTACAAGTATTTTAAAGATTATGCTGATCATTTCCACCTCAACGAGCATATTGAATTCAATACCAAGGTCATAGAGGTGAGTAGCTTCTTCTTGTACCACTTTCAGATTAAACGAGCTAATGACTATGATTCTACCGGTAATTGGGAGGTAGTCATCAGCAAGTAAGTAAAAAAATTCTCATTCAATTTATATTTTTTTCCCAGTCGAGGCGGAACCAAAATGATCGTTTTCAATGCGGTTATGATCTGTATTGGTCATCATGTAAAGCCAGCTATGCCGATGATACCAGGTCTTCACCAATTTCCTGGAAAAATCATACATAGCCATGAATATAAAGTAAGTCTATCTTCTTATCTCGTTGTATTTCTTTCTAGGATCATAACCCTTACTTCGACCGTAAAGTTCTAATAATTGGATTTGGCAATAGCGGCGGAGACGTGAGTTGTGAGTTGGCTAGAGTTGCCAGACAAGTCACTGTATCTACAAGAAATGGAACTTGGGTGAATAAAAGAGTTGTTAACAGAGGTTATCCTCGAGATGTCATCCTTCGAACGAGATATTATGAAAAGGTTATGAAGTTTTTACCAAGTAAGTTGATCCAAATCTAAATAAAGATATTTACAGCAAAAATCAAACAATGGTTATCCTTATATGAGTATAATACTTTTTTTGATCACGAGAAATATGGCTTGAGGCCAAATGAACTACCTGGAGAGAGTCCTGTTCTACTCGCAGATGACTTACCCCTTCATCTAGCTAGTGGAGCTATAAGAATCAGAAGAAAAGTTGAGAGATTTGAAGGAAGTGAAGTGGTTTTTGAAGATGGTACACGAGAAGTAAGTTCTTTCTATTCTAAAAACGTTCTGGCAGTTAGTAGATGATGTCATAATTTGTACAGGCTACAATTATGACTTTGATTTTATCGAAGAAGGCCGACTGATCCCTGTACATGACTATCAAGTTCGACTATGGAAGCGTATTTTCGTTCCGCAAGAGTCACATCACACTCTTGCGGTATGTCTCCCATAAATTTAAAAAAATAATAACAGGTAATCGGGTTAGTAGATCCGCTGGGGCCAACAATAACGATGGCGGAGATGCAGGCACGCGTTGTTGCCCATATATGGGCAAACAATTTCACTTTTCCTTCAAAAGATCAAATCAACATTGAAATCGATGGTTGCATCAGAACAGAACGGAAGATAACAAACCTTTAGAAGAAAAGTTGGCGACAAGGACTAGATTCCGCTGTTCTTTGAGAAAATCATCATTGCAAATCGATCACATCTCTTATTTTGATGAATTAGCATCCATAATTGGTTGTCTTCCTCCTTTAGACTATACATTATTCTTGCGTGATCCACAATTGGCATTTTTGGTAAATAATACTCATGTTTATATTAATAATTCATTTAGCTTCATTTTGGACCAGTCACAGCTCCTCATTACAGAGTAAAAGGTCCACATTCATGGCCCGCAGCTGACAAATATATAAAAGGCACCTTCAAACGAGTGCATCAAGGAATGAGACCATTTTCTGAAGAAGTACCCGGCACTCCACATCTCATCCTTCTATTGAACAATCCTACTCGTATAATTCTTATAGCAGTTTTTCTTTTAATTTTAATCATATTCCTGTAACAATCAAGTGTATAACAAAGAAATCAACAATAACAACATTACTGATGTTTTTTCTTGCCGCTTTTACCGCCCTTCTTGCCGACTTTACCGCTATCTCTATCCTTCTTTCGTTTAAGTGGTTTTCCACGACGTTGAAAAGCCCCATGTCTTTTCTTAGCTTCAGCTGCTTTAAGCTCTTTATATCTAAAAACACAAGTAAGGCAAGAAAAAAATTTACTTTGCTTTGCTTCGATCCAAAAATTCCAAATCTTTAAGTAATTCGTCGACCATAGTCTTTCCACGTTCTTTCTTTGTCATTCGACTACTATAATAATCTTCAGGAGCGTCTACTACATGTCCAATCTAAATTTTAAAAGAAATATAAAAGAAATTTAAAATAACTAACCGAGAAGTATTTTGGTAAAACTGTCCTATCATTTCGCCTATAATGTCGCGTAGGATCCAAAGCTGCTCTCATTTGAATTAATTCCAAATCTTGTCGAGCCTCATCAGTCAATTCAGTAGCAGGTAAGTTAAACCATTCTTTACCAGCTGTTTTCTCGTTTTCTGCCTAAAAATAGCTTTATAAAAAAAATAAATAATATGAAAATACCTTTGCTTTTCGCTTCAAAGCACGTGTTCCCATCAATTTAGCAGTTTCTCCAAAATTTTTCTCGAAGGCAGGTCCGCATTTTGCCTGAGCTAGTATCTAAAAGTTGATATAATAATCTATATAACAGAAAATACCTTTTGAAGTTGCTTATCGGCTAGTATCTCTATTTCTGCCGATTCTTTTTTTTCTTTCTTCTTGTCATCTTCAGAAACGACGAATAAATCTGCATCAGATTCTTCAGAATATGGGTTTGTGTCGATCATAATCAAACCCTAAAAATTACAAATAAGAAATAAAGAAAACAAACCTCTGATTGAGAAGGAGCCGTCTTTTTAAATGTGAAATTCGATGGAACTGCTGTAATTTTCTTCGATTTCTCATCATCTGAATCAGAAGAGCTTGTCGATAATTTCCTCAATCGGTTCAACGATAATTGCAGCATTCTAAAACTATAAAATATGAATTTTTTTTTATGATGAGAGATTAAACGTAATGAATTAAATTATGATAAAACTTTAAAATTACATGTTTCTCTGATGAATGACACGCTGATATAGTTGGATATGCATATCTGCTCCACCTTATCACGAGAGATCATGCATGCGATAGAGGTGAAAAAGGGATAATCCGTTTGCCGCGAAATCAAAATATATAAAAAATAAGTAGCATACACGTAGATTATCATACATTTTAGTTATTTACACAGGAAAATCATTTAAAAATAATAAAAAATGGAAAAAAGACAGACTAATGGTAGACGAACAATTGTCGTGGGCCAAAAATTCATCACGACCTTTCGGGTGCCGAAATGCGTATAATCTGACTATACTGAAGTTTCTCACATTTGATCTCCAATTTTTTTCAAAATTTTTAATACGGTAGTTTATTGAAAAAGCAAAGCGTAATGAACTTCCTTCAAAGTGCAACGAACGGCGTTCGCGTCATGTAAGCAGGCACTAAGTGGCGTGAAAGTACATTGCCAGAATTAAGAAGCCGTTCCATGTACAGCTGTCAAGAGAACATATGTACTTTTGACTAAAAATAATGTTTATCCTACCATTTAGCATAATTATACGTAATTGCGCAATCCAGCAGCGATAGGTGTCATGCGACCAGTAATTATCGGCTTTTCCTTTTTTGCTCATCTCTAATATTATGACTAATCTTGTTGCTTTCGATGTTATCTATATGAAAAAAATAATAAAAGAAGGGTAAAAACAGATCTCTTTATTAAAGACCTCGAAATCTTTTCCATTACGTTGTCTGTTATACTTGTAAAAAGGAATCACTTTTTTTGGGACAGATATACAGTATCAATTCTTTTAAAATACAAAAAAATCTTTTGGACTCCTACAGTATATCTTAATTGCGAGAAAAAATGAATTGTATTATGCAAATATTTGTATAGTCATGTACTGAAATTGACATACTTACTTCCTTTTTTTTCTTTTGCTTGTTTTTTTTCATTGTAAAAGTTAGGAACTATAAAAATCGATCGATAAGGGCGAATGTTGCATATTCAATTATGTTGCTACTGCAGGGAAGTATTTGTACAACGTGATCAATCTGCGTCTCTCCTCGCCGTTGCCTTTCAATAGCATCCATAAAGGATGTATAAAATATCAAACTGATTAAACAAACATTTTCTGGGATACTGATTTCTGTTTCGGCGCAGCGAAAGTGCTATACTATGTGGTTTAAAATTTTCTGCATAGTTTTTTTTTTGAAAATGAGCTGTATAATTCATTTAGAGATGATTGGTAGTATAAAATTTACAGCTGTGTAAATTATCTATCTTGCCTATTTAGTGTGACCCCCATCCCAGCGCCTTTTTACTACTCGATAAAAAATTCCTTTCTTTTCAATTTCTTCATCGACAAAAGTACACCCATGGGAGACAATCTATACTAAGTCACGCCGAAGTTTTTTTTCTTTGTCAGCACCTTCACTTATCAATTACGCTTTAATTTGTTACCTGTACAAAGGAAAAGAAGTGTTACGTTACAAAGTGTAGATAACAACAGTCGGAGATCTTTTTTTATCATTCTTTGTATCACTGGATGAAGAGGTTTATATACCTTCGTGGCGTCAGATTTTGTTTGATTGGGTTCTATAAGTAGGAGATCAGTAAGAGTTATGGCAAATGGTCTTTGACAGCTCATCCACTTTGTTTTAACAATTATTGTTTTTTTTTCTTGACATCCCTACAGGAACAGACGCTTGTTTAATTTTTTAATCCATTTGTTATTTTCCCTACTAATATTTATCTATAATAAGCGTATCACCTGATAAATAGCCGTAAAATTTATACACTTCCTTTATCTTCAGAATATATAAGCTTATTGTTTTCCATTACTCTCAGTTAATCAGTTAATCTGTGCAACCAGGTACAGAACTTTGCCTGGCAGTTGTACAACAACAAAATTATATACCTTCATTCTCTTTCTCTCTCTTTTCACCTGTCGTACGTGTCTTGTCCGAACGCACAACGATTTGACGTAAAACACTAATCGAAATTTTCATATTCTGAATTGAAAGTCTTTTTAAAAAATTGATTTGCCCCTAAAATTCATTTATTAGTCAGCTTTTTATGTTGAGAAAAACTGAAACTTATCCATTAAAATATGTTATTATATTATTATATACGGTCAAATATCCTAGAGATATCCTAAATATTTTTAATATGATATTAGAAGTGCTTAAGGAAGATAATAAAAAAAACCTTGTCAGTCTACTCATTCTACCAGTTAGAGGCAGAGTCTCCCGTTTCATTATTAATACTTTTTTTTCAATAATTGCCGGAAAGGCTGGAAGGAATCTTTTTGAACCTATTGGGCTCTTTATCATTCGAAAATCGAGGCAAAACTAGTATTCGAAATATACAGCAGATCAATCAACCTTTGTTACTCTTTCACGTTCTCAATTCATGTGACCTTTCGCTGTTTTCAGATCAGCTGCTAGTCAACCCGTTTATTTCTCTGAACGTGCCATGCTATTCTTTATTATTCTTAACAAATATCGAGTTGCTTAAAGTTTATTCCCTCTTTTGTGTTAGTTTTTTAAAATAACGTTTGTGATAGAGTCATAACACAATTGCGTCGCTTCTTGATAGCCTCAGTCCGTTTTTTTTACAAATTAATAATCGATGCCGTTCGTTATTAATTTTTGTTTTCATTCTTATCCTTATTATTAATAGTTTATTTTTCAGATCATCACCCTTCTCTTTCCGCTTTGAAGCCTATAGTAAATGAATGTCTAGTGTGCCTTTAAAAGTGAGTAACATTTGATTATTCCTCCTTGAACACGAAGTCTTCTTTCATTTATACTTTATTCGTGACGTAAATTAATAATGAATTGTTAATGAACTGTTAGGTTTTTTACTATTTCCTAAAACCAAACTAGACCCCTCCCCTCCCCCTCCCCCTCTTTTAGGAGGTACCAGGGGTATATATACTTTTTTGGAAACAATGAAAAAATTCAACATTCTCGACAATAAAACTTCTAATCATGATACAGAGCATACCTGAGCTGAATGAAATCATTTTTTATTAGCTGAATTCGGAATATTCTATTTTTTTTGGGATTGAATGCGAAAACGAAAACTTCGCTCAGGTCTAAGTTTTTTAGTTGTTAGCTGTTAGTAATTTTTCCATTTCAACTTCATGGGTGAAGTTCTCCCCCCTTCAATTTCATTTCTTTTTGCTAAATATTCCCCCAAGATTGGTCAATACACAGAATACAAGTGGTGGTAACATGATTATCTAAATTGAAGATGGCCTTGATATCTCACAAGACAACTGCTGGTTTAATTCCCAGTTTAACGTAGACAAATGACACGGCTTATGTCGATATTTTGAATGGCTCTTATTTTTTAGATAATGATTTTATTTTCAGGATTTTTTTGGCTCCATTTTCGAAGGGATAAATAACAGTAGAATACGTCCTGGACCAGATGAGAGTTACGGCTAGCTGAAGAGATCCTGCCGTGATGAAGGAAGAAAAGATATCACGAGGCAGCCTCAGGCCTGAGGAGTACAAACCATTTCATGAGACAGCAACACAAACACAGTGTAGCTATGCATATATATGGATGACTGCCTCCTCCTTCGTCATAAGTGTTATGGAACGCCAATGTCCCCTCAAAGTGGTTCTAGAAGAGAGATTTTGGACAGTATCTATTCTCCGTTAGAAAAGGACCATTCATTTCTCATCCACCTTCTTCTGCTAACCGCAAAGGAGGTTATAAAGATGTGAAGCCGTTAAAATAGTCGAAAAACCGGAATGATGAAAGAAGATAAAAGTGCAGGTTGGTAGTTGAATTTTTGGAGAGGGGGGGGGGGTAGAAGGGGGAAGGGGGGGGGGGGAGAGGGGGGGGGGGGGTAGGATCCTCTCATCCTTCAATATATCTTCCTTTTAGATGACAATGTCCCATACAGCATCAGATTAAGATATTGTTGTCGCCCTTAATTCTCTACCCATGCCTAGTAAAATAGAATTCGTCCGATGATATTATGTGATGTTAATAAGAAGAAGCAACAAGGGTAAGGAGTACAATTTAATCAGAATTCTAATGAATGAGTAAGTCACATTTCTTTTCTAATATTAATTTTTCCAGTCAAGCTCAAATCATCAAAGAACAGTCTTTAATATTGTGAAAAAAAGCTGAGAATAAAGATATTTTTGGAAAAGTCAGATACTGTCATGGCTATGATGGAGGCTTGATTTTGTACAGCGTTGATTAAAGGGACAAAGAACCTGCAAATTTACAAAAGTAAATAGAAAGGAAGGAATTAGATTAAATATTTAGATGATCCACACTTGTTGAGATGATTATATACCTTCGAGTCTTCATATTTTTTGAAATCACTCTACAGTTCGTTGAAAATGTAGGTTTTCTTTTTCAGACCTTCCACAGTCCTTAGGAATCTCCCTTCTCTTCACCATCTCCTCATTTCGGATAATCCTTCGGATTTTCCTTCAGATTCCAACCGAAAGGCCAACAAATCTTTGAAAGGTCATGAAGAAAATCTTAAAATAGAAAGGACGAAGAAACTAAGTGAATTGGAAAAGACAACAAAAATCGTCGGAATAGATAACAAAATTGCCCTACAAATCAATCGTAATTTCTATTATTTCTATTTCTAACAGATTTTTTTTAGCCAATGCCTCCGTCGTCTTACATTGCAAACTTTCTTAAATTAAAAGATACTAGAGTGGTTATTCACAGATAGCTGCAGAAGTGAACCAGAAATCAATCAGGGTATGAAAGTCGAACTTTCTTCTCATAATTTTTTTAGATCTTTTCGTCCGCTGTGTTCGGCATATCTTCTTCATTGTTTACCTTAATATCTGTAATTTAAACATGACTACAAGGAAGGAGAGAAGATGTCAATTATTGAATATTTTAAGAGAATGGATACCATTATCCTCAAGTATGGGACAGATATGTCAAACAGGACAATTTTAGATATTCAATGGCGGTTGAAAACTTTTCTTTGAATAAATACAACTGGTGTCTCTCGAAATACTTGAAACTATTTCCGGTCACCATTATGCAAGTCAAGTAGTACTGATTACCAAGTATTTGTGCACGAACGGTCAAGGAATCGGTTTCCACAGAGAAAAGACATGATGAGGTTTTTAGCGAACCTCAAAACCCATTAACGAAGATAACCTTTATTTTCGTACTTTCAATGTAAGCCTATTTCGCTGTTTTCGCTCACCTTTTTAGACTTGAACACTGAATGTATCAAATATAATCACTCCTAACAAAATTCACTGGACATTGCTGGGGGAACCAGATCATCTGAGGAAGCAATTTTCGTAATTCTTTCTATTGTCTTGTTCAAGTGAAACATGGTCCAGATTTGATAATCGTGATTTTGGATGGATGTATAAAAGTATATATATTCTAACAAAAATAGGATATCGTCGATATGCTACAGATAAAAGAAATGGTCATTCTGAATTCAAAAATTCAATGTGGAAGTTTAAAAACTGTTATGAATAGATTGCTTAAAAATTGCAAATATTTGTCGATGCGCAAGGAGGACGAAAAAGTACATAGTAGGGTATTTTAAATTGATAGAATAAAATATTCAGATATGATTAAAAATCTGAAAAATGTATACATCGTCCAGACTCAGTCTCGACCCAAGGTCGAAATCCTTCCAGAGATTATTCTTTACTGAATTTTTTTTGGATACGGAAGACAACAGAATCAGAGAAGAAATAGAAAACATCAGATGAGCTTGCAAGTTTTCGACTTCTCTGTAGACTCTGGGACAATGTGAGTTTTTTTCGAAGACAATAAGAATCAGTTCCAAATATTAGATGGACGGGAGACCAATAGATTAATTATAACTTTATCCTGTTAGATAATTTTTTCTGATGCCATTGACCGCCATGCTTTTCCGAGAACGGTTAAATCGTCTTTCCATTTCAATCATGTCTAGAAAGTGACTGTCTTTGCCCATCAACCATACGCTATGTGCTTGATTTTATTTGCTTAATTCATTTTTATATTTTGAAATTAGATTCTCTAGTTCTCTTACTGATTTCTTAATTATGGATTCTAGATAGATTAAACTACTTCTTTTCAGCATTCCACAAGGATGAATCCAACAAAATGTGCCAAGTCTAAAGGCAACAACGCGGCTTCTGGTAGAAGTAGTTTGGTTAGCTATCTAGAATCCATAACAAAGAGATCAGTAAGAGAATTAGTATCTAGCTTGCAAGCGAGTCATGTGAAGTTTCTGAATTCCATAATAAGTCTCAGAACTCTCTTCTGGTAATCTATGACTGATATAATTGGAAATTTTAGGGTAGGATGTCCGTATCCTCGTCAACGAAGAAAAGATTTTCTTTATTGAAAAAAATCAATTGAAAAAGATTTATTACTGGCTTTCCGTCATCTATCATGCCGACTTCCCCTTCTCATTTCGTTTATGGAATATACTTGGCTAAACGTAAAAGTAGCTACTTCAAGGATCATCCGTGGGTCCAAATATATAGAAATGTAACGAGGGAAGTATTTAGGAATAAAATGAAGGAGCAGTATGAAGACTACTACTTGAAAGTTATTGATGTTCGAGTGAAACAGAAGGAGAGTAAATAATTTATTTTGGGAATAAGTTAGCGACAAATCTCGTCCCAAATTTACCTATCACTATTGGATTTATTAACTTGTTTCGTTTCCTGCTAAAATCCGTCTGTTAGTTACAATCTTCTTTTATCATACACGATACGGTTCCCTCACCAGTAACCTTCACTTTGATGATTTTCCTATGCCTCACTTAGTTATAATGTCTTTCAAGATATAAAACAGATGATTGTTGATTTTTTTAGTTGTTTACATTATTGGTAATATCCTTGTTAATTTCTCTCTTGCAGACAATTCTTCATCCAGTGAGAGCTTTTTTAATGGGTCATTAATTGATTTTTCAGATATATGCTGCACTTTATCATCAATATTTCAACACTAAAAGACGACTAGAAGACGAGAGATGGTGAGTGTATGTCTGAATGCAAGAATAAAAAGAAGAGTGAAAGGTTCGAATTTTTTCCAACAAGTTTTTGTCTTTTTGGGAGGCCTAATATAAAGCCAAAATGTAAACTTTCTTTGGTGGCTCTATCAAAACTTTTGAACGTTCTACGACCTCTTTAGGCTTTTTCAAAGTTGAAAAACCCCTTGTTCAGCCGGAGAAAAAGGTTATATACGTTTAGTCAGTCCCAACGATACCAACGAACGATACGAAAAATTAAAGGGTCAAATGTACAGTAATGCTAGTGGTCTCGAAGGGGGGGGGGGGGGGGGGAGTTTCGATTTGTTCGTGTTTCATTATTTATTCTTTTCTAATTTTTTAAGTAATTTTACTGTTTCTTCCAATGTAGTTGCTATCACATAGAAACAGACTAAAGAACATAATAAAAATTAAAAAAAAAACATTTTGAGTACTCCTAATTTGAGTACATTATATTTTAACAGGGTTGTAAATAACGACAAAATTTATCAGTTGTTTTCGGCCAAAAATAAAAGTTGCCGTCGCCAAACATCTCATAGTCTGAGTGTTGATATGTTGTAGGGCGTTATCGAATGTCTCAACCCGAATCTGACCCTTTAACAAAAATTATTAGTTTTTTTTTTTAATTCGTTTATTTAATATTTCTAACAATGTTTTATACTCCCTCCCCCCTCCCCCCCACTTTCATACCTATACAGTACCCTCTTTTTTCGAATTTCTTTTTAGAAGTCTCTTCCTCCTTCCCTTGAGAGACAAGGGGCCATAACTAAATACTTAATTTCCTATCACAGAATCTGAGCGATATCTTGAGCATTTTGTTACTGAAGCCTAATATTCAAAAATAAATGAATAAAAACGCCTTTTAAAACAAATTGTACATAGCTATGTATTTTTTGTTCCGTTTTCAACAAGTCTGCCAGAGTCATCTATAATTAATAGTGAAGGTTCAGTTTAACCAGTGTTTTCTTGTTTGTTTTTAATTTTAGCTTTCGTTATTTATAATGTGATAATTTATTTTCAGGACATTCTCGGTGAAATTATGGATAGTATGGAGAAAATAAGCAAACGACCAGGAGAAGAAGGAAGAGATGATGATCCAGGAAAAAGACGAAAAAGAGAAGAAGAACAGAAGCCAGAAGAAAAGCCAGATATCAGTCAGCAGCCTAGATCCCGTAATTGGGATGAAAATCCTTTTGCTAGAAGACAACAACAGAGACAACAAGCAGCTCAAGGGCCTCCAGATTTTCAACAAAGTTCAACTCAGCCTCCACCAGGAATCGTGCCGAGGGACTTCAATCAGGATCCTTTCAGAAGAAATCGAAGCCCCCCTCAACAAGGATCTTTTAAGGATCCTCAACCACCGCCTGGAGTCAGTCGACGAGATTTTGGGCAGGATCCTTTCTTTCGAATACAACCAGGAGGATCTCAACAGTATCGAAGAGATGATAGAGGAGGACCAAGAAAAAATGATGGTGGTCCACGAGTCAAGGAAGAAGGTAGAAAAACTCACCTTTGTTTTCGAAATTGTTCGTTCCAGGTAACTATGGTAGTCAATCTCGATCTGGCAGCCCCACCCAGGAAATCATAGTTAAAATGAACAGCCTGGCTATCAGGTCCAGTACAGAAACCGTACGACGATATCACGTCACGATGACTAAGATCAGGAACAATGACAAAGAGCAGGATGTAACTCGTACGCCGAAACTTGAGTAATTATCCAGCTCCTTTTTTATATCAAACTCCTTTCAGCCAAGCTTTAATATTAAAAGAGCAATTTGTTTTCTCTGTGATGAAACGATTATATGAATTAAATCCAGATGATTTTGGAAGTGATAGATACAAGAATGCTTATGATGGAGGCTATACTCTCTATTCAGTTGGATGTAATATTGAAGGAAAAAAAGAATGGAGATACACAAAGGTATAAAAAACCATTGAACAACTTTATATTACTTTTAGGAGCAATTAAAAAATCTCAACTTCTCTAAAGATGTATTTATTTATTTGAAAACATTCAAAGAGTTCGTTATTACGGTGGAATATACTGGGAACGTGAGTTTATTTAGCTCCTTGTAAGTCTCTTCAGATAATCATCGGAGGACCATTGTTTAATCCAAAAGAGCACAATCGAGAGAAGAATAAAGTATTTGATGTCCTTACCTCTGCTTATATGCGTGAAGGTGACACTTTGAATTACGGTCAGAAGAGCTATGCGAAAGAAGAAGGAGATTCTATATCTGATGGAAAAGAAATAAAGAGAGGTTTAGAGAAGACTATCAAAGCAATTGGCGATGAACAGCTAGTCCTTCAAGCTCAAGGTAGGCATCTGTATATAAATATATATTTGTCAGCCAATGCTTCTACATTTGATAAATGTCAAAGCGTTTTGGATCATATAAGGGAATTGTTAGAAGATTGTGGACTAGCAAAGAGGAATAATGAAAGAAAAATAATGACCATTGACGAAACGGCCAAGTTTTTGTCCAGAGATCCAAAAGATATCAAGAATGAAATCAACATAATCAATAATGACATGAAGTGTAAGATTGAGACTCTCCCGTTATCATTAATCTTAGATATGATGTTGAGATGTACACATAATGACAGAATTATTAACCTGACCGAAATCGTCATGAATAATGCTCTTAATACCAAATTTGCGAATGCTCAGGGAACTGAAATGTCCGTATTTGATTATTTCAAGGCTACGTATAATCTTCCCCTCAAGTAAGATTTATGGATAAATAAGTAAGATTTATGGATTTTTCTTTAGATATCCCAAAATTCCTCTGGTTTTGGAAAGGTTTCCTAACAAGATAAATTTCTACCCATTGGAAGTCTTGGAAATTCTTCCCGGTCACAGAATTGGAATATCAAAGTTACGAGACGGTGAACAAGTCCATAGAAGAGCAAGAGCAAATCCATCGGAAAAGCTTCAACAGATGATGACTGCTCTTGAGAGATACAAGCTCATGAGAAATCAAAGCCCATATTTAAAAGCTTTCAATGTGAGTCTCTTCTCTCCATACATTTACTTGTCTAGGTGCTTATTGAAGATCGATTTGTTGAACAAAATGCTCGGGTTTATCAAGCTCCAGATCGTGTTATTGGAGGAAACCAGATCATTCGTCGAGGAGGAAGACTAGAGGGAAGATTCCTTCGTCCAGCTAGAGTCGAGCCAAATCGTCCAATTGTCATTCAAATTTTTGACAAATGTGCTAATGCGCAAATAATAGACGAATTTTGGAATAAGACGTTAAGGATGGCACAAGAGAAAGGATTATTACTACCGAAGAAAATCAGAGTAGAAGATAGATATTCAGAGATTGACTTGACTGAACTGTTTGAAAAAAGTCAAAAAGAGAGTGTAGCCCTTCTTATCTTCATAACAAAAGACAAGAAGCCAGAGATTAAGAGTAAGAAACATTTTTATTAATTAAGGTTAATTTTTAGACAAGATCAAGTATCTTGAGCTCAATTACAACGTGTTGACTCAATGTTTTTGTGAAAGAACTATTAAAGAAGCCAAGAAAGATGTTAGTAACTAGCTATTACCTTGGAATCTTTTTCTAGACCCTCGACAATATCCTGAAAAAAATGAACGTCAAACTTGGAGGACTGAACACATCTATCAAGACACCAGACAATGAACCCAAACTTAAAGATATCTTCACGGATAGAATGTTCATAGGGTTGGAACTCTCCCATCCAGCTGCTCAGACCTTTGCTGAACGACAACTGGAAATCAAATTGACACAACCGACAGTAGTAGGAATGTGTTATTCTACTAACACTGTAGAGGCAATTAATGGCCGGTTCTGGTTTCAAAAGAGTAGAGATACCTCCATCTCGTATGTTTGAACTTCAATAGTGGAAAAAATTTTCAGGGGACTTCAAAAATATCTGAAACAAGCCATTCAAATCAAACAGAAATTATCCAAAGGGATGCTGGCCCCTGAACTCGTTGTATTTAGAATGGGTTCATCTGACAATGAAGATGACAAAATCCGGGTGGAAATTGAAAATATACGAGCAGGATGTAAAGAGATGAATTATTCTCCATCATTAGTCTGCATGCTTTGCATCACTGGTAGTGGTACAATGTGAGTTCTTATCCCTACATCTTATGCTACTTTTAGAGCATATCCACAAAATATGCCAAATAGTAAGTCTGCCAGAGATACAAATGTCCTCGCCGGAACGAGTCTTCAGTTCTCGAATGATACGGAGGTTCCTGAATTTTATATCAAAAGTCAAGAGAGTCAGATAGTAAGTGCCTTTCTTTTTTATTCAATGACTTCAGGGTACCTCACAAATGCTAAGAGTCCGCGTTCTGGTCAATGATCGAAATGTTCCTTTGGAAGAATTGAGAAAACTGACTCATTGGACTTGTTTTGCCCACCAAGCGAGCCAGCAATCTACACGATATCCTCATGTCCTCTACGGTGCATCAGAACTGGCCAATCGGGGACAATATTATTACAAGCAGGATCAGTACGTTAATATGTTAAATGACGATTTGATTAATTAGGTTACGTGTGGCGAAAGAGCTGAATGACTTCAACCAAGAAGAAGGAAAACGATTTGGCCAAAACCAAGACGAGTCCGATGCTGTTTTCTGGTCGAGAATCTCTGATCAGTGTCGTCCCCCCTTTGATCATCATTTCTGGTGTTGAAAATTCTATTTTTTTAAAATAATCAACATCATCTATTTCATTTCTTCCTTCTCCTTCAATAATGACACTTTTAAATTTTAAAATTGATAGCAGTACCTCTTGTTTGATTATTTCATTTGTACTTTCGAACTTCTTCGTTTTCAACTTTATTGGTGCTCATTTTTTACTTTTCAAAGATTTTTGAGACTATCCCTACCAAAATTTTTTAAAGGAATATAGTACTATATAAATGTCCTAACCTTGATTAGTTTCAACTGTAGGTTGCTTTGTATTAAAGAAACCAAAACTAATTTTCTATTAATCACTCCATCTAATTCTAATTAAGGACTCTAAACACCTTCTTTTGGTCTCACGATTGAAAATTCACTTTCTTATTACTCTGAAGTTTTCTTCACTTGTCTAAATCATTATCGACACTATCCGCATAATTCGTAGTTTCTTAGAAGCCACTTTCTTTTTTATGATATCCATTCTTATCACTTCAAGTTAGTTATGTCATATATGCAATCTTTCTGTGTGCAGTCTGCTTCATATTGTTGCCATATATTGCCTTTTATTGTCTCTTTTGCCTTTCTTGTCAACAAGTAGTCTCACCGCCGCTTCGCGGCTTTACGTTGACAGAAAAAAATGTTTAATGAAATGTTGACCATTAAAACCGTCAAAAGTTGTCTAATCGTATGGGTGGAGCGGATCCACTAACTGCGCGTACATGGCTTCGGACAGACGGACACGTAAGCGCTTTAAAAGTTAGGATTACTTACTGTGGTATACTTACGGAAAGAGAGCAACATAATGAATAAACTTGTTAAATCGGAAATTTGATTTTTATTGGCTTCATTCTCTTTATTAAACAACGAATTAATATTCCATATATCCTTAATAAAAAAAAACAAGATTAGATTAATTCTTTGAGCAGATTGCAATGGGGGCAAGGGAGGACGTGGACAGCTACGCGTATCTATCACTTTCTTTTTTTCTCTTATCTTTCTTAAATATGCAAATTGTCCAATTCTCTTAAGACATTCAATTGATCTTCTCGATTGAATTGTGTCACTCCAGCCGCCTAAAGAACACGTTTCTCTGGAATGTCGTTTACCTTTCTCCTATTTCCATGTTCAATACTATCATTATTCTCTTCTATCTCAACTGGGCTGACATTGACGGCAATGGACTGAGCTTCGACGGGTTGAATGGCGGAGAGGAAGTGTTGCTGGGTCACTCCCAAGGCGACAGATCGTGGTTGACTGACTAACATTCCATGAATGACTGGTGGAGAGTCTCCGGGTGATCTCTTGCCATTCCTCTGCACGTGTTGTCCCCGTTGACGTTGTCTTCTCTGATCAAAAGCACGATTTCTTCCCAATCCAGTACGGACTCGATTTCCTCGTCTTCGTGGCCTTTGACATTGGACGCAGAAGATCCTGACCGGCTCGTTGGCTACGACATTATTTCTAAAAGCCGGTTAGCAAGTTATTTATCACTATGAACCTGTAGTGAAGCGAAGGCCATGCGGGGCATTGTCCGTTACGAATGGCGAATGCCGTCGATGGATTGAACTCACAATGACCATTAATCGGGTTGTAATGTGCGATCTGGATTTCTCTTTAACCCTTTTCTCAAGTCAACTTACAGCACAATTGAACTCGTGGCAAGTCCTGGCACATTGATCTACGGTTACGGCTATCGCAAAATGAGTAAAGGAGAGACGAGTAGGACCAGTGATGGGAGTGGAGATGTAAAATATTGATGCGGGACATACTCCCGTTCTCAAATTCTGTGTGTTGGCAAAAGGCAACTGTGGAGCAGGAGACGCTGGAGCAGGAGTAGGAGGTTGGAAAGGAACAGGACGAGTGAATTGTGGCTGAGGGCGGTTGAACGTAGGCTGCTGAGGAAGTGGTTGAGGCTGGGGATGGAAAGGAGGTCTGAATCAATTTATTTTAATAGAAAATTGAACTCACGGTGTCTGCTGTTGGAAAGGTGGTCTGGTAAACTGCTGAGGTTGAGGTTGTGGTTGGAAGGGTGGTTGCGTGAATTGTGGTTGAGGCTGAGTGAATTGCTGTTGAGGGATGAAAGGAGCCTGGGTAGCAATCTAAAATACCTCTGTCGACATTCTCCTTCAAAATGCTTACCCTAGGAGGAGCTGTAGGAAGGGCCTGTGGTTGGAAGGGACGGAAAGGCTGTTGAGGCTGAATAGGACTGAACAAACTCATATGAGGAAAAAGAACTTACGCGATTGGTTGGGGCAAAGGAGGCCTGGTAATTGGAGCAGGAGGGAGAGTTCGAATTGTCGGAGGTCTGGTAGTTGTGGTGGTAGTAGTTGTTGTTGTCTTCTCCTCCTTCTTGTCTGGTCTGTAGGGCTTTGGAACGAAAAGATTCTTCTCTGAAGTAATGATACTTATCAAAGGATGAGAAATAAGCCTACCATTTTCAGTGGAGACAATCTGATTATCATCATATGCACCGAAAGGATCTGCTGGATTGACTTGATCTTGTCCAGTGGGAACAATATCATTGCCTCCTTCGACCTCATTGAACAGTTCTCGTCTTACTCCGTCGATAGTACCCACGTCTGGCAGATGTGATGAAGGAAAAGAAACTGAACTTACAAATTTTGAATTTTCCATCGCTATTTTCATTGTCACCGGAGTCGATGGCTCTTTCTTGAATAGCTCCTGTCTCTTCTTGTCCATAAGCAACAGCTAGTAAATAGCCAACCAACAGCCACCTCAGGGCAGCAGCCATTGCTCTCTTCTGAAAATGGCTAGGTTGAGAATTTCTTTGAAAGTGAAACGAGTGTGAAAAAGAGACGATGAAAATCCAGTTGGCTATGAGACTAGGGCAGGCGGAAACATTCTCTCACTTCTGCGGTCATTAGAAACTGTCGGCAGCTGCCGTAATGGGCTTTAAAGGGAAGGAACCCCGGAGGAGGGGATGGACTGGACAAGGCAAGGTCGGAGAAAACCAAGAAATGGAGAGGGAGAGTGACAATTATACGCTGGAACGGAGTGTTCCTCCGATAATGAAAAATGTAGTCACAAGAGATAGATAAAAAGAAGGATGGAGAAAATGAATATAGAGTGTAAAATGGGAGGGAAGGACAGTCTTGAGGTTGAAAAGTTTTCTTCTAAATGTAAGGGACGATTTCTTTAATTCGGTTTTCCTCTGTACAAGAACTGTCTATTTTTCAAAAGATAGCCTAAAGAAGAGCAGCCTTGATGGTAAAAACTCATTCAAAACCAAAAAGTTGATCTTTTGAGTCAATAACCTCTAAATAGCTATTAATCGTCTTCCTCTCCAAATTTGAAAGAAAAGATCAGCTTTTCGAACACAAGAAATCTTGAAGTCCCATATTTCTCTCAAAGTAAAAAATGAGGTGTAGAATATTAGATCTTCTAAAGAAATAAAATAATTCCTTGACGACCAATGAACATCTCTCTCTTTAAATTCTGTGGCTAACAGGCTTACGTCACCACAACAACTTTTTTCTTGTCGAAATCGAATCGAAATTATCACGGTTTCTCCTTCTTTATTTCTTTCAAAATAACCGGCCACAGTTCTTTTTTGCCCAGCCTTCAAGCGTCTGTTCCGCTGCCTGTGGTCATTTCTATCGACAAACAGTTTGACCAGTATTCCCCTCCCCCTCCCACCCCCCCCCCCCCTTTCTTTGTAGTCTAATCCATCAAATTAAAGTGAGGAATGAGACATATGTATAGTCGTATTTGTAGCTGAGGAGAGAAAGGTAAATGGGTGGGGGGGGGGGCGAGACTGGTCAAGTTGCGGAGCGTATCTGATCAAAGAAAGACTTGTTGGCAAAGCCTGCAAAAAATAGGCAAAAGATGGCGAGAGATTCGGCAGTTCGAGACTTGCTTTGAGACCAATGAAAGTTATTTATTCTTTGCAAAAAAATTCGGATGAGATTCCTTTAGTGAACCCCACTGATCACTGAGAGTTTTTGGAAAAATTACTTTTATTGGTATTCGAGGCCAAAGGGTTGTTAAGTTAAAGAGCACTGTTTTTCCTCCCGAATTGCAGCTTTACAACCTCAAATTGGCTGATATTAGACGTAAAAAATTTTGAAGTAGAAGAAACCAGGCAAAGGAGCCATGAACCCATTCTGGAACACGCGGTAAATCCTCCTAATCCCCTGTCTTTGAGATTTAAACCGGCTACTTCGTGGCACGATAAAATCAGATGACCGCCATTTATGTGACGAGAAGGCGGTTTTGGTTAGATATATAGGATAGTAAAGAATAAATGAGAAGCTATAGCTAGCAGGCAAAACGGCTGACGATGGCACGCCACGCCGACATTTTGACGGGCTTTTTGCGAAGCGTGGACACAAAAATTCCGGTTTTGAGGTGTTTATCCAAGAAAGGAAACAACGGGAGGAATTTGTATCTGAATAAGGAGAAATGCGGAGAATTAGAGGAGACAAAAACTCAACAAGAGAAAGATGAGATGGAAAGATAAGTACCCGGGAGGGGGAGATTAAAAGAATATCAACCGTTGTTACATTGTTTTTGTTCTTTGAATCATAAAAAAGGACTGCGGAAAAAGACGAGATGCCAGTATATTCGCGCAATGGAAGGAAGTATGTGCCGTAAAAACTACGACAAACATCACTTTCAGGGCCATATCGGCTATCAACCATCACATCAGAATCAGAGAAGTTTTTAAGTGGTATTCTTAGAGCACTAGCTTTAGTTTTAAAAAAAGCAACAGGCTAACTACTCTATTGTGCTTAAATATGATCTATAGCATGAATTGCCTGCCTTTTACTCAACTAGTCTCTTGAAATTCGGCGAGTATGGCGGAATCAGTCTCTTGCATATCTCCTTAAGAATCTATCATGCTTCTATTTCCAAGAGAAAAGAAACGAGGAGAAAGCGACCTGATGAGAAGAAGGAGAGAGTCTCTCCTGTAGCCGGACACTTGACTGAAGAGAGTGTGAACATGTCTTTGCCGGCTAGTCGGTCATTATATTTCTCTCCCTTACTCTTTCAAAACGAACTGCATACGTATTTGCATATATAGAAAAGAGAAGAGGACAACAACCTGTTGATTAGATTAAGAACAAACGGTGGTCGAGTTTTATACGAAGCGTGTCTGACAGCGAGAAGAGAGAAGAAAGAAGCCCGATCCTGCCACCTGCCTGCCCCCCCGCTATGCCATTTTGCCTAATTTTAAAGCTATGCTAATGGATTTACGACATCTTACCGATTGGACGAGGATGAGAAGACGAAAAAAATGGGTAGAAGAAGTCGCCGCAAAATGAGACCGGATGGAGGATCGAATCGGATGATAGACAATAGAAAACCGTGATAGAAAGTGATAGCCACCAAGGGTCGCGGACGACTTTTTAACGCTGACTGGTTTTCTATTCGACGGGTTAGAATGACCCCCGGACAGTTAAACACATACGATTAATGTGATAGCCGTAAACAAAGAATAGAAAGAGCCAGTTGAGTGATACGGTGAAGGCAGGATGAAGCCATCATTATACATTAAAGAACATTAGAAAACAAAGGTCTGCCAGCAATTTCTGGCAGACCTTTGCTTTTCTAATGATACCGGAAGACTTTCTACGCTTTCCTAGCTATAAATCTCACCTCCGCCTGCCCTATAAAAGGATTTTTTTGAACTACTATCCTGCAGATCTAAGCAGATCAGCAAGATATTGATCAAGATGAATAAACAGAGTAAAGTCGAAGTGATAAAAGATTAGAGACATTCATCATAAAAGCGTCGACTGACAGTCAAGCTGTCAAAAGCCTGCCCGATTTCTTTTCTTGCTGATCGCTTATTTTTTGTGTTTTTTTTCTATAAAAAACCAGAGCACAAACAAACCATGATAGATAATCCAATTAAATCCCATAGTTAGAAATACAAGACTACCAACATCTGCTAGGACGACTGGACCGTAAAAAATATATAAGGAAGTGCAGCATAATATATCCCATTCTCGATATCCGTCATTCATTGGCTATTCGTCTTCTATTTTTTTCCTTATTAAAACCGGAAAATCAGGGAAAGTTCCGCAATCAGATTTTTGAGAAGATAAACCAGTTTTGGAGCTACAAACGGCAGATGGAAGACGAAGAAAAAAGAGAGAGAGAGGTCGTTACTACTGCGGTTGAAAGAACAAGAACACCTGGTGGGTAAAAGTGGAAAATTCTCGATCGAGTAGATTGACCGGAAGATGAAATCGAAATGAGGCGATTGAATCGTTAGGAATAAACAGCTATGCTAACTGAAAAAAAGTAACAAAAAAGAAGGTAATCCGGGTGCTTTCTCCCCATCTCTTCGACTCGGTTCTATGAACAACTAATCGTTAATACGTAATTGAAAAGGAAAACTGCCGTTGTAGAAAGATGTGTAAGGGATCGTAAAGTAACCTAACCCCCTAAGGGTATAAAAGAAGCCAATACTAACTAACTGCTATCAGTCTCGACAACAATGTCTCGAGGTGTCGCAACAGCAGCCGCCATTGTGGCTGGAGCATCTATGCTGACGACCCTGCTCTACGTGGCTTTTCTCATCAACGATATTAATACTTTCTATGACGACGCAATGAAGGAACTCTCAGAGTTTCGAGACGTTTCCAATGCTGCCTGGAGAGAGATGATTCCATCGGCTCACGATCTTCTTCGAGTCCCACGATCTATTCACAGGAATATGAAAAGACAAAGCCAGTGTAACTGTGGACCTCAGCCATCCAATTGTCCTGCTGGACCACCTGGTATGTTCTTTATTTTTTTAAAAATAAACAATGAATCTTTAGGTCCTCCTGGTGCTCCTGGAGAGGCTGGACATGATGGAGAACCAGGTCAGCCTGGAAAGTCCGGTCCTTCTGGTACCTCCATTGCTATGTCTTCTGGTTCTGGTGAATGTATCAAGTGTCCAGCTGGTCCTCCAGGTATATCTGTTATCTTTTTAAACCATTCTCTAGGTCCCCCTGGTTCACCTGGCCCTGCCGGTCCTGTTGGACCTGATGGAAATCCTGGCCAAGCTGGCAGCGGAATCGGACAAGGACCTCCCGGACCACCCGGTCCACCTGGAGATGCTGGAGCAGCCGGACAACCTGGCCAGGCTGGACAACCCGGACAAGCAGGAGCACCTGGTAAAAATGGACGTGGACAACCTGGTCCGGCTGGAGCTCCTGGACTTGCTGGACCGGCTGGAAATGATGGACAACCGGGACAAGGAGGAGGACAGGGACCTCCTGGACCTCCCGGCCCTGCTGGTCCCACTGGAAATCCTGGTGCTCCTGGTCAAGATGGACAGCCAGGTTCTCCCGGACAGTCTGGTGGACCAGGAAATGATGCTGCTTATTGGTAGGCTGCTCTTTATGACTTTTATATCATTTTAGCCCTTGTCCTCCTCGCAGTGGAGAATCTGCTCCCGTTGATAGAGGGCAGCAAATCGGTGGATACAACAAGGTCCGTAGGGCTCGCAAACCTCAGGGATTCAGTCGTCGTGTCGTCAAGCACTAGACAATCAAATAAAAATGCTTTACTATGCATAGACCCGAAATGTTATCAAGGCTACAAATACTTTACATATCAAACTGGTTAGAGTAGCTCGAAACCGTGTTGATCGGCTAAATCTTTTTCTTCTTGAGTTGTAGTCATCTGCGTATCTGACACTGTACTCTCTTCTCCATAAACTACTACAAAAAGCGGATCCTTTGTCCTTTTCTCGCCTTCTCCTTCTCCCAAATTTACGTCAATCACTTGATTCTAAAAATAATTCAAAATCAAATTGAACTCCATACCAGATTCAGTGTCTTTACCATGCTATCTAACTCCTCCTGTCTTTGTATAAAAAATCCAACAGCACAGCTTGGATCCATTTCATAGAAGGGCATTTTAGACAGCTTTTTACAGTGATATGTGGATATTAGATGCTTATTAACATCATTTATCAAAGGGATATATTCATGGGCCACATGAGGATCTAGATAGACGATTTCCTGAAGGATTAATGACAAAAGGGTTATGAATATACCCTATTGTAAATTCCAACAAAGTATAGTGAATGATCTGGTTTTCCTCCCAACATTCCTAGACATGTGTCTATAGAAAAGAGCTGTTGGATGTGCTGATAATATACCTGAAAGAGATTCAAACAAGGATGAGAATAGTTTACCTTATTGATGTCAGTAGTTCCTAGTCGAATAGTCACAATTATAAGAAGTTTTTTCGTCCAGTTTTTCGTCAATCTCTCTGCCTCTCCTATCTTCAGATGGCCATCAACACAGAGAAGAATAGCTAAGTCACTGGTCAAAGGAGAGGCGGAAGCTGCCAGAGCTCGTCTGAATTGATAACAGAAGAAAGTGGAATTCACTTGATGAGAGAAACTGCTTCCGACGCACTGTACCAAGATCCAACTGCTTCAATTCCTTTTGTCTGTCTTGCTAGGGAAACAAGTTTATGGATTCCTAACGGGGCATTTAGAGAATCTTCAAATAACTTGATAATGGAATAGTGTTCCTCTTCAATGCTGTGAATGTCTTCTCGGACTTCGTTTTCATAATTTCCAAATTTCTTTACGATTGATGGCTTCCTTCTACGGAATTGCCAGTCTAAACAAGAAAAATGATAATTATGATCTGTTACTTCGTGAAAGTCTTCCTTGTAAAATTGCTTGAGCTGTCATCATTTGAGCAGATCGAAGCATACATCCCCAACCGCAATCGGTGGTAATCTAAAGAATAAAACAGCAATAAAAGCCTACCTCAGTTCCTTCAAAAGCAGGAAAAGAAGTCCGATAGGTGATCCATATTTTGGAATAGTAATCTTTTATGAAGTCTACAAAGGACATGTTTGTTGGACCTTCTAAATTGAATTTTACAAATCTATAGTTTTCCTACCTTCGCAATTCGGAGCGTAGGATCTCCCTAACAGCCAAATAACTCCCTCCTGATCATAATCCTTTGTATTATCAAATTGCCATTTATCTAAATCTATAGTCAAAAAGCTATTCATCTTACCGGAATATTTAAAAGCAAGCCATTTATCCAATAGTTTACTTTTAAAATCTGACTTGGAAGCCCCTTCTTTTGTGGAAAACATGCTGCCAGCTCTGAAAGGATTAGAAAGAACAGGGGGAGTAATTTACTTTTTCAATTTCTCTGATGCTAATTCTAACCATCCTTGTTTCTCTTTGCTGGTAGACGGTTGAATATCGACTACTTGAGGATTCTCCTCATCAGAAGAGGAGCCGTATAAGGAGTCTATACTCTCTTGCATTTCATTACTAGAAGTTTTGTTTAGGAAAAGAATTGAAAATGGAAAAAATTATAGAAGGATGGTAAAAATGGATCAAACCACAGCCGCTACTTGGAAAACGATTAGAAGAAAATTCATTAGATATGTTTTTGTCATGATGTATCACAAATCAAAACCCGTAAAGGAAAAGGTGTCACTAAAAAGAAGAGGTGATATCGAAAACAAACAAAAAATAATTAAACAGAACAAGCTTCTGACCAGCTTTTTCCTCCTAAAATGGACGGGATACTGGTTAAGAATTCTTCCAGAGCCTCGACGGAACAGAGACCATCTACTAGACTTCGACAGAAGGAAGCTTGGGCCGTTACATCGACCCCGTTATAGAGAATTCGTAAAAACAGACGATTAGTATTTTCCTTGAAATCATATATCTATAATATAAATATAATCAATATAAAAGTGATTTACTTCAAAAACGACTCTCGATGCAAAGCGAGGAGGATCAAGATGCTGAATTTTCAATGTATGAAGGAGAGGTGCAATGGTCGAATCATGACCAGAGAAAATCTAAATTCCTGTTTTTCTATCGCTAAGGTCTACCTTGATCATATTTGTATGAGGAAATGTCTTCATATGTTGAATTTGCTGATATATATGGAAAAGAACCCCATAACCAATGGCAACATTGTTTCGATAAAGATTTGTTATTTTATTCCATGATGCTCGTTCAGTGCTGGTAAAGTTCCAAGCCTAAAATCATCCTATTCCAATGGAAAAAAGCGATTGGCAGCCTCCTTTGTTTTGCTTCACTATTTGTCTAGCCACAAATAATCAATAGCCATGTAATTTATCAGTAGTCAGAAATAATGACTCATTCAGGCAACTCCGCATACTTCTCTATGTTCAAGTTCAAAATGTGTTTGTTTATTATTTCTCACTACTGATAAAGAATTTCTCATAGGTTCTGAATGAATTCTTAATGTTCAAAGCAATAAAAAGATAAATGTTCTAAATTTTACCTCTTGCAAAAATTCATAGGTGAGACAGTTAGCTCCTAAACAGGGTAGGGGTCTTCTCCTGCAGACATATCTGAAATCTCGTTAAAATAATATCAAAACTTCTTACCTAGTAAGTGATGTATCCAATATTTGAGTGGTTGGCCTTGGTTCCAACTCTGCTTCAAATAAATCATCTAGATTATTGCTCTGTTCTACTAATTTCTGCGGTGCTACTTGGTTAAAATTTTCTAGAATCTGTAAAGGGTATATACAAGGGAACGACCTACATGACTCCAGTTCTTCGCACAAACACATTTTGAACTTGAACATAGAGAAGTATGCGGAGTTGCCTGAACGAGTCATTATTTCTCACTACTGATAAAGAATTTCTCAAAGGTTTTCATATTGATCTTACCTTGACATATAGTTGAGGAAAACGACTCTTCAATGGATAGAAAAACCCAGTGATGAACGCGACCCCCGACTGAAGAGTCCGATTATAGAGAGAGGTCGTGATGGTCACATTCAATTCAGACTCTAAATGGTTAAAGTTCAAGGATATTTGTTACCTGATAAAAATATAGTAGACTCTGCGTAACGGAAGCGAAAGAATTCGCCAAGTTTGTGGAGTTGGAGAGCTCCTTCAGCCATTAGTTGACCAGAACCACATCGAGACCTGATGACTATTAATAAATCAAAAGATTAACTTACTTTTCTGGAAGAATAGTGAAGAATCCTTTATATTGAGGATCTAGACGAAGAAAGAAATCAAAATCATCTGATCTGAGGAGTTTTTGATAACTGGAGAAGGTTTGTCTATCCTTTTCATGGAAGGGAGAACAGCCAAAATCATTCTTCACCTCAACGAGGGGAGATCTGACAAGGAAAAATTGATCAAACATAAAGGAAAACCACTACCTGATTCCGTGTCTAAAGAGAACAGAAATCCCTCGCAATCTGTACTTTTCACTCTCATATCTTCCTTCCTCGCCAGATATAGGCAATTCGAGGAATTGACAAGCTTTTTGCCAGAAATCAGGAACAATATAGGTAGCAGTCGATTGAGAAATGGAGTCATTGGACGAAACTGAAAACAATAGAGTTGAAAAGGGACGACTTACATGAGAATAAAAATGAATAAAAGATTAGAAACAAACAAAATACAGCAAGACCTCTACCTAGTAAAGAGACCCGAAGCATATTCTCATTCTTCAATCAAATCAAAATTAGTTTAATTAATAAGGATGAAATAGAATGGATCAAACCCACAACACGCAGCAGATTAGAAAGGTGTGAGATCTTTATTTTGACTAGCGATATGTACAGGGATATGTTACCAATCGATATCGTCGTCAGACTTAGTGGTGGGGTCGAAATGTATCTCCTCCGGGAGGATGATTTCTGAGGTGACCTGGAAAAATATGTCATGATTGGGGATTAGTGAGAAAAAGGGAGAGTGATTTTTGACTGTTTAGCGGGAGATGATGGTATCTCTCATTTGTTCCCTCTTCTCCAAAGGTTTTCTTTCTCGGAATCAAACAAAGAAAAAAAAGCCTTCGTCAAGTTTTAAAGACCATAAAACACCACTTTGCAATCAATTTTGCTATTCAGGTCTTAATTTTTTTTTTACCTGATTGTCCGACTTAGGTTGTAAGAAGAGATTCATATAATCAGCCATGGAGGATGAAGTTTGCTGAAAGAGGGGATTCTCCCTCGATTCTACCTTTGGCTCTTCTTTTAATACTTCCTAGAACAATATATCTCATCTAAGAGTGAATGATACCCACATCTCTGAGGTCTCTCGTGTTTAATTGTTCATTCCTCTCCCTTAATCTTTTTTCATATTCAGTCTCTCTACTCTCCTCTGGAACAGCTACTGGAGACGATTTGATTTCTTCTCGACTTTCTTCTATCCGATGAGTCGATTTAGCTTCTTTTTTCTCTTGAATTTTTTGAGGACTAGAATAGTCTAATCGCGACTCATCGACAGCTTTGATAGGTGAACTTTGAAGTGATGAATGTTGTACCAGTCCCCGACAAAAGTCATCATAACCATGGAGCTAGAAATAAAACCATAAGATATATGTGTCTACCGTGTCTTCCTCTAGTGCCGGATGTTGTCTGTGACTCATTGTCAAGGTGAACATTTCCACGGAGGCATCGAGTTGTTTAGCAATATGGTCCAAACTGGCCATTCGTTTTTTAATGTTTGATATTTCTTGCGAGCCATGTGAGAGGGAAGAGGATTCGGAAGATGAAACGGACTCGGAAGAAGAAATAGGTCTATCTTGCGATCTAAAGATGAAAAATGAAGAAGGAAATAAAGGAATATACCGTGTTTGTTGTTTTTCCCTCTTTACCCTTCCATAGAAATGTTCCCGTCTCATCTCTTTCATTTCTTGCTTTAAGTAATTTTTTTCAGAGGTTAGGTGCTTGACCTTACTAGTCTAGAAAGAAAGAAGTGACTTATTTGATGAAGAGTAAATTACCATTAATTCGATGATTTGCCTCTGCTCTCGAATCTTCAACAAGTGAGCATCTTCCTTGTTTTTATATTCAGTTCGAAGACGATTTAATTCACTGCTGCTATCTTTATGAGATCGAATCTGAACGTTTAAAGCTACCGGACTGCTTTCCTACCTCATTTTTCAACAAATCCTCTTTCAACTTTGAGTTCTGCTCCAATATCTCCTTTACCAGTATTGACTCTCCAACGGATTCTTTATCTCTCATCTTAAACAGAGTCAGTTTCAATTCTTCTTCGAGTTTTTCTTTTCTTCTCTCCACATCGCCTTTTTCTTTCTCCACCATCAATATTTTCTTTCTCAACAAAGTATTCTCATTCATTACTTCATCGACTTTTCCTCTCATTTCTTGGACTATTCGAATTTGAGAAAGATCAACGCTTAATAGGAGAAAGTGAAGGAACACAAAGTTAACTTACTCGATGCTGGACATTTCCGCCTCTTTGAGTGCCAATTTCTCCCATTCCAGTCGAAGAGTTTCCAATTCTGCTGTCATTTTTCTAATAATGAAAAATCAATGAATTACTCATACTTTTTAAACTCTTCATTAGCTTTTTCCAATCTTTCTGCAGCTATTTTCAATTCGGTTTTTCTATTTTCCAAGATTTTTTGTTGAACGCTGAGACTACCATCTTTTTCCTAGAAATCGAAAAGAGGAGTGCATAAAATAAATGCGATTTACCATTGCTCTGATTTCCATTGAATGATAAAGGGATCTTTCTTTCTCCGCCAATTTTTCCTCCATGATCAACCGTGCATGTTCTAAATCCTTTTTCTTCTGCTCCAATTCTATTCTGTATTCTTCTCTTATTTCACTAAGCTTTCTTTCCATCCTTCCTTTTTCTCTTTCCAGCTCTTCTAACATCTTTCTTTCATACCTGAATCAATAATGGGCAAGACAAGAATCAAACCTTCGTTCTACTCGTCTACAAA
Organism: Oscheius sp. DF5120; assembly: GCA_932521415.1. Classification (NCBI taxonomy): domain Eukaryota; kingdom Metazoa; phylum Nematoda; class Chromadorea; order Rhabditida; family Rhabditidae; genus Oscheius; species Oscheius sp. DF5120. Next base: position 6,211,103 of record OW051462.1, read on the forward strand.
GCTGCTCTGCTACTAGCCTCACTTGAGCATTATTATTTGTTTGTTGAAAACGCTACAACCAATATAAAAAATGTTTAAAAAAAATGACTTACCACACGTGGTTTTTCTACATTATTACTATCTAGATCATATAGATTATTGGAGAGTACCCGATGAACAGCTCTGGTAAGAAGGGACTCCATGTCGAAGGCATTCTTACTCTATTATAAAATACGTAGTGGAAAAGAAATGACTTACCAGTTGGAGATCTTGAAAAGAAATACCACTTGACATGCTCCATGGAGAGTCAAAGAATAATCATGAGGGTATGAAGGGGAAATATCTGGTGGCAGGGGTCCCGTCGCGACAATTCGAGGTTGCTATGTTAGGCGACAACAAACAGATGGCCGGACGTTATGGAAGCAATTAGGAGGGTGAATTGTAATGATCCAGGTGGCTATGGAAAGGTAAAAATGAAGGGTATAGAGGATGGAGGAATCAAATGATGAAAGACAACTCATTAATATATAAAAATATATAAATAGATATTATTAATATATCTTTTAAAAATGATCAATCAGCTGACAATGCTTTCAAACCTTTCGTCCGGACGGCGAGAGGCAGAGAAATTATTTGTCAGGTCAAAGACTCAGCGGAATTTTTTCGCCCGTCCCCTATAATCTCGACCGGTTCACTGTGACATAGCCTTGGCTTGCCGTGTTGCAGTTGGTTCTAACCCAGTATCTCAAGGTACTAAGGTTTTCTGACCGCAGCTTGACTGTGTGTCTAATTTTAAGATTTTTGGATTCGCTTCGCCGGGGTTTTCCGGGAGGCAACTACAGAAAGAGCAAGTTTGAAGTCGAGTATGAGGTTTGGCTTTCAGACAGGAGGAAATACTTAACAAACTTAAGTGGAATATTTGGAAATATAATTTCTCTTATATAACAGGGGTGACAACAGTCTATGTAGTATTCGAGGCAAATACTAAAATCCTCTTTGCTCTTTAACTTTCTATCTACTAAAGTACAGATTGGTCTGCCCAAAGCCAATAATATATTACTAAATTCTACTAGATTCTTTTCTTCAAAAATATTGTTCAATTAATAAACAATTAACAACAAAAAATAAAATAATTATATACAAGATCACATCTAAAGCTTGTTGATGGAAAAGGCTATGATAAGTGAAGCATATAATATAAATAGGGTGAAATCACAGGGCGAAGGACTAGAATGATATTATTTGTTATAACCCATATGGAGAAGGGCATTGCCGGACATTACGGGGAGTATGATGTCATCCATATTGGGACAGACCAGGTTCTTTTCGATAAGAAGCTTTAATTTTGATTCTATCCAATCGGAAACTGTTGTCATGTCGACGGATCTGTCGCCGACTTGAGGAACAGCTTTGACGGACATATTAGGAACACGACGGAAGGCATACCTGAAAGCAAATCAGGGAAAGAAAAGGGAAGACATACCATAAACGATCCGATGGAGGAGGAGGAATATTCACAGTCATTGTCCCTTCAAACATGGAAATTTCTACATTAAGGAGAAGGGGAGTCGAGGAAAATTCCTCCATCAATTTTGCCACACTAGCCATTTTTGCTACCTTCTGAACAATCGTGCTCTGCGCTGCTTTTTCAACGAAGTTGAGGATTTTTTTGCTTCGACGCTCTTTGACTCTAGAATAAAATCTATAAACATAAAGATAAATGACTCACTGTTCTTGCTGATTTTTGGATCCAAAATCCTCATCTGGACTACTTTCCGGGCTCTCTGGGATGTCATCGTCGGAGTAGTGAGCTGCTCGGACCGAGGTTGTAAACCGAGAGACTTCTTTCTCAGCTTGGACCTGAGTAAAGAGTCAGAGATCGAATAAAATGATTACTGATTGTTGTCCACTCTTTAGCTTCATCAAGTTTACACTTGTTTGTAGGACTATCCGAATCCCTCCTTGATATTGCATATCGAAATCAACCCATAATCCCCACTCATCCATCTTCGGCGAGTAAACACCTGTAATGGAGGGAGCAGTGATGCCCAAATTCAATTCCGATAATTCCAGTGTCTCGATGAAATAGGGAAGCTGAATGAAGATTGTTAAAAGGACCGGAGAAGGAGCTTACATGGATTGTAGCTATTTTGCTTTGAATCTTCTGTTTAACTGCAGCGATCCAAAAAGTATCTCGACAGAAATCGAAGAAGATTCTACTGGCTAGAGCATTGATGGATTCAACCAAATCGGAGTTCTCTTCTGGAGTTCCTGGATGCCATTTCATTGTACCTAGATCAATAGAGACTGTTGAACCCCGTTCAGGAGAAGTCACAGCTCGTGCCATGACATCATACATTTGCCTTAAAAAAAGTGAAAAACGGGTCAACGACTTACTTGGCAAACTGGACATGATTCTGTTGATAGTAAATAAACTCTGTTGCCAGGTCGATGGGTTTCTTTCTTTGTTGCGTTTCCTCGGCATCTTTTGGCTCGAAAGGAAGGACATGAGGATCGCAACTAGTGCTTCTCTTCATTTTTGCACCTCCTTCGGATTGTCGAGGTTTGGCACAAGCTTCTCGTAATCTAAAAAGAATATATGAGATATATAAATCCTCACAAATGAAACCATCTTTCTTTCTCTCTTGCTGCCCTGGCAAAGAGATAAATCGACCGTCCTTTATTCTTTCTAGACCTTCCGTTTGATTTTGGATGAAACTCAGAAAGATCGCCGGCCGAGCTGGAACGAACAATTACGCCTGGATCTATAAAATATTATCAATTGCTCAAGAGGTACTCCCCACCTGTTTCATCATCACTTGTCTCACTCTCCGCCGAATAACCTGGATCATCTAAGTCTAGCTTAGGTATCTCTGACAGAATGGGTAGTCCATCTGGAGCCGATCCAACAGGATGGAGGGACACAGATCTAAAACTAATCAGAAAAAAGATAACTTACCTTGACATTGCAGCCCTTGTCAAGTCAATTTCCGCCAATGCGGAGGATTTATTGTCAAATCTAATGTGAATGGGATATTTTCGACTCCACCATCGCCGAGCGGCCAGTCTTTTTGGTCGAAGAGAAACCTTTGCATCGCGAAGATCATAAATGGTTTGGGAAACCATCGTCGGTTGGGCTTGTTTGAGAGTAGGATCCTCGTGGAAGGCATGTTTCAAAACTGTTTTAGCAGGGCGAGATATTCTCAACGTTGTTCCCTATAACAAATTAGGAGGAGAAAAGAAAGGGACTTACCTCCAGGCGAATAAGGACTGAGGCGGCATGATTCACATGATAAGCAGCAGGTGAATACCTCGATCTCAATTCGTTCATCCAACCCTGAAATATTTATTATAGGTCAGTTCCCGCGGAATAACGGGGTTATCAAAGCATAAATGGCAAAAAGAAGGTGATTCAGCCGGAAAAAGCTCAAAGATTACAATTTCAGATAGAAAAATGATTTTTTCCGAATTTCTACTAACAATAAGAGTTGTTTAGAGCTAATAACAATATTTCAAAACTCTTCTACTGACCTTATAAGTAATGCCTTCTCCAACGCCTAAAGCAGATCCATCTGACTGGGAATCTGCTTCATTTCCCAGTTCAATTTCATTAGCTACTACATGATGAATTTCAGTTCCTAATGTCTCTTCTTTGCTTTTTGGCTCAGAGACAAATAAATAAAGAAATAGAATAAAAGATGTATAGAGTCCCCACATAAGACCAGTAAAGAATCCTAAATCATCAATAGAAACGAAGAGAAAGCCGAGACTCACCTGGGAGAATTAGAGTTATGGCGATAAGACATACTAATAGTGCCATCCTATATCGGAAGAAAGGCATATTTTTACATTTTCTAGCAAGAGAATAGCCTAAAGAAGGATTGAGATAGTCGATTGGAGGAGCTGGAGGAATCTAGAAGACTCAAAAGATTTAGAAAGGATAATTACCTCTGCCGAGCTGCTGGATACTTTCGTCAACGTCAGCGCCTGAGTTGTAAACTTCTGAACCTTTTCATCTGTCGCTTCTATAAATATTTTGATATGACAAAGAGCACTCGAAAAACTTCAATCATTGGGATCGTATTTCAATAGAGGAGAGAATAGTTATGATTAAGAGAGAAAAATGTAAACAAGTGAATGGGTGAAAAATATGAGAAAAAGTTCAAAGAGAACAGAAAAATACCTGGTGATTTGGATTTTTTGGACATGATCTTCTTTACTTTGTGTTTAGCCTTGTCGATCACCACGCCAATGGCACTCTGTTCCTGAAAAAAATATATACTCTTGGGTAAACATCAATGTACTTAAATTGAATCTTCAGTCAACAAAAAACATCCATAAGTTAAAAATTATTAGTCTGTCAGCTAAAATGATAAAATCAAAGCTGGAATTGAAACCCTCGTAAACTGATTAATCAATTAGCTTACCTTTTTTGCGGACTTTTTTGAAGGTTTTTCCATTATAAAAAAAAAACTACTTAAACTAGAAAATGGATAGAATTTCACAATGGTAAGCAACGACCAATGTCCGAGGTAGTAGGAATTATTATGTTATGGTTCTGGCGGCTTATTACTTATTTTGCACCCCTTTATCAGGTGTTTCACGCGATGCTAAAAGTCCAGATGTATTTCATAATGAAAAGCAAAGCCATTGCTTATTTGACTTCTTTTCTATAATTCATTTTATAATTCAATGTTCACCTTTGAGTCATTGCTAGCTAGAGATGCCTTATCCGGACTGGTACTGGCTGAATTATCACTCTCCTCTCCACCCGCCGGAATGACATGTTCATCAGGTATCTGAAAGTTAGTAAATAGAGAAAGTGACGAGAATAATATTTCTCACGGCATGCAATATCAGACAAAGGACACGAGTTTATTAAAATAACACATACATGACTCCGTTTTTTCCGTCTAAACATGTTGGAATGGAGGGCGTTGTCTGCGTGGCTTCACAGAGTCAATGGCAAATAAAAGATGCAGTTATTATGCTGGCTGACTTTAGATGACTGTATTGCCTCGTTCGAAAGATAGAAGTTCGAACGAAACATGAATAATGTGTCGGAGAGAGGAAATAACAAGAGAGAGAGAGGACGGCAGAGGAGGAGCCTCGAATCAATGCTCTTATGAAAAAACACGAATCAACGGAGCACGGATGGCGCGAAATAGAGTTAAAATAGGCAATAATTAAGTCTATACCTCATAAAATGCCGTGAAATCATAGCTCTTCCGGTGGGAATCAGAATCGGATGATGAGGAAACCATCATAGGCAGACAAAAGCAATAGTGAAGAAAGAACAACGAGTGAAAAGAGTAAACAACATGTGACTAGTTTCGTGTTCAATGGCCGAAGAGTAAACAAACAACCCCCCATTTTGATCTAATGACCTCACTCCTAGACAGACACGCAGAGACTCACGTATGATGTCGACATCTCATTTTCCGTCTCCTAATAGGTAGAGCAAGTGTTAAGGGGAGAGGGATGGACCTACTGTTGCTTCAATGGCTTCTTCGTCAATAAGATGAGACGAGTTCATGCCATATTCATCATATTTATTGATCAGATCGTTCAGTCGGATAGGAGCGAAAGAAACACGTCCAGAGGAGGACTGTGAGGAAGAAGAGGAGCGTGATCTAGTCGCCATGGTTCATCTTTCTGGAAATAGAAATTTTGAAAAGAAACAAGATAGAAGAAAATCTAAGATTGGGTCATTTTCCTGCAAAAGGCAAATATTGTCTCGAATTGGACAGAATAGCCTGATTCAGGTGTTCCAATAAGGTCACTGGCGCCAATCCTCTAAAGCTTGAGTCTGTGTCTCTTTTTCACCAAATTTTCTGATAACGTCAATACGTATTAATTCCCTCTGTTTACTCCACCTTCAAAACACGAAAAGATCTTTATTTTAGCCAGGAAATCAATATCGGTAAACAATAACGCGTGATACAGATAATGAGGAGAAGGAAAGGAAAAGAAAGGTGAGATTGATAGGGAAAGAAGCGAAAGCAAGTTTTTTTGGTCAAAACACTTCAGCCGTTTGAACTATAGATAGAGAAACGCGACTAAATCGCAAATTATCATCCAATCTGGCTGGACAAAAATGTCGAGCAGATAGTTTACGAAAAAATATGGTCTGCAAACAATGATTCAATGTAGTGAGTACAAAGCCTCATAGCTTGTTGATTGTCCTGGAAAAATAAACAAAGGAAGAAATTGACTTGTCATCTTTTAATTTCTCCCTTAAAAATAACTCTATTGCTGACGAGGAAAATTAAAAAAAAAAGAAGAATTAAAGAAAGATTAGAACATCTGCACTGAAGGGGTCCGCGTATCAGCTAAGAGTCGTTTTTCAGCTGATTATACAATAACTGCAACAAGTAGAACACCCGTATATCTATTGTAATCTGGAAAAAAAAGCCAATCCTTATCTGTCTGCAACCGACTTTCCCGTGACTAGAAAAGCGCGCTTTTATTTAGCCAATAATACACAAACAAAAGCCGATGATGCCAATAGAATTTTACTTCATCAGCGACGACGGATCAAATCCGTGTAATCTCATTGATTGTAAATCTCTCGTGTGAAAATAAGAAATGTTTTAAACAGCTAAACAATAGAAAAAGTAGTCGGCGACCTCTCTTTGGTTACACTGCAAATGCGTCAGCGAGGAATTGTGGGTCATGTGAGCGGATAGGCGTCACTCAGGTTTTTCAGGATTCACGTGCTTGCTCACTGTGCTTTTTCTATCTCCTTATTCTTTTATCTTATAATTTTTACAACAAAGAATAGCTGAGGAAAGAAACTACGAAACGACGGGGAATGCCGGTGAGTCAGCAACAAATCTCTTAGTCTTAAAAGGATATGCCATGAGTCGGTCAGACTGATGATTCAAATTCACTCACTTTATGCGAACGGCTATATAGTCTACCGTTCTATTTTTCCCATTTTACGTTTCTTCAATCTATCTTTGATTTTTTTAAATTCTTCGATGGCTAAAAAGGCGAAGATTGTCGAAAAAAATTTCAAACACTTAAACTCTCAATCTTTACCTTCCATTGTCACCCACCCACTTTTGCTTATTTTCAATGATGCCGATTTATATCACATGAGGTCCTCGTGACATTAAAAGCATGTTCACAGTCCGACCCGGGAAATAGCCAAACACTTACAGTTCTTCAAAGATAACCCTTTATTTCAGGATCTAGGAATTGATTGTTCTTTATATCATCAGTTATGCAAGCTGTAATCGCACTTTGTCATTTTTGTGAAACACACGGACCTCGTGTTGTTGTCACATGTCAACCGATGAGGTCGCTTCCGAATGTTGTCACCTCACCCGTTCCTGCTGGATACGATCGCTCCTCAGTAAGTCTCAGTAAATGACAAGAGGGAATAAAAAGAATTTTTATTGTGAAGGCAAATTTCCTGTCTAATTAAGTTCGTAGTTTATTAGACCAGAGAACTAGACAAGAATAGGACAAACGCGAATGCAACATGGTAGCGTGGGAACGGCATCTTTGCAGGGGATACCCTAACAGAAAACAGTCCCACGATAAAACAAGGTTACGCTTATGACTAATTTCATCCTTGATCTATCCAGGAGAGGTATACATTGTCATCCTAAATATTGTTCAATGAAGGAAAAGATTACTAGAAAAGACAGAAGGGAAATTATTTCACAATGGGTGGTACTTCCATAATCAATCTACTTAATATTGAATTTTCTGAATAAAATACTTCTAAATCAAGAAGGTAACTGCAAAGCCTCAGGATTTTTGAATGAAAACTGAGTTATTAAAATGAAAAAATCGCCTGAATGTCTCTTTCTGCGCCAGATGATATAGCATTTATATCTTATAACAATGCGTATATGGAAAAGTGATGATATCTAAATGCTTCTTTGAATGGCTTTTTATAAAGCTCGATTGATGGTTTCCCCCAGAAGATAAAAACCCATTGTACTTTAAAATTGTTTTCAGGAAGGAGTGAATATCGATGCATCTACATCCTCCGCCCCTGAACTCCTTCCCGCCTATTATGGTGATTGTTCCCGAACTTACATTGACTCCGAGGAACGGTAATCCTTTCTTCTCTTTTTTCCTATTTCTTTAGATGTGGCGCCTGTACCTCATTGGGGACACAACAATGTCTGCTATCAAACGATCACCAAAATAAGACGTCGTATGTCACTTCTCAGGTATTCTATCCTCCTTCCGCTTGTGTATTTGTTAGACTACATTGAAAGAAGAAGTTCATAGACGACTGAAAGACGCATGTAATCGGTCGCTTTCGTGGGAAGTGGCAGTGCCGGAAAGTTCGGGCGAAAAGCAACAAACTAATACAAAAGGTAGAGAGTGTACTCGAACCGATTATTGTTTAGGTATTCGGATAGCAGACATTCCTGTTCCAGATTTTGAAAAAATACAGGAAGAGGAAGGACATGTCTCGTTTGGAGACGCAGAAATGGGAATGTGTCTGGCTTATAGATTTCGGTGGGATACTATTCTTGTTTTATTGAGAGATTTTTAGGATACACGATTCAAAAGCAAGGGGACTAAAGAGACTTTTCTCCTTATTAATTTTAACCCAAGATCCTTCTTCTCTATCTGTCCATCATGACTTCTTTTTAGAATCATTGAAACGGATGAAAAACGCATTACAGGTTAGAGAGACAGATCATAGAAAATAGAAAAATTATAGACCCGAGCGTATGATGTTTTCGCGAAAGAAGCCAATAGCAGTATGAACTTGCCACAGCGTACACTTGCTAGCGTCACAATGCACCATAGGATGATAAGGGACAAGGTAAGTAGAAAAATAACAAAGAGGTGATAGGAAATTAATGAAATTATAAGCAAATTTATATGACATAGATAGACAATAAGTATGATTGCTGAAACATTAATAATGGTTTCGCAACAAAAAGAATTGTGAAAGCGCAGTATCCAAAAATGTATTCTCTGCTTTTTGTACTTGCTTTCTGGGAAAGTTTCTGGCTGTTATTTGTATGAAGCTCCCGTGGTAACATTTTTTATTCTTCCTTCTTTCTTTATTAGCTGCAGTGGTCCATTACGGTGCTTTGTAAATATAGTATATAATTATTTAATTCAAGCAGTATCGAAAAAGCTATTTACTTGATAAAGCAGCTGAAAAGTTCCAAAGATAGGTGGAAAGTTTTCGCGAAACGTTACACATGAAAAGCGCGTGGAACAGATGATCTGAACATTATTGGCAAGTTGTTTATTAACTTATTTTCACCTTTTTGTCGAAGTTTGGTCAAGTTTTTGTTGTGACATAGAGTATATCTAGGGGCTTAACTTTCTAAAAAAAAGAACAGAACAAAAATCAGAAGATAATAAAAAATACAGTATGAGTAGTATGTAATACAGTTCGTTAATATTTTGTGTTTATTAAAATGTAGGGGGGGGGGGGGGGTGTTATTTAAAAGTAGCGCTAGCAAAACTCCTTGGTAGCATTTTGTTTAATGAATGCAATACTCACCTATGATGAAATTAGCCGTTCTGTTACGATGGGCTGGATAGCAACAATATGGATCCACAGTACTCCAGCCCATTGATACCGCCTTTGATAAGGGGTACTGTAACACGTTAGGGTTGAGTTTTACGAGCGCAGGATGACAATTGAATTCCCCAGTCTTGAAATTCCTCGTTATAATCATATGAAAAATGATTAGTACAAAAACTAAAGGACTGGCAGAGAATGAAAGCATTTCTATCGATAACGTATTTGTGGGGAAGGGGGAGGGGGTGACTTCATTAGTTCCCAGTCATTTATGGATTGATTACAATTGCCCGAAATGCAGTAAGAATGCCTTATTTTGGCATCACAGCTTTCATTTAGAAGACAGTTGGATTACAGATAATAGATGGAATGTTATAAGAACGAAAGGTAAAACAAGAAAGGAAGAAAGAATGAGACCTAAGTAGAACACAAAAATTTGACTAGATTCGCGTCTTGCCACGTATGAATTGATTTCAAAATAGGAGCGAGGAAACATCTCGTCATGTTGAGCAAGGAGGACGCCGTATGACATAATTTATTATGATACTATGGTCCATGAGAGATGGATAGTACGATGTGGGAGAAACTATTTAAATCTTGATCACATCACCAATCGGATCCTCTTTCAAACATGACCCCCTCAACAGCCGAAAACTTATGTTTTTCAGGTGGAACTCGACACAACACGGACGCTGCAAGTATTGACGGGCTCGAATGATATCTTCTCAGATTTACATTGGTAAGTTTTTGAACTTTTGAAGAATTGGACTGAAATAGCTTTTAAAATCTTAGATTTGCGGAGATTAGCCAAGGGTTCGAAAAAAGTGGTAGGGGGGGGGATAAGCGGCGGAAAGGAATCATAAAGTCTGGAATTGTTTGATGAAAGAGTGATACATAAAGGAAGGCGAAGATAATAACCGTGGGGAGGAAACGGCCGGTATGAGTCAGCCCGCGGCGAACAGTGTGCGAAATTAGCCGTCGGCAAGTTCCGTTTTTTTTGTCTTCCAGCCCGCTCGCCGATGGTGGCTGGCATCCCCTTTTCCCTGTTTTTCAAATCTAAATGCCTTTTCATCTTCTCATTCTCTCTCTCCCTTCTCGTGCTCCACGCTTCTCGTGTTTGCCGTTTAGACCGCAAACAGTGGAGGTATCGCATAGCAGAGCAAAGAGCCGACCCTTTTGTTCCTTTACTTTATGCCGAGCACGGAGTCCTCTTCTTTTGAACTTCTCACCATGTCTGCGATACAGTAGGCTGATTAATAATTGGTATCGGGTTGTATTGCATCACCGAAGAGATGTGTTTGTTATCGCTTCGTCATCTTATCTACTTTCATTTTGTTTCCAATGACTTGTTTATTTTATTCGTTTATTTCATTTAGATTTATTCATTAGGTTCAAAAAATCCTCTTTCTCTCCGCTGTTTATTGACTGTGAAGCCCTTCTCTCATCTATCATTCAATAGAGAGCGTGAGAGAAAGAGCAGACCACCCGCTGTTTGTATATCAGTATATATATTGATGAGATGCATCTGAATAACTGATTATTGACATTTTCGGACAAACCTTTTATCGTTCCCTCTCTCAGTGTTCGCTTAAAGTCTTCCTCTCTCTTCCCGGATAAATTAAACATGCGCCGACTGTCGAATGAGGCGCGAAGCTCATTAATTAGAGAGAAGAAGGAGAGAGTTGGATGGAATCCATTGTCGCCTTGACTGCTCCCAGGGCTACGCAAATGAGCAGGTGGTGCCTTGCGCTTGGGCGATTAATGCTTAATTGACCATAGTCCAGGATGCAACAAGTGCATGCAGTAGGCTATAAACTCTTTTCCAGAAAGTACTGTAGAGTGAAAAAGTGGTTGAAGAAAGCTTAGGCTATTTTGAACTGGACGGATAAAGCAAAAAAGAAATGAGCCGTCTTGGATATGATGACAAGATTTTCATTGACTAAGAGGATCGATTATTAGAACACGAAACACAGGAAGGGCCCGGCCGAAAAAAGCATAACACCCTTGCGTAAACAATCTTGAATCTCCTTCTTTCTACCCGGCTTTGTCTCTCTATCTCTTCCATAAAAGCGGAAGAAAGTTCTTTCCAACTAGTTCAAAGGTTTTGAGGACCAATAAAGTTCACTAAAGAGGCAAAGTTTACGAGCGGAACGATCGGCAGATTGACTCGTCCTCAATCCTCTCCCTCTCACACAGTTAGAGAGAGAAGTACTGCTGTCCTCCTGAGCTCCGCATCGATTGTAGCCGAAGCGGGGAGAGTGAAGAGCGTCATAGAGGATCGCTTATGAAATAAACGACAAGTCTTTCGACGCTTCCAAGATCTCCGGGGAATAGTGGATGGATGAATAGTACCTTCTTCATCCCGTCTATGAAAAATCCTTCCTCTTTTTTAATCTCTGTCTGTACAGAAAAAGATCTGTTCTTCCCTCTCTTGGCCAACTCCTTGTTACTCGCTCGATTTCCTACCCTCGTTCTCTCGCCTGTTGGGCGGGGCCTTTCCCCTCTTCGCCGTCTGCACTCTGCCTCACTTCTCGGTTGTTAGTTATGCGTGCCTCACCTTCACCGTCCTCTACTTTGGAGGAAGCTGAGAAGGGATTTCAGCTATCAATTACAAGGAAGAAAGGTCCATCGGCCAGCTGGCAATATCGACAGAAATTTTCTCTTCTAACCTTTTCAAGGACGGGATTACGGGACAACCTTGGCAGTCATTTTATGGGTTTGACCGCAGTTTACCCTACAATCCACTAATCCGTCGTTTACAACTCAAAGTAGCGAGGAGAGATGTTTAGCACCAGATGTGGAGTTGCCCTGTACACTAAAATAATCGGAAGAAGTTTCCCCGTACGGTAGTTTTGCTCATTGGTCTCCTCTCGGCCAAAGTGCCAATTGGAACATTGCGCCATGCTGCGCAGAGCTTTCGTTTCTCTCTTGCGTAACGCTCCCCTTTCTAGACAATAATCCGTTATCTTCTTGTTTGTCTTGTTATCTTTTTCCTTCGCTTCTTTGATGATCATTTTATTTCAGGTGCATGATGTGGACACTTAGGACACAGACGATGAGATTTAAAGACCAGCTGATGGAAGGAAGCCCAACTCAGGATATGCTGGTGAGTAGATAACTTTGTTTACGCGAAGCAGTCAGAGGGGTTTTTTTAGGGAAGAGAGTATGAAGCCAAAATTACTAGCGTTTGAATTAAAAGAGCAATTTTCAAGTGTTTTTCATAAAAGACGGCAGTTAATGACGAAAACAGGTCCTAAAATAGGTAATAATTGCTGAAAGAGTCATAATATCGGTAAAATTAGAAAGAAGTAATACGGTTCTACAAAGATATATGTAACCATACGAGTTTTTTCCGTCGGTGTCGTACAATAGAATTTGCTTAAATGCAGCTAATTTAATTTAAATTTTCCTAAATGGAATTTGTTTTTTGTCAATTGAAATAGACAACAGTGATTCTAAGTTGTAAAAGATAGCAGTCAGATATGGAAAATTATTGATGCATGTCGTGAATGATCAGCTACAGTATGATGTACTGATACGTAATCATGTCTCCTCCCCGTCTATTCCAAGCTAGCTCTTTCTATTTGCAAACTTGTTGATCTCTGCTTGTTTTCTCAAACCATCTCTCTCTCTCTCCTTCTTTTCCCATTATCTTGACTCCAAATAACACCTCTTTTTGTTGCAAATGGAGACCAATTAGAGATTTTTCTTTCGCACGCGATCATCTTTCAAAAAAAAGAGAATACGGTAGAGTTTTTTTATTTACACATACCGATTATGGGATGGATGTTATTTCCACTGCTCTCCAGGTGCAGGACATACATCATAAAGAAACATATGCGACGCGGGGATCGTTTTATATAAATTGGCCATATGGCTGAAGCAACGAATAGCCAACCCTGGTAACGCAGCTGCAGTCTCTTATTTCTCCTTATACAGTAGGACATCCTTCACGCCCGTGTGTGTGTTGTGATTCTCGTCAGATAAGAGGACGGCAGACGGCAGCCGGGCTAATGAATGCTCGACCAGGGAGAAGTCCCTCCGGATAATGCCATACTTGTTGATGCGTAGAGGAAAAAAAGGAATCTGCTTACGAAAGAAAGGGACCCTCTTATCAAACACCGAGTCATTCAGCGTTCTCCATATGACGTAGTCGGTTATTTAAAGAAACACAGTGACCTGCAAAGAGGCAGCTTGACACGTAGGATTCAAAGCTGTCATCGCCAGCGGTCACAGGGGAGGCTATATCTTTTATGACCTTCAAAAAGAAAGGACGATAGGGGGCAGTAGTCAACAGCCTTAGGGCCTATTTATCACCCTATCTTTTTTCCAAGAAACATTAAGGAAAACTTGGTAAAAATAGTCGTCGATTTGATATGTTTATCAGCTAAAATGTTTAATTATGGTTTATTTACCAATAATTAATTATGTCGTTCCAACTGATTTATTTCCTTTTCCTTTGACCGTATAGGACAGCCCATTATTGCTCCTCTAAATATGCGTAATCATAGCTTGAAATGGACTACATTCTGCTTCAAAGCCACCGCACCAGAGGGAAGGCAAATGGGCTAAGCTAACGGCATAATTTCACAAAGGAGCCGCCATGGACATAAGCGGGTTGCCATTCTTGAGGTTTCTGTAGTTTTTAAAAGTCTTATTGAACCAGGGTGATTCCTAGATAAGCTGTCTATTTGATGTTTCTCGATCGGTTGATCGTTTACACAAAATTCCGTTGTCCGTTGAAAAATTATTGGTTCAGTCATACACGGGGAGACAACCAGCACAAACAATGATTAATACTCTGCGGACATTCTATTCAGTTCGTCTTATTTTTTCTTCTTTTCTTCTTGTTATCATTTTCTTTTCAGGTTCTGATGGAAATGCAACGCTCTGACATCGTGGAATTAGACCTCGATCAGCCAAATCAAGCCGAACTGACTCTCCAGCAATTGAGGAGTCTTCGATATATTTCGAAAGAGCTCGAGCAACAAAAAGATCTTGATGTGTTGATCGTTCATGTTATTACGGGTGGACAGGTCAGTAACTATCTTTCGACGCGGTCAACCGAAGGGAGGGGGGATACTGTAGAGAGTAATTTTGGAACGGGTTCCTGTATCAAATTGTGAGAATGATCTCCACCCTCTTCTCCTCTTTGTTCCTTTGTGTTCATCGAGTAATTTGCATACGTCGACATACACACACAGCCAGCCAGGTCAACTTACATAATGCATCTTGACAATATTTGTTCGAGGATTTGACGGCTGATGAAAGATCAAGAGGCAAAGGAGAAGGAGGGTAATTACTGAACTGAAGATGTTAATTAGCCAAGGAGGGGGGATAATTGGGTACAGTAGGAAGACTTAATTCATCACCTAGTTGTCAAATTTACATCTTTAATGGATGACTAGATATTTCTTGCACTTTTAAGACTAATAATACCACTAAGAAAATGGTAGGGAAATGACAGCAATTTGAGAAAAACTTTTCTTCGTTTTGATAAAATATAGCCATTTAGCTTTCTGTAATTACGTACTTCGTTTTTATACCTTATTTTTGAATTTTTATGTTTGATCTTTCCCAGCTTAACTTAATTCTGTTCCTAGCTGTTATTGACTTCTGCTGCCAATATAAACTGTCTTTTAACCACAAGAAGCCATAACTGAACAGATTGAATTCTTTATTGGCCATTGAGACGCAGCAAGCTTTTTTTGCATTTTGAGTATTGCCTTTTCAAATAGGAACATTCCCATGTTATTTTATTTCAGATTGTCGTCCAAAGCAGTCAAAAGGCGCTGGCTAAGCAGTTTCTGCTGGCAATCTCCAATCTTCTCCCCATCGGGTGTCTTCGCATTAACAACAATGCCGACCGGCACTATGAGCCGACCGAGTAAGTGTTGCATTTTCTCCAGATTAAATCACGGCCATTAATTCCTTTTTATGTTCTCAACTGAATTAGACTTATTAACTGAGGAGGGGGAAAAGAAAGACAGCTGTCTGTCTCACGGTCATCAGATATATGTCCGATTATCCGCCTCACTGATTAGTCTCTCTCTCTCTATCCGATGGCCTCCGAAATTCTAGTATTTGTAATTAGATCACCATGACATGCAACACGAGAGAAGCGTTGCTCGTTGGTCGAGGGAGGGAAAGTGTATTGAAATTAGTCGCTCTTTGCAGGTATAACATGATGGCCTGTACAACTCCCATCTCCATTCCGAGAAATGTTCTTCGCGTGTTAATCGTCGGCGAGGACGAGCTGAACAAGTGTCAGTTCCAGGTCATTGATCGACCCGAATTGCCTTCAAAATATCCGAAAATCTTAGACCGTTTCAAATCTCTTATCCTCGGTTAGTTTCTTCTTCTTTTCAACTTTTCTCTAGATGATGACGTAACTATCAGTACTCTCAAAGCTACAATGAACAGTACTCGAGAGGAATGGCTAGCCAGGGCGAAGCTTCTCTATCAGCTGGAGCAACAGGCATTGAGAGACATTCGCTTTCGTGAGAAGGCTGGAGATGTTCTCAAGTTTGTTATCCCAGCGACAGAAAATGTGAGTCGGTCTTAAATGTGAAAGATAAGTGCCTTCTTTCAGGACAGAACTATGCTCAAGTTCTGGCAGAACGGTCTGGCCCAGTCGTATCGAACTGGGGTCATCAATACCATTATGGAGAATCTACAACGGCAACGTCGTTGAGGATTGGAGAATTTTTCATTCACGCTGGTCGTGCGATCTCACTCCTTCCCCTAACCTTCATTTCATCCCTATCCGGTCTCAATATTCCCTTTTTACTGCTTGGAGAAAAGCTCGGTCGTGCTGCCCTCTGCTCACTGTCCCTTCTTTGGGCTCCTCGACCGACCTTTTCTTCTTTCATTTTGAGATATTCGGTTCTCTTGTATATCCATCTAGTCACTCATCTAGTGCAATCCACCTATCCTCCTTCTTGTCCTCTAATGGGTCTCTGTTCTTGTGGTAGTCGTGTATATATTGCATTATACACCCCCGGCCTTTTCATTGCGGGATTCTCATCATACTATATTCCATTTTGTTCTATTTTCTTTACGAGCTTTTTATAGGAGTATTTGAGATAAATTGGTTGTATTCGAACGGTTGTTGTTTGTCGGATGTCGGACCCGAACCGGCTGGCGGGTTAATAGAGGACGAGAGAGAGACATGGAAGAGCGGTCCCACGCCAATTTTCGCGTCAATCGTGTTGCGCAGAAGGAAGGGGGAAGTGGGGGAATTATCCTCGAATAAGGGTGAGAAGGTCAAACGACAGGTGAACTAGACGAGAAACGGAAGGGCAATATAAGGCCAGATGAGGCCAAAGTAAGGCTACAGGACGAAACTGTCCCGTTTTGAAGTTGTGATATTTAGTTACATAAATGGAAACTTCTTTGAGCAATTGGTAAAAATTTTGCTATTGAAATAATGAAAACGATCTATTTGCTTAAGCATATGGCTTCCAGTAAGAAGAAAGAGTAAATTCCGGCCTAACTATTCGAAACGATCTTTTGATTTTAAAACTCGTTTTTTTAATAAAATGAGGTATATCGATACCATCGACAACTGAGAACCATGAGCTTCTCACCATTTCAAGGTTCTAGAGGACTAATTAGAAAATCAGCTTTGTTTTGTATGGAGGAACCTATCTGAAAGTATTGTAAAACATAGAACATAGAAAAGTTAAAAATAAGATAGAAATACTACTCACAATGAATAGGATCTTTTGTGCAGATTTATTATTGAAACACTTGTCTACACAATAGCCGATCCTTTAATGTGTTCCGTTGATGTTTATCATAGAGGTAAATCATTCCATCTTCACAGACACATAACTTTACAGCTGAATTCAAAATAGATAATAAAAGTTCTGGTTTTTCTTAAAAGGAGCAACTATCGATAACCATCATCCATCCTTGAAAGATGATTGTCTATTCGTAGTCGCACAAACTAAACTCTGTTTGTTTGATACTGACCAAACGAGAAGTTTCTCTTTAGTGAAAAGGTGTCATTTTTAGAAAACAAACAAACGTTTCTGACATTTTTTCGTCGAATGAAAAGTCATGAAAGACGAGATCAACATTACTTTGAACTTACTTGTAAACTGCAAGTACATGGTATAGTACATGGTATTGAATGTTTCCTTCACTCGTTCAACACGTAGTTTCTGCTTTTCTGCACAAAGCATAAAACATAATTTTTTTGTCTAACAATAATTAACGAAAGCTATCCTTTACGGCGTCATAAAAATAGATATAATCTTTCGGTACAAATACCTAAAGGATTAGTCATCCTATTAGCCACCTGGGATCTTTCTGAAAACTACAAGAGTCATTTGTAATTTTTAAAGTCAACTATGACCCGCTCTGACCGCAACTACTAGCTTCTCTCGAATGGCACTTTGTATCTCTCTCTCGATCACCGTCGCTCGTATCCACTCGAACACCCGCCACCGCCTCTTTCCGGATTTCAGCAGCTGATTTCACCACTTTCTCCATCTCAAATTGTTCTAAATTTCATCGCAGGTCTCTAATCCTATGTTGCTGCGTTTGATACTCTATCTTTCTTTAACATTTTATTATATAAATGGCAAGTTTTTATGGACTTTGCCCAAAGAATGGATAAGATTTAGGTCAAACGAGATCCTGTGACGATTCAAATTGGTGCCAAAATGGTGGAACATGCTTGATCAACAGTGGTAAGTTCTCTCCTTCTACGTGTTCACGTCACATGTTGTCGCTCGGCTGCAAACAGTTTTCGAGCACCTGTGCCAGTCCATCAAACGGTGGGGGGACACACCCGAAAAGAATAAGTAGTGATACTCGGGCTGTTTTGTGATCTACAAGGGAAACAGACTTCAGATTTTTCATAGTGGTACCATCATTTTTAGCCAGTCCTGCTTCGAGACGATGTCGAGATGATGAGGTCTTTTATTCTGGCTCGTGTTTCTCTTTTCAACAGACTGCTCTGCAATGGAATGATGTAAGTATCTATCTATATATTTAATTTTCTTCATTCAGGCCGCACTTTTCTGTACAGACCGAAATGCCTCTTTGTCTTTTCCACAGACACCTGACGATCAAAAATTCCTATCTACCTATATTCAAGGAGTGTTGTATGTTGGATTGAACCTAGGTTAGTCCTCTTGCATTCTTTTCCATCCATGAAAAATATTCAGATAAATCAACTTCTGGTGTCTGGATAGCTGTAAGATCAAAAGAAAACAACACCACCCCCGCCTGGGTATCATATCCAGGTTCATATTTAGTTAGCAACCTGTATTGGAAGCCTGGAGAGCCAAATATATTTCCTGATTGGAATGGTAACCTTCTTCTGTTTATCACCTATTGATTTAGATGTTTGTGTCTCTGTCCAAAGTGAAACGATGTTCCTCAGCTGGCAAACACAGAGCTGTGATCGAAGAAATTATGTTGTCTGCCAGCGGCAACTAGACCAGATAGCTGGTACGATGAGTTCACTATTATTCAATATATTCCAGAATCTAAGGTCCTTCCTCAATGTTCCTGTCCTTCTGGCTATATGGGACAACAATGTGAGCAGACAACTAGTGGAGCTCCTTCGGAAACGGCTTCTCAGCAAAAAGTCGTATGTGGAGGAGAGCCGCTTTCTTTCTCTTGTCCAAATAGTGGAACTATAGTAGTGGATTACGCATCCTATGGAGCTATTGTAAGGGATTTTGATTTCTTGAGTAGTTATTCAGGGTGGCTATCGCTGTACTGACAGTATCTCCGGTTCTTCTAGTCTAACATGCACGAATCCTGACTCTCTACAGACCTTAGTCAATAGGTAAACATCTCAAATTGCTTATTTTTGAGCTCAACAGGTGTCAAGGTCTTCCTTATTGTGAGATTTCCAATGTGAATGATCTCTTTCCTGAGACGCCATGTACTGTAAAAGAAGAACTCCAATTACAATATCGAATGCGATGTATTAGTGGCAAGCTTCCCTTTTTTTGCTCTATTTTTTCTAGAAGTTACTGCATCTTGTCCCTCTGATGCTTTCTATATGTCGGGAAGATGTTATTCTTTATCCAAAGACAAGAGAAAGGTCACCCAAACAGAGGCGTCTGAACGATGTCGTCTACAAGGTGGCCAACTACCAACATCGCTGAATCAGCTACAAAATGATGAGATAGTTCGCCAAGTGATTCGTCAGTCGAAAGGAGGCGAGTTCTGGATTGGATTGGTTCAAACTCCTGGAGGTCCTGCCTGGCAGGATGGTAGTCAAGTAACTTATACGTGAGTGATATCCAACGAAATGGAAAATTTTTTAGGCCATCTGGATCAGATCTATCCAGTGGATATGGATGCTTCCTGCTGACAGTTTCTTCTGATGGAAATGGACGATGGATATCTGCTAATTGTCGACAAACGGCCAGCTATATCTGTCAATATGCTCCGAATAGTGAGGATATTTTGTAAGAAAAAAAAGAGGAAAAATGTTCAGGTGATGATAGACCAAGGCAACGAATCGAGCTACCTACCTCCACCCCAGGAGCTGTCTTTAAATCAACTGCCGAGTGAGCCTGGTTTATTTCTGGACAAATATACCCCCCTCCCCCCGTGTGACAGTTGACGGTTTTCTTTTCGAATTACTGAATCTATCAACTTTCGCAGCAGCCTTGATCCTTTCGTGCCCGCCCTCCCCCACTGACTCACTGGCCCCCCCAACCGGTCGCCGTTTTTGGCCGCAGGCTGGTAGCTCTTTTCCTCTATGATTTGCATATTTCTTTTATTCTTTGGATTTCGACTGGTAGCTACTGTTAGTGAGACGAACGACAGGTAGTTTTTGATTAGGGGAAAGTTCACCTATTCGCCGAAAAGACTAGTGAAAGGTCGACTAGTTTAAAGGCTAGTAACGACAAATGAAGGGAAATTGGTCTAAAACGTAATTTTTCGTGTGCTTCCAAGTTTTCCTCACTTATCGGGTCCTACGTTCTATATAAATCCCGCGTTCTCATCTAAAAACCGGCTCTCCCCCCCCCCCCCTCCCCCCTGGTATGATGTAGAAACAGTCAAAGAATCTCCCTTCCTTTAATGGATGTTCTTGGCTCGTTGTTTCTGTCAACATTCCCGCGTTGTCCATTTCAAAAGCCATCGCCCTCAGTGACCTGACCGGTCTTTTTCGACAAACAGAGAAAGGGTGAACTGCCGGCGGCGTTCCAAACTGTGACCGTTGTCTTTTACACTCACTTTTTGCAGCAATCGAGTCGTTGAAGATCTTTTCGGACCGGCGAGATATTGTTCGGAACAAAAAGCGAGGGGGGTGACTTTCCCACAGACGAGAGTATGTTCGACGTCGACTATTCCATGTCCAGATCCGGAAAACATCGTCGGTAAGAGGACTTCTTTAATCAAAATAAGATCATAGGAACCATTTCTCGATATTGTAATTGTCAAACAGCCAAATGGGATCCTCCAGATACATCGAACTGCACGCATAAATGGGTGGCAGAAGTACGTGATTCATTGGATAGAGGCGATCCCGCAGAAAATGTCTCTGCCCAGCTGTCTACTAATCTCAAGTAAACCTTCCTAATCTTCCTTTTCATGCGTTTCTAGCAAAACAGTTGCATCTCTGTTTGGTGGAGATATCCTGGGAAGTGTTTCCTTGTCGAATGATGTTTTAAATCTAGCAAAGAACCAATATGCTCAGTTAAGTGATAGGAATGATAGATATATAAGAGCCACGTCATTCACAGAGGTAAGTAGACCTTAAAATAAAGGAAAGGAAAGGTTAGAATCTAGGAAATTCTGGGGATAATCTTCTCTCGTCTCAAGTTGTTCCTGTTTGGGCTGAGCTAGATGATAATCGACGAATCGATCGCGCTTCTACGTAAGAATCAGCTGTTTTTTCGGCGAAGAGAACTGTTTTCAGACTGATGAGTGTCCTCGAACAGACAACACTCCTTCTCGCTGATTATAGTGTTCAGGGACAGACGAAACTGAATTATATCAACTGGGGTGGGTCACGTTTATTATAAATTTTGAGACTTTTCGAATAAATTCTTTTTATTAGTAATTATTTTCAGCAATGGAAGTATCTGTAAAACAACCAGAAGTTGTGAATCCAATGGGACGAGGGTTTGCTCCTGTCATTCCAATGGACGATGCTGGAGGATCTGCGTCTGTTCCAGCTTCTTCTTTTGGCGATGAAGCCCTTGATCCAGTTACTTTCGGCTTCAGCAGGTCTCCTTCCATCTCTCTGCCTTCTCTCGGCACCTTAAGTAGGATTCTTCACTCATCAAATCAGCAATGTTTCAGAATCCTCCTCCTCTGCCAGCAATATCAGTCCAATGATAGCCGTCTCAGCAACACAAAACTCTCCCGGCATAGCCGGTGATTTTGCAGCTAACCCTGTCCTGGATAGGAATCGACTTCATCTGGGATATTATGTCTTCACAACTTTTGGCTCTATCCTCTCCACCGATCCATCTACAATCATCAATTCCCATATTATTGGAGCTTCCGTCGATGATGCGACTCGAAGCCTCCAGCTGCCGGCTGATCAACCGGTTACTTTTACTTTTTATCATCTTAAAAAAACCGGTGTCGCTAATCCGAGATGTGTTTTTTGGGATTTGGAAAACAAGTTAGTCATCGTATATCTCCATTTCTACTGTTTCTAGGAAGTGGAATTCCGATGGCTGTACTCTTCTTTCCACTACTCGGGATGCTTCTCAATGTGCTTGTACTCATTTGACAAGCTTTGCTATCCTCATGGACATCTCTGGTCGATTCAATTCACCTTCCAGTGCTCCTGGCCCAGCGTTAGACATAGTTTCCACTATTGGATGTGCTCTTTCGATCGTTTGCTTGATTCTCTGTGTGATAGTCTTCACCTTCTTCCGGTAAGGCTCAACTTCTAAAAAAGCCCTTTCAGGTCTCTGTATAACCTTCGCAACACAATCCATCGCAATCTTTGTCTCTGCCTTCTAATAGCTGAGTTAACCTTTGTCATTGGCATCGATAGAACTGACAATCGTACTGGCTGTGGTGTCGTGGCCATCCTTCTACATTTTTTCTTCACTGCTGCTTTCTGTTGGATGTTATTGGAAGGCTATCAGCTCTACATGATGCTTATTCAAGTCTTCGAACCATCTAAAACACGAGTTCTTCTTTATTACATCTTTTGTTATGGATTTCCTGCTGTGTTGGTGGCAGTAACGGCTGGAGTGGCATGGGATAATTATGGAACCGATACCTAGTCAGTTGATTTACAAAATAATATATACCTGCTTCAGCTGTTGGATAAATACTGCCACCCCAACCATCTGGGCATTTATCGTCCCTGTCATCATTGTCATTCTCTCCAACGTTGCCTTCCTTCTTATTGCCTTGCGTGTCGTCCTTTCCGTCAAAAGTAGAGATCGAACCACTGGTGATCGAATAGTCGGCTGGTTGAAAGGCTCTGTCATGCTCCTATGCCTTCTGGGTATCACTTGGGTTTTTGGTTTTCTCATGGCTGTGAATGGAGGTGCTGGCACGGCTTTTGCGTGGATCTTCACTATTTTAAATTGCACTCAAGGGGTGTTCATTTTTATACTTCATGTGGTATTGAATGAGAAAGTTAGATTAGTGGTGATGAGATGGATTAGGACAGGAGTCTGCTGTCTTCCAGAAAGTTCTTCAGCATACAATAGCAGGTAGGCTAATTACTGAAGAGTATAGATAGAAGTTTAGAAGTTACTTGAGTAGCCGACAGAGAATTTTAAATATGGTAAAGGCTCAACAGATCAGTCGAAGTGCACCGAGTACTGCTAGTACGGATGATAAAGACAAGCAGTTGACCCCCACTAGTAAGCAAAACCTTTCTTCGGCTCAGTTTACTAGGTAAAACCAATGATTGGCTCCAGCGGATCTCTCCATATCAAAATGTTGGACTAAGTAGCGGTTCTTCCAACGACGGAGATGCCATGAGCTGTTCTTCAGACCCACGTGGCTCTCAAATAGTAGAAATCACCTCAGAACCTGTACGAGTAGCTCCAGTGAAAAGGAAAAAATTCCCACTGGATATAGGTGAAGAAGTACGAAGAGAAACAATTAGAACCTCGATGGAAAGATTTTAGTCAAATTTTTACTTGTCATATTACGGGTATTGATAATAAAAATGTCTACACGGAACAGGTCTCCTTGGGTCAGTTCGTCCTTGGATCTGCTATAACTTCACTCGGATCCGGTCTCCTCTGCCGCCTGTCGCCAACTTTCTTTTTGAATTAACTCTCTCAGGCAGACATATGAATAAGGTCATACTTCTCTTCCTCTTCCTAATAGTATTACTGGCCGAGTAATCGAGTTCTTTTCCTTTGATTTGAATTATTAGAACCGCTCCCGTTGAACTTGCTACGAAAATAAAGCAATTCGATCGACCACGTGCTGCACCAACAGCTAGAATAATTTCACTTTCAAGAAGTCTTATCAAGAAGAAGGGAAGCAAGGAACTCCTTAGTGATAAGGTAAGCAATCTAAAATTCCTTTATTGCTTATTAGGCTGGATCTTTTGACAATTTTGAAGCCTTCGAACGCCTAGAAGAGGATACAGTTAATCAAGATAACGAGGCGAAAAGACCGAGAGATCATAAGGAAAAAAACGTTGGAGTATTTTTCCCAGAAGATGAAATTCCAGAATGATTAAAGCTTTTTATTTGATTGTCTAGTGCTTGACGACACGACGACTGAATCCCTGAGGTTTGCGAGCCCTACGGACCTTGTTGTATCCACCGATTTGCTGCCCTCTATCAACGGGAGCAGATTCTCCACTGCGAGGAGGACAAGGGCTAAAATGATATAAAAGTCATAAAGAGCAGCCTACCAATAAGCAGCATCATTTCCTGGTCCACCAGACTGTCCGGGAGAACCTGGCTGTCCATCTTGACCAGGAGCACCAGGATTTCCAGTGGGACCAGCAGGGCCGGGAGGTCCAGGAGGTCCCTGTCCTCCTCCTTGTCCCGGTTGTCCATCATTTCCAGCCGGTCCAGCAAGTCCAGGAGCTCCAGCCGGACCAGGTTGTCCACGTCCATTTTTACCAGGTGCTCCTGCTTGTCCGGGTTGTCCAGCCTGGCCAGGTTGTCCGGCTGCTCCAGCATCTCCAGGTGGACCGGGTGGTCCGGGAGGTCCTTGTCCGATTCCGCTGCCAGCTTGGCCAGGATTTCCATCAGGTCCAACAGGACCGGCAGGGCCAGGTGAACCAGGGGGACCTAGAGAATGGTTTAAAAAGATAACAGATATACCTGGAGGACCAGCTGGACACTTGATACATTCACCAGAACCAGAAGACATAGCAATGGAGGTACCAGAAGGACCGGACTTTCCAGGCTGACCTGGTTCTCCATCATGTCCAGCCTCTCCAGGAGCACCAGGAGGACCTAAAGATTCATTGTTTATTTTTAAAAAAATAAAGAACATACCAGGTGGTCCAGCAGGACAATTGGATGGCTGAGGTCCACAGTTACACTGGCTTTGTCTTTTCATATTCCTGTGAATAGATCGTGGGACTCGAAGAAGATCGTGAGCCGATGGAATCATCTCTCTCCAGGCAGCATTGGAAACGTCTCGAAACTCTGAGAGTTCCTTCATTGCGTCGTCATAGAAAGTATTAATATCGTTGATGAGAAAAGCCACGTAGAGCAGGGTCGTCAGCATAGATGCTCCAGCCACAATGGCGGCTGCTGTTGCGACACCTCGAGACATTTCAATCGACTGATTTCTCCTTATGCTTCGAGATCTTATATACTTGAGATGATGGTCATTTTACACTATCCTCCTGCGGGAGGGGGACCGGTTAGAAACAAGGTGATTACTGAAAAAGAAGCACCCTCGATTTACCCGCTAACAATGACACTTGACCGTGATGTTAAATATCTTTATTGCTTAACAAGAAATTGAGCGTTAACCGGGAATGTCGTTGGGGAGAAGGCAACCTGAGGGGAATAAGAAGAAACAATACCCATCATTTCGTATTAGCATATTATCACTTGGCCAAACCGTTCCCTCTTCTTTTCAGTCGTCCTGCTTGATTCAATCGTATCAATGGCGGCGACTCCTTATGGAAATAGCTGAACAGATTGATCCATATATACGCGAAAGCAAACAAACCGCGAGGAATATTTCCGAAAACTTCGACCAGATTGAAGTCCGTTGAATTTTAGACGCATTGGCTGACGGGAGAGCTGCAAGAGGAGGTTGGATAGCTTATGCTAATCTTACCGTAAAGTTCCCGGCAGGACCACGAACGACGAATCTTTGCATAGAGGTAGGGCGAAGGGGGATTTCTAGAAAACTTTATTACCTATAAGATCTTACGAGATTTCCTGCTTGTTGACTTCCAAGTACCGGAAAATGACCTGGTTAGAGAGGAGTTTGGCTGAAATTAGCTCTTATTATCAGCTTAAAACGACTTCGTTACCCTTACTGGAATAGTTATTTTCTTGGTTGGATAACTTCTGGCCTTATTAATCGGACTAACTACTAGTCTTTCAATGTTTTCTGAAAAACATGACACTCTTTGGTTCTTATAACACTACAAACCCGAACACTTGATGCAGAATCTTGACACTCGATCAGCATCGCCATTCCCTGTGGCAGTTGGTTCCGCTACGAATCTTTTACAACTCAAAGCGGCAGAAGTTGCAGAATCACTTGTGAATTGACAGACCCGTCGAGAGGAGTGGAAATAAGCTACCTAGATCATTCTTTAGCCAATCAAGTAAGTAATTTACGTCGCATTTTCGGTGATAACAAGTCAAGGCACAATCTTGAGAACTCATTGCACTAACGGTATCTTTAAATAGAACAGATAATCCAGGATTTAATTCCGATCCGTCCAGAACATCTATTCTCATTTTACAACTAGCTAAAAGTTTTTAATTAGGAGAGCTGAATGAATGCCTACCCGGACCATCTCTAGCAGATGAACGGGAGGACAACAAGACTACGACTGCGACTAATCGAAGGATCATCCGGCGGGTCGAAAGAATGTAATTGTGTCGAAACCTAAGAAGAGGATAGTAAAATGGCATAGGATCATCAAGAAGAAAAGGTATTTTCATAGTAATCATATGGAAGATAAAGAAAGTATTTGATTTTGAAGGTCAGGAGTTATTTTTCGGATTTATATGTACAGAATAGTCCGTAGGAAATGTGATTCTAAGAGTTATAGGATGTTAAAATTAACAAAGAGCATTGAAAACTTACTGAAAATAGAATCTATAAAGTTTTTTACTATCTTCTATTTTATAATATCTTCATTTAACTTTCAAAAATTTCACTTAAACTCTTAAATTTTAGTAATGTGGGTTATTCTTTTAAGAAACTTAACGGTTTGAGAAAGACTGAGATTCCATCCTGCTGGTCAATGGTAGAATGGTCATTTCCTTCAGCTGATCGTCAAATTGTACGCGCTTCCTAATGACTCAAATTATGCTAACATAACCAATGAAGATGATGGTTTCCCTGAGCAGTGGATGAAATGGAAAGATGGGCAGTCGAATTTCACTGGTTTTAAAAGATTTCACTGAAAAGGGCAGCCGGAAGATGAAAAAGGTGATAGGTAAAGTGTAATGTCCGGTTTTGAAGATTTTGAAGAGGACACCCACGTATGTCTGGGCCGAAATGTGTAGGAAGGAATGAACATTAGAGACATGAGGAAGGGCGTGGATCGAATAAAAAAGTAAAAATATAGGCGATACGGATCTCTACATATGCCGCCTCTAAACACGTAGCAAATTATCAGGTCTGTCTTTCTTTTCTTGTCTCGTGATAGTGGCTGTGTGGATGAGTGAAAGCGCGAAAAGAATGGATGGAATGGCTGACAAGACTGGATTGCGCAAGGCGTCTATGCGACAATGGCAACAAAATGACGGGTGAAGTCAAGGAGAGAGGATGAGATGTAAATGGGGTGAAAGTTTACGAGGCGAAGGATTACAGGGGAGGCAACAGAGAAGAGGCCAATAGATATAGACTCCGAAACGTTTTAGCCACCTTCTCCCCTCCATATGGAAAAAAACGAGAAGGAAGCAAGGAACATAAAAGACAGCATTCTTTTTTCATCGGAATCGTCAACAAAAGGGCTAGATGAAGAAACGGGATAAAAAAAACCTAACATGAGCGAAAAATTGTTTCCAGAGTGATGCTTAGGCTAGGGAACACCCTAGAAGACAAGTAGAAGCCTCAAGTAGCCCTCTTGAGTCAGACCATCTCTACATAATCTTTACCCACCTCACTGCATCCTCTCCTTTCCTCAAATGTTTCCTTTTTCAATCGTTTCACGACTAGGCGCAAGAAATGCGCGACCTCTACGGTAATTGTAGGTGCTATGAAAGGAGAGAGAAATGTATAGCCATCTGGTATTTTGGAGGAAGACGAGGTGATAGAGGAGAAGAGAGGGAAAAGTTAGGAACAGGTCAGCCGGAAAAGGAGAAGAAAGGCGACTACTCGTAATGTTGGAGGAGAGGGAGACGAGGATCGGCAAACAATGACAGCCTGTTTGAGAATGATCCTTCTGAACACCTATGTGTGTTCCATCTGAAGGCATTGACCCCTAACGATGGATTATCCAGGTCGAATACATAACTGGTTTATATTCCGGAGGAAGTTAGAGGAGGGATACAACTCTTTCCCTTGGCCAATGTAAACAACTGGTTGTTTCATAAGCGTAAAATCCTTGAACTGGAGTTTCTATGTAATTGATTGATATTTTCGAATTTTTCTTTAGATAAGACGATGAGAAGGGAGAACAGGGGGACCACCAAAAATCTATGAAAATGGTCATTTTATAATTCCCTAAGGATTTCTAATATGATGAGACTATTTATTGATTTAGAAAACAGAATGAACTTTCATGTATTTCCTGTCATACTTATAAATTTCAGCAAGTAGTGTAATCTTTCTTTACCTGAAACATACGTCCTGGTTTTGGTTTAAATAGAAGATGCATGTTATGGGGGGGGGGGGGGGGTTAGGAAGGACATTTCCGAGGGGATTCTTGTAATTCCAAAGATCATTAAGAAGACTTCAACATTTCTATCAGAAACAGCTGAAAAAGGGCAAAAAAAACTATCCAGAATAGGAAACCCTATCCTTCCTTCTTGAACTTTCGTGTAAGTTGTTTGGCGTCAACCCCTTCCTACTAGAAACACTTTCTCCTCTCTATTGTTTTTGACTCTCGCCTCAATTCTCTGATTGTAGCATATCCCATTTATAGGCAATTTTGCATAATTAATAAAGTGGGCACACGGTTCATTGCTGTTTTCCGCTTAATTACTCTCTCATTGTTCTGCCTTTTTTTCAAGTTCCTCTTCCTCATTTGGTTGACATTTCTTTCTTCATTTCGAATATCCCTTGACGACAGAGGGAGGAGGAGTTCTTAGTATTAATTTGGTCACTGGTCTTTTGTCTTTCACCAAATGACTCCTGGGACTTTCTCTTTTATGAATGCTCTGCATTAAAAAGAACGAAGACTTGCACTGACACCTGCCATGTTTACGTCGGCAAAAAGTTTCCCTCCTTCGGCCGCCGTCATTTGAGACTCCTTCATAACATTTAAGAGAACATATTAATTCCACCTTTTAGCAATTCAAACTAAACTTTTTCCAAGTCCCTAATCAAATCAGGAGCTATCAATTCGAATTCAGCATCCAATGTTTCCCTAGGAGTCGTATTTCAAGTTGATCAAATGCCTTTTCTTTAAAAATATCCCTCTAAAAATCTTCTCGCTTTTTTGCCTTTTAATTGAAACTCCCTCTTGATGTTCTCTTGATCATTTCAAGGGATTCGTAACTCTAACTTCATTCTATTTGCCAACACATTATAACAAATGACAAAGTCCTCCACTCCTCCCCTCGCTCCATTCTCATCATCACGTTGGTTTACTCATTCAACATAAAGGCAATTGACCATTTTATTGGGTTTTCTACTAGGATGCTCCTTCCTTTCGAATGACTGATTAATTATTAGACTATGCCATTCCGACATTTCCGGAACAACCGCTTTTTTGCGGAAACGAAAATGACATCAATGTCCTCAAGTTGTTATATTAACATAAATAACCAGTAAGAACTGCAATTTGATTATAGAGGACAGCTCACTATTGAGGTGTTCCTAAATGCTCCCTGTTGATTTTGGAGCTACCGTAATTTCTCGACCTTATGTTTCCATAGGCCGTTTCCAGTAGCTCCGAGAAAAACAAAAGGGGGGGGGGGCCTTGACTATTTTGTTAAAAAATAAATTGGTTGAAAATTTCATTCGCCGGTCATAGATATACTTTTTTTATCCTCTTATCGTTAGAGTGCAAATTCGGTGGCTAAAATAGAAACTCCTGCCCTCTAAAGGTTTTTCACAAAGCCTTGAGAACCACAAAGAAGTCTTTTCAAGAGGAGGGAATATCTTTTGTTCCCACTGATCTTCTAGCTTGATCCCTTCATTCCTCACTCGTATTAAAAGTAGCCTCCAGTATCTATCAATTCTGTGACTTTGAATATTCCAGAGAAACTTTTATCTTGTTTTTTAAGATTTGACGACTATCTTGAGACTTCTAAATCTCAACGTGAGAAGTCACTTGTCTGATCCCTTCATCATATCCATAAAATCTCCCCCTCTAATTTTATGTGACCAATTTTGCTAAGAACCTTATAATCGACCACTGCTTCTATCAACCCACTTTGTTTATTAAACCCCTTTTTCCCTATTCACTCCATTACATTTCCTGTTGAAAAATAGATGCAAGATTAGTGTTGTTGTTGGGTGTTCTGTGAATCCACTAGAGCTGTTTCACTATTGGATTCTGAGTATTGCAGTGGGAAGGAGACTGTTGGGAAGGTTAGATTTTTGTTGTTAAGCTGTCATTTTCTGAGTGACTTATGCTGCAAAAGCTGCAAATAACTGGGGATTGGGAGAAAGGAAGTCTTTAAGATGCTTCTGATGTTATCAGAAGATATGCTTGGGGAATAACTTGTCTTTTGTGCTCCTCCAGAGGGATTTATTATAAGAATTTAGCTATATATTCTTTTGTCCCGCTCCTTCACTCTCTCCTCCATCTCCGGATCACCCTGGATATAGCTCCTTACTAATTGTTTTTCCCGTTCTCTTTTTCTCACGCAACATCTACTACTTCCGTTAAAAATTTTCTTGACATCACTGATCATTCCATGCATTTCCTTGCTTCTAATGTGACGACCGGGTGCCTTATCTGGTACCTCCCTTCCCTACAATCTCCTTCTTATCCCACCTACCTCTCCATTAGAAGATTGCTCTCTCTCTCGACTGGTAGCCTGTCATATACATTCTTTTTCTCTAATCTTTCACATCATTTCGATTATGATTAACTCATTCTCTTCAGGATATGCAGGAGCATATCGTCTCTATTCCGATTTATGTCGTCTACATCATCGGGACTGCGATGTGCTCCGCCTTCCTCATTCTGGCGGCTGCTCTTTACAAGTATAAAAATTTATTGGTACAATCAGAATTTAAGACTAAGACAGCCGATTGATCCCGACAAACTGGACTGTGAACAACAAGCTCAACTATTTCGACCTGAAATGATCTCGCATCAACTGCTTACCAGTACCAGACAGGTTCAACCACATTCTCTAAAAAGTAGAATAACTCATTCCATTCCTTGGAAGTCAGCTGTAAGAGTTTTCTAATTCATTGAAGAAAAATGTTACAGTCTCAATCAGTCATTGACACATTGAAGCCGGAAGTTGTTGGGGAACACAGAGGAAAGTTGAACTTTTCGATAGGTTATGAGAAGGAATGCAGCACCCTCCATGTTACTCTTCTGGAAGCGGTAGAACTACCCGTTAAGGATATTACAGGTAGAGAGAGGTGGATAAGAGGTTTATAATTTTCCTGGGTTGGCTAAACTGGTTGACCTAGAATTTTTTTTATCTATTACTAAAAAAGCTAAATGAAGTTGACAGAAAGGATTGATGAACGAAACCAAACTCCAACAAATTTAATGTTAATTTACCATTCGTTTTTTATTAATGCATCTCTTTCTAATCCCGTCAAAGCAGATCTATCCCGTCATCGAGGTCTGGGAACGTTTTGTTTATTTGCATATCCAGGATCCCACTATACGAGCTGCTATGCTTTTTTGTGCCATTAATCTGAAACAAAATCTTTTTGTTATTATTAAATTATCAAAGAGTAACAAGACAAGAAGGCAAAAATAGCTAAAATTAGAATCAGAAAGTGGAAAAAATTAATGTAGGATATAATTGGTCAGGAAGGTTATAAAAGAAACTAAACTGAAGAAATAATAGTTTCCAGGCAGTTCGGACCCTTACGTGCGTGTTTTCATCCTTCAGGATCCCTCCAGGTCTCAGCGCACTCGTGTCCATCGTCGTAATCTGAATCCAAAATTCAACCAGACTCTCGCATTCCCAGGTGAGTCATTAGCTATTCTCAGATCATCTTCGATCTTTTTTTGAGGTCAATGACCTAACTGCTATGCAGAGCTCTATTATCCCCTTCGAACATCCGGGTGTTTCCGTTTTTTTTTTCTTTGAACAAATGATACACCTTCACGCTAGGTGTCATTCTTCAGACTTACGTGTTTCCGGACACGAAACATCGAGATACGGCTGGGTGGATATAAAATGAGTAGACACCTGTTGTCAGACAGGTGTTTTTTTCTCTTTCCTATTCTTTTTTCGTCATCTATGCTAATCAGATTCGTAGAAAGTCGGCCTTTCATGATGTGATTATATCTTCTGTTTATTCGATAGAACTCAACGGACTCCCTCGAGTCATACTTTCTATTTCTGTTGAGAATATTCTATTCATACTGTTATGAATTTTCAAAAGAGTTTTTAAAAGCAACCAATCGCTTTAAAAATGACTCTACTTCCACCTCGTTGCCTATTTTACTCTTTGCGATCCTCGTCTCCCAGATGGATACTCTCGCAGCTGTTCATGCCGTTCACGGTTTTCTTACCCTCGAAGCTAGACATAAAGGTCATCGAGCCTGTGGGAGAAGTCTCTCCCTAATGGATAGACGGGGATTAGTGTCTCCTCATCGTCGACCAGCTCAAGGAACCGTTTCTCCAGCTCCACATAAACGTAAGAATGTCCTTAGGTTCTAGGAAAAGAGCAAAAAAGAGATAGGGCGTTTTCCTATACAACTAAAAAAATAATGGCGCATTCGTGATGATTAACCTAATCTCCTTTTTTTCAGGGCATTCTTTGAAGAAACTACAAGATATGACCCTGGTTCTACAAGTCATGGATTATGATAGGTAAAAAAATTAGGTGATGTAAGAGATTTGTAGATTCTCGGCCGATGATCCTATTGGAGAGATTCTGTTGCCAATGAAGAGTGTCAAGTTTGAGAATAGTCCCGTTTACTGGAAGCACCTTCAGCGACCAACTGTCTCTAAGGTAAGAAAAGGAGATAATTTTTCACAAGCCGGGGAGTGTGGAGCAAAGCGTGAATGACATAGTGCTTACGGAATTGAAGAATGGGGACTAAGGTTTTAAAGATTCTTTGAGTCTTTATAGACCAGTTAAATCAAACCAACAGTCAAATCTTCAAGTGCAGAGGTCAACTTATCCAGCAATATGCCAACTAAAAAAAGTTGGTCTAATAGAGATATTTTTGTGGAAATGTGCAGCCTTTATGCTCTGCTCTTTGCTCTCTCTGACCCCTTCTCTTTTACTTTTTTCTGCCTCCAATCCTTTTTGCTCATTCTATGAATAATAATTCCAGGAGCAATGCGGTGAACTAATGCTGTCTTTGTGCTATTTGCCTGACGTCGGAAAGATTACTGTAAGCGTAATAAAGGCAAGAGATCTTCGAGCAAAGGATAAACTTGGAGGAAGTTCGGGTGAGAGAGAACCGAAAATACGTAATCAGGAGAATATTTGTAGATCCATATGTGAAATTATGGCTTGTTCAACAGGGAAATAAGTTAGAGAAAAGAAAAACAGCCGTCAAAGCCCAAACACTAGCTCCTATTTTTAATGAATCATTCGCTTTTACTGTCCCCGCAAAGGAGGTACTAGAGAAGGATGTTAATCTTGTCGTTACGGTAGGGATGCGCTTGGAAAAAAAATTAAAAAATGATTCTAGGTAATGGATTACGACATGGTTGGAACAAACGACGAAATAGGACATGCCATCGTTGGACCATTGGGAGGGGAAGCCGGAGTAAGACAATGGAAACAAACTCTCGATCATCCGGAACAACCCGTCGCCATGTGGCATCATCTTTACCCTAAATGGTAGAGAGAAAAAATCGTTGTTGATGCAAAATAAATGTTCATACAAAGTTCAACAGATTAGAAAGTCCCTTTAATCCCTGAAGAATCAACTGTTCCAAAAAAATAGAAAAAGCAAAATTATTATCAGAAGACGACGACGACAGCAGACGAGGATCATCTACATACACGACTTAAACATACAAATTACATGACTGACAGAGTTATAGGAGTTATATGTCCTCCATTATTGAAAGTAAGAGAACTCGAAGTGTATCTGACTCTACGCGCATTCTCCTTTTGTTTGAGGAAATAGACATTTAACACAACGTTGAAGTTTTGTATACTTCTGATGTTCTGTAGCAAAAAGTGCAGCAACTGGATTAAGAAAGAAATAATTTAAAAAAAAAGGTAATCATTTATAAAATAATCTGTATTCTATGAAAAGATCGTTGGATTAATTCTTTCAGTCTTTCTGAACAAAAATTTTTACTGCCATACTTCGCCATTTCCATTCGTATTTCTTCTCTTTCTAACTCTCTTAAACTTGTTGCAATGGTATAGATAAGTCTATCCGCTGCTGCTAAAAGGTTTGGAACAACAAATCCTTGGACGGCGTCCTATATTATACCGGAGAGGGATTAAAAAATTACCTCTCTCTGTCTCTCTCCGGCTTCTGGATGAAGGGGCTGCCAGGACTCGTAAATTAATAGAAGATATCCTATAGTGGCTGGTACTAAATACGCCGCGTAAAGACGTATCTGCTATAGATAAATAATAGTTAATGGATAGATGGCTACTCACCGCAATATCATTATCACTATCACTGTCGTTGGAGCTGTCTTCGTATTTGTTATCTTCCGCCTCATCGAATAGAACAAAGGATTCCAGATTCAACTCTTTTCTTTCTTTCTCTCCAAATTGAAGTTGACCTTCTCTAATAGCCAAGTTAAAATGTATCAGTCGGCAGCTTCTTTTTAGGACACCCTGAAAATGATAGGGAGGATGAAACACAACAACCTTTATCAAAGGAACTACGGATAGATTAGTGG
The DNA here is from genome assembly GCA_932521415.1 of Oscheius sp. DF5120. Lineage (NCBI taxonomy): Eukaryota > Metazoa > Nematoda > Chromadorea > Rhabditida > Rhabditidae > Oscheius > Oscheius sp. DF5120. The sequence goes on from OW051462.1 coordinate 6,245,873, forward strand.
AACCTGTAATACTGTTGAATAACTGAACAGAAGAGAAGGTGAATAACAAGGAGAAGAAGTCAACTGGTACTTTTCGTAATTTCTGGACATGGACAGCAACTACTCCCTGAATTATCCACTCGATGCATGGAAATCTCCTACTTTCTCTCGAACATAGATAAGTTCTTCAAAGTCAACTTTTCGTGGAAATCGGATGAACATAAGACCCAAACCCGATATGAGATCACCTACATCGTCTACTTTATTTTTCATATGAGCGCAAAAATCGGCTTTTATGTGGAATTCTTTAATGATTTCAATCAGTTCAAGAGAAATATCACCAGAATCATGTCTCACTAACTCCTAAAGGCACTGTTTATATCGGTTTATAAACTTACCACTTCACGAAATCGAGCGCATTCTAAACTTCTTGGATCTTTGATAGTCTTTTTACGCAAAGCCTGTTAATCAGAACAAAATATGAAAAAATGCAACTACATACCTTGCGATGATTTTCAACTATTATTTTAGTTTTACCAGAATTCAATTTCAGCAGGTAACGTGGATTTGTCTCGTCCATGTTTTCAACTGGGAAACTGAGACGCTGGATGTTTTGTTGTACAGCATGGTTGATAATTTTAGAGGCTCGACGACAGCGAGTGGCTGACTTGAAATCCATCTGACAGAAGTGAATAAGAAATCTAAAAATACAAACCTTTGAAATGACTTGAAATGTGCATTCATAGGGGATGTCACGAAGAAAAGTGAACATTAAAACTCCTTCTATTATTTAAAGGATGATGAAGAATTGGAAGCGAAAGTATTGATTTTTAAAAAGAAAGCGATTACAGAAACTGCGTTGTAGAACAGTTTCCAAAGAGAACAGACATGTAAATTATCGATGGACATAGTTGGATCGAAGAGCAGCGAGAGGATAAAAAAGACCTAATCGTTTTATAGCAACTACTACAATACAAAATATTTTGAAAAATTTATTGAAATAAAAGTTTGGTAATAATTAACAATTAACTGGATTTCCATCTAAAATCATTAATCCTTGCATAGGAATATCACCTACATCCTTAATACTGGTGGGTAAACTATAGCCCTTCTAATGGCCTCTGTTAATTTGTTCTGATTAAATTCCTCTGTCCCATATTTGATCACCTCTTGGCGAATGCTATCTTTCTTTCTATCAGTTGTATATCCCGCAAAGCGTAATAGAATTTCCTCTCCAACAGTTTTGATATCTTTTGAAATAAGACCATAGAGTTTTTCCTGCAATCTAATATAACGGCAAGAAGAAGGTAGATACCTCTTTAGTGAAGAGATTATTTTGTTGTATATCTTGTGGAGAATTTTCGATCGTTTCATGGATAATTAGTAAATATCCTCGACTAGCTGGAATTAGGAACGCAGTATAACAGTATGTTGTCTGGAATGTAAAAGATAAAAAAAATAAAAGTTTACAGTTTCATCCTCATCATCACTGTCATTCTCCTCGTAGCCTTCCAAATTCTTCCATTTAAAATCACGGAATAGTATGTTTGAATCCAGAGCCAATGTCTCCCATTCACTTTCACCAAAGACAAGATTTCCTTCATTCAATCCAAAGTTGAATTCTGCCAATCGAGAATCACCGAGAACACCCTAGGAGAAATTGAAAAAGAGAAAAGCGTACAGTGATCAAGGGAGCAATGGACTGAGAAGTTTCGAAAAACATATCGCCGTAGATTTCGATGAAACAAAAGTTCAAAAAAATAGAGGTAAAGTTGACTGAAGCATTCGCACACATATCCATCATTAAGCAACATACTCCCTAATAACTAATAGATAGCACAAATAGGAGTCATACTTTTTGCTGAGCTGCGAGAATATCTTCATAATTTACAGCCTTCTCGTGTTTATAATAGACACAAGTAATATTCAAGGCTATGATCAAGTTACCAACATCTGATATAGTATCTTCAAAATGATAAAGATGCTTTCCACGAATATTATGCCGTCGAATAGTATAGACCAAAGCTGGGGTGGCATCGAGCTCTTGATCTTTTGTTATCTCCTAGAAAATTTTCACCAATCACTGTCATTACAAACCACTGCCAAGAACTTAGCACATTCAATCCTTCTTAAATCTCTTATTTTAATTCTTCGAGGATCTTCATCTTTCACTGGAAGCTCAATCTCCAGGATAAATCGATTCTTTCTCGTATTGATGACAAGGGTATAAGAAGCGTTATCAGTCCTTTCAACAGGGAAGCTCAGAAGATTGACGTTCTGTTCCATTAGTTCATGGATCCTTCGAGAGGATCTTCGACATCGAGTGGCTTCTTTAAATGCCAACTGACAATACGTTGTGGTATGGAGGAATTCTTACCTTCTTTACAATTTGAAATAGTACATTAGAAGGAATATTGGAAAGATAGCGAAACTTAATTCCTCCAGCCATTCCTGAAAATGAAACATTAATAAAATATAAAAGTAGTAGAAAACGCAAGAAAAGATGTGTATTTTAATCCAGATATTCGAAGAAATGGGCCTGCTTTTGACTACGCTTAACTAATCCGGCACCTCTTGATACGAGATACGACTAATTAGGAGATTATTAAAGATTTGAAGGCGAATAGAGATTTATTTAATATCGGCGTGAGAGATCAAATGGCTTATATTATCAGGTAGAGTACAAGGGAAAACAATATTTTAAGGAGATTTTTAATAGACAGATGCAAAAAAAAAATGAGAGATATAAAGAGGGGTCAATAACTCATGAAAAAACTAAGCTATTGATAATATTAACAGAGATTTATTGGTTAAATATCAACTATATAAAAAAATCAAACTCGAGGACACAAAAATACTAAATTTGGTTCATCAGACATTATGGTCTCCATAAAAATACACAACGCATCTAGATCATGAGCGGATGTACCGAATTTCTTTAGCTCTTCTATTAGTTTTTCCTCGCTATCATCATCATCTGGATCTACTACAAAGCGATGGGCTAGGTTCGCGGCCATATTTTCGATAGTGCCCTTTACAAATAGACCAAAGAGAAGATTCTATAATTAGTCTAATATTTTATAGATAGGATTAACTTACAGAATTTCTTCTTTTTCCATGATCTCCATGTGGCACACTTCTGTTGACATAAATAAGACTGAGATATCCTCCTCGTCTAGGCGCTTCGAGTAACCAGCATTTATATTCATACCAATGCTGAAAAGGAAAGGAATTTGAATAGAGGATGGAACTTACCAATCCATCATCCTTGGGCTTAACAAATACTTCAGGGTTGTAGAATAGGCCATTCTCATTCTCTTCATTCTCTTCAGCTGATTTTAGAACATCTCTTATTACTTCATCCGGTTCATCGTTATTAATGAGTTGAGGAGTCATTTCTTTTTCTTCTGTCTTTTTTCGCGGAATGTATTTCGTCTCATCATCAGTACTGTGAGTACTTTCCGTATCAGTATCGCTTCCGGAATTGTCTTCATCGCTATAATTAGCGCGCTTTGGAAAACCCCAAAGATTCCCTCTCCAAGTGACATCTTCAAATAAGACCTTTGATTTGTCTTGTAGACCTAGCGCTCTTTTCTCTTCATCTCCAAATAATAGTTCATGTTCGTCCAGGTACAAATAGAAATGAAGCAGGCAAATATCAGGTTCCATCATTCCCTAAACAAAGACAATTATAAGGACGGTATATCTGTTAAAAGTTTTTTTAGACAATTGGTGTTTTTGCAAGTTCAAAAAATATTATTTCTAAAAAATCAAAATGGTTTTTATTTTTAGCATTTTATGTATAATCTATACGCCAAAAAAAGAGCTTTTGAGAAAAAAATCCTCATTTGTAACTTACTTGAATTAAAGGAAGTAATGATACAGATTCTTCTCCTGGATCAAATTGTTCAGAGACCTCTAGTGATGTGAAATAGTGCAATGCTTGATAGACGAAATTGGTATTTACAGTATCTACTCGACACATGGAAAAAATATCTGGTCCCTAAAGAGAAAAAAAGGTTGTAATGAAAATTTCCTACATCATAAAGATCCGCTGCCATGAATACAAGATCCTCCCAATTGACATGGCAGTTACTTGTATATCTGATTGTACGACACTTGGCGAGTTCTATCAGACGTGAAATACTTCGAGGATCTCCATGGAATTCGGTGAATGCGTCGACTTTTATATTTCTCTCAAAAAAAATTCTCTCCAGATTAGGAATATTAGACGTATTTTCATAAAGTAAAAGATCCTAAAAAATATATTGCATCGAGTAAAAGTCTCACAAAATCAACGAATCTAGCGCATTCTATTCTGTTAAGATTACGAATTCTTATTCTTCGCTCTGGTTCATCAGGATCCTAAAGAGAAAATATGAAGTATGTGAAAAAAGCAACAAACATTCCATGAGGATTCCCTGCAGACATTTAAATATTTCATCTTTGAGGAGGCTTCCAATATAAAACTTATTCCAGCTTCCTCGTCTTCGCTGACCTTAAAACAGAACCGTCGCTTGTTATTCTGCACAAGTAAATTTAAAGCTTTAGAAGCCCTTCGACAGCGTGATGCATGCTGGAAATTCATCTGAAAGGATTTAATAGACGAGAGAGGGATAGATACCTTTTCTAAAATTTTACTTTGGAGTTTTGCTCGATCATTTTCTTCTTCAAAAGTAACATCTTTAAAGAGAAGGTAAGGAAACTGGTTACGGTTTGGCATCTGGAAGCAAGAAGTGAGCTCTTTTAGGCGAGGGAGAAGAAGGATGGACATCTGTTGAGTGGAGAAAAGCGAACGGCGAAGCCATCAATCTATAGTCGTACTATTGATTTTCAATCGCTGTTTTTTAAAGGTAGAAAGCGGAAAGATATGTTTGAACATCGAGAAAGTGCTGTTAAATAGAAAGTGTATAGGGGCATGAATCAAAATTTTAGCTACCAACAAAAAGCATTATCTGACTACAAAATTGATGCTTGCTTATAATTTAAAATCACTTACCTTTTTCATTTTTATATCTTTCTGTTGGTGTAAGTTAAGCCATATTGGAAAACAGAAAATCTGAGAAAGTATGGAAATTTACCAGGAAATTGTGAAAATATTGCTCTCATTTAACCTACATATTATAAGGTTACTCAAGTAAAATAGAAGAAAAAATGTTAAAAGCGAGACATAAAAAAACAGTTAAGGGAGAACGGCAAATCAATATGTGACCAATGTAGGCTGCAAAAAGGAATGCAAAAAAGAGGGCGCGACGAGACCTCCATCTTCTTTGTTAAGAACTAAAGAAAGGAACATAAAAGTGAAGAATTAGAATTAAAATTAGTGGAAAGTCACGTGCTTAATGACGTTCGAGGAGGCTAAAGGTGCCGGGCAATGCGAGAGCATCGACAGACTAAAGGTCAATAAAGAAAACTAGACTCCTTGTCATTTTGGATGAAAATCAATATTAAAACCCTGTCTGTTAAAAGGTTTATGATTGTTGTCACTAACATTGTTTTAGAAATTTTATTGAGACCTGTTTAAAGCTTTTTCTCCTTCCGTGGTATCCTAAGATCTAATCTATATAATGTCATTAAACTGAATAATACAGTTACAGGAATAAATATCACTGTGAGAATAATGTCTAGGTTATAAAGCTGAATGTAGGAGAGATCTCTTGAAACTAGTCGATTGTGTTTCATCGGACCAAATTGAAGAAGTAGTTGCACCCATCGGAGGGCTTCTTTTCTGTATTCTTCTCCCTTTCCTTTCAGTACGGTTGCAGCCATTCGGGCCATTTTTGTGATTTCCCTGAAAGAGACGGCTCATAGGGAAGAGAAATAGACAAACCCCTCTTCATCTAAGACCTTGTACAACTCCTTAACCAGTATCTCCTTCGACAGATCCGTTCTTTTAATCATCGCTGACATCCCAATATTCGCTGATGTCTTTGCATTGATATATTGATCAGCGAAGAGAGGAATAGTAATTGCTGGCTTTCCACGGAAGGCTACTTCGAGCATCGAATTCATCCCAGCATGAGTTATAAATGCTTTCAATCTATCATCTCCAAGTAGATCTGTCTGTGGCCACCATGGTTTAGGAATGACATTTGGATAGTTTTCGAAGGGAGTCGTATCATTTTCACATTGTTCATATTTCCAAAGGAAGGTGACGTCGGAGAAGGAAGCAAAGGCATTGAGAATTTCTAAAGGAACAGTTAAAGGTGAAAGATTCTCTACCAAGTTTCAGGGGTAGTGGCATCTGACAAGTTTTGATAAAAGAACCGAAGGAGAAAAGAACAGTGGAAGGTCGTAGGTCCAATAGATGGCTAATTTCCTCCTCCAATGGCTGTGGTAAATGAACATTCGTTCCTCCAACATATTGAATCATATTGCTTCGAAGTCTGGGAGACTCGGTAAACTCATTGGCATTGGACAAAATGACTCCAGTCTTTTCCTAAAAGACTATTACCAACTATTGAGCTCATTACCATTGCCAGATCATGTAAAGCCGGTAGCTCTGGATAGTATTCATGGAAGACAGCTTGAATCTTGAGAATCCATTTATTATTATAATTTCGCATTGTATAATCGGCTCGTATGTTTTGTAGACGTTCCCAGAAGGTCATTCGATCACTGTATGTTGTCGTGTAGCCTGAAAAAAATTCAGAAAAATTTGATTCTCAAAAGGTAGAGGTTGGGTAAAGGGGGGAGGGGGGGGGGGGGGTGGATGTAGACTTATGATTGGGTTCTTGTTAGGTCAATTTCAAAATTTAAACCTGTTTTCTAACTTCCAAAGAAAAGAAGAAAAGCTTACTTGGTACGAAGCTTGTGAAGTAGGGAATTCCCGTTAGAGCATAGTGATTCTCAATCATTCCAAGTGCCCCGGCACAGATTGTAGTCTTGATCCCTAATAGCTCAAATAGTCCCATTGATCCGAGATCAAAATGTTCAGCCATTCCTAGGTCAAACTTTGAGTCATTCAAAGATTGAAGCAGCTGCTTATCTTCCACCAGACCTTTGTACATGTTCAACAGTGCATCCATGAAGCCATCCCATTCAGATTCTTTAAAGGAAAGACCCTCATAGTCTGGCTCGGTCCAGAAAGAAGGTGTTTTCATGCTGGAAATGTTTATCACAGATATAGAAGGAATCTACTCGATGTCCTCCCAAAACTTTAGGTTCGAATAAGGAGATCGAAATTCGATTTTTGTAATGTTTGGATTGGAAGTGCCATGAGGAGCGACTGTTTCGTCAAGGATAGGAGACAGAATTGTCTAAAACGAATGTATAAAACTTCCAGTAGAAAGAGCTTACCACATTATGTCCATCTTTGGCAAATAGATCAGCTAGATTCCCAAGGAATCTCACATGACTGTGTCCCATATTGGGATTGAATACCAATATATTTCCTCCATTAACTATTGAAGCACAAACAATAAGGAAATATATCATTGAATGTGACGATAATACGATTTTCTGTTTATATACTGCTGGACAGTGTGTAATCTGTCATCTGTGTCTTTCGTTTGTGCTGTCGACACACCGAACACGGGCAGACACAACCGATCGACGGGTTTTTGGAACGTTGAAAGAGGGTGATTTTCACGGGAACAGAAAGAGAAATAGGAAGTTATCTGGTTGGAAAACAAAATGGGCCTTATAGTCTAGTCGTACTTCGATTGATAAGGTAAGACAAAAATTGACACAGAAATTGACTAGAAACGCCTAATTTATTTTTCTCTAGACCAATTGCCTTTCAAGCCAGTGATCGTATGATCCCCTAATGATGGATGATGAACTTCTCGTACCGAAAAGACTCCAAAGCACAATAATTCTAATCATCTTTATTCGGTTTTCATCTTTGTACCCTTCAATAGTTGCATTATCTTGTAGAGCCCGTAGAAAATTGACAGTATTAATAACCCAAGAAAACAGATGATATCGAGATTATGCTGTTGAAAGCTGGAGAGATGGACGAAAGCTAGACGATGATGAGGCATCGGACCAAATTCCAGGAGCAGACGTGTCCAGCGAAGGGCTTCTAATCTATATGCTTCACCTTTACCTTCGAGAACTTTGGCAGCCATCCGGGCGGTAGATGCGATCTTACTGAAAGATATTTTATAAATTAGAGGTATAGGAACGAAAAAATCTTGAATACTTGAATGATATACGGACAATTATATTTTGATTATTATCCATTTTTTTATTTTTCATATAGACTAAATATATGATTAAATCTATTAGGGGCAATATAAAACGAAAATTGTTTTTTTTATATATTATTCTATGAGTTTCTAGATTACTGTTCTATCAGATTACATCATGATAGTAGATCAAGAAAATCCTCGAAATACCAAAAATTTTCGAGTTTTTCTGAACTGAAATAGATACCAAAAACCTTATCCTGGTTGAATTTTATGATTTCAAAAGTTCTGATGCAATTTAATCGCCCTACCTATCATCATCTAACACCTTGTGTAGCGCCTCGACCAATTTCTCCTTCTTCAGCTCACTCCTTCTAACCATCACCGACATCCCAATATTCGCTGAAGTCCTTGCATTCATATATTGATCAGAAAAGAGAGGAACGGTGATGGCTGGCTTTCCTCTGGCGGCAACTTCTTGCATGGAATTCATCCCAGCATGGGTGATGAAGGCTTTTAATTTATCATGAGCCAGGAGATCTGTCTGTGGCCACCAAGGTTTGCGAATAACATTGGTGTAGGAACTGAACAATGTAGAGTCGTCTTCACAATCTTCGTATTTCCATAGAAAAGTAACGTCGGGAAAAGAGGAGAAGGCGTCGAGAATTTCTAAGATATTCTTTGTTTCTCAATCATGCTTACCCTTTTTGAGGTCCATTGGCATCTGACAAGCTTTCGAGATAGATCCAAAAGAAAATAAAACGGATTTTGGTCGAAGAGCCAGTATCTTTTCAATTTCTTTGGGTAATGGCTTAGGAGGGTGCACATTCGTCCCTCCAACGTATTGAATCATGTTTGTATATGGTCTAGGAGACTCTGTGAACTCATTGGTATTGGAAAAGATTACTCCAGTCTTCTCCTAAAACGAATTTGACCTTCTCAACACTTCTTACCATAGCCAATTTCTTCAAATCTTTTATGTTCGGATAATCCATCTGGAACAATTCTTGCAATCGTTTATTCCACTTATCATTGTTTATTTTCATCTCCCATTCTGCTTTAATATTTCGAATTTTTTCAGTAAAGGTCATTCGATCACCATAGGTTGTCATGAAACCTACAAAATTTTTTAAGAAAAAAGGAAGACACCTGGAATAATGTTAGTCAAATGTGGTAGGCCGGTAATCTCATAGTGACATCCAATCAGTCCAATAGCTGCTGCACTGATTGCTGTGTCTATTCCAAGAATTTCAAAGAGACCTAGTGGTGCATAGGTAAAATATTCAGCCATTCCAAGAGTGAAATGGGAGTCTTTAAGGGATTTAAGAAGATTTTTGTCCTCGAGAAGGCCTAGAATAAATTTTTCTAAGGTAAGAGAAGATGATAAATACCTTTATATACCAATTCAATACTGGTCATGTACATATTCCACTCTTCCATGGAGAAGGATAGTCCTTCTGGCTCAGATTGTTCCCAAAAGGAAACGGTTTTGAGCCTAAAAAGAATTAAATAGAGTTAAAATGGGACTTTACGGCATATCTTCATACTGCTTATTAATATATGGCGAGTGATAGATTATTTTTGTAACATTAGGATGATTTGTGCCATGAGGAGCGATAGTTTTGTCGAATACTAGCGAGAGAACTGTCTAAAAACCGTATAGGTGTCATTTAAAACACCTACCACATTGTGTCCATCGTTTGCGAATAAATCTGCAAAATTTCCTAGGAATTTGACATGACTATGACCAATAGTAGGATTAAGGATGAATATATTATCGGCGTTTGCAAAGGAAAGAAGATAAGAGATCAGCAGGAAAAGCATTTAAGAGGAAAGGAATCAAAGATTACAAGGGAGTCAGACGGTTATATTGCTAGTCGCAATTTCGCGTCAATTGTGCAATGTTACGAGACAAAACATGAAGGATCTAAAGAACAAACTGCTTGTTGTTTGTTTATTATCGTCCCCGCCATACAACCTCGTCCGGTCAACGAATGACGCCTATATAGTTAACCGACATAGGGCTTTTGTTGGCGGCTCCTGAGCATCTTTCGTCTAAATTTGATCGCAGTTTCTTTCCAAAAATTTCGCGGATCTTTAGACTTTGTCTTGAAGACTCCCGTCGGCCTGTCTAACAGCTGCCCGGTAGAGTCTCCGGTTTATATTATAAATTCTAAATTCTAAATTATGGCCTTTGAGCCCCACATTGGAGCTGCCAAGTCTTTTTATTCTCTCTTTATTTTGACTAGACATAATCGTGATAATAATCTAAGACTTTGAAGGAAGACAATAATAACGAAAAGGAAGGAACTTGCTAGGAAACCAAGACAATCAATGGAATAGATCTGGAAGAAATTCATCTTGACTGTTGGGAGTCTCAAATGTTCCATTGGACCGTATTTGATGAGCAATCTACCCCATTCCAATGCCTTCTGCCTATATTCATTATCCTTTCCCTTCAGGACATCAGACGCCATGGAAGTTTTTTGAACAATTTGACTAAAAATCGACTCTACTTTTTTGAGACTAATCTACCTATCGGTGTCTAAAATCTCCTTTAATCCTTCGATTAGAAGATCTTTTCTGATATTCGTTCGATCTATCATCACTGCCAGTCCCATTTTAACTAGAGAAGAGTCAAAGGTCACTGATAAGTAGTACCTGCACTCTTAGCGTTGACAAATTGATCAGCGAAGAGAGGAATTGTGATAATTGGCTTCCCACGAAAGGATACTTCCAGAAGGGAGTTCATTCCCGCGTGAGTGATGAAGCCTTTCACATCGGGATCTCCTTTGAATATTAACTAGATAATAGAGTAAAAAGGTTACCGAGTAAATCAGCCTGGGGAAACCACTCTCTGGTGATGACATTCGGGTAGTTTTTAAAGGGAGTCATATCATTCTTACAGACCTCGTACTTCCAGAGGAAGGTTACATTAGGAAAGGAGGAGAAGGCTTCGAGAAATTCTGGAAGAAATTAAGACTTGTTTAAATAACTAGAATTTCCGTACCTAATTTCATCTCTAATGGCATTGTACATGACTGAACAAAGGTTCCGAAGGAAACGAAGACTGTTGTTCTTTGCTGGACAATAGCCTTCAAATCGTCCGGCAACGGCCGAACTGGATGAACATTTGTCCCTCCAATATACTGAACCATGTTACTCTTGATCCGTGGAGATTCCGTAAACTCATTGGTATTCGTGAAAATAACTCCAGTGCGATTCTAAAAGTAATAATGATATTTAACAAGAAAGACCTTCAATATAGTCCTAATATCTGGAAACGTTGGATAATGCTTCCTGAAAGTCATTTCCAAGCTGTCTATATCTCGAGACAGCCTATAATTCATTTGCCAGCTTCGAATGAGAAAGGTCAATCGTTCCCAAAATGACATTTCCCCATCAAATGTTGTTATGAAATCCGGCATGAAACTAGGAAGGAAAGGTATTCCAGTGGCGGTATAATGATGATGTGCCATTCCAAGTGAGCCGACTATAATGTTCGCCTTGATATTGAGGACCTAGGAAATTCTAGAAAAAAAGAAATTTCTACTTCAAAGAGAGCAATGGCTCCTGGTTCAAGTATCTCTAGAATTCCTAAATCGAATTGCTCGTGGATGAGTAAATCCAACATCTCTTTGTCTTCCAGCAACCCTTGATAAACTTTGATGGTAGATTGAATAAAAACGTCCCAAACATTCCAATCGAATGATAATCCGTCTGGACTAGGTGTCTTCCAAAACTCAGGAGATTTTAGACTCAAAGTGTTATTTTGTTAACTTTAAAACATACTTATTAGTCTTCCAGATATTAAGATCAACATATTTTGAGTAGTAGATAATCTTTTTGATCTTTGAATTGGATGAACCAAAGGGTTCGACGGTATCGTCAACTATTGGAGAGAAAATTGTCTATATTCAAACTTTTCGAAAAAAAAAGATAGATTCACCACATTGTGTTCTTCCCCATAGAGATCTGCTAGATTTCCTAGTAGTCTCACATGACTGTGACCAATAGTTGGATTGAAAACAAGTATTTTTCCAGCTAAGGAGAGAGACACAAAGGCCAGGAGAAGTAACATCAGGTCTGTTATCGAGAATGGTAATCGAGTATGAAGAAAACGATGACCTTGACAGACAAAATTTTTGAATTTGATTTGCTAATCAACAGATAAATATTTATATGGGTACTTATCAGGAGCACTTTTTTAGGAGAGACGTCATCCGAGATATGTTTCTATTTTGATGTATGTTCCTTTAGGAGGGAATCTGATTGAATTGATATATATATTACAATACAGGAATGTAATTCCAGGTCTCTATGGTAGTTATATATTTAACCAAAACGGTTGAAACAATTAGTTTTTGAAGGATTAAATATATTAAAGATTAATTGAAGCTCTTCATTATTGTTACTAGTGTATGAAATATTTATTGACCCAAATTTACCTCCTTGTCCTTTTTCTTTTTGTCCTTCGGCCCAACAGAGTAACTGACACCATTAACCATTGTCTTTTGGTCACAAAACAGGCCTTGGCCGTCTTCAAACAGTATCGTGTGTATACCCAGGGATTGTTTTGAGCGCTAATAGTCTCTCTTGACAGGGAGCCTAGCCATCGATCCCAACCGACAATTTTCCACATGATTTGAATCTTATGAGAAGAGTATGTGAAACGCCCTTGAAATTGTTCGTCTCTCCCGGGAGGGGCAGCTGATGATATCATTTCTCCTCCTATTTGCTCGAGCTCTTTTCCCGCTAAATAATCCCTTGTCTCGTCTGTCCTTCTCGTACTGTCTTCGTCTTTTTCATGTTCCATTGGACAGGTGTCCCGCCTCGTATTACCTATGCATTCTAATTGCTTTTTGATTTACAGCAGCAAACAAGAAAAGAGACCGCGAGTCTTTAGAGTGTCCTGGGAACCAAACACTGTCTTCTTCTTCCAGATGCGCCTTCTCCTTCTTCTTTTTCTTTTTCTTCTTACTAAAGGAAGTGAAGACGAATACCGACTGATACAAGACCTTCGACAAAATTACGACTCCATAGAAAGACCTGTTAGAAGACATAGCGAACCTATCAGTGTTAATTTACGAATCATTTTACAGCAATTGGTTGATGTGGTAGGTCGAAATATAGACAATTTCTAGGCCATTAGGATGAAAAGAATCAGGTGTTGACATTGGTTGTATGGACGCAGTCAACGTGGAATGATTATAAGATGAAATGGGATCCAGGAGAGTATGGCAATATTACAAGTATACAGCTCCCAAATAATTTCCTATGGAAGCCAGATATTTTACTTTTCAATAGGTGAGTCAGAATATAACAGCAAAGTCACAGAAAGGAGAACAGGATAGGAGGTAAAGTTAAAATCTTCATGTGACAGAATGACATTTTTATTACACATCTTTTTGCACATCGATTTGATGGAGTGAAGAGATTTCTTTAGATCGTTACATAACTGCTACCCAAAATTGTTTACAAAACAAAAGAAATTTTGTAGACGAGTTCTTCCCGTTCAACCTCTAGATGCAATATCCTTTTGACCTTTCCTACTCATTTATCCCACCGGTATTCGACTATTTGTTTATGGGGGGGGGGGGGGGGGGGGGTCAATTACACAGTATTATGCCAACTGACTGGGTAATTAGTAAGAAAGAAAGACGGTTCCTTTGCAGTCATTGAGTGAGTAATTGTTTTGATGGACAAGAACCATTTTAAAATGATTTTTAGAGCTTATTAAACATTGAGAAGTAATAATATAAAGTCTGTATCTCCTTTTCAGCGCCGACGAGCACTTCGACGCATCCTTTCCCGTGAACTTTGTCGTCCAACACACTGGTGACATCTTGCATGCTCCGCCGGGAATTGTAAAAATAAGTTGTGAACTAACGATGACATGGTTCCCTTTTGATGAGCAGATTTGCCATCTTAAAGTATAATTCAATCTGATAGCAAAGGAAGCTATTTTAGTATGGGTCTTGGACATATAACGGTCATAAATTGGATCTTCACATAGATGACACGGATCTAACAGAGAAAAATAAAATGGATCTACAATATTATATAGAGAATGGAGAGTTCGAACTTCTAGGTGAGAGTATAAAAGAAGGTGAAAAAAATTTAGCTACTCCGGCTGAACGAGTTGCAACAGAATTCAAAGGAGACAAATATGTTGAACTGTACTTTAAAATGCATTTGAAGAGGAAAACCCTGTATTATGGATTGAACTGGATCATTCCGTCTATTCTCATCTCACTGAGTAATGTGATGGGTTTCACCATGCCGCCAGAGTGTGGAGAGAAGATCACACTACGTGAGAAACAAACTGTCCAAAGATTACGAGTTTTAGAGATTACCAATCTCCTCTCTGTGACTGTTTTCCTCGGAATGGTTTCAGAAGTGACTCCACCTACGTCAGAGAGTATTCCAATCATAGGTAAAAGATGTTATAGCTCTTCCATTTTCAGCTGCTTTCTTCTCCTTGTCCATGTTAATCCTTGGCTGCTCTATCATAGCGACAATAGTGATTATAAATGTTTACTTTAGATCTCCAAAAATGCATAAGATGGCCAAATGGGTAGATTATTCATCCAAAAATAATATACGAATTTAGACGAGGTTTATCTTTTTGGACTTTCTTCCTTGGTTACTACTCATGCAGAGACCAGGAAAAAAGTTTATAAGACCAAAATCACCAAACAAATCGAATGTAACTAGTGAGGCGAGCAACTCGGTGAGAAAAATTTTTTTTAAATGGAAGATTTCAATGTTTTGCTAGAAGGGTAGATCCATTGCAACAAACAAGTTTCTAGCTGTTTTTTATTTAAAGGAATGCGTTCGTATTTGTTTCCTTTGAACAGAGATCCAAAATTTCTAATCAGTCAAAGAGCCGTATACAAAATAGAATTATTAATCTATTATTACATTTATTGCACTTTCTGTACCGACCTTAAAACCATGACATATTCTGCCAATAGTGGCTTTACGTAATTCCCTTTCAAAAATAATTATTCAGAGCATGTCTCCAAAAGAAGACCGAGACGAAGAGAGTGAAGGCCTCCTTCTCCAAGCACATCCTCCAAAACTCATCGAAGGAACAGAAATTCTGTCGGTATACACTCCTCTAGAAAGGAGTCTTCGAGATATTGTGGTTCTACTTCACTCAATGAAGGTATGAAACAATCAATTAGTTAAGAGAGTTCAGGAGAAAGTAGAGGAGAACGAGAATGAAGATGAGCAACAGTCAGACTGGCGATTTATGGCGATGGTCATCGACCGTCTGTGTCTCTTCTTCTTCACTCTTCTCATTGTTGGAACAACTCTTATGGTCTTTGTTTTTACCCCAAAATTTTTCAATCGGCCGACATTTTGGTAATTCGTATCTCA
Organism: Oscheius sp. DF5120; assembly: GCA_932521415.1. Lineage (NCBI taxonomy): Eukaryota > Metazoa > Nematoda > Chromadorea > Rhabditida > Rhabditidae > Oscheius > Oscheius sp. DF5120. Next base: position 6,261,370 of record OW051462.1, read on the forward strand.
ATCACCTCTCTTGCCAACAGATTTCTAAAAAAAAATGAAATGTTTATGATCAAAAAAAAAAGAAGGAAGGTCTACATGTACAAAAAATAGGGAGTATAGATCTATTAATTGAGGATACTTTCACTCGCAGTTCTTCTGACACTCGATGAACTGCGTGACTTCTCTGGAGGAATGGGAGTGGGAGAAGCGATCATTGTTCCGCTACTGGCATGGGAGGCATTACTCTGAATGAATATACAATATGAAAAGATATGAAAAGGGCTTACATCTCTTACAAGATGAATAGAGTCATCACGACGTTGAATACCCAAACTAGAAGAGCTCAAATCAGCTCGAACGGACTCGAAGGCTTCTTCCTCCACGCGATTAGAGAAATCCTTAGTATCTTCTTCCTAAATTATCTTTAAAGGAAAGAAAAAAAGACTTACATCCTCTTGATGACTAAAAGACGAATCAAAATTGGGTCGATTACAGGGGAATGACATGTCTCCCGGCTGGGCGAGAGCCTCTCCAGCCCCTGCTGATGATTCCATAGTAGAACTAGTACCCGGAGTAATAGAAGTGAGGACATTATGACTTGGATTGATACTATGACGGGGATTATACTGATGGGATGTGTAGGGTTGACTATAAGGACCATTTCCATAAGTCATTGATTGCATATGAGACATTGATGGATAGTTGTTCATAGAAAAATGAGATGGTTGAAAGGAGAAATGAGAAGGTTGTTGATGGTGTTGATTATTATGGAGGGCTTTTTCACTCTTCAACATTGCATTCTCCTCTCGTAGACGACTGTTTTCTTCTTTAAGACTCTTAACACGATCGGTGAAAGCTTTCTCAATCTCTCCTTTTTCTTCTTTCAACTTTTTACACTGTGCTTTATACTGATTCTTTCGCGATTCCGTCTGCGTTAGTTTATCTCGCAAATAGCTGAGATCTTTTAATAGATCACTTTCTCTTCCCTAAAGATGGAATGAAAAGATGAAAAAGCAGTTTACGTATTTGTAGAATTCCTCTGGTTCCGAATCATCAATCAGAGAAGTATTATAATGCGGATGCTGGGAATGTCTGCCCATATTCGCGATAGGTGAAGGGTCTCCACTGCCATATTCGGAGGTATCTCGATTTGATCTGAAAGGAAGAAAAGATTGTCTACTTTCTTGTATAATTTTTTAAAGCCAACAAGTCTGTAACTATATGAAAAAAGGAGATTAAAGGGACTTCTATTAGTTGATTCTCATAGTTGTTAATACGATCGATCTTTTGACCCAACCATTTTTTCATATCAAGTTACGCAATCCTTACCGTCTGAACTTCTCGTGTCGACTCTGACCTCGATGGTGATGGACGGCACTTCTATTCTCCTCAAATGATTCGTCGTATCGGATAGGCTCATCTCGGTATCTAAAAATCGAAAATCATGGAAAGAATTGTAGGCTACTATCAATGTTAATTCATCGCGATTCATCTTTTTAAAATTACTGAACAAAACACGAAACCACATAAAAAGTACCTGCATGCTATCAAAAATTGCAGAGCAATGAGTGATATTTTTGTCATTAGCGTAAACATAGAAACTTCCTTACCCTTCAGGACAACTTTGGGGTCCTTTCGGATGCAATCTGGGTTTTACATTTCCATGATAAGGATTAGGATATTCGGGTGAAAAGCGTTCATTCTCAAATCTGGATTGTCTGTGCCTTCTGGAACCTCTGACTGATTGAGTTCGATAAAAGGTGTCCTGACTCTAAAATGAAGAGGTAAGAAAAAAAGGATGTTTACATCTTCATGTGGCACCACATTTTCTTTATTGGCACTCTTTTTCCTGGAAAAGAGGCCGGCAAAGAAAGAGCTCTTCTTACTGGTCATCTAAAAATCAATTAAAGGCAGTTAATGATATAGAAAAAATATAGAGAGCGAGAGGGTAATTGGTCAAGTTGCGCAACAAAGCGTCCTACAACGCGTCCGGGTCAAAGCGATTTATCCTATGGTTTTGGAATCCGGGGATCTGCCATGGATTTTAAAGTGAGCAGGATTACGTAGATGAAGGATGGAATCGGAGAAAGAGAGAGCTGAACAAATACAGATCAAACAGATACGACACACTCAAGGGGGTAGACAGGGGTGTAATTGTTTCGACGACGACGCAATGACCTGGCTGAGCTTCAAAGGACAGACCCGCGTCGACTAGTTGGGGAGTCATGCTGACTGTGGGAGACAAAGGAGGGATAGCCAGCTGGTGGGAGAATCATTTACAGCCGTTTGAATAATATGAGGAGAAAGATTCTAGGAAGAAGGCTGTAAAAAGACTCCAATGCCCTCCGCTCTCGTTATCAGCATTGCCAGCAGTTGGATGGGAAAAACCTGGTCGAGACGAATTCCACATGTGACATTCGAGAGATGACAGGAGAGTGGAAGGGAAGATGACGGTCCAGATGGGAGTGCGTGTTTATTGATCAGGTCGATTGGCGGAGAGAGTGAGCTCTCCGTCGACGAGGCCTCGCTCCCTTCTTTCATGTCGCCGCCCTAGCCGCTGACCACGCCGTTTTTGAATTTCGCGCCCAAGCCGACATACGACAGACACACGCACAACATACTCTGATGTGCAATACAGACATGGCGGCAGAGGGGGTGAACAGGAAAAAAAGTGAAATGGAGCGGAAGAGAAGAGTGATTAGAGAGTAGAGAAGCGATAAATAGGTATTGTGGTTTAGAACCTTGGAATGGATATAATGAGAAGAGAAAAAGTTCTCGAGGGTTTTCTTGACTGTGTAGAGTCAGACTTTAAAAGTTTGAAAAAATTACAAAATCTCACAGTATATCAGCTAAAAAGTGTCAAATTGAGTATTTTTGGTCAAAGAATAGGACAAAGAGGGAGCTGATCGTGAAAAAGTAACCGGCTTAGCAACTCCAGGGGGTGTTTAGAGTCGTATAAACGAACCTTGAAATAATCATAACATTAAAATTCGCCTTAAAATTCCTCCACAAGTTAATAAATAAAACAGTAACACATTAAACATTTTTTGGTGAATTGCCATCAAAAAGTAAAGTAGCATAAAAAAACTGGAAGTCTGGAACATAAAATCGAAACATAAATCAGCTGCCTAAAAAAACTTCAAAGGATCCGAAGGACACCATCGGGTCATTCGAAAAATCTCTATTGGCGGCGTGTCTACGAAACGCAAAATTGCGTACTCGCCGAGTGACTGGACGAGCATCCCTTATTTATGAAAAAACTAACAGATGGGATTCGGAAGTCCATTTTTTATAGGTAACTGGAGAAGCACTTTCAGATCCCTTTTCATCACGATTTGCTCATGAAATTGGAGACGGAGGGCACATCATTTTATTTCCCAGGTTATTGTTGCAATTCGAGGAGAGTTCAATCACCATAAAATGTGTCCTCTTTCTCTCCTATACTTTTTGATCTAATTCATTGTTCATTCAGCTGCATATGTCACGGTTATATTCTAGTAATCGACGAATCTTCTCTCCCTCCCCCTTTATGACTAGAACGAAAGTAAAAAAATTTTTGCCGGTGGTCCTTTTCGTTGGCTTTGAATAGTTTCCCTTTGCTTTCCTTTCTCAAGTAATTATTTCCCAAGTAGGTTTGACATCTGTTAACCAGACCCTCTTCCCTGCTGTTTTATCCCTTCAAGTATCCTTTACTTCTTTTCCGACGCTTTGATCCCACCGGTATTCAACTATTTGATTGAGTTACACAGCATTATGCCAGTTAGTGTGAAGAAGATTATGCTATGGTGACAATTGAGTGAGAGAACAGATAGATTAGTATGAAAAGAGCTATAAACACGAAAGAGAATTTTAGGGAAGAATATAGGAGTATTTGATTGCTTTAATCATCTTAGTTAAGTTTTTAAATAGAAGTTTTTAAGAAATATTATAAACAAAAAGAACTAATAGTCGAGATACAAAAAAAATGAAACTGAAGCTCACAGAACGTGACAATGCTCCTGCGATCTTCGTTTTGTATCATTGACTGTAACTGAATTTTTACGTTTTATAAAAGATAAAAATATTATGTAGAATCTGAATATAAAAAGATTAAAAATTGGAAAAACAAGAAAAAAACTATAAACGATTTCATAAATGTTGTCTTTGCAGCTGTTGTAAACTTCTAATAGAGGGTAGAAGTACTTTCAAAGTATTCTCTTATTTTTGTTTCTCCTTTGCTTGTTTTTCAAATAAATCTTCATAAATACTCAATTGGTCTCTTTCCAATCCCTTTTAAAATGTCATGTTCACTCTCTATTTTTACATTACGTGGGGGTGTCATTTTCCGTCTCATTGCCTTCTTTGAGCAACTGGAAGACAGTCATATAACGCTCCCTAGGGAAGGTGGAGGATGTTGAACCGACGACATCCCTCCCCCACAGTCGTCAATCATCCGCCGACTTCAGCTATAAATTCTCTTGTTTGAACTCTCTCAGGGAATCTCGTCATATTCATTCAGTCGCTCGTCTATTCACCAGCGGTATAATGGGTCGATTGAGGGTCAAAGAGCCGGCTGTAGAGTAAGGCTCTTTGACTTCCTTATTCTGAACTTCTCACCCGTCCTTTTTTATACCTTTGTATCTCATGGATTGAAACATAAGACTATAATAAGGGAACGTTTCGTTATTTTTATATTCATTCTGCTCACCGTTTTGCATATAAAACCTTCAAATTCAAAAAATTTCAGATACCTAAAAATCATGATCTTCGTTTTGCAATTTTCTTTTCTGAAGCCTACTCGAAAACCCCTGCTCATAGAAATTCATACTTACTAGAAGCCTTCTTGACTAGCCTTAAACAAGCTTGAATATACTTACAATTAGAGATACAGATCTTTTTTTTATTTTTTATCTACCCATGGAATTATGGTGTGTCTCGGTTCATTGGCGATTTAGCATTAGGGCGCGAAATTTTGTCATTTGATGCTTTTTACCACTTTCTGAGTAATTTTTTTTTGTTTTAATAACATCAAAAAATACACGAAACACGTCACACCTGACTCAACAATATATATTCATAAATGGGGAAAACAGCAGTTCGACTACATTCATATATGAATCACAGTATCAGCTTCGTTAATTAGCAAACACGCAACAAATGTATTTCTCACTATCTAGTTCGATATTTTATTAAGTTTTTTCTTGTATTTTATACATTTTACATGAAGAAAATGATGACAAACATCAAATTACAATATACATAAATATCTTCCAATGAATCGAATGCGTATACTATCTTATCCTTTCCTGTACTTCGGTCGGTTTTCTTTTCATCAGGTGGTATCACTCTGCACGATATTTTTGTTTTTCACTTTTTCTAAATTTCCCTTATTTTAACCCGACTATTAGACTTTTTTATTTATAACATTACTTATGTTTTCCATTTTTAACCCTATGACCATTAAATCAATCATATACTTCCATATTTTCCTTAGGATTCTCCGTCATGTTTATAGTTTGACCGATTATACTCTAGCTACTACATATCCATAATCTTCAACACATTATTCAACTTCCCAAAAATCTAGTTAACTTTTCTTCACCTCATATAATTATATATTGATACGATTACTTTATGTCAACCTCAGATGCTAGTGGTGTTCTTCGGATATGGAGGAAAATGTTAGAAAAAATAATGACAAACATTCACCTTTTCTATCTGGTTTTAAATAATTGAATTGAATTATTCAGCAGAAAATGACGGGATTTCAAAAAAAAAAAGAAACGATATTTGCATTTTAAGATGTCTGGTGGAATATAATGATAGCCTCCATTATATCCCCCCGTTCCAAGAATCCTAATGAGGGCTCTCCTGTCATCCTGCAATCATCCTTCTCTCTTATACATATCGTGATCTCCTTCTTTTTCCACAAGACTGAATACATAACAAGTGGACGAAGCTGCTTTGGTAGCTTCTCTAATTTGTTTCCCATCTATATATAACCCTTCTTTTTTATGCAACCGCATAATCGAGCGTTCTCCTCGTGATTATTATTTTCTTCAGATATGACTTGGCTCCCTCTTCTCGCTCTCCTTGGTTCCCTTCTCGTCTGTGTTCACTCCAATCCTCTTCTGTCTCAACGTGAATTGGCTCCTTCTCTCGTCCTTGAACGAATCAATCTTCTTCGAGATTCGATCGACAAATTGCAGCAGATGAATACTCGTGTTAGATGTCAGATTAAAGGTGGGTTACAGTAAAAAAGAGGAATGAAATTCAGCGATGGAAACCTCTTCCCGTCCGAAACGATACATCGGGCCCTCTCAACAACTGGACGAGATGATCGCCACCCTTCAACTCGGTGATCTTCCAGCCCAAGATGACTGTTGATTCTCTCTAATATGTGTACGTATGCAAAATAGACAACAGTTAAAGAGTTTTGAGTTAATTCAAAATAAGGATGTTTTGATTTGGATAGTTATTTAAAACTTTGGTTAATAAGGAGTGTATGCATGTGATTATGCGGTTCTTCTTCTCATCTTATTGTCATTCAAAAATGTGGCCATCGCTACGTTAAGAACGTTATATATGACTAATTTGACCTTTAGTCATAAGTTGAGTCTCAAACATTGAGCAATGTATTCGTCGTATGGCTTCTTTATTTCACCTTCCTATAAATGGCACTTTCATATAACGATGTCATATATCCTCCGATCGATGAGACTATAGTGATTTTTTAAGATAATTGAAAACCTATAAGTTATAGAAAATGGTATTATAGATAACTCACATTTAATTTATGATTTTTGCTTATCAACATCGATTCCATTTATTTGAGAAGAAAAAAAATCTGAGATTTACAACATGTGAAAGGTTCTATCAGTATGAAAATACGAAATACTTATTACTTTCTGGCGTTGGACTTCTTAAAGAGGGAACGGATCTTTCTACATTCTCTTCACTGCCAGCTCCATCTTGTGCCCTGGCTATAAGGAAGGAGGCTGAATACTTTTCATCCAGCTACATAAAGATCTACGTGGTTGATCTTGATCATGGATCAGAAGATGCATCGTCTCCTTCCCGAATTTCCAGCCTGTATTGATCTCCAAAAAGGAGTGTGAAAAAGGTTTTCTATCATTGATCGAAAGGGCCACCTGATTAATCTGCGCCATCTGATTAATCCACAAACTCTTCCTGTAGTCCCAATTTGTCGGATTAGCCGTTGGGGTTCAATTCTACGCTGATCAACGGATTATGGAACACCTGCAAGGTGTCGACGGACAGCTGTCAGCTTCATTCATTTATCTTTAACCATTTATTTGATTCAATAGAACGTTTGATTTCCTGTTGCAATATGTATTGTCAATCGGCTTATATAACTCGATTAGCATAAATATCATTCCGTGTGTGAACTATCGATGGACTGTCTGGAGAGAGCGTGCACTTTCCAGTTCATTCGATTCATTTTCCTCCCCTTTGTTTGCCGTTCTCGCTCTAAAACAATACGTTCCTCGGGCTTCCACACTAACCACATGGAAATCGTAGTAATCCTTTGTGTATTTTGTATTTTTCTATCAAAATGGGATTATTAGGTAATCTTTTGATCTTTTGTTGAGCTCAAAATTTTTTAAAAACTTTGAGCTTTATTATTTTCTCAGTTATTTTTTTTTTTCTTTTTTTTGTGACTTTCTAATTTTCTTTTGCAAGTTCAGAGACTTTTCTGTAGTTCTTTCGCGTTGCGTGTGTGTTCTTTCGCCGTCTTTCCTCCTATCTTTCATCGCATTTCACCAGCGGGTCGCTCCTGCCAGTTGGCACTCTGCCTTCTGTTTGATAACGCTCCTTTTTTCTCGGTATCCTAGCTACCAAGGAAATTATAGTAAAAAGGAGCATTATTTTCCCAAATTTCGTTGAGATTCTTTTTCCGCCTCTTACGCAAACGTAACAGTTTCAGTTCCTGTCTCTACGCGCTGGTCTCTCATCTTCAATCTCCTTTTTGTTGTACTTTTACCTCTCGTCTCACAGCCCCCTCTCTGCTAATCTATCGATTTTTCTTTCTCCTTCGGGCTACTCATTTCCGTTGTGTCTACCGAGAGTCACATCAATTATACGTTTTATGAAGATTTGTCTGATAATAATTATGAGGATGGACTCCGACATAAATTGCTGACGACCAGAGTTAAAAATAGCCACCTTTCCCTGTTTTTTTATCATTTTCCGTAGGAAAATTGTTTATATTCTTTAGATCTGTTTAGCAAATCAGAAAAACTGTTGGCTGGCGCCGTAACCACGTGTCCGTCTGCGGCATTTCACTGTGCGCCTTTGTCTAAAAGTGCTTTAGCGGCCGTTCGCTCATAGCTATATGCCTTTCCTCAGGCTTCTCATCACTTATGAAAACTATTTTTCTTTTTCTTCGGCGGAAAGGCCGAAGAAGAAGGCTAGAATCTCAATGAACACTGTTATTTTCAGCAGACGTAGACAAAACGATATCAGGCGCGAAAAAAACCGGTTGTTCGTTTATGCTAATGATGAATGATTTTTCTTTCGGTAAGTACAAACAGTTTATTTCTACAGAGTATATGACATCGGCTGACTTGTAATTATTACTAATTGCTCTCGCATCCTTTTTGCTTCTTATTTGAAGCTTCATTTTCTTCTCTTTTTTTTCTTATTTCATTCAATTCCAAATCATGTTTTTCAGAGACAATTTGGCTGTGCGGGTCATGAACAACACGGATTTCAAGACGGTTTATCAATCACGGTTAGTCATTTTTTATCAATAACAATCAGCTGATTTAAAATCTGTTCTGCCCGATTTCCACATAGCATGACGTACGGGTACACGCGGCCTAGACTGAACGAGGCAGCTGGCCCCTTCTCTTTTTTGTTTGCGATGACTGAACAGACACGTCTTTTAGTTTTTAATACAAAAACAGAAACATTTTTCATGTAGTAATAGTTTAGAACAAAGCTCGTGAGCAGTGCGCCTTTAATCTTACAAAACATGGGAGCAAGACGAAACGTGTTCTTTGAGTCCTTTGTCTCGCTGTGAACGACCCCTTATCATCATGTTATACAAACAACCTCGTTTATTCACAAATGAACTTCGATATGGTCTTATTTGCTGTTTTGGTCCATCAAAACCCTATGGATCATATCGAATCCTATCGGAAACATTAATCGTCGTAGAAATTTTGAACTTTTTGATTTTATTGACATTCTTAAAAATTTATGCCACCCAGTATTGTGTTTTAAGACATATGCGTTTTGAACATCGTACTTTTGTTCAGATCGCTTCTTCCCGCCTATTTCTGTTCTCGTGCCCGCTGGACACAAACCATTTGCATATAGGGCACATTCTCATACAATGTTCCGCGCTCGGGCTAATTAGGTATTGGCAAGGAAGAGTTCTATCAAAAAGCCAATGAGTTGACCTAGAACTGTACGATGAGGGGCGGGTTATTGAGGTGGAAAAAATCTCTGTTCCTACTTTTCATATGTAACATGTCATATATCAAATAACCGGTTAAAAGAATTCAACTTAACAACGAACGCAAATTTGATCAGTGTTATTACCTATAATTCAATTTCCAATTTGTCTAGTTTTTCACTCACAAATTCAATAATTTCAGATTGCATTAATATCATACTCAATTTCACTTTGTGTATTATCCAAAATGCACTATCTAGAGGACCTTATAGAATGTATGTTATGGTTTTTTTTTTTGCTGTAAGCGCATATTTTAGATTTGGACGATTTGCCGGAAGAACTTCAAGATCGATTAGATCAAATTAGAAGATGGGACGTAAGCACTCAAGGTAGATCATTTCTTATTGGCACATTGATGTATTTTTTTAACAACGAACGCAAATTTGATCAGTGTTATTACCTATAATTCAATTTCCAATTTGTTAAAGCATGACGCAAGAATGTATAAATTAAACGAAATTCTTTTTTTCAGAGCTTCAAGCTCAATGTAATGAGATGCAGAATACACTTTTCGATCCTGAAAGTACCTTATCAGCCGATGAAAAGATAAAAATTGCTCTAGAAATAGCAGAGGTTTACTTATATCCTTTTTGATACTATTGGTGCTTTAGAAATTTAACAAAATGAAAAGGTTATCGGATAAGAAGAATGATTTGGCAGAGCGTCTATGCAGTCTTATTGGAAAATTACAGAAGAAATCAGTGGAAAATATGGAAGCATTTCAGTCGGAATTGGCAGTGGACAATCCTGGAGTGACTCAGATTATTGAGGACAAATTCAAACGTGAATGTGAACAAAAACGTCATTACGATGAACGAATTACTGATGATGGTACACCCTTCGATAGTGATGAGTCTGGTCGCAGCACTCCCGATGTTCTTGTTCCAAATATTGCAGAATCTAGGAGCATTCTTAGTAAGTTTTAGATGCTTACTTTTTAATAGGTGTTAATCAGTGTTAACTTTTTAATTACAGAAGATTACAATAACAAATCGAGCAAGATTCGAAATGGCAAAGGAAAGCCAATTGCTGGAAAAGTTGAAGCAATAAAAAGAAGAGGAGTAAGTGCTCTCCATTAATTTAACTGTTGATAGCGTAAACCTGGAAAAGATGGAGTTATGTCTGACTATATGAGAAGGAAGCTTGCAAAAGAGAGGGAACAGCAGAAGCTTATTGAAATACATGCGCAACGACAGAAAGCAATGAAAAAACCAGAGATTAATTCAAATATGTCTAATTTCGGTTAGTTAATAATCTGCTATTGGTAATTATAGTTTTCAGATATTTCGGCTTTTTGTGCACAAGCCAACGGCACTAATGCTCCAAAACAAGATGTAAAGAAGCAAGAAGCTAAAGATTTTCTCAGCGGTGACGAAGACGATGAGGGGCTTAATATTTTTGCTGGACTCGCAGATATGCTCGGACCAGATGACCAATTACGTGATGACATTGATCTATCCTCTAATCAGTTCAATCTACTCTCTACCCTGGGTAGAGATGACCTGGAACTTATTGAATCCATGAATGTAAGTTTTTAGTATTTTAACTTGCTCTTTTTTAATCGAACCACTTTTATCCCTCGACCATATCATTCCATCGGGTACACTGTTTCTTTGCATATATTGTATTTTTATTAGTGACCATAAGAAAACATAAAATGTTTTAGATAAACTATTTGTGTGTATATAAGGGGTTTCAGACCGGCTCTTTATTTTCTCTTGATGATGATATGATGTCGGGCCTTGGTGCGGCGTCGACTTCACAGTCGCCAATGTACTCCTCTTTTGAGGGTCGTTCATCAACTATGAACAGTACTCCTAGCCCTATCAAGGTCAGATATTATTTGCATGCTTGTTATGTGTGATATCTCAATGTTGTAGTTCAGTGTTATGCATGCAAACGCTTTATCTATGTTTTTCAGCCGTATCCTGCTTCATTCTCCGATTTCGATCGGAAGAAAAAGAGAAATCTAATGTTCAGCAGTGTCACTGATACAAGTCTTCATGGAAGGCCTCGAAAGTAAGTTATTTATATCTCCCTAACTTCTACTACAGACTGACTGATAGAGCTGCCTTATTGGTTCAGCAGTCAAGAAAGCGTGCGAAACGTGGTAGGGAAAGTAGTGTTGGAGAAGAAGATTCCGATAATGCCATATGGTGCTTTTGTAGGGAAAAATGTTATGATAAGATGATCGAATGTGATTCGTCAAATGTAAGTTCGAAATCTGACAATGATTATATTATTGTTTAGTGCCGTTATAAATGGTTTCATGTCGGTTGCGTTGGTTTAACTGAAGATTTTCCTGATGATCCTAACACAAAGTGGTTCTGTCAGGATTGCCGTTCTTTAATACACCAGCCAACGGAACAACATTAAGGGGTATTTCCATTTAGCTGTTTTTTTGTTATTGTTTTTCACTTACCCATGGAGCTTTATTTTTCTTTGTACTCCAGTCGGGTTTTTTTTCTTTCAAAAATCATCAGATGGGTACTACATTGCACGATATTTTCGTGTTTGCCACTTTTTCTATATTTTACTTATTGTAACTCAAATATTAGATCTTTTTCAATTCCTTTATATTATTGCTTATGTTCATAATAAACTTTCTCATTGTGTAAATTACAATATTTTCAGCTTTTTATTATATGTTCAATGCAAAAAAACTTATTTATTGAAATATAGCAATCTAATAGGTTCATGTTTGTAATATAGCAGGAATTTCCATCTGTTGGCATAGTTCTCGTCTTCCTTTCATCATACATCAGCGTAACACCTTTCCTTCCAATTTCTAACCTCGCTTCCCGAAAATGCTTTCCTGTTACGCAATCTGTCATTGCTTTTTGTCATTCTTTCGCTTTGTTGTGTATCTATCATTCATTTTATATACTTTTATCTGATTTACCTGATCTCCTATTTCAAACGTAGTGTAATTGTGCTCTTTCTAACATCAGCTGGGTGGTTGCTGTCGAATCGATGGTTAGAGAACGCCCAAGGGTAACACTGGGGTAAGAGACGCAGACTGCCTGCCAGACCCCAGTCAGTCAGATGATGACATTAGGATCTATCGTCTTATTTCTAACCTTTTCAATGCTTTCTTCATCAAATATGAAATATTTTTCAGCATCATCAGTAGCAGAATGGAATTGGACAACGACCAGAAAGTAGCTCTTCGGAAGTTTCAAGTGAGTTTTCAAGTCAATTATTTATTTTTTTATTAGGAAATCACAAATATTCAAGACCAAGAAATAGCCGTTGGAACGTTGGCTTCATTGGATTGGAATTTAGAAAGGGCTATTGAAAGCCATCTGCTCAATGAGCAGGATAATGATGATGAACAGAATGAACGGCCGGAGGTTGGGTACTTTACTCTTTTCTTCATTTTTGCCATTAGATGGATATTGTCCAGCCTCAACCGTTCAATATAAGAGGGACGACATCACGACAACAACCAGCGACATCGAATAATGATTATATGTAAGTCATCTGATGGAATTTGATTCATTTGTTCCAGAGATTCTCCATTTAACTCAAATTCCAGTATTAACAATGCTGCTGAAAATGCCTTACGAACTGCCGAGAGAAGTAGTAAGTGCCCGAAAAGAAGAAAGAGAACTCTTCCAGCTCGTGTATTACCGTCTTCCTCAAATAATTATACAGATTCGGAGGAGGAAATTGTCCTGGATGATGATGACACTTCTCATCATCACGATGCAGCTCCTTCACGTAGAGTGAGAAAAAGTTATTCTATAAATTTTTATGATTTAATTTCAGTCTCACACTATCAATAGTGATATTCCATTGATTCCACAAGACAGTGAAGGAGTTTATGAATCACTCAACAACTTTGTTTCTGTCTTCGAATCTAGGTATACTCCATATAATCATGGAGTCTCTCGTTTTATAGATACTGTACTGGCGGGGGAGCCTTCATGCCTTGCTTCAGTACCGATTCACTGAACAACACTATGAGAGAAGCTTTCGAAGCACCTGGAAGGGAAATAGCGGAACGAAGACCGCTGGCCATCTACATTCACAATGATAACAGTGTGGCGGCGAATATCTTCGCATCAAATGTAAGTTCAGTCGGATTGTTAAAGAGAATTCTTTTAGGTTATGTGTAGAGAGGAAATTTGCAATCTTCTTCGACATCAATTCGTTCTTTGGGGATGGGATATGACTTTCAAGTAAGTGGGAAAACATTTTTTATCAAGAATTTTGAAGGGAGAATGCTACTAAACTATTAGATTTAATGAAGATGCTCAACATTCCTCCAGAAATGCGTCATGTCTTCGAGGGTATGCGATACAATCGAGATCGCTATCCTCTGCTGATTCTTCTGGTAAAGGAGAAAGGAAGTCTCCGAATGGCGGAGTTGTGTGAAGGTTGGATTTTTCTTTAAATTTGAACAGTTTATTTAGGTCCTGATACTTCTGAAAGAGTCATCGAGAAGCTTCTCTCCTGTGTGGAAGACTACACATCCATTCGAATGAATGAGATGCAAGAACAGAGAGACCGGGAAGAAAGGGAGAGAATACGACAAGAACAAGCGGAAGAGTACGAACGGTCATTAGCTGCTGACAGAGCTCGAAGAGAAGCGAAGGAGAAGGAGATTCGAGAACAGAAGGAGGAAGAAGAACGGAAGATTCGAGCAGAGGAGGAAGAGCAACAAAGACGGGCTCAGTTGGAGAGTGAACTGCCCGATGAGCCGGCAGAGAACGCTCCGGATGCAATTATGATCAAGTTTAGGGTTCCGGAAGGAGAACAGGTACGCTGTTTTTCTTAGAAATATCTCTTTCTTGCTTCAGTTCGTTCGTCGATTCCGTAACAGTGAAAACCTTGGTATAATGTTGAAATTTCTCAGTTCGAAAGGCTTCACCAAAGAACAACATCGTTTCTTTAACTCCGACTTCCCCAAGAAAGATGTAAGCACTTTATTTTTTTGTTAATAAAAATTAGGTCTCCACCTGGGATGTCAACAGCACTTTCTCTGCGCTGAAGTGGCCGAAGCGTGAACAAATCTATGTGGAGGAACAATAATCCAAGAAATGTATGAGAGATACTCATAAGGCGAGTAAGTAATATGGGTCGAAATTGTAGTCAATCTTCCGGAGGGCTTTCTATTTGCCTCAAACCGACTTGTAACTTCGCCCTTTTTTGTACTCTATATTTGTTTCTATTTGTTTCATATGAAATTTTATACGATAGCTTTTTTTTGGTTTTTTTTTTCCAAGGGAAGGATCGACTATGGGAATTAGATCATTTACTTTTGAAAAGAAATAAGTCAGCGAAAGGAACCTTTTTTTCTTTTCGCTTTTTTCTTTAAAACTTTTCGCTAAAAACTTACAGAATTACTTATATTTCTTTCTCTCACTTTGTATATTTATATTTTACACAATAGTCCTTATTTTTAGCATATAAAACATAAAAAATCAGTAACAAATGTAATAAGAGAAGACGAAAAAAATAATAATAATTCTGTAAGGCCATCTCTGGTAAGATACAAATTTCGTAGTTAAGTTTACTCATTGTTGACGGTTTTGGTGTTTTTTGTTACTTGTATTCTTTGAATACGTTTAACATGCTAGTTGGCCAGTTATTGCCATCAGAAACTTCATAACCTTAATGGGAAAAAGTTCCTTCATCTTTCTTGAAGTTGACAATATAATCCAATAGTTTATTCCTATATTTTTTTATCCCAGATATGTTTTTGTCATGACAAAGTAACGACTAGGTAGTTGGCGTAGATGGTACACTGCTGGTTGACACAATACTATTTCTCTTTTCCGAGTTCAATAGCAATTTCAGACGGGCCAGCTTTTTAAATTTACCCTTCTTCGGCATCGTGTTAGTTTCATTTGTGTTGGAATTCAACTGTAAGGCAGTAATAGCTGCTTCAGCTGCTTGAGATGGACGTTTCTGCCCTTTTTCCGAGCAGTTCCAAGCCTAAAAATGTTTAAAAGAGGGAAAAAAAAGGATACTTGTAAAGCAGCTGACTGTCGCATTTGAAGCATTGAAACGATATATTTCATGATCTCTGTAGCATCTTCGCGTGATTTACATTCTAGCTGGACAGTTTTCCAATTATCTGCTGTGCATTCCTGAACAAAAAAATGCATCTTTTAAAGTTCAAGAGATCTACCAGAGCGATGGTTGGAAGGGAAAGAGCTTGTTTCACATCGGACAAAGGCTGTGGAAGCCACGTGAGATACAAGACGTACATGGTTTCTTTGTTACCCTTCTCTTTCGACGACATGTCGACATTGACAAGGTATTCCCACGAGACTTTGAGAACTTTTTGATATTGTTGAGGGAGAAAGGACCGTCGTCGCTCTATCTCAGAAGTGAAAGGACTGATTTCTATACCGTTCCAATAGAATACTAAAAAAAACTGTACAGCTCAATGATCTCACACAGATTAGCAGCCCATTTGGGTTTCAGTCGATGCAGTCTCTCCACTCGATAGCAGGAGATTGTCTCCCTTTCTCCGTCATTCGCATTTGGCGGAGAACAACTATATTCTTCCGGAAACTCAAACATCATGCTCTCGCGAGGTTTTGGAGACATCGGAGCCATTGGACTGATCAGGGACTGGAATCGTTCTAATAGTGGCTGACGCTCTCGACGAGGATGAAAGAATGCGCGAGAACCTGGAAAGAATTCACTTAAAGGAAAGGAAAGCCTACTGTTCTTTCTAATCATAACAAATTCATTACAAATGGTTGAGGAAATGGGTTTAGAGAGATCCATAGTCAAGTCGAATTGATCCACTGGCTCCAAGTTATATTCCTTCACTGAAAATGAGATTAGTTATTTCCGAATTGAATTTCACCCGGTGCTATGTTGATATCATTTTCTCCCAGTTCATTTCGCTTCTTCAAGACTTCATTAACCAACCAAGAGAAAGGGAGATCGGGTGTCGGAACTTGGATGGAATATGACGAACCGTATGGAAAATATCTAGAAGATTCACCATTTACTTTATAGAGTAAACTTACATAGTGATTTTTCGATTTATTCCTTCCTCCTCGCGATGAAAGTTTTTCCTAACTAGCGCCATACAAGCAAAGTCAACTTCATTAAGCAGTCGACTACGATCTATCTCAGGAAATTCTGTATCGACAGGCTCATCCTCATCAGCCATGTATAATTCATAGTCACCTATTGTTCCTCTAAAGGTTAAAGGTTATATGAGTAAGCGGGAATCCACTTACGGCAATTCTTGTCCTGTCACTTCAAAGTATTTGAAAAAGCATAGACCAATGAATTGAAAGACTCTTACCGAAGGAAGAACGGATATCTAAAAAAGTTTGTCGAAAAAATACGAGTCGTTTACCATTTGACGATGAATCTCTTCGCGATTATCGTTTGTAAAAAGAATGAGAATCTCTTTGTAAGGCCCATTTTTTGATCCTTGGAATGATGCATACTCGTTCAAAGGATTTTGTAATCGCTCTAAACCTTCGTCTATGTTTCTAAAGAAATTTTTTTTGGGAGCTTCACAAATATACCTAGAAATTATGGACTCTCTTACTTCTAAGTTAGTTGGAAGTGGTCGAATATGAAAGAGATCACGGGACGGTTTTGAAAACAAATGAGCTGCAGGACACATTTAGAAAAAAAATAGGATCAATATACCAGTGTTCTTTTGATTGTGTCCTTCACTATTCTCTCTTCTCGACTGAAGACGGAATGCTATAAGTTCTCTTGTACTGCTAGTATCCTCATATAAAGGAATCTAACAGCACCAGTCAGTGGGAACACAAGGGTCTTACTGTGTAATAATCTTCGATCTCATCGTCCTCGTCATCACTGACAATTGTTCGAAAGTTAAGTGGAAGACCACCATATTTTGATCGTCTGTTTTTATTGGAGTATAGAGAGCTAGACTTACTTTGTAGGAGGCCTGATTACACGCGAGGCGACGCCTGTATCGTCTTCAAGCCGAATTCCATGGTGTATAAGGTCGACGATCTCTCTTTTGTCGAAAAACGCCATTCAAAGCATATTGAACTGTTCAATAATCAATAGCAAACAAAATAATTCGATATGGAATGTAAAGACATCAAATGATGTGAAGAGAGAACGAATAGAGATCGTTTATGACACAAAATATAATAAACACAGAAGCTAAGAACTGCTATTACTGCTGCTACTCGACGTGCTAATTTTTCTCTTTCTTGTCTTCTTCGTTTTCTTTTTAATTTCGCTTTCATTCTGAACATTTGAATAGTTTAAATTAAAAAGAAAAATGCCTCTTTTTTTTCAGCCTTTGTTTTAGTCATTGGTTCTCCTTTCTTCACAAGAGGGGCAGAAGTTAGAGCAGCATCGACTACATCAGATTTTTTCATTCTAAGAAAGATTATCAAAAATATAAGATTACTTTTCCATGGAACTACCCGGGACGTAATCCTTTGCAAGACCAAGAGCATCTCTCATTCTATCTCGTTCTTTCTGTGCATATTGTCTTCTTGCATGAGTGTTCTTCAGATCAAGTTCATCATCCATATTAATTTCTCCTGTTTCAAGTTGACATAGCAGCAGAGTTCTATAATCTCCAACTTTTTTCGCAATTTCATCTTCATCAAAACCCTGTTGAATTGCAGAAAAAAACGATAATCTTACCTTGTCTTCCATAAGCATTTCAAATTCCACGCATTTCATTTCGATAGCTCTTTTACGGGCATGTTGAAGTAAATCCTTATTTGGCTTTTGATTTATTTCAGCTTCTATACGTCGAATATCTTCTTCCGCATTATATTCAACACGCTTCTACAAACAAAAATACAAAACGTAGAAAACTAACCTTGTGAAGGAGAAGGTTAGACACATTCGCTTGAACATATCCACTTGTTCCCGTTCCACGTGGAGTAGGTAACCCAATGCCGTTATACATATTTGATCTGGAAAATATAGTTGAAAAACTGAAAGAAAAACAATGAAAACGTGAAAAAAATTCAATTGTTCGAAAATGCCAAAAGTACGACGAATTGCGGAAGTTGCCCGCGTACGCCATTTCGACCATAAAATAAATTTTGAATTTTATCTTGATTTTACTCCCCTCTTGCTTATTTCTTTTCACAACTTTGCTGTTATTTTATGTAATTTTATAATAAATATCAAGTATCGCATTTGAAAATCTGGTATTTCACTATGCTAGATATATTGCTAAATACATTTCATATTTCAACGACTTTTTTTATAGTATACATCGCTATTGTTTCGCGATACCAAGTTAGTCATCTCTCAGCTGACGTGGGGCGATGGTGACCAAACATTCGCGCAGCGCTTTGTTTTCCCTCTTCTCTATGTATCGAGCTCGTCAGAGTACACCAAGCTTGCTTCTTCGATCTCTTCCTCGTATCCCACAACTTGCTGATCTTCGTTATATTTCTTGTTTCAGGGCGTCTATGAACCCGCCTGGGTTAGATGGACCTTTGACACGAGCAGCATCAGCAGCCGCAAGATATGTTACTCATATCAACTCAGAAACTGTTACTCAGTTAGAAGATGCCATTACTGTAGCTTTCTTCTTTTTTTAACCTTTTCTTTATAGATTCTTCTACGGAATGTATCATCAATTGATCCTACTGCTCGTCTAAGTCCTCAGTCTCCACAAGTTTCGGAGTTTCTTTACTATGTAAATGATATTCTCCTTCATGAAAAGAGTTCTGCTACGACCAGGAGCAAATTGAGTCGGCTGCTGTATTATCTCTGTAAGTTGTCTTGAAAATTCCGCGATAAGACGTATCGTCAAGGGTGGTATTATGCTGAACAATAAACGATCAGTACTAAAATGTTGGCAGTGTATGTTTTTCAGGCTATTATAATGTCACCTTACGAAGGTATATGGCCTGTGATTTGCGGATTTGCGGTGCTGTTTTTCATTGTCTAACACAGTCCATTAAGGATCAGCTTGGACCTCAGAATATGTTAGATGTATTGAAGTTGTTACAAGTATTTTCTTTCCGTTTGTGCTTTACTTTTACAGATTCTCACTTACGATAGCGCTGTTGAACTCGGAACATGGACAGATCCTTTATTATCCTTTATAACTACAGAAATGTAAGTTTTTTTTCAAAGAGATTAATGTATTATAGAATAAAAGATGAAGAGCAGGAATGGCTTGGTTCATGTATGGCGATTTTATGTAATCTTGTTTGTAGAACTAAATCAGTATGTAAAAGATTACAAAAGTCGGTGAGTTTTATACGTTTTTAATCGATTAAATTTTAATTTAGTCTAATTTTAAAAGACTCTACAAAAAGTTTTATACTTTCTTCGGTCATGATGAAAGAATTGTTGTTATTGCTACATTAGTAATCGTTGGTTACTTGGACGAAAAACTTCGAAATTGTGTAAGTATTTTTCCAAATTACATAATATTCTTCCAGGTATTTGCTCCTAAGAACATGTATGATACCTTTTTATGTGTATTTAATATTCTTATTTATGGGGATTCGAAATGTGTAATCACAAGGCATATTGCATGTGATTTTTTAAAACGACTAGTTGTTTGTGAGCAAAATGGGGTAGATCTTTTAGGTATTTTTTCAAAACACAAGTTTTAGCTGTCATCAATACCTATAATTACTGAATATGGTGAAGAAATTGTAAATTATTCCTATTTTCCCGAGAAAATGCAAAGAATATCAGAGTTATTGTTCACTCTTGATAGTCGAACAGAAGAATCAATCAAGGTAAGTCAATTATTATCAAATATAATATTCAGTTTACTTTATATCTTTATCTACTCTAACTTTTTTTTATAGATATACGACGTCCTTCTGTCATTCTGTTTGCTTCCACAACTTGTTTCACCTGTTTGTTCCTCTATTGTAAGCTTTTTTTTTTCTAAATATGTTTAGGTTAAATATGAGCCCTCTTCAGAACGTCTTACTACTCCATTATTAGGTGTACTTTCGACAGCTTCCATGACCACTGAACAGACAATGGACCCCATGATATCTATAAAAGCTACATTACTTCTACGGTATTTATGTAAAGTAAGTAATTTCCTCAGCCTAATAGTGAACCTATTTTTTTTAGGAATTGACCGAATCAAATAGACTAATAGGTGAAAAGATTTCTTCAGGACAACTACTAAATCTTATAGGTTTTGTAAAGACAATCCGAAAAGAATAATTTACAGAAGCATTTTTGAAAACAACAGTAGAAACTGCGCAACATGATGCTATAAATCAGTGTTTAAGAATAGTATCTGGACTACATCTTGCAGAAGGTTTTTATTTCTATTCTATATAACTTTTTTTGTAGTTGCATCACATGATGAGGAGTTTAGAAGTTATCATATTATTCCAACGTTATCGCCACAGTTATGTTCCCATATTTTGGAGTTTCAATTTTCGAGTAATCCAATAGTTTTGCTTATGGCTAAACCACCAACTCAAAGGACAGAAAATGTACCAGATTGGAGGTAGCTTTTATAGATTTATAATTTTGTTAGTATTCATGGTGTATCCATTGTTCTTCAAGTTATTAAGCTACTGGCATCTTTAAAAGATTTTTCTAAACCGCATAAAGTTCAGTATTGGTCAACTTTAAAGGTTTGTTACTATTCGACATTTATATTTGTAGGATGAACGAATAATTCCATTCATTGCCTATGCTATCTCTTATGGTGATCATGATATGGTGCATGATTCTCTTCATCTTTATACTCATTGTGTGCAGATACAGGAATTTAAAAGCAAATGGTAAGATTGGTTGTTATTGCAATCCATCTACCCTATTGTTCTCTGATATTTACTCATGTTCTTACAGGCTCGGCGATCTTGTTGCGAGCTGTGTAATCGCTAAGCGGTGCCAAGTAGACACTCGTCCATCCTCTTGTTCTAAAAGGTCCTTTGATCCTATGGAAATTTCTGAATGTAAAAGCCCAGAGCCAATGAATGGAAGTGTTGGTATAGATAACAAATGTATAAATGAGCTTCTAGAAAGATTTCGTTCTGGAGGAATTGAGGTTTAGTTTTTATAGCAGCAAATTTTTTTAGGTAAAAGACGTAAAAATGTCAGAAATTTTGGCAACTTATGAGAAGAAGATATTTTTATTACAGGTGATGATTATTGTGAAATTATTTTTTGTTATAGGAGCGAGAAAAAGAATTGGAACGTGTTCTACAATCAACAGAACGATTACGCCAAACAAGGAATGAGATCGGACGAAGTAATGAAGCTGATGTAAGTCTTTTCTATGTAATCAACTATATACAGATGACGAAGATACGTACACTTGTACATGAAAATGAGCAACTTCGTGAATCGATAGCAAAAGTTGAAGCTGATCTAGAATTATCACGTAAAGTTGCTAGTGAAAGAGTTGTTGAGCTCAAAGCAGAGTATGAGCCTCATACATTATGCATAATTGGTCTATTTTTTAGAAATAATTTCTTACAAACGCACAAAGAAGCAGTAGAAGCCGAATTGAAATCACAAAGGAAGGAATATCGTGAAGCTAAAGAGAAGGCTGAAGAAGATAGAAAACGAATTATTCAAGACTGGACTACAAAGTATCAAAATATATTGACTGAGTATGACTCATGTAGGAAAATCGGTGAAGAAAAAGCTGCCTCGCTTTCAAAAGAGTGACTATTCAATTGTAAATTATATTTATCATTATTTTCAGATTAATCCTTGTTAAGCAAGAAAGAGATGATTTGAATAATGAAATTTTACAAGAACGAGAAGTTGTTTTAAAGGCACGACAACATGCAGAAGACCAAAAAAAGCGGCTAGAGATGTAAGTTTTCTTTGGTTAAATAATTAATTTTAGGGCGTCACGAGCATTGACGGAGAAAAGCCGAGAGAATGTAGAACTTTCACGACGAATAGGCGAATTAGAAGGAGATATTGCAAAACTGACGCAGCAATACAGCAATGAGCAAACAAAATGGAATCAAGATAAAATGCATTTAGAAGAACAACTACTCGCTCTTCGTAGTAGAGGACAAAAGACACAGGCCGATTTAGAAAAAATGCAGCGATTACGAGAAGAAATGCTTCGATTAGCCGAAGGTTATCAGTAGGTTATTAATTCAGGTAGACAATATTATTCCTCCTGCCAATGATCTTTCTTTTTTACTTACGTATGTCTTTTTGTTCAAATTCACTTACTAATATATTAGAAACGGGTAACACGTCTCGCTTATTTTTTGTAAAGTTTGGATAAATTGTATATTATGATGAAGGATCACATGGTGATGGAGGCGTAGAGACTTCACGACAAGAACTATAAAGGAGTATTTTCTTTCTTTTTTACTAACTTACTATATTATCAACGATGCTATGAATGACCCTAAAATAGTTGCTAACAGAGGTAAGTAGAAAGCTGATGGTACAGGCATTTGAGCTAGAAATATTGAATGAATTATTAGTGTTGAAAGAGATAATGCAACATTGCAAGCAGTTCCAATAAAAGGAGCACATATGTAGGAAATCAGTGCCTGAAATATAAAATCTGGATTATGCAATACCTTACCCAGACAGAAGGAACAATATGTGGGTGTTCAAAATCTTCCTGTGCTTGACGTAGATGTACCACACACAGGATTGCTAGGAGTATAGTTTCTAACAGAAATGCCTGATTTAAAGGAGTACATATAGAATTTAGACTACCTGTAGTCGAGAAATCTTTTCTTCGCCATTTTCAGCTACAACTTCATGTGGTACATAAGTGTCTTCAAAGACACTTGTTGAAACCAAAAGAAAATGAGTTGCTGAGCCAATAAAGCAACCAAATAGTTGTACACAGATATACGAGAAACATTGAATTCCGCTAATGCGTCGATGAATACAATGAGCCAAAGATATTCCAGGATTAAAATGAGCTCCACTTATTTGGAGAACGATTGTCTGAGCAGAAAGTAACGACAATCCAGCAACAATACCGAAGTTGAGTGAATTCAACGGTAATTGTCCTCCAAAACTGACTAAAACTATCCTTTAAAAGATGTAATAAATCTTACATAAAAAGCTGAAAACAGCAGAGCCGAGGAATTCACAAATGCACGGGCGAATAAGATCATTGTGAAAGCTGACCACTCGATGCATTTTTATTGGACCTATATGGTCTCCAAGGAAACCGGGCAAGCTGCTTCATTGTGTTGCCACGCAGCGGGAAAATGGATATAATAATCAGAAGTAAAGCAACATAAATAAAGAAAAACAACTAAAGATATATTTTTTATTTACAATACTAAAAAATACCGAATAT
The DNA here is from genome assembly GCA_932521415.1 of Oscheius sp. DF5120. NCBI lineage: Eukaryota > Metazoa > Nematoda > Chromadorea > Rhabditida > Rhabditidae > Oscheius > Oscheius sp. DF5120. The sequence goes on from OW051462.1 coordinate 6,285,042, forward strand.
ATAAAACCTATCTGTACTAAAAATTTACTCATCCAAATTACGAAAAGCAAAGTGCATAGATTCCAGGAGCTGATCATAGTCTCGTTTAATCTTTTCCTCTCCATCTTTCAAAGGATCCTTAAAAATATATTTTGATAGCAATAAGCAAACCTTGAATTTCATAGATGATAGCTTATAAAGAATTGATCCCATACGTTCTTTTATCAAATTCCACGTAATGCGGTGTTCCGATTGGGCTGAGGCTTCGATTAAATGTCGGCCATGATCATAAAATGAAATAAAATTTTTCATCATGCCAACAGTTTTGTAGAAAGGACAAGAGCGATCGTAAGAAGTATAACTATTTTGTTGAAGAAAGTCTTCCTAAAACTAATTTCCAAATAGAAAAGGGAGACCTTCAACATTCTGGCAACTTCTAACGTTAATTTGTCGGTTTCAGCAAGTGATGCTTTACCAACAAGTTGTACAATTTCCGATAGATCTTCTTCCTCTTGAAGAATTTCTCGGCACTTTGTACGAAGAGAAACGAAATCGGGGAAATTCTTCTCATAATATTCTTCAAGTGAACGCATGTATTTACTAACGAATAGCGAAATTAATGAAATAAGGTGAAAACAAAACCTGTATGAAATAAGCCAATTAACTGAAGGAAAATGTTTCCTTTGAGCTAGTTTCTTATCCAGTCCCCAAAAAACTTGTACAATACCAAGTGTAGCAGAAGTGACAGGATCAGAAAAATCGCCACCAGGCGGAGAAACACTGGCAAATAAATAGTTAAAAAAATGTGAAAACTAACGCTCCAACTATTGTTACTGAACCATGGCGTACAGGATTACCAAGACATTTAACTTTGCCAGCACGTTCATAAAAAGAAGCTAATCGAGCTGACAAGTAAGCCGGATAACCTGAGTCAGCAGGCATTTCTCCTAGACGTCCAGAAATTTCACGAAGCGCTTCAGCCCAACGGGAAGTAGAATCGGCCATCATAGAAACATTGAGACCCATATCACGAAAATACTCGGCAAGAGTGATACCAGTGTAGATTGAAGCTTCTCGAGCTGCTACCGGCATATTAGAGGTGTTGGCAACTAGAATGGTCCGCTTCATGATAGATGTCGTTACTCCTTCAACTTCCATAGTCAATTCAGAAAAATCACGGAGTACTTCAGACATTTCATTGCCCCGTTCTCCACAGCCGACATAGATAATAGCATCGGAGTTAGAATATTTAGCCAGGGATTGGGAGATGACCGTCTTTCCACAACCGAAGGCTCCAGGGATGGCAGTGGTTCCTCCTTGTACACATGGGAAAAGAGCGTCAAGAACACGCTGTCCACAAAGAAGAGGATTGTTAGCAACTACTTTCTCGGTGAATGGACGAGGATTACGGACGGGCCAGACTTGAAGCATAGTGAATTTTTGTTTGACTTCATGTAATTCGATTTCTATAAGAACATCCTGTAAAGAAAATTAATGAGTAACAATATATTTTTCTTACCGTGACTGTATATTGGCCAGAAGGAGCGATGTAAGTTACAGTACCGCATGCATTAGGTGGAAGAAGTATTTTGTGCTTGATAAGAAGGTTCTCATAAACCGTTCCCATCACATCGCCTCCAGAAATGTGAGATCCAATGGTAATATTCTTGTTAACTTCATAATCCCATCGTGTTTCACGGGAAAGAGCATTAGTAGAGACACCTGTAATAACATAAAATAACTTAAGTATTGTTACCTTTGGGAATATAGATAGACTGAGTCATTTCGACGATATCTTTCAACGGTCGCTGGATACCATCAAATATAGAACCCATAATACCAGGACCAAGTTCGACAGAGAGGGGTTTTCCAGTACGAAGCACAGGATCGCCAATGGTTACAGCAGCTAAAAAGACGATTTCATAGGCGTTTTTTACTGTTGGATGAAAAATAAATTTAGTGAAAAAGATTAGAAACTGACATGTTTCTTCGTATACTTGGATGGTGGCAAAATCGCCTTCTAAACGAATGATCTCTCCTACAAGTTCGTTTTGACCGACACGCACCAGCTCATACATAGCAGATCCGGCCATTCTTTCGGCTATTACAACTAGAAACATGCATTACCTTGATTACTTTGAGGCAAAAATCATGAAATTAAAATACCTACCTGGGCCGGATACTCCATATACAAATCCATAGGCGGATTCTCTCTCATCATCACAAATATAAGGTGCCATTGCTGTAAACTGTTTAGCAAAGAAGCAAGACAAGAAGAAGTAAAGAAAAAAATGTCATGATATCCCTCGTTTGTTTGAGAGACACATATACCAAACTCAGATGTATACTCTTAGTAATGTTTCCATATGTTCTTGAGCCAAAAAAAACTGAGAAATAAAATGAATCTTATGATATAAAACAAAGTACGAAAAATAGGAATTAATAAAATAACTGCGTATAAACCGCCAGTGCATCGACTGCCACGTTTTAACTGAAATAAAAAAAAATTTTTTTTGCTGCTACACAAAGTTTTTCGTTTTCCTATAGACTGCCTTGTACTCTTCTATTGTGACGTATTTTCTTTCAGATTACAGAACTTATGGACTACGCTCATGCATTGGTCAAAGCAACAAAAGCTTTTTATAATGCTATTAACCCAGCAACACTTTCAGGTATTATATGTTAAAACTAAACGTTATATCAGGTGCAATCGATGTCGTAGTAGTGGAACAGCCTGATGGCGAATATAAATCAACACCATTTCATATACGGTTTGGAAAGGTCGGTGTTTGGAGTCATAATGATAAAGTAGGCGATTTTATTCTTCATTTAAACTTTCAGTTTGTTGATATTGAGATCAATGGAGAAGATGTAGATTTCAAATTGAAATTAGGAGTAAGCGGAAATGCGGTATTATCACTTTCATTTCTTTAATGTTTTATTTAGACTCCTGCCCAAGAACCTATAGCTCAAATAGTGGAAATTCCACCACAACTTGTGCTAGAAACAACAACAGTTGAAATTACAAAAGAAGAAAATGATCAAAGTAATTTAACCAAGACTACTACTGACGTAGTTAGGTATATCTACTGATTTTTATTTAGTTATATTTACAGCAGCGATCTACAATCAGTCGAAGGAACTTTAAGGTTATCGTCAGCTAAATTGAAAAGCCTTGGATTACGTTACGGTTCAAATGAAGCTCGCTTTAGTATTACAACAATGTATCAGGTGAGGTGATTAAAAATCCAATCAGTTTTTAGGGAACTAGTTGGTGTGCCTGTAATATATATCTTTACAAATGGTATGAACAGCTCGTGGTTTCTGATATTGACGGCACGATTACAAAAAGCGATGTACTAGGACATGTTCTACCAGCAATCGGCGGACAATGGGCACATAATGGTATTGTTAATCTTTACTCTAAAATCAGCGATAATGGGTATTAAAAATTTTTTGTGAAACACTTCTATTGCAGGTACAAAATAGTTTATCTATCTTCACGCGCTATTGGCCAAAGTCATATGACGAAACAGTATATAAAATCACTTATACAGAATGAAAAGCATCTACCAGATGGACCCGTACTTCTTTCTCCAAGTAGCATATTAGTTACGTTAAAAATGTATGTTTATTTTTATATTATATATGTATCATTTAGGGAAGTAATTGAGAAAAGACCGGATGAGTTCAAAATATCTGTTCTAAACGATTTAAAAAAGCTTTTCCCTGTACCTCAGCCTTTCTATGCAGGCTTTGGGAACCGTGATACAGTGAGTTAATTATGTTATAATGTATCTTTCTAGGATGTGAAATCATACCGAGCAGTACAAATTCCATCGGCTAGAATCTTAGTAGTTGATCCTTCAGGAATTGTCCGTCGTTCTGATCGTGTTGGCTACGAAAGTAATTATTTACTAATAGCCGAACATGTCGATTATTTATTTCCTCCATTGCACAAAGTGTAAGTGATTTCATGTAACGTAATCATTCGCTTAGAATACCCGTTGATTTTAATGCTCGAGAACGTTCTCCTTGGCAACGAGCTCTAGAACACAGTAATTTTACTCATTGGAAAACAGATCATTCGGATGACATTGATTTAGATGCTTATGAAAAAGCGAGAAAAAAGAAATGAGGTGAGTAATCATCGATTTTGTGCTAGCACCAGCATATCTTTACATATTGTCATAAATTGTTTTTCACCTGCGATATTTTAGCCATGTTTCATAATAATGTATAATAAATTATCTCTTGCATTTGCTGTTTTCCTATTTTTAACAGTAGTGTCATGCCATGCTCTGTTTACTTATAACCGTGCGTACGTTGCATACTGATATATTTCTGTTTTAAATAATTGGTTTTAGTGTTTTCAAGAGTTTAAGTTTTTTTAAATGATTAAATGGGTTACACTGATACACTTTTCTACTCTTTTGACTCTAGATACTCGAATAGTTATAATTTGGTATCAACTTTTTTTTTCTCATTCAATCCTTAATGATACCTTATTTTTTAAATATTGATAATAATTTTTTAGAATAATGTCACACTATGATCGTCCAATGCCTCCACATGGTTAGGGAAAAATGTTAGTACATAATATTGTATTTTAGATCGCGATTTGCAGTATGCTATTGAACAAATGGCAGAATATGTAGCTCAATATGGCCCTGAAGCAGAAGAAAAAGCGAGAAGAGAACACCATAACAATCCTCAATATGCTTTTCTATTTGGTGGTCCTTGTAGTGACTATTACCAATTTTGCCTACGGGTAAATTGGGAAAGAGGTTTGTTAAGTTTTGTTTTATATGTGTCTTTAGGACATCCCAATCGTACTGCTCCTAATATTGATCCGCAAAAAATGGAAGAAATTCAACAAATTAATATTCGATTAGAGCAGTTACGAAGAGAAATTGCAGAAAGTGAAATGAACCTCAGAGCTCAAGAGGAAACTATGCCTATGCAAAAAGAGGTTTGGTTTTATATGAAACAATACAAATACTTTTAGCTCGAATTTGGAAAACAAGTTGCTACAGCAGAAGAAGAAAAAATTTTTGGCTATATAACAAATGTTAAACTGTCAATTGGACCATTTTTAGATATACTTACGCAATTAAATAATCCTAAAGCATCGAAGGAAAATATTGGAGTAGGCAAACAATTATTAAATTAATATAATTTAGAATAGTAAAAAATGGATTCTTGATAATTGTACAACGGATCAACAGAGAGAAATTATTTTAACTTTTTTGTTGAGCAAGTAAGTTCTACAATTAACATTATTATTTTTTTCAGAGTGAAGGATATTCAATCTAGTGACTTCTTTCGATTAAATATATTATATCTAATTAATGATTGGGCACATTATTGGTACGTGTTTCATTATTATTATACTGTTTGTTTTAGTCAACGAAAAAAAATGGACTCTGTTACGCAAATGTTGTCACGATATGTTCCTCAAATGTTCGCTTTTACTGTGGAGCCTTCGAAAGATCCAACTTTACAACTGAAGCTAGAGAAATTAATAGGTGTCTGGGAAGGATCTAAATATTTTAGCGATCAGTGTTTCAAAGTAAGATGGTTTTGTTCTACTACCATATTTAGCAACTTCGTAATCCAAATCATATTTACACAACAGCGAAAAACGCAATGCTCGCGGAATATACTAAAGTAAAGGATATGCTTGATTTTCTATTTTTTTTTTCAGGTACTTTCAAATTTGGAAGTGCAATTTCAAGCAATGTTTGCTGGATATGAACAGCAGCATCAAAATTTTGTTCGTCATAATAATCAACAAATAACACATTTAGAAGCACAATTACATCAAATACAAACAGGTGAGTGTTTTCATTATGATGATGATAATGTTTTTAGGAAATCAACCTCCTCCCCAGCAATTACAACCTCCACAAAGACGATCACGATTTGATCAACAAACACGACAAGATGATGGAAGTTTTGGTCGATTTTTCCCGCCTTCTAGAACAAGACCTGGACCCCCAGAAGATGCATGGAGAGATATTCCAGAAAGTGCAGGTGATGATATTGATGGACATCCATACAATGAAGACAATTTGATCCCAAATGTAGGTTAATTCATTTTGATTCAATTTTTCAGAATGCTTATTACAATCTTCCGGCTGCCATTATTATTCCTTTAATTCCATTTGAAAATATGACTGTACGTTACATTTGCTTTTTTCTATTTCTTATAGTACAAGCCCATCGATCCAAAAAGTCTCCGTTTACCTCCACCATTACCTCCCTCTCAACGATTAATTGATGCTCTTGAAGCCTTTTATATAAGACCATCGGCTGTTGATCCTATGGGATGGGAACCTAAAGGTTTAGCTGATTTTTATGATAGAAAGTTACGACTGAAGAAGATCATGGAAGAAAAATTGACGGTAAGTGAAGCATATTTTTTAAATCAGTTTTAGGCTGAGGATAAATCTTTTGAAGATATTATTGACAATAAAATGACACCCGATGACGTGAAACAACAAGCAGCTGACCGAGAACTGCATATTGCAAAAGTTAAAAAAGAAATGAGGTATTTTCTTTATTAAATTGTTATTCGCTCCAGAGATCGTGAAAAAAGAAGAAGAAGCAGAACGCGAAGCAGAAGTCGAACTCGCTCCCGTTCTAGATCAAGACCAAGAAGTCTATCTTCGAGAAGTCGTTCAAGCTCGAGAAGTACCGCTTCTAGCCGAAGCAGGTCAAAAAGTGCTTCTGGTTCCCCACGAAAACGGTTAGCTTTTTCAAAATTGATGATGTTCTATTGTAGGTCTAAATCCAGATCGCGATCAAGGTCTACTACTCCTAAAAAACCATTTATCAGAGAAAAATCACCGTCACCTGTCGGATTGTAAGTCTTCTATTTTAATAATTTACGTTTTTTTCCAGTGGTAGACCATCTTTTTCAATGCCCGTAAACCCTCTTGGTACAGAAAATAAGGGAGCAATGTTGATGGCAAAAATGGGCTGGTCAGGTAAAGGACTTGGAGCTAATGAATCGGTTAGTTCAAATATTTTACTCATGATACTTTTAGGGAATTGTGGAACCTGTAAGTGGAGGAGAAATACGAGATCGTATAGATCAGTATAGAGGTCTTGGCAGCAAATCTGACCCATTTGAACAATATAGGTTTACAGTTCTAATTCCCAATTATCTGTTCTAGAAAGTTACGAAGTGGAAATTATCGAGATCGGAACTTACAAGCTGCAGAAGAGCGAGACAAAGAAAGGAAAAATTTAGATTTATATTAATTTGTTAATTTTTTACAGGTAAATTTCACGGGTTTTTATCTTTAATTTGTTAATAAATATAATATTTTATCCTGTTGTCTTTGATCTCTTGCTTATCGTTATGCGAATATGGTACCTACTATGATATTAAAAATTCTATATGTAACTTTCAGATGAGGTTATTTTATTTTTTCGGAGTTATAATGTCATGTTATGGTCTCTATGAGGATCAAATAGGAAAATTTGATTGGTTTGTTTTTTTAATAACAAATCTAACATAATGTTTAGGAGAAAGCAGTTTGTTGGCTGCCCACAAGAAGTATTTTTTCATAAAACCGATAAGTTTGATCGTTTGATTGTTTCGACAAATGATAACGTTATTGCATCTCTTTCAGCTACAAACGGCGACTTAAGTAAGTTTCGTCTTTTATGAGATATTCTTAGAATGGCGTCGAATTCAAGAAGACTCTTCGAATACAATTCAACCAATGGCGATTGCGGGAAGTAAACGTCTCTATGCTCTCTCAGATGAAGGAAAAACTGTTAGAGCCTGGAACGCTGTTACCGGTGCTATCCTATGGCAGAAATCTGTGTGTGAAGCTGATTCGACGTATGTTATTATTTTTTTAAATTGTAGATATAGATCGGCGACTCTAGCAGTTCACACAGATGCAGCACAAGGACTTTTCGTATACTCATGCGAAAAAATACATTTCTTGAATGCAAATGGGGAAGCGAATTGGGAAGTAACAGTTGGAAAGGCCGATTGGGCGAAAATCGTTATTACTAATGAAGATGTTCGGCTTATTGCTCTTCATCAAGGAACTCTTACTATGAAATTAATAGCAGATGGAAAAATTTTAAATAGTAAAACAATTAACATCAAGATAGATAATACGGAAAAGTAGGTTACTTTTTTTATTCCTTCCAAACTATAGATGCACTTATACTGGAAGTCATCTTGTTTGCTTCCACAGCGATGAAATAGTTGTTGTTGATGTAACTTCTACAAGTTTGACCACATTTACTCATAATACTGGATTAAGCATTCGGTAATTCACAATATAACTATAATGCGTTCTCAGAGAACTTATTGTATTAAATAGTAATTACGTCGTTGTTCGATCGCCCTCTGCTGCAATCGTATTTGAGCTTCTTTCATTTAAAGAGGTATTTGAGATTTTTATTTATATTTTCATGTTTAGATCTTTACAATTACTAAGAGTATTGAATCAGCAACATTAGCTGAAAATCACCTATTTACCGTTTCTGGTGGTGCAATAACTGTTTATGATCTTTCAAATGGAAAGGAAATTTTTACGGTATGTTTCTCGCATCCCTTACAAAACTTTTTTTTTTTAGAAAAGTTTACCATTTCCTCTTATTTCTGTTTCACGTATCCTGGCAAATGCTCAATCACAAACGTTAAGTTTATTGGTGGTTTATTCCGATTGTCGGTTAGTATTTGTTTGAATACAATTATTATATTATTTTTAGAACTGAATTGTTGGATGTTTCCATTGCTTCGAAAACCTATGAATTGGAATGGTCGAGAGAAGAAGGCCTTGCTCATGTTACTTCTGTAGAAATGGTTGATCTCCCATTATCCGAGTCTCAGCAATTGATTGAAGACGAATTTGATGATATTAAAGGAAACACGTTGTCTGCATTCATTCACCGTATTTGTTCTCAATTGATTCAGCTTCAACGATGGCTTGTGAATACTGTCCATCAGGTACTCAAGCTTATAGCTTAAACTATTTCTAGATGATATCAATCAGCCGGAATGTAATAAACAAAGGGTCTTTTTCCGACATCATTGAGTCTGTAAAGTCTTCATCTCGTTCTGTTAGGTTCGTATGATTTAGTTTTTTTTAAATTCTTGTGGTTTAGTCATAGAGCACTGGAACGTGACTACTTTAATCTTCGTAAGATGCTCATAGTTACTTCCCTGAAGGGAGTTGTTTTTGGAATTGATAGCAGTGACGGTACTATCGTCTGGAGGACAAATCTTGGAGCCAATTTTGTTCCTTTGAAAAATTCTTTCGGTGATCAGAAAATACCTCTTTTCATTCAACGTTCGACGTCGAATTATCATCTTAGTGGTCAAGCTGTTATTGTGTACAAAGACTCAGTAAGACTTCCACATATTTGCAATAATCTGTTTTTAGTTTTCTGATCTTAGTGTTCTTCTTGTATTCAATCCTATTACTGGAGACGTTATTGAAAAGAAAACACTAGGCTTCTCAGTAAACTATGTAGATTTGCTTCCTTTCGTAGGGAAAGACCATCTCCATTCATTGGTGCTTATTGACTCTAATGAAAGAGTAAGATATAATTTTTGTTTTATTTTATTTTAAGATATATTTTTATCCGGAACTTCCTGCAGAATTTGCCGTTAATCATCCTATCTTTATTCTTACAAATACAGCATCGAGTCTCTCTGGAAAATATATTAATCTCAAAACAAGAGAGCTCGAGACTGTTTGGACAGCAGATATACACTTATCCCAGGATGAAAAGATTGTTTCTATAAGGGGTAAACCCGTAAGCCGTAAGTTTTATTTACTATGTTTAACTCATTGTTTAGAACGTGTTCATTCTCAAGGACGAGTTCTTATCGACCGAGACGTCCAATACAAATATAGTAACCCGAATTTAGCAGCAGTAGCAACCTTGGATAAGGTCAACCAAGTTTTGAGTATTTATCTAGTCGATGTTGTCTCTGGTCTAATTGTCTATTCCTCCAAACTTCCAAGAGCATCTGGCCCAGTTCATGTTGTTCATTGTGAGAATTGGATAGCTGTAAGTATTTTGTTGAAATATCATTTAATCTTTTCAGTATTCTTATTGGTCAGAAAAGAGTAGAAGAACTGAACTTGGCATCATTGAGCTTTACGAGGGTCAAATTCAAAGTACAAAGGTCTGTTTGTTCCATATCGTTAAATTGTTTTTTTTAGGGAAATTTCGATTCTCTATCTCCCACATCGAAAGCTCCTGAAGTTACTACTCAAAGCTTTGTCTATGCTCAAGGAATTGAAGCAATGGCTGTTAGTGAAACTGAACAAGGACTTACCACGAGATCTATTATCCTGGCATTACCCTTTGGAGGTATTCATGAAGTCTCTAGAAAGTTATTAGATGCAAATAGACCTCAGGAGTTGACGCAGGTATATTCATTGTTGAAAGTACTTCTTTTTCAGGAAATGCGAGAAGAGGGTATGATTCCATATGTTCCTGAACTGCCTATAGCTACTGAGGACATGATAAATTACAACCAGACTGTCTTTAAAATTAAAGGAATCAAAACTTCGTAAGTTTAATAATTTCTGAGACTTTCATTTCAGACCTTCTGGTCTTGAATCAACAAGTTTGATGTTGGCTTATGGAATTGATATTTTCTTCACACGGTTACATCCATCGGGCACATTCGATATTCTTAAAGATGATTTTGATCATGTGCTTATCTCCCTTGTACTTCTCGGATTATTCCTAGGATCCTTCATTTCGAAAAGGATAGCTCGAAACAATGCATTGAAAGCATCATGGGCGTAATTCTGTTCTTTCTTCAAAATACGTGTTTTTTTTTATTTATTAGGATAAGTTTACTTTCTATTTCCCTTGTATGTGAGCTCTACATTCCCATATCCTTGATCCTGGTCATTGATCGTTTGTGCCCCCACATGTTTCTGTAGCTTTATACTTGAGTTTTTGTCTTTTTAGTGTATTGATAATACAAAATTTTTAATTTGTAAGTTAATTCTAAAATGCATTACACAAGCAAACAAGTAAAACCGTACAAAAATTACCCGAATGAAAATTGTACAGAATCTACCACTCTTCTTCAACTTCACCCCACGTTGGCTCCCCAAACCTCTTCAAGACTGAGTAAGCTTCTTTGAGATCATTACGTACTTTATCTCTCATATAGTATATTGGACAATCACGTGCAGAACAATTAACCTGGATGAAATATAAAGTCTTACAATGATTTTTTACCTTTTCTTGGACAGTTTTCGCACAGTTCTGGCACTCTGTCCATAATCTAGCAAACTGATTTTCAAACTCATTCAGGGCGTATACTCTATAACAGATTAAAAAAACTTAAATTTGAATTACTTGTCTTTGTAAATTTTTGGCAATTTTGGTGCACAATGTTGACAGACAGCTTGTTCTGGACCTTTTAATACACTTTTACATCTAAATATTGTAAAATTACACATTAACACTAACCCTAAGCACGTAGCTTGTTTCTTTGTGAAAGCGGCTAAACCTCCAACTTTAGATTGTACTACTTTTTGAGCACGAGTGTGATCACCTTCAGTTAAAACCTGAACACATAAATATAAGACAATGAAATCATAACCTTTTCAGCTTTATCTCCAAGAATTGGCTCAAAAATACGAGACAAAGGTTTAGCCAACTGATTTGTAAGATAATGCTTATTATCGATAGGAATATTATTTTGAAGAACATACGTTGGATCCTCTGCTTTTTCATATGCTGGAACATTTTTTGCAGCAGATACTAAAAAATACATCAAAGAAGAAGATGTTGGCTTACTAATAACATAAGGAACACGGTCTCCAAGACGAGGAGCTGAACCTGGATCTCGTTTCTTCATACGCATAGCTAACTCAACATGTGCTTGTTTAGCTTGATACTTCTAAAATAGTTGTATAAATAAAATACAACAGCAGTTTACCTCTCCAGCTTTTGTCAGTTCTTTACTAATAATGAGCATAGAAATATCAATTCGATTACAGAGAAGATCAGCGATGATTCCCTTTGCATAGTCAAGAGCAGCTGTGGCATTGCGGTCATTCATCAATTTTTCTAAGCATGTTCCTAATACTTTTGCGACCAAAGGACAATTATCACGACGAACTGTTTCAAGTCCCTAAATACGAAAATTGAAAGGCAAATTTTATATTACTTTGCAATCCATTTTGTCATGTTTATCAGGTTTGGTAAAATACAAGCCAGCATATCGTTTTTTATTAATCAGTAAATAAGGAAAATATACCTGTAAATCAGTTAAGAAAATTATTTGAAAGTTTACCTTTTCAAATTCTAGTTTGATAGGAGGGGTAAAGATTTTACTGACTTCTGTTGCAGCATATAGTCCAATCTCCATAGCTTGTGCAACTGTTTCAACACCGAATTTAACCATTACTGAATCAGTATCACCATAAATAACCTGAAATATCATTATAATTTTTTCACGCAAATGAACCTTAGCGTCTAAAGGACATTTCCCATCCATCGCCCCTTTCTTAAATCTTTTCTCTACTTCCGATTTTGTCAAATTAATCATTTCACGACCAAATGCAGTAACAGATTGTGAAATCTCCATACACGGTAGCTTTCCATTCATAGCTCCCGTAAATCCATATACTGAGTTAGCAGAAACCTAAGCGATTGAGATAACCATTAGTATAATCACTACCTTCAGAGCAAGCTGTCTTCCGTTGAGAACCATTCTCTTAAAGTCATCAGTGGCATGTTTCATTTCATTCTTGGCTCGTTTTCGTGCCGCTAATAAATCTTGCAAAATGATAGGTAATAAGCCTTGCCTCTTGTTCTTCGTCACAAAGTAGTTTCCAGATGGTGTTTTTATGTAATCCTAAGAAATACTATTAAAGATGAATATCAACCGACTGTTCCTTCTTGCCCTTCTGGTTTCTTCAGTAGCGTCGTATAACATAGATTATGAGCGATCATAATTGAGGGATATAGAGAAGCAAAATCCAAAGTGGCGATAGGTTCATTGTAGAATCCTCGAACGGGGTCGATTACAGTTGCTCCTTCGTATCCCTCTCCAGCATCTCCTTGTCTTTCTATCACTGGAAGGAAGAGATCCGTTTCTTTGCAACGACGAAGCATCATACTTAAAATCTAGAAAAATAAAAACACAATAAAATCAAAAATATTCAACATACTTTGACTTGCTGACCTCTAGTAAGGAGATAGTTTATGGGCACACCAGTAACCCTAGCCATTTCCATATAATTGATTACAGACATTAGTTTATCCAATAGGCGAAGAGGAAGATAGGCATCTTTCATGCAATAAACAGCAAGTCTTAAATTATTAATAAGTTAAAAAAAGAAATGAAACCTTCTACGGGTCTGTTCATCACCCTGTTGTAAGTCTGGAATTATATTATGTTCTACGTCTTCTTTTTGTTCAGATAGGAAATGAAATGAAACACTATTCAGAGTGTAACTACGAAGTTTATAATCTCTCAAAACGACCTAAACAAATATTTGTAAACCCTAATTATAATAAAAATACCTGTAGTACATCGAAAATAACTCTTCCGTGAATGTCAATATTTTTATTTGTACGGCTTCCCATTTGTTTTGAAGACAATGTAGATTCTTTAACGACTGATGCACGATCTTTTAATCTTCCTAGTAAAGCTACAGAAGGTAGTTTTAATACCTGAACCACTAGAATATGAGGTGAAAATTGTTTACCTTGGCACGATCAAGAATGTAGGGAAGATCAAAATTGAGAATATTATAACCAGTAAGAATATCAGGATCAACAATACGAACAAACTCTGCCCATCTGGAATTTCTGATTTCAATACTACTAATAAACCTACTTTTCTAAAAGATCTTTTTCGTCAGTACATTCAATAATATTTGAACCGATTACAGGAGCGCATGTCCCAAGGACAAAACAGTTTCGAATAAATGGCTCTAATTGTCCTTGGATCTAAAGATATTTATAATTGATAATATAAGCCATGTTTACTTTGACCATGCTTGCGATTTGGATGACAGGATCCTTATCCGGTTCTGGAAATATACCTCTTCGTCCCATGCATTCAATATCGAAGGACAATGTTCTAAAAAAATAAGAGTAAACTATGGTTGTAAAAATCTAGAAATACCTGATAGGAGCAACGTTCGACCATTCGTTTTCAGGTTCATGAACGATTAAGTCGTTGACGCTTACAACCAACTCCAGTTGGCATAATGACGTTAACTCCTTTGCTTTTAAAATTCGGGCTTTCCCTGGAGGAATCTCTACCCATCCACATCCTACAATACCAGTATGAACCATAAATTTGATTTCTGCATCAATATTGGATTCGTAAAGATTATCAACCTAAAGAAAATTAAACTTTTTTTTATTATAATGCTCACCCTAACTGAATTTGCACCCATTAGATTAACCGGTGTGCTTTTAAGTTCACTTTTTAATTTATTTAAAGAGTTAATAGTTCCAGTCACTTTGATAAAGTATTTCTTTTCATTTCCTTTATAATAGTAAACATCATCTCCTTTAACAAGCTTTACATGTATAAAATTATCAGCAGCCTAAAACTGTTACATTGTAGGAGATTCTTACCGTAGTTGAAAAATTCGCTGTAGTTGCTGTTTTTTTCATAGCACTAGACACTAGTTGATTAAGCGACTTTTGAGCGATGCTAAGATGATCAACTGTGAATCCTTGAGGCGCCTTAACAGCATTTACAACTTAGCGAATTATACTTGAAAATAAAAATATGAGAAATAATCGGTAACAATTGCACAAACAGAGTTTCCATCCATTGTTATACCAAATATACGAGCATTTGTACGGTCATAAGATTCTCCTCCTGGCTCATGAAAGGTTTCTATTTCAAACACCTAAAGATTTAAATTATATGTAAAACAACAAGCTAACCTGTATTGCAATGGATGACGTTGTTCCAAGTCCAACAGGAACTGTCGGCCTATTCCATTTAGGTTGCTGATCTGTTTGATGACCAAGTTTTTCAAGTTCAATTTCATATGAGCTCTAAACGCTATATATCAAGAAAACGCGTATCCCAACCTTTTCGGAATCATCTGATTTAAATCTTTTTGCATTTTTTAAAGACTGAGCTCCTATTCTTTTCACGGATTGCGACATCTGAAAACAATAACATTATAATACGATATTTGAGCAAAATAAAAAATAACAGACAAATAACGATTCTCCAAAAAAGTTAATTTTTTTTTTGGAAATTTCAACACATTTTTTTTCGCGCGCTTCGTTTCTTTCTTTCTAACAGAGCATGGTTACGAATTTTATTTAAACTTTCTTTTCATTGGTTTTCAACAGTTTTAACGCTTTTTAAGTTGTTCGTTGTATGGTACCATTTGAAGACAGCGAATACAAGTTAAATCTCGTTGATTCTACTTAAGATAACACATGGATGTAGATTATCCAAATTTTCTCTTTTGGATTGTCTCCATTATTATTGACTTTAGTTTTATTTTTTTCTTGCATCGTGACAAGAACAACAACACTTGTTAGCAAATAAGTTCTTCCTTTTGTATACCCGCTCCACAATCACTGCTTTTAAAGGACTGTTTCCTTTTTTGTTTGTCTAGGTCCCATCACGACTTTTCATGAACGTGCGGTCCTCTTTCAATAACTTTCGTATAAATTATACCTCTATATTTGCTTTTTGATCAGCTGATAGTGATTGAAATAATTGAAGATCTAGTGAGCTATTTTTGGATAACAACTTGAAGGATCATCGTGCTTTTCTTATTCTCGTAATTACTCGACGTTTCCCTTAACGAGTTTTGTTCTACAATCGTCGATTGAACGCGATTTACCTCCAATTTTGCTTCTAAAGCAGTTTTAAAAAAAAAATGAAAAGCAGCTTCTTTTTCACTCTTCGCGTCTCCCTCCATCTATCCAAATCATTGAAAATGTTTCAGGAGTTTGAAATCAGTCTCTCCTCCATGGCTAGTCGATACAAAAAAGATGACGATTTGATGTTTGGTTTGTTTCTTCAGTTTTTATTTCTTTTTTCAGGTGAATTACCCGAAGATGATGATTTGAATGGACTTGGAGACGAGGCAGAAGCGGATGCTAACAATGACGAAACTTTCGGTGGCCCATTGCCGTCTGGAACAATGTTCGACGAACTGGACGATTATGCAGCACAGTCAGCCGATCTACGTCTAGACGATGTCTGGGACACTCCTAGTTGTTCTGCTGCCCCTCCTGCTTCTGATCTTCCCATGCCATCTTTTGATTTTACAAATTTTGGGACGAGTTTCGACTTTCTTGGAACAGATTCGAAGGTATGAAAAACTTTTGGTAAAAAAAAGCATTATTCCTTTCAGTTGGATAATATTTGGGGGCAGAGCAAGGGAGAAAGTGCTTGGCCAGAAGATCTTTCATTTTCCAAGCCGAAAGAATCCGATTGGTCTCGTCCTCCGGCAATTGTTCCTGAAGTTTCAAAATCAAATATTCCAACTATGCCAAAGGCTCCAATGGTAAAATAAATTAATTTATTTAAATGAAGTTTCAATTATTACAGCTAGAAGAAATCGAGAAGAAAGCCCAAGCGCCGGAGCGACCACGAATCCCTACAATTCCTTCTCAAGCTTTGTCGGCAGAAGAATTGGAAAAAAAAATGATTCAAGATAATCAAAACCGAAATCAGAGACCGAATGGAACACCTCCGATGATTCCTTCGCTCATGGTAAAACGGAAAAATAATAGAAAAATTTTTTAGGGAAATCTGAATGCCATTTCCATGGGTCTCTGCCCTCCAATTCCTCCAAACTTCATTCCATGTTTCGTTCCATGGCTGGATGTTCTCACTGGTAGAGCCCAGTCCCTTCCACCTCTTTGTCCTCCACCTCCTCCTTTCGTCATGCATATGTTAAATTATTTCAAAGTGAGTGTCTTTCTCCTTCTTTTTGATGAGAATTTTAGAATCCAAACATGGTAATGCAAATGCTCCAAGCTGCTGTGACACCTCCTCAATTCATCCATCCTCCACCACAACCACCAACAGCTCCAGCGACACCTCAATCGGTAAGTCTTTTTTCTTTCTCATTTGAGTGAGAAACTCTATGGAAAATGTTCAAGACTAACACCGGGGAAAAATACTGTCAGTGCTTATTTTTTTCGCAAATATATAAGAATATAAAAACTACAAAACAAAAAATACGTATATTAATTTTTAAAAAATATACAGCAAAATAACAAAGTTTTTCTGAGTTTTTTTTTCTATTAAATTTATGAATATACGATTTTTTATTATTTTTTGTAATGTATGTTTGCGAAGAAAAAAAAATAAGAATGAAAAAAGTATGTTTACACCGTTCACTTCTTGAACTTTTGCAACCGAATTACCTGTTTTACGCTGTTTATTATTGTCATTAGGGTTGGCATCAACATCCTCGCAAACCACCTGGCATGCCGTCGGCTAAAACCATCGAAGACCTCGCCTTCGATCAATTCGCCGGCTACATGTCTGGAAAAGAGAGGCAATGGCTCGTGAAAATCCAAGTTCTTCAATGTCAAGGAACCAATAATCCATATGAAGATGATTATTATTATCTGGCTTGGCGACAAAAGAAAATAGCCGAAGGAATGCAGCCAAAACAAATAAAGGAGCCGGAAAGGAGTGAGACGAAAGATATCATCGTCACTTCGAGACAGAATAGAGAACGACGGAATCGTGAAAGGAATGGATCAACATCGGAGACAATTGAACCAAGAGAGAAGTTGGACAGAGTCACGACGTTGGCTACACGCTTCGCTGGCAGTTTGGGTATTCCAACGAAAGCCAGTACTCATAATCCAAGACATGTGAGTTGGAAGGAATCTGAGTTGGGCAGCATTTATTTTTGGTAACAGTCCATATTTACCATTTTTTCAAATCAGAAAAAAAAAAGAATTTTTTGATACATTTTTGGGGAAACAATCGCCTAGTATTTATCAACATTTTTCTGTCTTTCATTCTTTTGCAAATTTTATTTTATTTTTCCAAAAAAAAATATCTATAAATTATAATCTTGGAAGAAATCCAAAAAAGACTTTCCTTTTCAGTCCATTCGAGTGCAACATTCGAACCCATTGGATGAAGAAGAACAAGAGAAAAGACTAGCTGGGCATCAGAAAAAGCTTCGAACTCTTCTCATCCGTCTCGAAGCCGCTACTTCTCTTCTCATTCAGTGTACTGATCGACGAATTCAACTTCAATCGACAAATCAAGCACATAAGGATACACTAACTGCCGAAATCAATGAGCGTGTTTCGACTGTGATGAAGGAACTTTTCCAGGAAGAATTTCCTCGAGTCGCCCAGGTATTTCGCTCCATTTTTTACAACTCCTTTAGGTTTCAAAAGGACGCAATCTTATCTGTCGAATCTTCAAAGTCGCTATGCCATTGGACATCTCTCGAATGATTCGAATTCTCATCATTCAAGCTAGATCGCCGTTGAATGCGAAATCTCTTGTCGAATTAGAAGAAGATACTTTCCCTGAAATCTTCCGAGGACTCATGAGTTATCCAAGAGAAGCCATCGTCTCCGTTGTTCAATATTTAAAAATTGACGAGATGCTTGCGGCATTGAATGAGAAAAATTCGGTAAGTTAACTTTAGTTCCTCCAAAAAAGTTTTCAGTTCGTCCGCGATCTCCTCCTTCTTCTTCTTTTAGTCTGTTCAGTTAAAAAATCTGCTCCTCAGTGTTCTCTATTCCAATGGATTCGTTCTATTGGGCTGTTGGATCTTTCTGTTAGCTGGTAAGTCTTCGACTTTTTGGTGTTCTGAGAACTTTGACCTTTTGATAATACATATAATATGTATACGGAAAATTGTATATCACGTACTGAACATACTGCATACTTGTATATCACATTATATACTGTATTTTATATCACGTATTTATTTATTTTTCTTTCAAATTTTTTTAAATCTTTTCTTTTTAGTAAGATAGCTCCTAAATATATTTGATGACACAAAAAAAACTCTGAAAATAGGTGAAAAAAAAGTGAACAAAATTAAGCGCAGTACGTGATATACAAGTACGTGCAATACGTGATATATAATTTGCTCCCAATGCTATAACGCGCTTCAATGGAGGGGGGGGGGGTGTATATATTATCGCCTGTTTTTAATTTTTTTTGCTCCCGTTTTTTTATATTCTATTTTTGTATTCACACGTATTTCGAAAATATAGGCAGTAAATTTATTTAAAAATTGCGTAAATATTTTTTTGCGGTGAATGTTCTTTCATATTCTCAAAAAAAATTTTTCATTTATATATGTTTTCGATATACTTGTGAGTACAAACTGTATATTAAAAACAAAAAAAACCATACAAACATTTATAAGCATATTCCTGCTAAACATAACGCACATAAACTACATCCGTTTAATTTTCAATTCTTTAGGTCATCTACCGAAGACAATCTGTGGTCCCTTATTTCTGTCAATCGTGACTCCGTGAACAATCTCGCCTCCTGGCTTCATCTACTGGTATCGGAATCTTCTCAAGGCACCATTGCTGCCATTATCGCTCATCGCTTAAAGTGCTATTGAGTCTTTCCCCTTGGGTTGTATAGTTTACTATCATACGTGTTCTATTACAACAATCTCTTCTCTGGTCATGGCATTATGCATTGTTCTTGCCCCGCCAGTGGGTGTATTATTCAAAGAAATATTTTACGCTTTCTACAGTTCATTCTTTTTTGTGGTAATTGAACCCATATCTTTTTTTTTCTCCATTTTTTTTTGTAAAAACAATTCAGAATGGCTGACGCTGCCCGTGGTCTCTGGCAGAGCATTGTTAACACCAAGAGAGCCTATCTGAACCCTCATGAGCACTTCGGACGGGCCAATATCTGTCGTGCCGCCCTTGCCAGCTATGTAGGCATCTTCTTTTTGTTCAAGTGGAACTCTGCCAAAAAAGTGAGTAGCCGTTACTGATAAATTTCCTTATTATCTTTAGGCTAAGGCTCTACAGCTCGAAAAGGCCTCTCAAAAGAAGAACGTCGTCAATGATGCCCTTCTTCGTGCTGGATTGTAGTGATGTAGTTCATTAATAGAAAATAAAGATGGTTTCAATTTTCTTTAACGTCAATTCATGTAGACTTTCCCATCATCTTTTCTTAAAATGCGTCATTCTTTGAAATTTGAGTATCCTGTGAACTTTTTTTTTTCATATTATTGAAGAAAAAACACGAAATAGGTCTAAAATAGATTTTTTATGCAAGTCGCACTCCATAAATTATTTAGAGCACAGTATTTTTCTAGTCACAAATAAATATAGAAAACGTTTCCCCTGATTTAGGTTATAAAATAGAAGGAACCTAACGAAGTAGTCAATTTCTCAATAGCAATCATCATTTATCGTCAGAATTGATTCCTAAGCGAATTATAACTCCTAGATATGATTTTTAGATTTGATGATGAGGTGGTCAGGCGGTCTTGTAGGTTTTTCGAGATTAGGATTTTTAAATGATATCCGGGTTTTTCAAGTCGACCATCTCATCATGAAGTCTATATACTTTAAAGATTGATTTCGAAACTACATTACATTAATTCGCCTAGAAAGACAAAATAAACAGTTTGGAAGGGAATGTCTCCGTCTTATGTTCTATACCTGTTGTCCCACATATATTTCAACAATTTTTTCATCTTCTTCTGCTTTTTAATCGTTGGAAGGATTATATTCTTTTTAACAATGGAATTTCAAGTATGTAAATGAACCAAAAGCGAACATAGTTCAAACCATTGACGGTAAGTCTCTTAACCATCACCTTTCCAATTGCTTTCTTTAAACTCCCATCTACTCTTATAATCTTCTAGCTGCTGCTCAATTACCTGCTGGAGCTGTAGGAGGACTGTTGATGGTGAAAACAATTCGAAGAATGGGAAATAATTAAAATAATTAAAAATTCAGTTCTTTTCTTACGAATCTTGAGCTCTTTCAAAACATCGATACATAATAGGCAAAGAAAAGTGGATACCGTCCCAATGAGACAATCATTTAAAAAAAAAACTATCCTCTCTAGACATTGATTTATTAGACGAACGAGAATAAATTTTTATTTTTTTCCGATAAAAAATGAATCAAATCTCTCTCCATTTACTTCCTGAAGGTCATTCTAGGCAGTAACCTTTTCAATTGAGGTGTTCCATGTTTTTCAAGTTATTTTTTTTTGATCATTGGTCAATCTTTCAAAGGAAGATTTTGGAAAATTGACCTAATATTATCCATAAATCCGATTTCCACTGCTGATGATTAGGGAGGGGAGGGTTGTGGTAGACGTTTCTTCTCTTCTGAAACTGTACGGCGAACAAAATATTTTACTTACTGCTGTTCCCCTCATTTCGATGACATTAGAAAATGATCAACAACTGAGAAATCTGAAAAATAGGTATTAGACGGTGTCTTTCAACTGTAACAGAGTGGATAATCCCATTGAAATGATTCCTAGATCAGTTTTAATAATACGGCACGACTTCCTCGATCAAAAATCCCGCATTTCCTTTTCTTCTCACATCATCTCCTCTTCCTCTAGGTGTGATGTTTCGTTTCTTTATTGCTCTTTCAACCTTTCCTCGAAGTCATAACCAAGTAGTTCACGACCTGATCAGCTTTGCATGTCTTTCAATTTCAGACAGACTGAGAATGACACACTATCTTCTCTGTTTGTTCATTTTCACGTAGTGGTGGGTGGTTGAAGAGGACGACGTCACAACCCGAATGACCTGAAATCGGAAGCTAAAAGGGAATTTGAGAAGAACAAAATGACATTAAAAAAAGAGATAGAGTTCTTTGGAATCTTCTCTTATCTTGAGCCGGAAATTGGAAGGCGTTTCGGATTTCTTTTCCGGCTCATTCGTTCTTCACTCTCCTTTTTTCCTATGTTTATCAGAAAAGATTAAGAATGTATTGAACGAACTTTCATCGCCTGTTTTTCATTCTCCAACTAAGAAGAGTGCATACCCTTTAAGGATTTTCAGAGAATCTGAAACTCAGTTGGAACATCAAAACATGAACGGCTTTTTGATTTAGGACTAATCGTATTAAGTCTTTTCTAAGAGTTTGTGAAAGGAAAAGCTCCTTTTTAGTTACTAGCAGAATATTTTGGGGAATTCCCTCAACAAAGAAATTAAAAAGGCCAAAAACGGAAGGATCGAAGGGGAGAATATCTACGTGTTAGTCTCCTAACTTCTCCCCCAAAATTTATTTTTAATCTTTGTTCTTTTGCAAAAGAGGGAATTGAATTAGGCGGGATCTCCCTCCTTTGGAGGTTAATGTATATGGCAGGTAGACTAATGACTTCCTCGGAAAAAAAGTTGGAGGAAGGAACGTATTTCTTTTTCTTCGAAAAAAGGTAAGGGTGTCGACAATAGATATAAATTCACTGACCACAGCTCATTCATTTTTTGGTTCCCTATTTTCGTCCGGTGGATCCCGCTTTCCGCAATTACCTTTGAGTACGCTCGCCCCTTGTCTATTTATGTCTCCTTCCGCCATGTCAACGCTGTCGACTCCTTTCCATTTATTCATAGTTTCCTTGATCTCTCCCACCTCTCTCGTAATAGTACCTAAAGTGTTCTTAGGTAATGATTATCCGATGGCGTCTCCGAGGAAGCGCATAAATAATGACGGATTTACACGAGAACAACTAACGAGGACGTGACTATTTCAGCAGCGAGTGCATCCTTCCATATTTTTTTCTACGTCTGACTTCAGATCTAGTTCCTTCTAATAATTTTCAATCCAGCCAGAATATAAAAAACGTTTTCAATCATGTTATAGTACCCCAAAAGCTGCAATTTTCTTATCAATCCCAGCCAATTGACCATAAAGACGGCTTTTAGAATAACTTAACAAACTAAATTTGGATTCATCAATGTTTTGTTTATGAATGTGAAAGGGGGTCTCGTAATGGATGAGGTTTGAATGAAAATTTAATGTAATGTATTCATCTATTCGTTTTCGATTCGGGTCGATCCGACTGCTGTAATATAATAGGATGTATATATTATGGTATATTAGGGGCTATAAAAGTAAAAAAGTAAAAGGATTTCTAGGTGATAAAGTCATTCTGTGGTTTCAATTTCATTCAATTTATTTTCATACCATTACTCTATCTGATCATAATCTACCTCTTTCACCACCCTCACATCACCTGTATAATTCCACGAAGATTCGATTAATGATGTGTTAGCTGTTCGCCCCGCCTCCCCTCATTGGCTTATTGTCTTTCCGTCTGGGAATGTTTCCACCTGTCTCTATTTTAATTCGTCTCTCATCCTCTCCCAAGGGACAATCCAGTTGATCTGGGTGATAGTGGAGAGAAACAAAATTTCGTCAAAGTTTGTTTCTATTTTGGAAGCATCTTCCGTAATCCGAGACCGCACTCTTGAACCCGAAAACTTGCCTTCTGATTTGACAATAGCCATCTCTCTCGACCATTGAGCAATAAATTCAAAGCGTTACTTTGTCTAATTGTTCACAGACCGTCTGTCCCTCAAAAATCTCTTATAACTTGCCGACCAGCCTCAGGGGAAATGAGAGTAAATGTTCGGTTGAAAAGTAAGCATAATATTTCCCTTCTCTTACTAATTGTTTTTCGTCGAAAAAGGACTTGCTTATAGTTCTCTCGCTCTTTTCCTCAGCTGTCAAGTGCCTCGGCCGATGTTCCTCGATGATGGAGTGTTGTGTCTCCCGGGAACGACGGCCCTCGACGTCACCTATTCGCATTCTTTACCTTCCTCTTCCTTCCATTTGACCATCATCAACCAATTATCTTTTCAGAAATGACGAATCTTACCGATGTTCCTCTCATTCGATGTGTTGTTCTCGGGGATAATGATCGGTTGGAAATGCTTCGTCGTTATGCCGATTTATCTGGTCTTCCCTATGATGATGAAGTATCCTTCATACTATCTGATTCACTTTTTCTTAGATCTGTGAGGTTATCACTGCTTTCAACGGCCAAAAGTGTCAATTCTTGGACGCCACAAGTTTTGGAGAAAATTTTCTCTGTCATGGGGAGATTCATGCAATCCTTCTTTGTGTGTCAGTGGCCAGAGAGGCGACAGAGGAAACCGTTAAGATGGTGAGTATTTCCTATAAATGTGATGAAATAATAAGTTACCTTGCTCAGGATCTCAGAATACGGACACTCATTGAAAAGGTCTCTTGCTTTTCAAAAAGTTCATCTTTGATTCTTTAGTGAACTTCGAGAGACCAAAAGGTGTCATCATGAGACACATAGGACCTTTCTTATATTTTAATCTGACACTTCTTAGGGTGATCACCTTACACTCGTTGATATGTTCAGAAACCTTAGCTAGATAAACAAAAATTAAACAGATGAAAGTAGTGGTTTTTGAGCCTACAGCGGCCTCTTATTTTGACCTCATTGTAAAATCTGAAGGGCCAGGGGCTTTCATTGAATGGGTCATTAGATTTTTTGAACTTTAAAGTTAACTAGAGGTGAGCTTTAGAAAAGAATATCTAGGTCCAAGATGGAGTACTCAAGTTTTGAGATATTTTTAGAGTTTTATGATTCATAAGGTAGTCCAATTCGCTACTACCAACAATTAAAAGACTTTTTATGTCTTTCACCAGCTTCTATTCCTCGTTGTTCTTTCTTCTATCCTTTCTGACGAGATGTCTTCACATCTAACCTGAAATTTCATACGCGTGTGACAAATGACAACTACCCATTCATTCTCCCAAAAAACCTCATTTTTACAGGTTATGGATAATGTCTCTACCATCGGCAGTATCCCCTTCGTTCTCGTAGGTACTCAAATCGACAAACGAACCAAGATGGTTGTCGATCGACCAATGTCTTTGAGTCAAGCGGAGAGTTTCGCCAAACGAATCGGAGCATCGAAATATCTGGAATGTTCCGCCGCGACGGGGGTAAGAAAGATGATTAATCTGAAAGAAGAAACGATTTAGGAAGGCTTGGACGAGGTGTTTGAGGATGCCTTTGAGGTTGGAAAGCAATATGCTGTGGAACAGCTGCGAATTATTCAGAGGAAGAAGTCAGGACTGTATGAGGCGAACAACAGTCGCAAACAGAGCTGCATCCAGCAGTAAAAAAATAATTTCTCGTAGTGTAACAATGGTGATAGATTAATAAAATTTCCAAAGGATCTCTTATCCTTTTTAATAGATTCTATCAAATAAGACAGAAGAATGAAAAGGAGAAAGCGGGATATAGAGAATAATGTGTAATATATGAAAAGGTAAAGATAAAAAAAATCAAATCTATCGTCAAATCTAATTATGAGGAGCTAGGTAACTAAAATACATAATACATTCAATAATATAAGCTCCTAATTATTCGATTTTGTTTAACTTTAAAGTTCTTTTTCTCTGCTTTCAAAAATTGAAAAAAAAACCATTAAAAAATAGAAGAATAATCACGAATCTCTCAAACGGCTGAATGATGGCTCCAAGCTTTGGAATATAAAAAAAACGAAAGGGTAATATTCTATAACAACTCTCGTTCCAGAGATTTATTGAGACTTTAGTGGTATTTCATGAGTAAGAGATAAGAGACAGATATGAAAAATATTTTTAGTAATTGATAGTGCTACTGCTAGTAAAGTATATAACAAAGAGCAAGGGCAACCATCAATCAATTTAAAATCAGACGCCGATTATTGTTCTTAATTAGCTAGTAAATAATTTTGATTATATTATTCTTTTGAAACTAAAGATGATAAACTAGCAGAAGTGAGAGAAGGGAGGTTCCCCTTAAAGTTAGGACTCATGCCTTCCCTAGAATGTGAATAATCCCAGATGCTTGGTGAGGACTTAAAAATTTTATTTCGACTTATTAATAAAAAGAACAATTCTTCGTTTCTTATTGTCTAGAAAACTAATTTTTACATGTCAAGGCCGGACAATTCTCTAACTGCATAGGAAAAATCCCTCTATATGCCTATTAATTTTTCTGGGAGATGGCTGTTTCCATGTCGAAAGAAAATGGCAAATCGAAGAAAAATCGAGACGACACGAGAACGAAGAAAAAGAAGAGTCTGCGGCAGCTACTCTTCTGCAAATCGCGTAAGATTCGCAAGCAAAAGATGCTGAAGAAGCGGAATGATGAGACGAAGACATCACCACTACGGGCTAAAATGAGGAAGACAATTAGACTGAAGAAAACGAAGGAGGAAGAGGAGTTGAAGGAAAAAAAGCTATAAGAAAAAGATGCTCAAAGCTAAGGCTGAACCTACTCCTCTTTCGTCTCCTCTTTCTTTTTCTTTTTCTCTTTCTCCTACTCTTAAAGGAACAGTGCCACGACTTTGAATTTTGGGAAATTGGGGAAAATGTCCCGCAAAACTGCGCATCGACTGCGGCCATTTAAAATGTTGTCAAAGCAGTTTTCTCTTGGTTTTTTTTTGTGATTTTTCTTTTCTTTTTATTTATTTTTTCTATCTAGCCGTCTGTTACTATTAGAAAATAAGCCCGGGTGAAATTCGCCAAGTCCCGGCACGAAGCAAGAAGCGGAAAATGAAAGGTTAGTGATTTATACATTTTATTTATAAAAGTTAAACTTAATGGAGACAAATCTCATCAGTGAAGATCAAGGATGTCCTCAACCTCTGACGATACTTTTTTTATTATCCTTTTGTGTAAAATTTTGAATAAATTTTGTTTCAATAACAGGTAGTCTGACAATACTAGGTTTTTAACTTTATCCATTAATAATAATAAAATATTGAAATCACACAAGGAAATGAAAGAAATGGTAAAAAATCTCGCGCTACCGTAATGCTACCGTAGTTAGACTGTAAATCTGCTCCAAGTCGTGGCACTATTCCTGACACCACCCCTGCTGCTTCTATCGTTGTAACCTAAGCCATGGTTTATTTCTCAATCAATTCAAAATATAGCAAAGACGACGTCGATAATGACACAATTAGAGACAAATGTGAAGGTATCGGGAGATAGGAAAACAGAAGAAGCCGCAGAAGGAAGAGAAAGAAATAAAACAAGAAGAGGAAGGAGAATCAGAGAAACAATTGGATATAGATTTCAGTCCTCCTGAACAACTTCTACTAATTAGACGATTCACCACAAAAGGAAAATGCGTTACTCGATGGGAATATGAAGAAAAGAGTCTCTTCGTTAAACGATCAAGGACATCAGTTGTACCAGAAGAAACACGTAAAATACAAAACAAAAACATAACGTCTGATACTAAAGTTTGATATTGCCAGCCCTACATTGTGCCTTTTATGTTTTTTATCTTTTTTTCATATTCTTTATTAATCTCCGTTAGGAAAAGTATTCGAATATTCCTCTAAAACAACGCATAATTTCGTCCGTTTTTGGAAAGGTTAACAACAGAATAGTCGTTTGTTGTCTCTTAGGCTGATCTTCTTATCAATTCTGATCTCCGGCCAGAAAATTGCGAAAGTCTTTGCTTTGCTCCAATTGTAATCATCTATTGTTTGATTTAAGCCTTCTTCCGCGAGTATAAAACAAACAACATATGTTGACCCAAGCATTTTCCTGATCTTTGTCCCACATTCATCTTTCAAAAAATGGCAAAAGCTTTTGATGGAAAGGTAGTCATAGTCACGGGTAGGTTCTTTTTCATTCCTTCTTATACTTTTACAGGATCCAGTAGTGGAATCGGTCGAGACACTGCTATCCTATTTGCTGAACAAGGAGCAAGGGTCACGATCAGTGGAAGAAATTTGGATGCATTGGAAGATGTTAGCAAGAAGTTAAAAGATGCCGGAGCAGCTGATGTGTTGGTGGTTCAGGGAAATTTGATTGACGATGAGACCCAGAGAAAGTTGGTAGAAGAAACTGTTACAAAATGGGGAAAGCTGGATGTCTTGGTAAGGGATTGTGATGAAGGTTGGGCAACTAACTGAGCGTACTTTTTTAATGTTTATTAGCTTTTTTATAATGTTTGCAAGTGGAGCCTAGTGTTGTCTACAATATAATACAAAAATACTAAAAAACGTTTTAAGTTCATAGAGATATAATAGAAAAAAAAACGAAAGCTTCTAGAAATTGTACGACTGAGTTACTAGTTCTAATTCTGATCTTTCTCAGGTCAATAATGCTGGCAGTTTGGCTCCAGACAATACAAAAACCCTCGGTTTTGAACAATCTATCGATGACTATGACTTCACAATGGATCTCAATCTTCGCTCGTAAGCTCTCCTCCCTTATCCTATGAAATTCTATAGAGTTTTGAAGTTGTCACTACTAGCCATTCCCCATTTAATCAAGACCAAAGGAAATATTGTAAATGTCTCCAGCATTGGATCAACCAATACTGTATATCTTTTTTGGATTAAATAAGTTTTTAGAACTCTGCCTTCCCGTACTACTGCGTGGCTAAAGCTGGAGTCGATCATTTGACTCGAAACATGGCTATGACCTATATTAATCAGGATGTTAGGATCAATGCTGTAAAGTAAGATTACTCCATACCCTTTTTATTTTTAGTCCCGGTCTGGTTCATACGGGTCTAATGAACAAACAAGGTTTCACTGATGAACAGGCAGCCAAATATTGCGAATTGGCAAAAGACAGAACTAAGATTCCGGCTGGTCGAGCTGGTATGTTCTATTCGTTTCCTTCCTATATATAATCACAGCCCATCCACGAGAAATTGGAGAGCTCATCGTCTTCCTTTCTAATAATGATAAGGCTGCTTACATTGTGGGACAATGTATCGTCATCGATGGAGGAAGATCCATGACTCGTCCTGCGATCTAAAGAATATAAATAGAAGAATAATAAGAGTTGAATCAACGCTGCCATGAAATATTGTGCAATCGTTATCTTTCTTTCTCTCCCTCTCGCATTTCAAACATGCCCGATCGTTTCTCGTATTTTCCCTCTCTTTTTGATTTAATAGATAAATCTGATAAATTGCTTCAAGATATTATTTCAAAGGTGATTTTGTATTCAAATTGATTAATATATACCTCAGCTGGATGATAAAACGTTTGCTAAAATCAATCAAACTAACAAGAGACTTCGGGAAACATGTCGTGCGATGAAAAATGGTCCCTTCGTTTGGTTAAAATACATTAAAGTTACCAAGGTTTTCACCTTTTCTATTTCAAATTTTTTAAAAATTCAGACCAAAACAACGGTTTTTCGATTGAAAGAAAACTCAAATAAAAGATGGGAAGAGGTCAATGACCTTAGTTATCGTTTTCAGGTTGACCTCTTCGAGTTTTTTGTGAGCTGCCCTTATTTTAAAAAAAACTTCCTAGACTGATGAAAAAGTTGTCTCCCGGCTTAATAAAGCCATTGATATATTTTCCGATCGAGTCATCCTGGTTAAGACGTTGTGTTTATCGAAAAAGGTAGAAGAAGCTGGAGTCGAAATGATCAATCGACTGCTCCAGGTAAACCAGAAATTTTTGGAAGACACTTATAGTTAACCAATCCAGAAACTATCGTTTTCCAAAATGACTTTTCTGCCTTCTCCCTTTCTGATATGATTATTCCGAGTCAGGTAAGAACCTCCTTTACCTATCAATCTTTTCAGGAAACGCTTATTCAAGTTATGTTGGGCAAAAATCTTAAGGATGAGATCTTTTTAGCTAGCAAAAATCCTCTAGAAGTTTATCTAACTCCAATAACTCCCAAAGCGATTGTTCAAAAAATCCAGGTCGTTTTCTCATTTTTTACCTCAACATCTTTTAGCAATTCATTACACAGCCAGCCATTCCTTCTTATTTTATAGTCTCCAATCAAGGCGATGTCCAACAATCTATCTTCTCCATGCTAGAATCCCTAGCTGGAAAGGCTGTTTATGAATACGACAACTGTGATGTCTATGGAGTACGAGCTGTGGATACAGATAAATATGGATATTGGATATTAGATAGAAAAGGATATCAATTGGAGATGGAAAATACACTATTGTATGTGGAAGTGAAAACAGCGAACAAGTACGAGGTGCATTGTTTGAAGTCGGAGATTTTGTATTTGAAGGAAGAAGTGGAGAAGATGGAAGTAGTACAGATTAATGAGAAGATAAAGGTTTGTTTAAGGTGGAAAATTTTTAAGTTAAAAATATCCTGAACGTAAGGTTAAAGTATAAATCGTTCTATTATCCTCTCTAGTGTTCTCAACGGGACTGGGACGAACCTATCCACCATAAAACATTTAATTTAATTTTCTTGATGCTTTTCGTAATGTGTACCATTCATTTTCAGCGTCTTCAGCCCAAATCCGTTGTCTTCTATAACTCTTTTGAGAGTTTAAAAGTTCAAGACATTCACATTCTTCGACCGGTAGTGCCTACTTATTGAAAATCTAATCCATTCTAGGACACCATTTTTATTATTTACCACGGTGATCACATCACTGATTCCGATTTCCTAGGTCTCCATTGTGGAATAGAAATCTACAATTCTCGTATAACTCATTCGGCTATCTTTCAAAAAATCGAGGTATCCCCCCATTTTTTCAAACTATCAATACTTTAGCAATACCTTTGCTTCCCTTCATTCTACTGTCATTTTCTTCTCCGTTCCTCAACTTCCCACGACGACGGGATTTATGACAAACTAGAAATGATGTGTGGCAATCCAGTTTTTGAGAGAAATGGAGAAGGAGATTTTGGCAGGGCCCTAGCAACGACAGGGCATATTGATATGGATTTCGCTTGGCATCGAAAGGCTTATTTAATGACGAAAGAAAAAAGAAGACTGTATATCGACGTTAAGAAACACTATTGGGATCAACTCTATGAGATGTCTTGTATGGAACTCCCTCATATATAAAAGTCTCTCTCTTTCACCTCATTTAGTGCAGTTGATTTACCTGTGACATAAATTGCGAGAGAAACCTGTAATTTTGGGCAATGAGTTATCGGCAAATGAGCAGTTGAATGACGGCGGACGGGAGCGAGGAGGTAATTCATAGGTTGAGATATAGCTTCCACCTAGCCAGCTCTAAGTATATACGACAATGTTGGAGAACTTTTGATTTGTATCCTTAAAAAGTAATCAATTTTGTGACAATCCTATTCGCTCCTATATTAAAAACAACGGGGATATTTATATAAATTCCTGTAACAATTAACCATTTGAATGGAAAGTCACAAAAAATGGTTTAGAAATCAAAATAATATTTGAGTCAGACAGGGTTTTCGAAAAGTATGTGATTCCTGCATTTCTTCAAAAAGTTTTTTTTTTCTTTCAAATGGCATAAGTTTGACAGAGTTTGAGAGCATTTTGAAAATATATTTTTCAGTATTCTTCAGTCCTTTTTGACCCTACTACTTTCTAGGACTTAATCTCTTAAATTTTTTTTTGCTTCCTTTTTTTTTTCCTCCTCTCGACAGTTCTTCATTTCCTCCTTTTTCTAATCACGGAGGGCGGTCCCTTGTCTTTGCTCCGTGGGAACGTCGATTACTACCCGTGAAACACGACGTGTTAGCGGAGATCTTTCTATCTATCCTATCATATTCTTCTTCATCTCAAAATATTTACACACTGTTAACGAGAAATTGACACGCAGAGCGGGGGGGGTATGGGGAAGACAGACGACGCGCGAATTAATTAACGACGGAAACGACGGGGCGAGGAAAGACTGATATCTCTGAAGAGGAAAATAGTTGGTCGGCCAACGGATATCCGGAGGTCTTCTGCTTTGACTTCTTGCGTGATCCATTTCTTTGTTAGGCTTCAACTTTTTTTCCCATGGATTAATTATCCCAATGTAAAGCATGGGTACTCCTTTCGGAATCTAGTTCTTTCTTTCTCCTGTTTTCCCTTCTCTGAATAGTGTCGCATATGGGTCGTGCTTTATTTCATTAGTTCCTCTCCCTTCCAAGCTCCTTTGCATTCCTCTCTCGTAATCGTCTATGTTTTCGACAACGACTCAAGAGAAGAGTCGTCTCTCCTCTTTCCTCACAATCACGTCTTTTAATTGGTTGTCGTTGATGAGAGGGGCTTTAAGACCTCATTTCCAGCCAATCCCTCCTTCAATGTTTCCAATCACTTTCTCATTTTAGTAAAAAGGAAGGACGAGGGGATGAGGGGTCAAAACAATCTGAGTAAGCGACAAGTGAGACCAGCCAAAACATCGAAGGGTTAAATGGGTTTCTCAAAGCAGCATCTTTAAGGAGTCTAGTCTTTTTGAGGAATTGTTTAGGCTTCTATATTTTTAAGCCTTTCAAAGTTTCGACAAAAGCCCTGGATACATTGACAGTTTCTTTAGATTCTATGTTTACCCATTTGTGATTTGAGTATGAACTTGAAAAGTATAAAACGCAACCAATGATTCTCGTTTCTAGATTTTCCGTTCTAGCCATTTTTAGACGACTTTTGAACAGGTCTTTTAATAGATGGTGATCAATTTTGAGAGTTCTTCTCCTTTTTATCTCCTAATGAAGTCAAACTATATCTTAAATGAATGTCCAGAGTTTGAATCTGTTGAGAAACTATGAAGTTTATCAGATATTTAGATCCAAAAAAGCTATTTATTGAATTTAATTCATCAATTTTTTTTCTCCAGTTAACTTTTCTTCATTTTAGCCTATTCCCTTAAAATTAGGTATATTTCGAACGGAAAGGACGGTATTACACTGCATTCCTCCTTTGATTTTTTAAGGACGTGGATAACAAAAAGACATGAAAATTAACTATATCTCGATTCTTGTTCGTTCTTTTTATTGAATTCTAAATCCTCTCTTCTTGAAGATAAGCATCATTTCCTGATGGTCTAAAGGTCTTCATCTTCCCCCTTCTTCATTCAACTAGTCATCTTTGCTCTTTTTCCTCCCCCTACACGGGGTCTAATATTACGTAACGTAGGTAACTCCCATGTGACCCTCTAACTTTTCTCTTTCTCTTCTAATTAATCAGAGTACTTCTGGGATTGTATTTCACCTTCGCTTCCTCTCTTATAATGAGCAATTAGTTGGGTTGTTTATGTTCTGTATCGTTCCCTCCTCTACAAAATATACCTACAATCTCCTTGTCTTTGATAAATATTTTCCCCCACCTTCCACTAAACGTCGTCATCTCTCGAAATGAGACATTTACGAGCCATAAAGACGACAATCTCATTGCTGTCCATTCAAAGTGCAGGACGAGAGTTGACGGAAGAGATGCCCTCACTTCCATGTATCTAATTAGACGGCCTTCTCTTGGCATGTAAAGTGAAAAAATCTCTGTTATTCGACGCGAAGCAAGCAATTCGATACGAAGAACATCACTTGCCGACATCTGATACTACCTCTCGTCTCTTCTAACATACTTTAATCCGACAGGTTATATTTGTTTCTAGGGAGGGGGGGGGGGGGGGATGAGAGAACGAAAAGGTTAGCTCTTTGTACACGACCTAGTTTCTGGTTTTTTTATTTACCTTTTGATCGCATTTCTTAGAATGCTTAGACTTATTGCCATAAAATAGATGAAGTTTTTCAATATGATTGTTCTTTCCAATAAAAATTATAAGAAAACTTCTCTTGGGTCTCAAAACTTCACGTCATTTTATGCGTACATTTTTCGAAATAAAACATAAAAAATTTTCAAAGTTTCGATGTATTTCAATTATTAATTTATTAGATTTTAACTACTTCTGTTTGCATAAAAATATAGTAACAATACAATAGGAAAGGAAAGACATAAAATCTTTCTCTTTATTACTTTTACTCTCAAATATTTTGTAATTGCTGGTTGTTAGAAAAACAAAATGCAACTTTTTTTCATTTCATAATGAATTCGATCTTTATCATTTGATGTATACAGCAAAGAGATTGATTTCTTTCAAAACAAATTATATAAATGATCCTAATTTATAAAAATGCGAGTGAAGACCCCTTGATTTCTTGAAGGAGATAACAGGTTGTTTTTTTAATGGAGTCCAGTAGGTCATTTACTGATTCGTGAAGTTAACAGAGGGTCACTGTTTCATTTTTTATAGTAGTTTTCCTCTACCTTCCCATTACCCTTCTCCTATCTTCCCCACGTCTCCTCCCGGATGACTATAGTCATTAAAGTGAACCATCACAATAACGTTTTTACGATAAATCCGGCTCCGGATTCTAATCACTGCCTCGTTATCATGTTTTCTACGTATTGTATCACTCTCGAAAGACCGATACGAGGTCAAAGAAACTTATGAATTTCATTTCAGACTCGTCGAAGGAGAAGGTGGATAATGATAAATAAATGCGCCTCTGGCTGCTGTCCTCCATCATAATCTGTGTCATTGAAGCAGGTTTGTTTCCTCAATCTCTTTTTGATTCAACAAATTATCTATACAGTTGAAATACTCCACGAGTATTCTACGGCATTTATACCAGTACCATATCCACGACGACGAGGTCGACAATCATCCAGAACGGCAAGACATTGTAAATAATAGTTTTTCATCTGTGAAAATAACAGCAGGGAAAAGGTGGAAATGAAAGAGAGGGAAACAAACGGAATGAAATGTTTTTAGGGGCTTCCTAAGTTTCTAATAAATTTCTGGATAGTAGATGTGGATACCAAGCTACGGTGATGCCTTTCTTATCAAATTTTCATGCTTTCATTCCAAAGTACTAAGATCAAATTAGGAAATTCGAAGCAAAAAACCCACACATTTGACAATTCTACCCTCTTTGTGCTTAACAAAAAATTTTCGTTTTTTGTTTTCCTGTTTTTTAACACAAAAAACCGTTCAAGGGCGCCTTTTATCGGCCTGCTTTACTTTTCTTTATGACACCACCTGATATGCAAATTCTTTGTTATCAGCACGTGCAAAAATCCGGCAGACGGGTGGCTTATCAGCCAATAATATTTTTGGTCAGGACGGAAATGGGGAAAGTCCATTTGACTCAAAGAATGCAGAAAATAGAGTCTATTTGATAGAAAGATTTCAGTTTCCCTCCGTCAAAACCACTGCTACAGCTGTATGTCAACAGGCTATGAGGAGTATTTCTATCGCGGCCTAGACAAGTAAGGGAATATCAAATGTGACTTTGTCAGATTCTTCCAAACACCGAAGAACTTTACACAACAATGCGATGAACCGATGGATCCCCGTGACATGCAGGTAACTTCCTGTCGGACTATCTGTCTAACAGTTCAACAAGATCTATACATACTAGGTAGCCATTCAAAAAATTTTAAACAGATATAGGGCAACCGACAGGCAGACGATTGACTATGAGAGGCTGTGCATTAACCCTGTCTAAAAGAGGACTCAATAATCATACGCTCTCGATGTTTGATAAATATGACATCTGTCGGTAAAAATAAAGAGGAGAAGTGGGTATAATGAAATTATAGAGAAATGTCTGCTGCTGATCTATTTCGACATGACAGATCCGACTCCCAGAGAATTAGAGTATGCAGCTGTCTAGGAGATAGGTAAGGAGTATTACAGTAGGAAATGTAAATATCAGTATGTGACTGTATAGGCATTTAGGGAAATTTCCTTTAAACAAAACTCCAAAAATTGAGCTATTTTTCAATTTGTTTTTTCTTTATGCGATTGCAAAAAGTATTTCCTCACGCGCAGACTACAACCATATTACCCGACGTGCAGTTTTCCTGTTTTTGATGACCAATTCACAGTTCAATCATACATCACATCACTGTATGATTGGACATAACATTTTGATGTTATGACTTTAGTATGTTTCAGATGTAATTCCTCCTCGTCCTCATCTCTTCTTCTTTTTTTTGTTCTTCTTCTGACCCGATGATCATATCCCTGTTTTTTGTGCCAATTGCCTCGGCCAATCTAATTGTCTTTCTATTTGTATATTAAATTTTTCTTTCAACCAAATGAATATCTTTATTAATCAACCCGTTTGTAGATAATTTGTCGTTTTCGCCGTTTTAGAAGTGGTGGCAATTCTTTGAAGCATTCACAGCCTGTGCGAGTCGCTTCGCCAGATGGATCTCGTTGTGGATAGCAGAATCCGCCTTCAGAGCCCTGAAACCCGACGCGTTGTTATTTTATTAGCTCCTTATCAGATCCGCCTTTCGCTATCTATTCAACCGACTCACCCCCTGCAGGCATTTCCTCGAGCAGTGCTCCTGCTGTCCAACGCACTTCTTACCATCTAATGGCGGATGGTAATCGAAACATTTGCAGCTGAAATCTTTCTTATCTAAAGGAACAAAGTCGGCTCCATTCTGCTTGATAAAAGACATCATTCGCTACCTGAAGTCCTTGCCATCCCATGCCGTGCAGTGTCCATACCAAAAGTTGTCCACTTTACATAACTCGTCACATGCTTGGTGATCGAGGACGGTACACGTGGCTCTGAAAGAGGATAGTATAATGAAGAAGACTTTTAGAATATATTTGTGTGGCTACTTTTTAGTTTTTCTTATCAGTCTGCCACAAAGAACACAAATCTGGGGGACTTTTGCTATCAGCTCTTCGTATGCTGCACGTTTCTCTTAGTTTTGTTCTTTTTTTTATGATCCTTCCTTTTCTGTCTCAATTCTTTGCTTTACTTTGCATCTTTTGCCATTGAATATAGCAAATATATATAAATCTAACATAAATACAAATTTTTGACCGAAAATATACATTTTTTTTAGACAAGAATTTCTACTTTCATCACACGAAACCGAATTTCTTTGTTTATTAACATCAAAAACGCAGAATCAGAGATAGAAGTATCTATAATCTAAATCAAAAAATTGCCTAACCCCCCCCCCCCCCATAATAGACACTTTTTGTTCCTCAGCTTTCAATTCTTTTCTTCCTTTCTAATTTTTGCCCTAACTCGTTCGAGGTTTTTCAAGAGAGTTCGTAACCGCAGCCTTGCCCTTGGCCTTTGCCCTACCGTTTGCCGCATTTCCGTCAGACAGTCCTAAAATTTGCGCACGTTTCCCGTTCTCGTAAATTTTCTTGTACTAGCAAACGCCTGCTTGAAAAAGCCAAACCAGCCTTTAGTTCAAAAAAGAGTTTCGATATTGCGGATAAGACGACGACCTCATCGACCTCTCTCAAAATGTGGCAATTGTTCCCGATTTCTCATTGCCGGTCTAACTGGTTCGTGTCCTTCCTCATAACCACCTCGCTTTGCATAGTGCTTTTTTTCAACGCTTTAAACGAGCAAAACTTGTTCGAGAAGGGGGAGTAAAGTGGGGAGAAGAAGAACGAGGACGAACGGAGCAAATCTAGGGCATGTCTAGGGTACAATAGGAAAGGCAGAAGCATAATTCTTTAAGATTCTAAAATTAAAAGCAACACAGAAAAGCAGAATTTTGGAGTACTCAAACTTTTTTCTTTGGACTGTCTAAGATTTCACTTATCCATAACTACCATAAGATCACTTTAGCTTCAAATGCCAATCAGCTTGTTTTGTTAGATGACCAGACCGTATGTTACCAATTGACTAATCTAACGACTGGAAAGGAGGAAATCAAAGGCAGACTACAGGCAATCTTTTCCGATGATTACTGCGCATTCTGACTTGGGATCTCTCACGAGTTGCTATCTTCTATGGGTCCTATGATTACAGTAACATACCTAACAGTTTCTGTGACGGCTAAAAGTAGAACGAAAGGAAGAGACAGCGATGTTAGCATGATGATTGCGCAGAGGGGGCGGCGCTGTTAGAAGACAACCTGCTGCGTTTCTTACTCTTTGCAACAGGAACGCTGTATCTGTAGATGGGTTTAACGACAACCTTGAACCCAGTTTAGGGGGAAGAGGGTTTAGCAAACAGGTCGACATGATCTAGTAGAGACGAGCCACCTGGCGATGACAGGGCTTTAAAACTATTAAAAAAAAGAAGGATTTAATTATTTTCACGTTTATCTAGAAGGAAAACATTTGGAATATTTAGATAAAAACATTTTCCTTTTGTTTTAGAAGATTTTAATAGGGAATCTCTCAAAATTTCCCATTTTTGACCTTCTCCCAGCCAGACCCTGTTTCGACCCACGTGGACCCGTTTCGCGTGTTTATCTTGTTCCCGACACGTGCTTCTTGTTGCTGCTATTTTCTTCAGAGCATTTCGTCTTTGACCAAATAAACTGTTTTCATACGTTGAGAGACGACGGATTTTGCAACCATTTACCTCGTTGTTTTGGACCTTTCCCGGTTCAAAAGACCAAATCAATCTGTTTCATCAAAAATAACAGCAGCTTTTATATAGTGAGGAACGGCTGTATTTTCCATTTTGTGCATAATAGAGTCAAAATTTCAAGGTTTCAGTTTTGGATTGAAAATGATTGCTTTTATTTTTTATTTTCTATTATTTTTTTTTCTTATTTAGACTGTTTTTTCATTTTTACCGTTATTTATTCCAGTATAAGATATTTTTCGCTTATATAACAAGGAAAAGGCAAGGCGAGCTCAATTACAGTACAATTTTCTAGGTTTTGACTGAAAATGCCTTTTTTGCGACATTTCTTTTCGTTGTTGTTGATCTCGCTCCCTTTTAAAATCCCTCACGTGAGCACATAGACAGCCCCTTTTTGCACTTGTCTATTCTTTCTTTTTTTACATTTCTTATTTTCAGCGATGGCAGAGTGGTGTGCAACCAACCTGCGAAGTGTTGCTGCCTGGCGTGATGAGGGGCTACACTTCTCGACAATGTCAGATGAAGCGACGAAACAATTTGACGGCCTTCTTCGTCAGCTTGTCTCCTGGTCAGATTGCACCGAGTTGGGAGGACTAGCAGAGACGGCAATGAAAATGCTGGCTGCTGATCCAGAGGCAATCCTGACCAGAGCTTTCAAATATGTTTTGGAATTAATGGGAACAGGCACCTCGTCACGTATAAATGCCTGTCTCGAAAAGAAAATTCTTCAACTTGAGGTTAATTATTTTTACTTCTTATCACCATAGTTGCAGAAAGATGCAGAAATTAGAGGAACAGACTGGGAAAAGGCCCATGTCAAAGCTGTCAAACAATGGGGATATGGTCATTTCGGTGCAGCTGCCGTGACGTGGGAAGAAATCCTCCAAGAACATCCAACAGATCTTTTGGCCTTGAAAATGGCTCATGAAGCCTATTTTTTTATGGGTGACTGTCGAAACAAACGTGATTCCGTGAAACGGGTTATGCCTTTCTGGAGGAACGATATGCCATGTTATAGTTTTCTTCACGGAATGTATGCCTTTGGTTTGGAGGAATGTGGACAGTACAAAGAAGCTGAAAAAGAAGCACTCACTGTATGAAAAAAAGATAACAGGATATTTTTCAGGCTTTACACTTGAACAGACATGATTGTTGGGCAACTCATG
This sequence comes from Oscheius sp. DF5120, assembly GCA_932521415.1. NCBI lineage: Eukaryota > Metazoa > Nematoda > Chromadorea > Rhabditida > Rhabditidae > Oscheius > Oscheius sp. DF5120. The sequence continues at coordinate 6,324,255 of OW051462.1, forward strand.
CAAGAGCCCATGTAATGGAAATGAATGGAAGATATGATGAAGGTATTGAATTCCTTCAATGTACAATCGACGATTGGGTTGTAAGTTGCAAAAAAAAGAAAAAAACTTCCATTCAGCCAGGATGGATTATTGCGACCCATAACTTTTGGCATAAAGCCGTTTTCCATATCGAAAAGGCCGACTATCAAGAGGCCGTTGCTATTTATGACTTGTAAGTGGTCTATTGAGATCTAAAAAATAGAATTTAGAGAAGTTTCTCGACGAGCGGCTCGTCGCAGTGCCGTTTTGGACATGGTTGATGCCACTGCCCTTTTGCTGAGGCTAGAAATGGAAGGAGTCAATGTCGGAGACAGGTAGTCTAAATCAATTGTAAGAATAAAATTGTAGATGGAAAAAATTACCCGACATAAGTTCACATTACCGTGATCATGTGACAGCATTCAACGACGTTCATTTTGCTCCTCTGTTCCTTTCTCGTGATGACTTTGAAATTGAAAGGAAAATGCATGATTCACTAATCAATTTCACCAAGTATTGAATTGGTTAAAAAAAACTAGTATCTTTAGAAGTGGAATAAACGACACAGCAAAAGTCAATCAATTGGTAGGATTGAAATTGTACGAAGGAATGTGCGATTATATGAATGAGAAATATGATCAAGCAGCGGAAAAAATGTTGGCCGTTCGACACGATGTCTATCGAATCGGCGGATCACATGCACAGCGTGATGTCTTTACTCAGGCCCTTGTACACTCATGTAGTTTATCGGAAAAAGAAGAGCATTGGCGAATGACCCCGTAAGTCTTAGATATAATATTTACAAAATTCTTACAGGATAGTTTTGGATGAAAGAGCTTCTATACGGTCCGGTCATTCTCCCCTAGCAGAACGATTAGCTTTACAGTTCAGAAGGAGGCATCCTCTATAATCTTTGTACAAAGCTTGTGATATAATAAAACTGCTTTAGCCGAAAAAAAACCTTTTGAAAAGTAATACTGACGTTGAAGTCAAGATACTAAATAGAAGACAGTAGTGTAATGAGGATATTATTAGACTCAGGAAACGAGTAATCGCAAGATACATAAGGATGAAGCAACTTATTAGAAAACTATACAATTAAAAACTAAAAACTCACAACTCGAATTCTTCCATAAGAATACGATTTCCTTCGATTTCGATCCACATAGGGAATCCATTAGCACCAGCTGGACCTTGCACTATCCCATTGTTAACAATATTCAGTCCTTGCACGTCTAAGCCAGGAGGAAAAGGAACGTCAGCTAAATTGATTGGAGGCTGATTATTATCAAGAAATTCAAAAGGGCCACCAAATCCATTATGTTGTGTTCTCATATGCTCGTAAATTTCAGGTTCATGGTTTGACTAGATAAAAAATAATTGAAAATATTTTTAACTTACTGTAAATTCACACAGCCAACAGAAATGGATTTTGCAGATCTGACAATGCATATGATTACAGCCAGCATCTTTTTCAATAATTCCTCCGCATTTGTTAGGACAGCGTTTTACGCGTCCGTTATTCTTAACCATAAAATAATTGAGCGACATTTCAGCTGATCCTAAAAGGAAATACTGGAAACAACCAAAAATATACCTCTGACTGCTACTTCAACTTCACAAGTATTATCTGGATGAGGAGGATAAAAGCATTTACTACATACTTTAATTCCGCAAACTTCACATTTCCTGTCTTTTTCTCTGTCAATGACTTTTTTCTATGAAAATATTAGAAAATAAGCAAATTATTACTGAAAAGACTCCTGCACAATCGGGAGTATTGCAGTATCGCATTTCTCCTTGACTTTTATTAACCGAATATTCTGTGGTTGCATCGACGATCATTTGTGAAAGTTCCGGAAAGTAATGTGGATGATCAATGAAGTTATCACCAAATGTTAAACGCTAAAATTAAAGTTAAACCAAGGAAGTACTAACCAGAATATCATGAAGAGCAACATCTTCACCACATTCAGCGTTATTTGAATAATCAATGTGAAGACACTTGATAGGAAAGTTTCGGCTTTGAATGTGGTAAGAAATCTTAAATCTATATATATTTTACAGCAGCCTACCATATTACATAAGCATTCCAAACAATACAAGTGACCACACAAGCTTAATCGAAAATTTGATAAAGAAACATTACAAAGACAAACGGGACAGTTACTAGTTCCTTTAGAAATATTGCCAAAACAAGGGTATAATTTTTTATACCAGGATAGCATCTACAAGGAATTATGCACAGAAAAAACAAACTTACTCGTTCATTTTCTTTGTCAAGCATTTCTTGAAGACGTTCATATTGGATCGGATTACCAATGAAAATTAAATTCCTTTCTTTCATTTGTACTTGTAAGATAGGTGTAGTACCCTTTATACCATTGCAAACCAGTCGTTCAGGTTGCAGAGAATTTCTTAAAAACAAAAATTAAAATAAATGCAATACAACCTTAAATAATTATCTTCTTCTATTAAAACAGTTCTCAGATGCTCAAGGAAAGATACTAGAAATCGGGGTTTATCAATTTTGATACTCGTTGTAATAATGAACTTTCGCCTAAAACATTACTAAATTTAATTTGATGCTTTTTTTCACCAATTAGCGCAATACTTGATTAACTCTTCTTTGATGTCAAATAATTTTGCGGGTTCGCCAATAAGAGTAATAAACTTTTGTAAACGACAAACAAAGATTACTACTGAATCCTGATATTTTTCTTGTATTTTATTTACATAGGATAGGCCAATGCTTAAAATCTATTTTAAAAAGGTAAGAAGATAACAAACCCATATATTAATTTGCCTTCCTTGTTAGGGTCGGAACAGTCAATTTTTACTCCTTTGAGCACTTTGTCAATTTTATTAGCAACCTCGTGAACTTTTTCTTCAGGCCATCCTTCAACAATAAGTTTCTCTGCTTGAACATCATCACGAAGTCGGAGCCAAGTTCTTTTTTTTACATTAGCATCTTTCCTAAGCTCTTCATCGTATGTTCTAAACTTATTTCATTAATGAATGAAAACAAAAACGAACTTTAGATATGAATCCAAAACAACCCGAACAAATGGTGGCATGTGCCTGTGAACTTCAAAGAAAGGATCAAAGCGAACCTTAAAAAGAATTATCAAAACCAGAAAAGCTTACTCCTAGCCTGTCTGCTCTTGACAATGTAAAGGTATCCCATCGAGGCGAAATAGGAACCAGAAAATTTAAAATGGGAATACCGACGGTTCTATCCTTGAAAACAACTCTAGCCGATCTTTCACCATCCAAACGGCCATCACATTCATCGACTCTTTCTGTATTACTATTTGTTGTTTCTTCATCCGGACTTAAAAGTGCTTTTAGCCTAATTTCTTCCATTGGATCTTTATATGGGTTGAGATCTACGGTCCATGGCAGGAGATGTTCAAAATTATTAACCTAAAAATAGAACCAGAAAAACAAAAACTTACATAACTAAACCACTCATAATCTTTACTTGGATTCTTTTCCCCCGGCAGTAATTCCCAAACAAGTTGATTCATGGCGGCCCTACCAAGACGCTGTTGAATTTTATTTTTGATCATCTGATCTGAGGGGGGAGGTCTGTAATGAAAATCATAATCGCTATAACTTACTCTGTACATCTCACAATTGACACCCTTTCAGTTTCAACATTGTTAACTTTCATAACTTCAATAACACCAGTATGGAAAGCGACAATGTCGTTACACCATATATCTCCAGCACCAATGTAAATTTCAATCTGTAAAATAAACAATTTATATAACAATTCTTCTTACACTTCGGTTTCCAATCTCAAAGCGCGAACAATTTCTGTGAGCGTGAAATCCATGGGACGACAACACCCACAAAGCATAACCGACATCAGCGTGATCTTTCACCTGAAAAAAAACTATATAAAAATATAGACAAAACTAACAACAAGTTCAGCTTGAAACTTGAAAGGATAAGGTTGCCATTTAAGCTCCATACCAAGTACTTCACTATATGTCTGTTTTCGTTCGTCCATGGAAGCAGGAAATCGCATTGCTTTTTTTTTATTTTTTAGAACGAATTGGACAGCTTCAATTTCATCACTGAACTGTAGTTCGTAGGCATCTTTCTCGATAAATTGTTCGGCGTTTTTTAGTAACTTCATTAATGAGCAAATTTCAGTATTCGACAGTTTACGAATCTAAAAAAGAAAGAATTAATTATTAAACAATATGTGTTGTTTCATATAAAAAAAAAGAATTAAATTAATTTTACTAAACTATTTTTCAAAACTTTAACAGAATGCAGATGTATCTTATGGGAAACGATAAAAAAAAACATACTCTGCAAATTGACGGTGCTATCTTTTTTACACTGTCATATACATATTGAGAATGACGATTTACAGTATATACCACTCTAACAGTCTTCTGCCATGCATTTACATTTTTGAACTCTAACTTTGCCATTAATCCACTTTGAATGATGCACTAAATTAAATAACGAAATATAAATTGTAGTACCGAATAATTAGAATATGAACCTTTAATTACACTGAATTCCGCCTTGCACCTTTCTTTGTATGGTTTTTCAAATCTAGGCAATAATTAAGTTATAATCACAATATTACCTTTCACGAAGAATTTCGAGTTCTCGAGACCAATTCATTTGATCCGGAAACCAAAGTTTATATTCACCTAATGGGTCTGTTAAAAAACTGTCGTACTCCAACTCTAATCCAAATACAAATTCCTAAAACTAATAATAATTGAATAAAACCAACGCTATTTTCATTTTGGGAAACAAATTCTGCAATAGGTTGACCGACTTGAAAGTATTTTTTCTTTTTCAAATCCTAAATTCATAAATTAAGAAAGCACTGGACGTTACCCTCAAATCACAATAAACAGCGTATTCATTAACTACAAAATCTTTTCGATTATTTTGCGCATTCGATGAAAAATTAATGTTGTCTTCTTCCTGTACATCATATGGTACGAAATCAATGATCTCATTAAATTCTTCTTTTATACGGATAACTTTGCCTGGGAAATTCTTAATTTTCTGAAAATATTTGACCACATTTGGCCAACCTGGTATTCCGAAAACGATAAGGCAGATTCTAGTGCATTTATTTTTTTGCGCAGTATTTCCAGGTCAACTCGTTCAACATTGTCTAATGGCTCAAATCTTCTTTGTGTTTTCGCCCACTGAAAAAGGATAATAGCAAGTAACATTAGACAAACCTCTGCCTCCTGCTTTGAGTCATCAGGAAATACTTTCAACGGTTCATTTGGTGAACGTGATGAAAGCTGAAAAAAATTAGTGAAATACTAGTGGACTTGGCTATGACTTTTGCGCATTGTCTTCCGTTTTTAAACTAATATGAACAAAAACGAAAAATATAACAAGATTAAATAACATGCAGATATCGCGACCAGTTATACTATTACCAAAAGGTAAAATCAAAAATTATATACCTGATTTGATAAATTACTCCATCCTGTGGGGAGAAAATGAAAACCACCCCATCCTCTATTTCTTCTTCCTCTTCGATAATTATTACTATTAGACATTTTATCTAAAAACAATTTTACAATTCTAGTGTTAATAAATTCATTTTTCAATTCTTAGTTCTGAATCTACCTATACTTAATTATATAATGACAAAAAATTGAAAATGACTTTAGTACGAAAAAACAAAACCATAAAATATTCAAAACAACAACGCATAAAAATGCTGGCCCAACACAGTATATTGTTTAACCGCGCGAATAGTGTTTATATTACTAAAAATGTTTGTGTTATCACGTACTGATATTTTTTTATTCATTTATCGTAGATTATTTATATCGGTACGTTGGAGAAAAAATTAAAAGAAAATAAGTAATAAAGTGTGCACTATGTATTCCATTTGCTAATAGTTGAAGTTTTTTTATGCACTTCAAAGCTATATTCTCATAATTTTTCTTAATATCGACTGTCTTTGACTGTTCTGTTATCAATCGAGACAGCAATATCACTCTATAGAACTACCATCGGCCATTTAACCCATGTGCAATGCATGAAACCCAATTTCGTCTTTCATTATATTTCTTTTATTTCTTCCTTGACTTCATTGATTTTTATTGATTTTCTTGTCTTCAAATAAGTTTTTTTTTTAAAGAAAATATCATTCCTATTTTAAATATAAATAACAGTAATTATAGGTTTTTAGATGTGGTGTTGTGATAATCTTCAAGGAATTGATGCCTTTCGCTCAAGAGGCCTTAATTTTTCTACAACATCTAATGAAGCTGTGAAGTACTATGATTCTTTACTTCGACAGCTTATATCTTGGACCGATTGTCCTCAATTTGATGGGATGGATGGAACTATAAAGAAAATAATGATAGCTGATCCAAGTGCTATTCTACCACGGGCTGTTGCATGTGGTCTTGATGTAGTCAGCACTGGTACTTCATTTCGGATCAATAAGGACCTGGAAAAGAAGTTTTTAGAAATTGAGGTTAGTTATTTTGTTAGTTTTACTTGTTTTTCTTAGAAAGATGCTTCCATCTGTGGGACAGAATGGGAAAAGTCCCACGTTGACGCTATCAAGAAGTGGGGTTATGGCTACTTCCAAGCCGCTCGAAGTGTGTGGGAGTCTATTCTTACTGATCATCCCACAGATCTTTTGGCTGTCAAACTAGCCCACGACGCTAATTTCTTCCTCGGCGATGCAGTTGAAATTCGTGACTCTTTGGCAAGAGTTCTACCAAAATGGACAAAGGATACTCCATGCTACAGTTATCTTCACGGAATGTATGCCTTTGGCCTGGAAGAATGTGGAGAATACAACGAGGCCGAAAAAGAAGCAATGTTAGCTTTGAAAATGGAAAAAAATGATTGCTGGGCGACACATGCACGAGCACATGTGATGGAAATGAACGGTCGATACAGAGAAGGAATTAACTTTATGGAAAAAACAGCAGATGACTGGGTGGTGAGTTGTAAATCCTACTCGGTGATGCAAAACTCCAGCCGGGAACTTATCTAGCTGCTCATAACTTCTGGCACAAGGCATTATATTTCATTGAATTAGGTGATTATGAGTCGGCTTTGACTATTTTTGATGAGTAAGTTTATAAATTGAGTCGTTTAACTTCTAGCGAGGTCTGTCAGCGGGCAAATAAAAGCTGTGCCATGTTGGATATTATAGATGCGAGTTCTCTCCTTTTGAGATTGAAAATGGAAGGAATTGAGGTTGAAAGTAGATGGAAACAGCTACCAGACCTTTCTTCTCATTCATCAGATCATATTTTAACTTTCAACGATGTTCACTTTGCTACTTTGTTCGTAGGACAGGAGGATTACGAACTAGAGAAGAAAATGCATGATTCACTTGTAAATTTCACCAGGTATTCGGCTATCTGAAAAAAATGTTTTTAGGACTAGTGATACAGAAAATGGATCCATCAACCGTCTCGTCGGTCTCCAGCTCTACGAAGGAGTTGTGGACTACATGAACGAAAAGTATTCGTCCGCTGCTGATAAACTTCTTGCCATTCGAGGGAAAATTGTTCATATTGGAGGATCTAACGCTCAACGAGATCTCTTCAGTCAAGTCTTGATCCATTCCTGCATTGAGTCCGAGGACAAGAAGCACTGGGGAATGACACCGTGAGTGGAATCTTTATTAATAAACTCGTATCAGGAATCTTTTGGAAGAAAGACAAGCTATAAGAACTGGGTCTTCTCCTTTAGCAGAGCGACTTCTTCATCGTCATCAAAAGAAACATCCTTAAAACCCAATTCTAACCTTTAACTTGTATAATTTATCAATCTTGTGTTCCAGGTCATATGGGAGTTTAATCAATAATTATGAATACTTCTATAACACTTGTCTTTGGGACGTCTTTTGAAGCTCTTTGACGATTTTCACTCTTTTTCGACTTAACTTCTTTCCCTGGTTTTCTATTATGGAAAATCGAAGTCTTTTAACGTTTGGGCGGGACAAATTGGAAAAATCTGAGCTAATTATTGTTCAGTGTAGTAAACAGTAATATCGATGTTTTTTTTCAAATACAAATACAAATATTCGACGACAAATGAGGAAAAAATAGACGAGAAGAATCAGAGCTGACTCTTGCAAATGATCGTTTTGAGGCCTTGGTGCACAGAAAAAGGGCGTGGCTTTTACCTGTTGCTTATCTTCCCTTTTTTTCTCTTTATGGTTAGATCTCTTTTACTTTGTTGAAAATGCAGCCGAAGTAGCAGCCATCAAAGGGGAGTGCTAGTAGTAGAATGTACTTTATTAGCACAGATTAGTTTAGTCAATCGTATTGGGCCGACCAGTTAAAACAGAAAAATTGTAGGGACTGATTTGTAAAATCGCCAAAGTAATATTTCCTTTTTTTCAATTTTCAAAATGAATAGTTAATTATCATAGCCCTCGATGGCCTGGTGCGCAGAAAATCTACGATCTTTGACTGACTGGAAAACCGAAGGGTTTCATTTCTCCACTTCCAGCGATGAAGCTGTCAAGATGTATGACTGCTTGGTTAGACAAGTTGTATCCCTTCAAGAATGCGATCAGATGAATGGATTTGTCGGAACAACAAAGAAAATGACAGAAGCCGATCCAAAAGCTAGTTAGTTTTAATTTTACCAGAGGATTTTCATTTTTCCAGATATTTAAAAAATTTAAACTTTAGAAAAACAATTACACGTAATCAAGCTAATGAAATACCTCTCCGTTTTTTAAGTTAGATTCAGAGAGCAGGGGCCCTCCTCTGCGAGTCTAACACGACTACTAAAAATAAATCTTTTTTAAATTCGGGAAAAAATGATATTTCAGTTTTATGCCCCGAACTATCCTCTGTGCCCTTCACTCAATAGTCAACTCTCCGTCGCCCGAAACTCTTCAATCAGCCGTCGATCTTCAAAAAGACGCCGAAGCTTATGGAACGCCATGGGAGAAGGCTCATGCTAATGCTGTTCAACTTCTTTGTCAACGAAATCTGCAATCAGCTATTGAAGTTTACAGTGACATCCTTCGCGAATATCCAACAGATCCATTAGCAAATTAGCTACTGATGGGTATTTTTGGCTAGGAGATGCCAAGAATATATTGAATTGTGTAGAAAGAGTGTTACCCAGCTGGAGAACATCATTACCGTGCTCTAGGTGAGCCTCTCAATCATGTACGGAAATTTTTTAAATATTTGTTAGCTTTTTCCATGGAATGTATGCCTTTGGATTAGAAGAAACTGGAAAGTATTCCGAAGCAATCAAAGAAGCCAAAACAGTGGGTCCTTCAAAACCATAGAGTCAGAGTTTAGGCTCTTAATCTGAATAAATTCGATGGCTGGGCGACTCATGCCAATGTCCATGTGCTCGAAATGACCCATGAAGCAAAAGAAGGAATAGATTTCTTAGAAAAGACAGAGGAAGACTGGAAGGTGCTCTCTTCTTGTCACCAACTAAAAAATCTTTCAGGACGGCTTTCTTTCGATTCATACTTTATGGCATAAAGATCTCTTCTATGTCGAAAATGGAGACTATGAATCGGCTCTATCGCTCTATGATAAGTCAGTTACTTCATATCCAAAATAGTATTAACTAGTGAGCTATCGAAAAAAGTAGTAGCAGCGAAGGCGGTTCTAACTGTAGCTGATGCTACTTCTCTCCTTCTCCGCCTAGAAATGGAAGGGGTCGACGTCGGAGAGCGGTGGATGGAACTACCAGATATGTCCAACCACGTAGAGGAACACAGCCTTCCCTTTGCTGACTGTCATCTGGCTTCTTTCTTCGTTAAACGAGATGAAATAGAGCTGGAGAGGAAGTTTCATCAATCACTGGTCAATTTCTCCAGGTTCCTGAATCTTTCCTCTCTATCATTTAAATTAGTTAAGATCCTCTAATGAACTAGCCAAACGTACTCAAGCTATCGGATTGCATTTGGTCGAAGGAATTGAATATTATTGTAAAGGAAATTATGACGATGCAGTGAAGAAAATTTATCCTGTCAGGGAGGAATTCAATCAAGTTGGAGGATCCAATGCCCAGAGGGATCTATTTCTTCAAATATTAATTAATTCATGTATTCAATCGAAAGATGAGAACAACAGAAAGTTGGTACCGTGAGTTGGAATTTTACTATTTTTTACGTCGAGGCCCAATGGATTTCTTGCTCATTATTAAGGAAAAAAACATTTCCGCCCTATGGTTGCTCTTATTTCAGCTTTCTGCTGGCTCAACGTGCTTCCATCCGTCTGGGTTCTTCATCTGTAGCCGATCGATTGACTCTCCGGCTACATCAACAACCCCTGTAACGATAATAACAATAAATATTATTCTTTCTCTATTTACCTGGGTATTGTCCGACCAGGGAATATCCTATTACAGCTAGGTTGATTTAGATCTCATTTGCTTGCCACGATTCAATTATATAATCTCGAATGCTTTTCTCTTTCTCTTGGAGTACCCTACAATTTCAAAATAGTCAAAGTGTGCAAACAAGGGCCCAGGTGATAGCGATGGGGACGGCCTCTATCGCGAGAGACAGAGATGGGCGGAGACTTGGTTGCCAGGCAGGACACCTGGCTGTCAAATAACCTATTCTTGAACTTTTTTCTCTACTTTTATTCATATTTTTAGTTTATAATGCATTGATGTTAGCGATAGACGATACATTCGGCTACGCGGTTGCCCTTCTGGGAGTTGCTCCTCTCGCCAGTCAGGTCTGTCTCTTCTCCTCAATAATTCGATTGATTAGGTGGGACTCGCACCGATTGAATGGACTATTCTCTTCCCTATCATCGCGCTTCCCTGTCTGTCACTTTTACTCACAATCGGACGACTTTCCAATACGGGACCGGTCCTTACTTATAAGAGAATCGCACCTATTGCTTCGGGTAGGTAGAAAAATTGAACGATTTACTGGGAAAACAGATCAGAAAGGACCGGAAGAAAAAAGGTTGCGTGGAAATTTACCCCAAAGAAATAATGGAACGTTTCTCTTTAAAAGATCATTTAGTTTCCCCTCTTTTTAAATATTTTATTTGACTTTTTTCACACTAAAATTCCAATTTAAAAAATAGTTGAAATCGACCGATAAATAGAAAATTGATCTGTGAAGCTACCCGCGCTTGACCTTGTCGTCCCCATCAACCAGGTGTTTGATTTAAATTACATTTTATTTCTTTCCAGGTATTGGTTGGGCTTTAACTTGGTTCATCGGTGAGCGTCTCTACATCGAAGGTCTTCGCGGAGCCCAGAATCTTCTTTATCTGATTTTTTCTCTTCGTTTCCATCTCTCCTGGGCTGTTGAATGTGGTTATGTCTATAATACAGACAAATGTTTTCCATTTGCTAGACGTTTCAATACTACTGACGGACAGCTGTATCCGAATAACTTCTGGCCAGCACAAGAATTCAATAAGTAAGTCGACCCTCTCTCGGTACACACAATCGATAAGCGGGTGTTTGAATAAGCCCTCGGCAAACAGGACAATAAAAGGGGAAATGTTGCCGGAAAGGACAGTTTGAAGGTTCATAGAACCAGCAACTGAATACTCTTCAGATATGTCATCCGTAACAATCCAAAGCCAGCTGTGCCAAATATCTCGCGATGGGAACCAAATGAATGGTATCTGGGCAGTTCCACCGAGGCCTTCTATTTGGCCTTTCCTAGTTTTGGTCTTCTCATAGCTCATGTCTTTATTTGGTCGTCGATTTTCTTCGCTATGATTAAGTGAGTTACTTTATCTGTTAAATTTTCGGTGTGTCAATAGTGCTTGTCAGTATCATTTTTTTGCCACACGAAATGCTAGAAAATTTATGAATTACATTCCTTTATGAGAAAACAGCTGAGAAGAAATAAACAAGAAAGATCGATTTGCAAAACGACCAAGCCAAGTGTTCTTAGCCAAAAATTTTAATGCTCATATTTCAATATTTTAAAATATTGATATTTATAAGAGATCTATATTGATGGTTCCAGACTAATTCGAGGAAGTCAAGAATGGTTTACAAAGCTCTTCGTCTTCCTACCAATAGTCCTTTACATGGTCCTCATCATGGGAATGTCGATAAGCGGTTTTCATTTCGGTCTAACGCTTAATCAAGAGATATCCGAGACAGAAAGAGACAAGGATCCTCTCGATTTTTGGGCAGATATTCGAGTAAGCCTTTTTCTCTTCCTCTTTATTTTTTTCCAGGGTCTCTATCGAACATCCCTGCTTCTAGTAGATTACACTGGCGCATTTACGGGTATTCTCCTCTTCGCCACTAGCCGTATCCGAGTCGGAGCTCCTCCTCTAAGTCCAATTATCCTAACTCTGATTATGATGGTTGTCCCGGCACTATTGACAATTTTGAGAGCTGGCTGTGAAGGACATGTGGCTGATCAGCAGCCACATTATAAAACCTACGCATCTACCGGTATTTTAAGGTTTTTTATAAGAAGGAATTTGGTTATAGACGAGACTATTTCCTTCGACGTCTTGCCTGTCTGCTTCGCCACAAGTCGAATGGGTCCCCTCTGGGCTATTTTCTACTACACAGCTCAACTTCTCTACACTTCCATCGGTCCAATGGTTGGTTCTTTTTCTATTTCTATCTTTTTGGTTATAGATAGTCTATGGCATGTACATTTACCAATCCTTTGCTGATGAATTCGCTAGCATCCAGAACAAACCAACAATCTTCATTGCTGGATTGGTGGCTTTTTTTGCCGCTCCGTCAATTTTTCTATACATGCCAGTGGGTCAATTAACTGCTTATCTATTAAAGAGTTTCAGTTGGGAACAAAAATCATAACTCTTTTCCGTTACGTCTCTCAAGCCTCCATCGTTCATGTTCTCACTTATGTGATCATTTTTCTGATTTACGGATGGCAGACCATCGAAGAAAATGTTCTTTCCATCTCGAATGAGCCGAGCTCCAAGATGTTGATACAATACTTTTTTCGCCCGAGCTCTCCAATATATACAGTCCTTCTCTTTTCGGTTATTCCAATGCTACTCTGTGTAAGTTCTTCTATATTCCCATAAGTTTCCAGTCTAAATTCTCTGCCGTCTTTGATCTTTTGACTATTGGAAACGATATAAAGAAGCATATTGATACTGGAGCGCTCTTTATCCCAGTTCCCCTCGCGATTAAGCGACTTATTGGTTATGGTATGAAAGATTGATTGGGTTTTATTAAAAATTTCAGGAGTAATGTTTGCTCCTTTGTTCATCATAGCCGCCACTTCGTCCTATATTTTATATATTTTCCTCATTAGACATAAATTGGGCTTCCAAGAAGTTTTCAAACCGTCACCAGAATGGATGTCTCACTCAGTTGTAAACAATGTGAGTATAAGGGAGTGGAAGCTATCATCTTAGAAGTTAGAGCGCCCTAAGCAATAAGTAGGGAAATCATAACAAATTGAAAAAAGTCATTAACACAATGTCGTTGAACTCCTTTAAGAGTTTTTTTGGATAATAGGAATTCAAAAAATAAAAAAATTTGCGGATTCTCAAGGTCAAGGGTCGCCTTATAGGTTTTTAATTTCTTTGATCCACACTGTTCAAATTCTAATTTTTCAGCCCCGTCCTCGTATCGATTCCTTCGCCCATTGCATCTACGATTCTCTCTTCAATCCCGATTATCAAGTCTTACTTTTCGGAATCATTGTTATCGAGAGCATTATGGCTATTATTTTGTTTTTTCTCTTTTCTTTTAATGCTTTAGCCGGTGTCGGCATCTGTAAGTCCTTCTTTCTTTTCTCCAATCTTTTCAGTATCCTATTCTGCCGCTGCCAATGACTATCGTACCTTTATGCTGTTCATTTTCGTCTTCCTTCATATCTGGTCGCTGATAGAAATGCGTCATACTAAAGCTCATTGGGATTCTCCTAACAAGATGAGTATTTACATAGGAGTAGCAACAATGGAGACGGCGGTTTTGAATGGCTATATGTGGATGTTCACGACAGATCATTCTTGGGGAATCGATTCTGGTCCATTGTTGGTTATCCTCTGCACTATGAGTGAGTCTCTAATAACAAGTAGCTGATTTCTTTAGTCATTCGAGGGACTTTGATATCAGCAGCGATCGCGATAAGAGCACACCTTCGAGAGATAGCTAGACCGACGAGGACACGCGATGCGACCGAGGTAAACGATTTGAAAAATAGAGAAAAGAATGTTTAGATTTACGATGTGGATATGGGAATCGAAGTAGATGCGGAAGATGAATCTCCAGTCATATTTGACCTTGCACGTGCCTAGTCTCACCTTTCATATCTTCCTTGCTTTATTCTCCCCGATGTGTCTCCACTACCGGTATAAAATTCTCATTCTTTTACGGCTTTCAATCGTGATAAACATATTTGTTATCTCTCGTTATTAATGGAGGATATAAGCCATAGATGGGGAGTAATTTTTTGGGGGAACTTTTCTTTTTTTTTCTTATATATTAATATTCTATACAAAATTTTTCACCTTTTATCATAAAAAATGTACAAAATTTCTAAAAATCTAAAAACCGAAACTGAATTGCACAGACTACGATTTGTTTGGATGTTATAGAGGAATTTAGTTACTACATTTTTATATGTGGTAAAAGATAGAAAATTTGATGTAGAATCTTTTTATAAAAAACAAAAGATAAAATAGAAGCAATTCCATAACGAATACCTTCCCACAGTAGGAATAATTATAATTCAATGATCAGCCTTGCTACGGTTTTCCTTTGCCTTGTTATCGAGCTATAGAACTCGCGCCATTCTTCAAACAGTCTCTTCTCCTCCTCTGACTCACCTACTTCTCTCGCGGGGCGGTGAAAGTGTTCGGAAAAGAAGGTCACTATCCCCCTTTCGCCGTGTCTGGATATGGATGCCAATCAAAACGAGTACAGGAGGAAGTCTCTTCTACCCTTTTGGATAGAATCCTGGCTCTTTCTCTCTGCTATAATCTGTCTTCTTGATGTTGCCTTCACCATGTTTCGTCCCCATACTACGAGAGGAGGAGCTCTAGAAACTTTTTACTTTGGATGCAAGTCATTTTTGAAAGATTTTTATTGAGTTTAGGGAACTTATACGCAGATGTAGACAAGAGATATGCAGATGTAAATGATGTGGTGACTTGTTCGACTGGAAGAGTCATGCTGGTCGAGATTTTAATGAATTTGGTGGCCATCTATTTGGTAAATATATCTAAAAAATACTTTAATTTGCACTGGTAGTGTAATTGTTAACTTGTTACCCTGTTAATGCTTGCAACTTGAGTTTGAATCTTATTATAATTTTGCTTTTATAGGCTCGAACCTACTCTCGCCACGCTGTCCTTACTGCTTTTACAACTAGTGCCTTCGTTTTTTGGAAGACTGTTTGGTATCTTGTTATGTACATTCAACCACCACCTGAATCTCCTTCATATTTCTTCGAAAATCTTAGCTATCTTCGAATTTTCCTGATCTTCTGGATACCTAATGGCTGCTGGGTTGTCTTTCCCTTTCTTGTTATGATAGCCCTATGGAATCGACTGGCTGTAACGAATGTCTATTCAACCAAGGAAGAACTATTGGAGATCAAGATGACACAAAAGGAATAAAATATAATTATAAAGAAATGTTTCAATGTTTATCTAAGCTTTGACAAATAACAGCTGTCGCGAATTGACCACTTTTCGCAGCAAGTTTCTCATTTTTCATCCAGTTCTTCATATTTTTTTCATTTGACTCTTATTATGCCCTATAGTTCATTTGAAAAATACTGAATTATTAATGGGAGCCTTTTTATCTTTTAAAGATCTTTAATTCTAAATCTATTTGAACTGATAATGTTTAACCAAGGATCCGTTCTGTTGTTCTTCAATCTTTCCCAAAATTCAATTATCTATGTACACAACAGCCAGAAACAGCCGTGGAAGAAGGTTTTCGGTATTCTAGACTCGATTATGCATTAATATCATGTGGAGTGGAAATTTATATTTTGATTGTTTGAATGATCGAATACTATGGAAGGTCATTCCTTCCAAAGAATCCAGAAGGTGATGGACATTTTCGGACTCTCATCTGCTTTTAGACTTTCTTAATATGCATACTGGATTTATCTTATGAGCAGTTTGTTGAGCCTTGAGTCATCGGATATTCCTTGATATTCTTTATCTTGATGATTTTCCTTAAAATTAACCTCTTCTTTAGTCATTAGTCCTCGTTTGATGATTTCCTCCAATGGTTGACTGGCTGGTATAAAAGAGATTAGATCACTTCTTTCTCGCTAAATAAATTTGTATAAATCCCCACCGAACTTTGATCAAATTCCTATCCCAGGCAACGTGCACCTTTGAAAAGTTCTGCCAGCTGTTTTCAAATTGGACACGTCTGCTCTCCTTTCCTCCCAAATGCGATCAGTGCATTTCATTGCCGGCGGCGAGTGATATTGAGGAAGGGGGGGGGGGGGAGGAGCCTGACTCCTGTTCGTATTCACTCTGACAGCACTTGTGACGCTTGTTTGAGCTGCTGATTTCTGGGTGGTCTTTTCCTCCATCCCTAGGAACATTTGATGTTGTTGTCTATTCAAATAAGATGGAAATTTGTCCTGTATTCCACTCATATGATGTTTCAAAAATTTTTGTAATTCGCTCTGTAGTAATTTATGTAAATACTTAACAAATAAGATTCCCAGAACATATCGAAGTTGAAATTAGTTGCATTAGGGGTTGTTTTGTGTCTAGCCATGACACATCTGTCTCCCTTTTTTGTCGGAGTAGTTAAATGAGAGGTTGCTTGAACTTACATTCCCTCCTTTTTCTTCCGGCGTCTCAAAAGAATTTGTTCAACTGGAAAATGCTGTACATTTTTTTAAAACTGGTCGTCAATTCCCATGGATTGTTTTTCATTTTCTCCCTCCCATGAATATATGTCATTTCCTTCGAACATTGACACTGTTATTAACTACTCTTATCCTCCGTGTTTTTAACCAAAAACTTCCTCTATTATTACTCATTTCCATTAGTTATTCTAGCGACATTTTTTTCTACTATTTTAGACACTTTGGATATATCTATCACATCAAAAATTTTCAGATGGACGGGTTATTAGCCTATGCGGTGGCTGAGTTGATTCTCTCAGTTCATATAGCCCTCTCGAACCTGCTCGTCCTATGGGTCTATGTTCGATGGAAACATGTCCGAACTGTGACGAATAGCTACATCTTCTCCCTGGCATTGACGGACTTCCTTTCAGGTTTGTGTATTCGTATCATACGTGCAGTTTTTGACAAAACTTTCGGGAAAGAGGTAGCCTTAATTAAAGCCCTTGTGATCAAAAATATGCTACTCTCGGCTCGTGATTTTATGAAAAAGCATGGAGTAAATTTCAGATGGATTATTAAAGGGGAGGGAGATGGATAGAGTAGCAAATATATTATAAAGGAATAGTAACAAGAGAAATAAAAGACAAGAGATCCTAAATCATCTAAAATAAAAAAAATAAGCCTATAACCGAAATATAGGAACCGGTTATGCAAAGTTGGAGCTGATAGAGGAAAACAGTGAAGAAAGCAATGTCTATACAAAATAGATTTAAAAATTTTTTTTAACTAAAAAGAAAACTGTTCTATCCAAATGGATAGTGGAGCCGTAATGTTTGTAAAAGTTTGAAAAGTTAAATAGATATTTTGTTTTTTTTCTACTACCTTTCCAAACCCTGTTTGCGATTATTAGTTCGAAACAAAATTCAACTTCTTTCGTTTCCCATTGTTCAAAACTTGGAAATATGATGACTGAAATATGATGAAACAAGTCTCTCTCTCCCTCCCTGCTTCCGTTGACCAAATAAGGTTCTCTCTCTAATCGGAGTCGAGTGCAACGTGAGAGCCAGCAGGATTCGAGGGATTTTCATAGGGAATATTCCAGGTGCTCTTGGTATTCCCGTGACGGTCATCAGTGTTCTTACCCGGAATCCCAACAGCTTCTATGGATGTCTCTTCGTCCATTTGATTCTCTGTATTCTATGTACCATTTCAACATTCCATATGTTGGCTATAGCTCTGGATAAGTATGTCACCATCTGTTGTAAGGATCAACTCTTCAGTTCAAGGTAAGAAATTGGAGAGAAATGTTTGCGCGAAATCCGAAGAACTTTGCACACATCGGGTAATTGACGCGACTTGCAAAGTGTAACTCCCTACGCGACGATGATTAATTACCGACAAATTGTAAGAGATATCTTTCAGGCATTCGAGGGCTGTTATGCTGATCACTGCTTCTTGGGTGGCCGGAACAATCATCGCCATTCTTCCACTCTTCAATACATTTGGTTTCGCTGAGTAAGTAGAGTTCCAGACAGATTTATTGGCTTCATTCTTCCAACCAGACATCTTTCTTGAAGAGAAAGAAGGGAGTGAACATTTTGTACCAGGAACCTTACTCCACTCTCTCTCCGTTTACTAAGCTTGATTAAAAACACGTGTTTTATCGGATTGAGAGCCCTCTAAACAGATCGGCCAAACGTAGAATGAACAAAGCTCGAAAAATGAAGATGGATCATAGAACAAAGACCTTTGCATTTTTTTTCTTCATTTTGCATGGGCTTTTTATTCGTTGATTAGATGCAGAAGGCAAACAAAAAGTGTCTAGTGGAGGGAGATGATTGGAAGGGAAACGTTTTATAACAGAAGTTTTCAATTGATCAGGTGGATGTATTCCTCAAGAGACTAGATGAAACTTTGAAATAGCTTCTATTGGATAATGTCATGGTATTGGAACTGAATTTTTGATTAAAAAGTAGTTTACTAATGCCTGAGACGATTTTTCTAAAAACTCGGTGCTCCGATATATTTTTAAAATCTCTAGATAGGCCTAGGAATTCTTCCTCCCCATATCTGACTCTGGTGGCGAATTCCAGTCTACTATTGATCTTCCTAACTTCTGGGCTATAAACAATTAAAATGGTAAATTTGATGCAATAAACAACTGAAGTTTTTGTATTTCCTCTAATTCCTTCGAAGAGTTAATTTAGCTATTAAAATCCAAAAGTAATTTATTTCCAGAACCGAGAAGAAGTTCATAGACTCCAATGAAGAGTGCCATTTTACTGACGTCGTCGACTATCGTTACCTCGTCTATGTTATCTTTTTTACGACGATCGTCGCTCCAACAATTTTCATTGTCTTCTGTTACGTCAGCATCTATAGTCGAATACGAAAGGAGGAACAACAGGTTCGTATTAAATCAAGGGATACTTACCAAAGATAAATGGAATGTTTCAGCAGATAATTTACGGAGTCATAAATTCTATTTTTTCCTTGCTTTTTCGTAAACGTTCCACGGGTCAAAAATAAAAGAAATATTTGTTTCTTCTCTAGACATTCTAATTGTTGTTTGCACTTTTGATCATTGAGTAAAAGTAAATCCTATTAATCTCTTATTTTAGGTTCAATGTCTGCTGCGTAAAGCGGAGAGGGAGAAGCGTCTGGCAGGTCGAAGACGGCTCATTAAGATTCTGCTGATTCTCGTCGTCTCTTACGGTATCTGTTGGTAAGTCTCGAATTAGTCTCGTTAGTTGAAAAAGTCTTCGTGACGTGTACGTGTCATTCGTGCAGTAGCCAATGGAGCTCATTTCCGTTTGTCTGGTGCCTCCTTCCAGTAGGTTTGCACATAGCCCTAGGGACATATTTATTTCGAAAATTAAATTTCCTGCAAGATAACACGTTCCTTCCTTCAGGTATCCTCTCTATATCATCAACACCATTGACTACTTTTGGCCCGAATTTTCCATTGCCAGATATACTCTATGGGCCGTCGTCCTGTCACATATGAGCTGCGCCTTGAACCCTTTGATTTATGCTTATGGAATGCCTGGATTCAAAAAGGTACTCCCCATTTTTCCCAGAAAAAAAATTTTCAGGCCCTCCGCCAATTCTTTAATATTCACAGCCCGTCCACGAACACCTGTGCTGGTTACTCCTGCTATCTTCGATCAGCATCCGACCGAAAGACTCGAAGCCTTTCCGTGCGAGCACATCCATACCCATCGCATAGTCTAAAAACTCGAAAAATTAGCGCCCCTTGCTCATCGGGAATAAAAGGAAGTCATCGTCATCATCATGTACAGCGACATAATGGACATATGAGGAGACAGACATTGGACACAGTTCTAGCGATCAAAGAAGAAAAATAAGATACGGGTTTTGTTTCTCCTCATGTTCCACACTCTTCGTCATTCTAACTGGTGATCTCTATCGTTTATTATCATTTTGAAGAATATCTTATATGATCTGAATAAATACTGAATCAAGTTGTTAAAAAAATAATAAGTAAGCATCATCAAAGGTCTGCGACGCTGTTTACTTCTGATGCGAACTTACGCGCCAAATATATGAGCTGCGAACTTGTTTCTTTTCCATATTTTTGTTTTACTTACGTTTCGGTTTATTCGTCTTTGTAAAAAAACGTAACTATGTTGCTCAAGTAAGTATGAAATATAAAAGCTTTAAGCATAAAATTACTTTTTTGTTTAAAGTTTGTTTAAAGTTTAAAGTTTATCGTTTATTTTTTGATTTAATGATAAACTATTAAATCAGATCTATTTCCAATAGTTCGAAACAAATATGTTGTCTTTTCTCGTAGTCACTTTTATCTATGTTCATTTCATTGCAAGATAGCAGAGTGAGAAGACTCTGTCCTGCCGCGATTGCAATCTGTACCAATACTTCTGGATGTTGAATGACGAAAATTATATATATTGTTGAAATGTTGGCCCTTTTCCTATTTACAATCTTTGTTTATTGACTTAGTCTTTCCTTACAATCGTGCATATAAAAAGTTTTTCCGATTTTCTATGTTTTTCTTTTTTTTAAGCTATATGATGCAAACGTTTTTTTAGGGTATCTAGTCACCAAAATGGTTGACGGAAGTACCAATAAAGAAAATGAAGAAGAGCCTTCGTTTTCCGATTCGGAAGATTTTGAAGATAATATTCCCGACAGAGGTTAGCTTCCTTACATATTACCAACTTGCTTTTTTTCAGAGCTCGTTCCCGATGTTTTACGGCAAGAGCCCCAAATTGACCAATATGAGGAATCATGCAATATTATTTTTGGTATTCCTGTAATTTCAGCTGAAAAAATGCCGAAGCTGGAAGCCGTAATTTCAAAAATTTTGCAAACCGTTGACCCGGAAAAAGGCTATAAATTGTTTTTCCCCAAAACAGCGGATGGCGGGAGCAAGGTAGCTAAAATTTGTTTTTTTTTACCTTACTTTTTTAGGGTTTTATTTTTCTTGAATGGAAAACAAAGGCGAAAGCTGAATATGCAAAATCCGTTCTCTCTGGTTATGAGCTCGATAAAAAACATATTTTTACCGTCGTTTTATTTGACGAGATGAGAAACATTGCTCGGCCTTCAGACGATTGGCAACAGCCGGAGTCAACACCCTATGTCGATATTGTAAGTTTCTTTCTGTTTTTATGAAAAACTCCCTTCACTTATTAATGCCGTGGACTTCTTCTCTGGCGAAAGTAGAAGGGTAAAGCAAAATGTTGGTGGATAAGGCATATGTTTGACTATAGAATATTTGTCTGATTACACTATCAATATTTCATTTTTTTAGGGTGACCTCTGGTGGTGGATGCAAAATCAACGTTGTCGGGATCAATTCTGTGTTCAATATGAGAAGAACGGACATCCTGTTGTATCTGTTTATACACATATTAAAGGACATGAGCCCGAAATAGCAGCAGAAGATCCTAAGCATGCCGAGAGACAGGTATTTGATTTTATAAATAATAATTTTATTCTCCGAAATTCAGGGTTGGACTGAAACGGTCTTCAGATGGTCTCCGCACGGGTCGTACCTTCTTACAGTTCATTCACAAGGAGTGGCACTTTGGGCAGGCCCGAAATATGAGAGATTCCAGCGATTTACTCACCAAAATGTACACTTTGTTGACTTCTCGCCGCGTGAAAAGTAGCTTTTAATTTACTATAATAACGTATTTTTCCAGCTATATTGTTACGTACGCTTCTCCTTCTGAAAAAATGCATTGGGGCGATGATGAAGATTGTATTAGAATTTTTGATGTTCGTACGGGCGAGATGAAGAAAGGTTTTTCACTATATGCATTGACTAATAGAAATGAACTACCTACTTGGCCGATTTTCAAATGGTCCCATGATGAAAAATACTTTGCTTGTCTAAAGGCACCTGAGAAAGATAAACTTGAAAAAGAAAAAAAGGTATTTATATTATGTGAATTATATTCATTTAGGTTAACGGCATTTCTGTTTTTGATACTGCTAAGTTTGAATTGGTAGATAAAAAACATATTACCATTGAAAACATTAATACTTTCGAATGGAATCCCTCTGAAAACATTTTAGCTTACTATTCAGAGGTATCCTTTTAGCTGTTTTTTTTTTAAAAATATTTCTAGTGTTCTGACACTCTTCCTGCTGAATTCGGTCTAATGAAGTATCCCAGTCAAGAAAAACTTCGAAGTGGTCGTATTTATAATGTTGCTGAAGCTCAGATGTGGTGGCAACCTGGCGGCAAACGTTTAGCTGTCTATACTAAACGTTACAACAAAAAACAAATCAAAGGAGAAGAAATAAAGTATATCGTATGTCATTTTATAAATTTGTACTAAATGGTGTTTAGGGTGGTTGTAATTATCATCTCGAAATTTTCGAGATTGAAGATAAAAAAGATGTCTCCTTGATGAATCTACCACTTTCTGAACCGTTTATTAATTTTGCCTGGGAGCCAAATGGAGAGAAGTTTGCTGTTCTTACAGGAAACCAAAATAAGGCAACTCCACACGTCTATAAGATTGATTCGAAAAGTAATTTGCCTCTCAAACTTATGAGCAAGCTCGATGCTGGAGTACAGTTTAATGAGGTATGATTTTTTTTTAGTTTTTACTTTCTTCAGCTTCAATGGGCACCGTCTGGTCAGTGGCTTGCAGTTTTATCGAAACTCTCTGCTGGTGGAAATGTTATGTTTGTTGATACCACTCTACAAGAGGCGAAGCGTACTAATGTCATTGAACATCCAGGATTTAATAAGGCTTACTGGGATCCTACAGGACGTTATTTCGTCACATGTACTACTCTTGGTGGTCGAGTTGGAGCCGACCTTGGATATCGTATTTTCACTTTCCAAGTATGTTCCATATTTATGATTCAATACAATTATTCAGGGACGTGAGTTGTGTAGAAAAAATCTGGAACGCCTCTCACAGTTCCAATGGAGACCTAGACCGCCTGTTAAACTCAACGAACAGAAACTGAAAGAAATTAAAAAGAATCTTAAGAAAACGGCAACTCGCTTTGAGCGTGAAGATAATGAAGAGAAAAATCGTGCTAGCCAGGAAGTTGTTGAAAAGCGAAGAAAGATTATGGGCGCCTTCAATATTGTTCGTAAGCGGAATTTGGAGAAATTGTTTTCCAAAAAACATGAAAAGGTTGAATTACGTGGAGGTTTGTGTAACATTGTGTTATTTATATTTATCTTTGTTTAGGTATCGATACAGAAACGAAAGAACTAGATACGGCGGATCTTGTAGAGGAACAAATCATGATTGCACTCAGTACTGAAAAAACTCCTGCGCCTATTGCAGACGACGATCAGTGGAAATAGTTGCTTAATGTCTTTCCGGTTCTATTATTACTGTGTTAGAGCACCTAACTTGGCGTTACTCGTTGGGAGATATAATTTAATGATGCCTGTTTGGCGTAGGAAACATTAACCTGTTTCTGTTCCCGTGTTATTGTCTGTTGAAGGTTTTTGTTAAAATAAAATATATAAAAATTGAAAGTGGCAAAGAAAGTAACATCTAAAAATTAAAATATTTATTTTTTTTTACTGAGTAAACCAATAAGCAATGAGAGCTGTCAATTAAATTGACAACTCCTCCATTAAACCAATGAACATTGAAGACTGATCTATTTTTTTGGTATTGAAATCGCATAACTGTTGGAAAAAATCAATTCTTTTGGCCAAATTATCTGGATCAACTTTTTGATAGATACTGGTTAATCTTTTAATTTTCGACTCCTAAAACAATGGGACATACAGTACATCTTACCGTTTCATTGAGGATATTTTTAGCATTATCAAGCTGTTTTCTTAATTTCGTATTCTCATATTTCTAAGTGAAATGTTTTGAACATATTGGAATCATACCTTTTTAGATGCGTCAATTCCCATAGATTCTTGAAAATCATTAAACACACGTGACACAATATAACTAGGACGAGTTCCGCAATTAAGATATCGGTCAACTTTGTGAGAAGATACTCCTTCAGTTGCTTGTTCTTCCAGTTTGAAACTAAAATATATAAAAAAATAAAAGAACATACCGAGCTAATTTTTCATAAAATCTTTTATCCATAGCATCCCAAGAGCCATTTTCTTTTTCAAGTTCTAGTTTATAATCTTCCAAGATTTGTATACGAGCACGAATATTTTCCATCTGAACTATTTTTCATTTAAAGGAACAGTGCCACAAATCAACTGTGCTTCTGGGGTTCTTATCCCAAGAATTAATTAATAGGCTATTATATCATGTCTATAGAGAGTAGAAAATGAAGAGAGTCGTGTTGCCAGATGGAATATCATAGAAAACAATAAATTCTATCATAAGAATAGTAAAGAGACATACAATTTGAAAAATGGCTAATTTATTTCATATTTTTTTGTTTTATATTTGTTACTTTGTTTGCTAGGGATTCTTTCCACAAAAAAAGCCGAAAAAAAATTCAGTATAAAAAAGAACTTTGAATAAACCGGATAAAACCTCAGCCTTTAAATTGCGCGTGCAAAGCTGGGAAAATCGGGGACAAATTGTAAACTGGCACTGTTCTTTAACAAAACGGACCTGTTCAGTCGCGTTACTTCCTCGTATTGAGTGATTTATCGGTGCATTTACTACAGCTGGAGAAGCGTCATCAGATTGCACCAAAATAGAGGACCGTCTTCCTCGAGATGGTCGGTGTTTTTTTTGTGGCGGTTGGGTAGGAGTTTCCATAGTAAAATCGCTGAAAAAATTATTTAAACAACCAAATAAAACTAGCAAAACAAAAGAAAAATATTCACTGTTTAAATGTTTTCTATTCGCGCGACCGCCGATGGACGCATGAAATTTTGGCTACGGTAGCCATTTGCTCTATTGCTAAAAGATGATTTTAAACGAGATTTTTCCCAATTGTTATTGTTTGTGTTATTGCATTTTTTTGCCTTTATTTTATATTGAACATCGAGTGCCAGTGACATGAAACAAATTAAAAACAATTTAACATTGTTTTAATTGGAAGCTGCTTTCTTTTTTTTAATCTTACATGTTTCATGACAGTGTCCATTTAGATGTCGACGGAACAAGTTGTGCTCTACCTTACGAGACAGAAGTCTATGGCTAAGGGTGATACTGCTGATAACTGGCACAAGTTGGAAGAACTCTATGCTAAAAAGTCAGTATCTTTGTCTTTTTTTTACTGTTGCTTCATTCAGATTGTGGCATCCATTGACTCAAGAAATTCGAACATTGCTCAGCAAACAGACATTTGTTGAAAAATTGAATTTAAAAGAGTTCTATGACAGGTAAATTTCTTTATGTTATTGTCTAGAACAACTTTTCCAGCTTTGTAAGCACTTTTGAACATAGGATAAATTCTCTTCATCTAGTGGAAATCACTCTTCCTGTAGCTCGTTATATTTTTGAGAAGAGTAAGTCTCATTATTATCTATTTGCTGTTTTTCAGATAAGCAGGAAGCATATGATTTCTTAGCTAAGATTGGAAAAACAGTACAACAAGATAAATTAGCTGTTGCACGTATTCATAGCGGTGAGATTGAATTACGTTTAATGCATAAGGACCATCAGGACAGAGTTGTTGACATTTATAAAGTTCGGGTAAGTAACTTATTTATTTGTATTACTTCTTATTCTTAGACAATGCTTGAATCATCTCAAACGGAAATTGACAATTTGGTGGGTGTCACTGATGTTCATGCACCTTTCTACAAAGTTTCCGCTCAGTATCTCAAAGAAATTGGCGACTATGCTGGCTATTATCGTGAAGCTCTTCGCTATCTTGGCGTTGAAGACATTAATAAACTACCATTTGATGAACGATATTCGCAAGCCCTTCTTGTAGGATTTGCCGCTCTCCTTGGAGAAAATGTGTACAACTTTGGCGAATTGGTATGTCTCTATACACGATTTCATTATACTTTCAGCTCTGCCATCCTATCTTAAGCGTTTTGAAAGGAACTGGTGAAAAATGGCTTATTGAACTTTTATTTGCATTTAACAGTGGAGATCTCAATAAATTTTATTCAATGGAGAAAGATTGGTAAGTTTTCTTCGATATGCTTGCAGTCATTTTGATCTTTGGAGTTCTACGCCTGTACTATAAAATCTGCAAAATATTTTTTTATCGTTTCCTTAGCAATCTCAATTCTAGGACTGTCTGGAATGATCTAAAGAAGGAAAGAGAATTTCTAATCGCAAAACTTCGCCTTATGGCTATTATGGAAATTGCACTCGCTCGTCCTTCAAAGGAGCGTAACATCCCATTTAAAGAAATCGCTGCTAAATGCCAAATTGAAATCAACGAAGTTTGTTTGTAACTTTTATTTATATTGATTAGGTTGAATTTCTCGTAATGAAGGCACTCAGCAAAGGATTGATTCAAGGTTGTATCGACCAAGTGAACCAAACGGTTTTAATAACCTGGGTGCAGCCACGAGTTCTCAATCCGCAACAAGTAAATAAATTCTATTCATATTACAAATAATTTAGATTTTGTCACTGGCTGATAGAATTGCTGCTTGGCGTGCCGATGTTGCTTCTATGGAAAATGTAGTCAATGAGAATGCTAAGGACATTTTGACAAAAACTGCAGAAAATGCTCTTGCTTCTTAATTTACTTTTTTAAAAACCGGTGATTAAATTATTCAGTGTACTACTTTTTTTTTACAATACATGTCCATATCATTTTTTTTTAAATTATATACAATTCAAAATGGCAGCAGCGGTACCAAAAAGTACATATTATGAGAAAAAGAAGAAAGACCCAAGATTTATAAAGAAAAAATAATATAAATAATCACATAAAAAATAATATAAATAATCACTTATTTGTGTAATGGCTGTGATTTTGAAATCATATCAAGTTTACTAGAAATGTTTTGAAGAGAAAAATAAAAACTTACCTTCTCTTTGGCTCCGAGGCTGGTGTTCGAAATAAACTAGAAGTTGTTGAAGTCGTATCGGCCTGAAGTTAAATGATGATTAATATTTATATCACCTCGCGAGAAGTAATGTCATCAACTTTGGAGCGATTACGTTTGGCTGATAATGAAAGTGAATCAAGTTTAAAACCTTCAGTTTGACGAGTTAACATTGAAACCTGAAAAATAAATAAATGCATTAAATATCTCTAACCTCGCCATCAGATGTATTACGAGCAAGACCTGCTGCTGTGCAAAATGACACAGTTGTGTCGTATAAATTTGAAGAATCTAATAAGAGATGATGTCAAACAAACAAGACATACCGCAAGGTGTTGATGTTATAAAGCTTCGTTGTGTTCCATTACGAGAAGGCGTACGAAAAGGATCATGAGTCATCGATGTTAGACTAAAAGCTTGAAAAATAAAATGAGCTTACTTTAACTGTTTAGTGTCCTGCGATTTCTGTGGCAGCTTAAGTTGCTGCTGAAGATTTACAATTTGTTCCTTTGCTTTACTGTTAAATTGTTGAAGCTGTACAACTTGGCTGAAAAAAAAAAGTCGAAAAATTTAAACAAACTTACTTTTTATAATCATTTTTCTTCTTCACTGTCTCTTCACAAAATTGTCGCATCTTCTCAAAATTTTCATGCTAAAAGATAGTAGTTTCTCAATTTATTAAATATATGTAAAAGATATTAAAAAAATATGTATTTAAAACATACCCTGTTATACAGTTGATTAATCAGTATTTTTCTTTGAGAAGCTTGAAACTGAAGGACTTGACACAATGTTGTAGTAATTTCTTTTACTGAGTCAGCCATTGGTGAGAACAATTCACGGAACTGAAAACATAACATATGTAAAAAATAGATACCTCTTTCTTCATGTTAGGCCCAATTTCATGACACTGTGGATTTTCTTTCTGACAAATTTTACATTTTAATGTGAATGCACCTAAAAAAGTATTATTGAAAAGGAAGGAATACCTTTCTCCACACATTTCACACAGGCTACATGAAAACAACTTGAAATGTAAAATTTCGTATTATTATCAAAAAAGTTAAGACACGTCATACAATGAACAAATGACATTATTACCTGGAAATAATTCATAACATGCATAGTTTGTATGAGAAAAAAAGCTGAGAGATAGGAGTATATATAGTCTATTTCCAACGGAAAAGTCAGACTTAGGTTAATTCCTCGGTCCGTTTTTTTTGAGGCGCGCTTTCGCTGCGGGACCTTTTGACTTGAAAGTAATATTTTTCATAACTTACTCGACTTTTTTAAGTTCATCCCTTGTATTTATGCTGAATTTAAAAAAAAATAAATTTAAACGATGAACGTGAATCAGAGCGATACCAAAAAGTAGTGAAATACCATTTTTTATAAATTACAATGATATTGGGCTAAACTCTATTTCCTGAATAAAAATGATAAAAGTAAACTTCGAGGCTATTGAAAATGTAATTAGAATGCTTTATTATTCCTAAATACCGCTGATATTTAAAGAAATCACTAAATTTTCCAACTTTCGTATTTCCAAGAATCGTTCAACGTCGTGCCGGTGGACTGTTTGGAAAAAGACCATATAAAAACCGCTGGTCTGTGTTTTCGCTCGTTATCAGTTTGAGGCTTTCCTTTTTTGTTGTCTATTAGTAAATACAAATAACACAACAGCGAGAACCCTGAAACTGCCAAACCATTGGACTCTATCTTTTCATATTGTAATAAAAAATTGAACTTCTCATCAGTAATTCATTTTTCCTAAACGTGGACCTAGATATTCAATGATTTTCTGCAATAATAAAAGGTGAGTTATGTTTTATAATAGAAATCAGAAATATGCAAACATAAAAGCGATCAATTGGCTCAGAAGGAGTGACTTAATTACCTTCGGTAATCTATTCCCCCTAGGCTTCTTCATCAAATAGCTTCAATTTGTAAAAGATGAAAAAAGTTGGAGGTACAATGAGAGTTATGACAGGCGGCGCCGATGAAGAATTTTACGAGAAAATTGTTTTAAGCAGTTCGTCAAAAACTTAGGGAACTGTAGAACAATTTCCAATCAGCATTTTTTCATTCAGAGTCAGACAAGGGCATCGCTTACATTTGCACTATATTGCACTTTCGGGCGTAAGTGCGACTTGTTTGTTCCAATAACGTTTTGTAATGTTTATTTCATCGCGGTTGTTTTTATACAAGTGCAAGCAAAACATATTATTCCTTTTTGTGAATGCATGTTAGGGAAACAAAAACATTGCATTATTTTCGGTGTTGTAAAGATCGTAAACATGTGTTTGGAAATTTACAGATGTTTATGAATCTTCTTCGGTTATTTACTACCGTTCTTCAAAATGTAATTTGCGAATCTCTAGCTTGTTTTATTTGCGTTCACCCACTGCTTACACATTTTATCAACAATCAATTCTGTCGGCATCCTTTCAGTATTAGAATTTCATTTTCCTTGAGAACAGCGGCGAGTACACAATGTACTTTTATCCCTGAAGTATTCAATCAACTATTCACTTTTGATTTTTAGCCGTTTCATTCGAAGATAAGGAAATAACATCAGAATGAGCCCTAAAAATTTCAGCATACATAAAAACTTCCTCCTCGAGAATGTTTGTTTTTACAGATGACACATTCTCGGTCGGAAAAACAGGATAAGAGGCTGTTTTTGGTGAAATATCTCCATCGATGCAGGACGAATGGTTTACTGACTGCTTGTTTATGTCAAGCGTCACATGGTTGACCCAAATTTTCCTTCCTTTCTCGTTTTTCTTCCCCCCGTTAGTCATACTGAATCGTTTAATCTTTGCGTTTATTAGCTCATTTGCTGTTATATATTTAATCTGTTCCTTTGTCCCTTCAAAATTTTGTTTCCTATCAGGAACTTTGACCAGTTTTGCGCGACGAACTTTAATCTCAAAAAGTCTATTCTTTTTGTGTAGCAGCCGACCCTGCAGAAACGTGATCCAAAGATATCAATCATTGGTGAGGTTTGTGCTTTCTACAGCGGGCGCTACGTATTACTTTCTTGATTCTCCCTCTCTCTCTCTCTCGTTTTCCATCCTAGTCTTCTTTTGAGATGTCTGGTCAGTAAAAAGACTCACAACACGATGTTTTGAAGAAGTCGAGTGATTGAGGATGTAATATTTTGAAAACAGTAAGGACGGCCTTTATCATTTGTGATTGACTGATTCAAATTTTTCTCATTTTCGTGAAACATTATTATCCTACAGGTCTGTTGCGATCCGTGATGTTTGTGCTATAGAATCATGTAATTTCATCGGCGATTTTGTAATAAAAAGGGATAAAATGAAAGTTTCTAGCTTTTTAGTTCGCTAATCCCAGGTTCGTTCATCGTTTTTTTCTGAATTGAAAGTGGGATAGCTGAACATTGGTCACTGAGCTCGGGTCTAAATTTAAGTTCAATGGCCTTGAAAGGCAGATGGCCTCAATCTCTTTCCCGCCAAAAACTCTCTCTCTCAATTATAATTACTTTTCTATCCCTATATATATATAGGAAAAGTATAGCATTAAGTAGGAACACAGTAATAAAAATTCTAGACGAACAAAGGCGTAAGTGAAAATATTTTCAGGAGCCCCATATTTTGTCATGTGAGGAAAACAGGGTGATCACTAGCGACGACATCACAAATAGCTTCAGGATTCGGGGATAATTTGACTCGTCTTTCTGTGGCGCGAAAGTATTTCCAATGAAAAATGTATTAAATGCGGGGTATTAATCATCCTACATCATTTTTCTTAGAATCAGTATGATTCCCCCAACGGGAGTAATCATTTTAATTCTGCACGTATAGCAACCCCCGGGGCGACGAAAGAACGCTGTTCAATCTGTGACCCGTTACCACGGCCACAAAACGCCTCGTAACAACAACCGGTAGAGCCCCCGAAAAACATGTTTGTGGTCAGTGACTGAGTGAGTGACGGACTGACTCAGTCACACACACAAACGATTTCTGTTTATCAAACAAGGTTGTAGGTTTTAAAATGTTCAACTAAGCGATGAGGTTATCTGGTTTCTGATCTAGGTCGTGGAAAATTGTGACAGGCAATTTTATCGTGACGAATTAAACCAGCCGTGAAGATAGGATGAAGAGCGACAATATACGGTTTTTAGAGAAGAAAAAATAAATTGGTCGTTAAGGGTCTCACCGCGATCAATTTTTTGTTTCCTAAATTGCAGGCTACTTTTTCACTTGATTCTAAAATTTTCATTCTTGTGTTATTTTGGATTTTATATATATATTACAATTTCTGTCATCGAGAAATATGCAGAAAGTGGATAAATATTATTGCAACATGCAAAAACTAGGATATTTTATGTTAAAAATGCCTTTTTTTTTATACATCTCCATTTTTTGCTTTGTTTTTTTATATTTTTGGCTAGATTCTGTCATAGTTTGAATATCTGTTGATCTATTGACTCACACTCTCTCATTTTCTACTAACCATTGACGTCTGCACGTCGGTATTGAACATTGAACGTGACTAATAAGGTGCGAATTTTCAATTCTGCTCGTTATTTCGTTCTGCTGGCAATTCGTTCATCACTTCCCAAGGCTAATATGTTTTCAGCACTCTATTTACAGCTGTCAGCCTTCCTCTCTCTTTCCCCTAGTAGACTGTTTTTGTTTGTGCTTTCTGCGCCTTCTGTCACGTAATCATTTCCTCTTTCGTTTACTTATGATACCGTATAGTAATTTTTTTAGTATTCGGAATTAAGATTAGTTGTACATGGAGCGTATGTGTGCGCGTACGAACAATTGAAATGTACACGAGCGCTAGCAATTACTTGCTTCTGCAGTTCGAAGAAACGTGTTCTTCGTTTCACTTCTTTATAATTTGTTTCCATTAAAACCTAATTCATCCGGAGGTAATATCTTTGAAGTAAAAGTTCACGTGAGAATTGTTTCGTTGGTTTTTAGTAAGTGCGCTTTCTAATTTGGGGAATGCTATCACGAGAAATCATCGCACTACTATCCAATTTTTGATAACCACACCTTTTTTGCTTATTGTTTACGATGCACTTTTCTCACTCTTTGC
This sequence comes from Oscheius sp. DF5120, assembly GCA_932521415.1. Taxonomy (NCBI): domain Eukaryota; kingdom Metazoa; phylum Nematoda; class Chromadorea; order Rhabditida; family Rhabditidae; genus Oscheius; species Oscheius sp. DF5120. The sequence goes on from OW051462.1 coordinate 6,356,540, forward strand.
TCTGAGTGAACTGCGGTGATCATGCAAAGCCGTTGGCCTTGCTGATCCTCGCGTGACCTGCTCCGGGAAATCTCATGATTCTCGTCTACTTCCTTCTTTTCTGATGTTTTCAGTTATAACTGGTTGTTTGGCCGATTAATTGTTGGTTTAAGAGACAAGAGGGTTGACATGCCTTTCTATCAGGTGATGGAGCCCTTCTTTTTTTTTTTGTAAGAAGTATATGTATTAGGTGAATGGATCATTTTACCATGCCTCATTCTTCTTGACATCGTTTTGCTGAAATAAGTCAGCTTCCGGAAATTATTCATCTGACAGCCTAGATTATTCACTTTATTGCATCTCGGCCAGTCATTGTTTGAGCTTGTGATCTATGGTTTCGCTTGAAACTGTTTATGTGCTTCTCTAGGTTTCACCAAATGCCCTTTTCTCTTGTTTTTCTTCTTCTGCCACCATCTAATCACTATTCTTTCGTCAACAGCTATGTTTCCCGTCTGCATGGCTTACTTCTATTTTTCATGGATTGTTGTTGCATGTCAGTCTGTATTATGGTTTCCAAAAATATAAGAGTGTGAAGATATTGTTTAAGAAAGATCACAGATTAACTGCACCCATTGATTGCCGCTGCACTAGGGGGGGGGGGGGGGGGGGGGAGGCAATGTGTATGCGGGGGTTGGTGTGCTGGCCACGAAAACGACACGTATGCGCGGTCGAGCTTGTCATCTCCTTCAAATTCTATTTTTTGTGATTACTTTACTTTTTGAGTTTCATTTTCTAACGAAAGTGTTATGTTCCCTCTGTTCCATGACTTGATAAAAATAACGATGATGTAGACTTTTTTCCCTTTCTTCCTCATCTTTTAAGCATCTTTTCACGTTTCATTTATTTTGCTATACGTGCTTTTATTAATATTATTTTTCAGATATGACAGATTTCGCTGGGCCATTACGACCAGCCGATAGTTGGTCTGCTACTGAAGTTCGTTCGTTAACGCATAAGTAAGTAATCTATTTCCTCGTTTCTCATCTTATTTTAGTCATGTTTGGACAATTCGTGGCTTTAGTAAATGTGATTGCCGTTATTTGGAAACTTCGACTAAAGTTAAGGATTTAAGCGTAAGTTTTTTCTCTATTCATTTATGTTGAATCTAGACAAGTGCGAGTTCTTCTAATGCATCGAATGGTGACCAATACTTAGTTTTTCGTGTACGCCTTCACCCCCAAGGAAATAAAGAGTCAAACAAGGACTTCACATTTTTTCAGGTCAGTTTTGGTATTTTTTTTTTTGGTGACAATTCACTTTATTTTTACTTTCATAAGCGTGTTACTGCATAGAAATGAAAAACATGTTTATAATTCCCGTTTATAGTAACTTGAGGCATAGAGTAAACGAAACGTTTATATCTACTTTATTTTTTTCAGTGCTTCAGTAATCATATGGGGCAACAGTTCAAGGCAAAATACAAGTTTACTGTCTTTAACTCCCGTAATGACGAAATTGCTACTACCGTATATACTGGAACACAGCAGGTAGTCTTGTTATTTGATATCATTTGTTTTAGCTTCATGGATACTTTGAGTATATCAGAAGGGACTTGTTAATAAGCCATGTTTTACCCCAAGACGAGGTTCAAATTAATTTGGAGCTTTCCGTTACCTTCGACACTATTACAAAAACAAGTCAACTACCTAAAACTATTGGTCCTCCTTCTCCAAAACCTTCGGAAGTGGCTCGGGATTTAGAGGAAGTCTTTTTGGATCCGAAACATTCTGACTTCAAAATAATTGTCAATGAAAGGGAGTTTCCAGTACATAAGGTATGTTACCTTTCTTTGCTATATGATTAATTTTTAGGTTTTACTATCATCAAGGTCGCAAGTATTCAAAGCCATGCTAGAACCTCATACCGCTGAATCACAAAGCGGAGAAGTTACTATCCAAGATGTAGATCCAGATGTAATGTCAGAAGTGCTGCGATTTATATATACTGGACAATCACCAAATATTCAAACAATGGCGCTTGATCTTCTTTCTGCTGCTGACCGCTTCAATCTTCCTGGGTTGAAAACAATGGCCGATCATGTAAGTTTCATAAAGATTTTTATCCCAAAACCTATATTTCAGGTACTACGCCAAAATCTTATTGTTGATAGCGTATGTAGGAATATGGTGTACGCTGATATGTTCAATTCCCCTGAATTAAAGAATGAATGTGTTCGGTTTATTGCAACGAATGTACATGCAGTTGTACAGGTAGTTGACTTCTTATTCTCTACATAATTTGGTTCAGACTGAAGGATGGGCTGAATTAAGTAAGAACCATCCCGAAATCATCACAGAAGTACTACTTAATGTGGCAGACAAGAAAAACAGCAACATTTCGTCGTCGACATCATCTAATACGTGTGGTGGTAAGTATCTTTCAATTTTTTAAATTTCACTGTTTTAGAGCCACCAGCTAAGCGGTTGCGGAACTCCCCACCAATAGAATAAGCAAATGCCTACGATTCCGGGGTTAGTGCTATTAATATACCTTATCGTTATTTCAGTATGCCGCATTCAATGACGGGAATAACAATCACTGTTTATCTTGCAATAATGTTATACGGTTACTTTTGTTGACTTCGTCTTATACTTTTAGTCATCTTCCAGTCTGTGTTGTTTTTATTTTTTTATTTTGAAAACTTTTATTGCCATCAGCGTTGGCATAATACGTTGCAAGGTTTTACATTGATTTGTTTCAATATTCTGTGGTATAAATTATCTTGTGCATTTGAATTTTATTTATTCTTCAGTTTTCTTGCTGTGTATTATCCAGAACTTTTTGCATTCTTCATTTAAACAACTGAAGAAATAGATTTTGCATTAGGTTAACTTTTTGTATAAAGATGTGAACACTTGGAAAATACATAGTTTGAGTAGAGAGTGTTATCTTTCTTTTGTCAAGAAGAAATGGACTTTGCCCTACCCACGTGGTTCTTGTTATAATCGCCACTCGGTCAGGGTACAAAGTGCGTCTTTTCTTGCTAACGAAATCTTAGCTTTTAGCCAGTTACAGCGGTCAGTTCACCTTTTTTTATATTCATCTTGTATTTATAAATCTGATGGCGACAAACAATTTCCCCTACTTGAAACTATTGAAATATTTCTCTCGTTGAATATTTTGTTCTTTTGTATTAACAAACATTGCTTATCAGTGACCGCCTTTTTAATGAGTCTGATAATCATTTCACCTTTACCACTTCTTTTATTTAATTTATTTCACATCAAGTGAATATTTTTGTTTAGAATGCTTTCTACACTTGGTAAGTCGGCTCTCCATCCTGCCGTACGGGCAACATTCTATTCAACTGCGGCTGCTCAAGTTAAAACCCCTGAAAGAAGAGAGAAGAAAATAACTGTAAGTCCTGTTTTTGGTAAAAAGTAAGTTTTGGTTAGAATTCTCCCTCTTTCGTGATGAACCTCTTCCGTGGAAAGGCGATGCTGGAAGAGAGCTTTCCTTACCCATTGAATTTAACTGCTGATCAACGAGAGACATTAAATATGATTATTGGACCTACTGAAAAATTCTTATTAGAGGTTAATGATGTTAATAAGTAAGTTATTTACTATTCTAAATATTTTCTTTTTTTTTTTTGAAATGACGAACTTCTTGATGTACCGAAAGAAGTTCTCTCACAGTTTGCTGAATTGGGTGCCTTCGGAGCGCTTGTACCTGAAGAATATGAGGGAGCCGGATTGGTTAATGCACAAATGGCACGACTAGCCGAAGTTGTCGGATCTCATGATCTGGGGCTAGGAGTTGTCATGGGTGCCCATCAGGTTTGTTATTAATATTATAGTGATCTGTGTTTAGTCTATCGGTTACAAAGGTATTCTCCTCTATGGATCTGAGGAGCAGAAAAAAAAATATCTTCCTGATTTGGCAGCTGGTCGTAAATTTGCAGCTTTCTGCTTAACGGAGCCTACATCAGGTTCTGATGCTAATGTAAGGTTTTTATTTTCTCTCTCTATTGTTTTAGTCTATTCGAACGCGTGCTGAACTATCTCCCGATGGTAAACATTATATCCTCAATGGATCCAAAATTTGGATTAGTAATGGTGGATTTGCTTCAGTTTTCACTGTTTTCGCTCAAGTATATCACCATATCTAGTTTTAATAATATTTATAGACACCAGTAAAACAGCCCGATGGTTCAACGAAAGACAAAGTTTCGGCTTTCATTGTCGAACGTGATTTTGGCGGTGTCACTAATGGTCCGCAAGAGAAGAAAATGGGTATAAAAGGATCTAATACAACTGAAGTTTTCTTCGAGAATGTAAAAGTACGTTTTATAATTTTGCTTTAGGATTTTCTTTAGATTCCAGTTGAAAATCTTATTGGTGAAGAAGGAGAGGGATTCAAAGTTGCGATGAACATTCTAAACAATGGACGCTTTGGCATTCCTGCTGCTTGTACAGGAGCGATGAAATGGTGCATCCAGAAAACCATTGATCATGTTACGAATCGTGTCCAATTCGGAAGAAAACTAAAGGAGTTTGGAAATGTCCAGGTTTCAATTTATTTATTTATGCATTCTTATGTTTAGGAGAAGCTCACCAATATGTTAGCTCGTCACTATGCTACTGAATCTATTGTCTACCTTTTAGCATCTAATATGGATCGTGGAGTACAAGAATATCAGCTAGAAGCTGCTATTGCTAAAGTTATGGCCTCAGTAAGTCACTATTAGTATTATCAGTCTTCGTGTAGGAAAATGCTTGGTGGGTGTGTGATGAATCTATCCAGTTGCATGGTGGTATGGGTTTCATGAAAGAAACGGGTCTTGAACGAGTCCTTCGTGACTTGCGTATTTTCAGGTATTTGTTGTCAACGAATAAAATTCAAATATCTTTAGAATCTTCGAAGGCGCAAATGATGTTATGCGACTATTCATTTCATTGACTGGTGCAAATTATGCTGGAAAACATCTTCAGCAGACCGTAAAGGAGATAAAATCTGGTGGACTTGGAACATTATTCGGAGAGGTCACCAGAAAAGTTACTGGTGGAAGTACAGGAGGCAACTTTGGATCTGTAGTTCATTCAAGTCTTACTTCTGAAGCTTCCCAGCTGGATTCATTAATTGGTGAATTTGGACGTACTGTTGAAAAGCTGCTTATGAAGCATGGTAAAGGAATTATCGGTTTGTACCCTTTACCAATTTGTAATGAACCAGTCCAGATAGACAATATGAGTTGGTTCGTGTCGCAGATGCTGCAATAGACATCTACAGCATTCTCGCTGTTCTATCGAGATGTACCTACAGCATCAATCACAATGCCAGTAGTGCTACGCATGAAACTGATATTGTTAAATATTTTGTTGACATTGTAAGTTTAAGTGTAACCTATATTCGTATAGGCCTCAAAACGTGTTCTCGATAATCTGAAGTCGGCTGTTGGCAACAATGATAAGCCCGTGTCTCTCATCACAAAGATCTCTGAAGACGTCTGCAAAAATGGTGGAATGCCGCAGCAACATCCAACTGATGTTTAGTATGACGTGAACTTATTTAAGTGAAATGTAGAAGTAAGGGTATATTTTTGGTGTTTCATCTTGTAAATAGAGACCATTATACATACATATAAAGTTTTATTTTCACAGTACTTGCTAATTACCTAACGACATCAGTATACTTGATCCGTGACCCCGTGTGCTGTCCTCAGCCATAAATAATAGTGGGCGGGAAACAACGAGCGGACTGTAGCCAACTAGTATTTCAAATTAGAAATGGGAAAGATGCTGGAATTATAAGAAAGGATTCTTCTACATAGTGACTAGTTTCGAGAGAAAAACATTCTAATGACCTTTTGTTTAGTGTAAATTAGGAAAGGTGTTTTAAGTAAGGATTACTTATAAGGACTTAAGATCTCATCTAGTGTCATAACCCACAAAAAAAGTAGAGAACTTAAGCAGTGATCTTACCTCCCCCAAAACTCACGAGAACAGAACAAGTCGCTTTTTTTTACTTATCCTTTATTCTTCTAAAAATTAGCGGCTGTCTCCAAATCCATGCCATCTAATTTAAATGATAAGTGAAAAATAGAAACCGTAAGTTATTTTATTTCTGAAATTGCTGATGTTTTCTCTGGTTTGAGAGATGGGACTTGGCGCGCATCCGTGGGAAATGTTTCGGAGAAAAGCTAAATATCTGGCGAATGGGAAAAGATATAGGAAAATGATTATCAGATTTGAAATCTACGGACTTCAATTAGGCAGAAAAGATTCTTTCCCCAAAGATAGAGTTTCAAATACAAATGAGGAGCTAAAAAAAAGTTGAACTTCCATGTTACGCACGCAAAGTATTTCACAACTTACATATTATAGCCAGTCCTAAAATTACTTGACTAATATACCATTCGATAGGAAAAAGTGTCTAGTTTGTAAATATACAAAGAAAATCAAACAATTCTACATGAACAAAAGCGATATAACAAGAAAACTGCAGTAAACTTGAATGAAATCCAAGTCATTGCACTTTCGAGCTAGTTTTCTAGTATACAAGAATAGAAAAGACAAACAAAATAGGTCTCGTTTGAAAGTTCAAGACATGCCGAATCGAATAGTATACTTCACTCCCTGTAGAAAACTCAAATAAAGCCGATATCAGGCGCCCAAAGTGACATATCCAACTCAGCTGCTGCGAATATTGCGCCTCATCGCGTCGGCCAGCCAAGTCCTTCACGGCGTGGAGACCTCGCAAGGTTTATAAGCGTCGCCCGCCCATAACGCACCATTCCGCTGTTCAAGCCAAGAATGTCCGACGCTCCTACTGCTCCAACTGCTTCCCCCAAAACTAAGACTACCAAGGCAAAAGCTCCTAAAGCTGCTAAGGCACCGAAAGCAGCTCCTTCACACCCCACTTATGCTCAAATGATCAAAAAGGCTGTCACTGACCTGAAAGAGAGAAATGGAAGCTCTCGCTCCGCCATCAGCAAATACCTCACTTCTCACTACAAGCTTGGTGACAATGCTAATCAGGTAAATCAATATCTAAAAAGAAACATTTAAAAAAAACTATGATATAACTTGTTCTAAGCGAAAACCAATGTTTCAGATCAACGCTCGTCTTCGTGCTGCACTAAAGAAGGGAGTAACCAAAGGAGAATTGAAGCAAACCAAGGGAACTGGTGCTTCTGGATCCTTCCGTCTTGCCGATAAGGCTCCTAAAGCCGCTACTCCTAAGCCCAAATCTCCCAAAAAGGCCACCCTTAAGACTACAGATGCACCCAAGAAGGCTAAGGCTACCAAGAAGCCTGCTGGTGAGAAGAAGCCAAAGAGCCCCAAGAAGAAGGCCGCTGAAATCAAGAAAGTCAACGCTGCTGCGAAGCCTAAACCTTCTAAGAAGGCTAAGTCTCCCAAGAAACCCGCATCCAAGCCAAAAGCTCCTAAAGCTAAGAAGACCACCAAAGCAAAGGCCGTCAAGGCTTGAACAAAAGCAGCTCCTTGTTTTAAAACCCAACGGCCCTCTTCAGGGCCACATTTCATTCCCTTCGATCTTTCCTAATATTTTAAATGTGATCTCCGTTCTCAGGGTAATGTTTCATTCAAAATATGGCGCCAACATTTGCAACGTGACAAGAGGTCACTTGGTTATTGATCGATAGGACGCCACTGGAGACTCCTAATGACTAGCCAAGTGAATAAAGAAAGAGAATGTAATAAAAATTAGAAATAAATTAAGATCATAACATTTACTATAAAACAACTGAATTAAGTAAAAAGGACTTTATTACCACTATTTTAAAAAGCATATTTACGGTTCGATATCAATTTTCAAATCGTCAAGAAAGACATTAGCATCTGGCTTCTCCTCTCCTTCTTGGCGAAGATCTATAAATAATAAAATTTAAAAAAAGGTAACCTATGTCGTTTGCAGTAACTGGAAGTTCGGGAGCATTTCCGGTATTGAACATAAGAGTCATATATGACTTTTGCAGTTCAATCGTGTATTGTATATCTTTGACAAGTTGTTCCAGCTCTTCAATCCTTTTATCCTTACTCTGTAGAAGTTGAGTTACACCTGTTCTCAAATGGACACTTTCATCTTGTATTTTTTCGTAATTTTTGTTCAAAATAGACATAGCTTCGTCCTTTTCCACAATCATATTATTAAGAGCAGTGTTCTCTGCTTCCAATTTTTTACATCTTTCCTCCATTTTTTTTGCATTGAACGTATCATCAATAGATTCATCTTCATTGTCCTAAACAAAAGGATATTAATTACTATAAAATACGGAAATTAGTTCGCTTTTCGGAGTAACAGGCTTCTTTTGAGTCATAGAATTATTATTAGACTTCTTTACATTATTTTTACTCTTCACTGACTTCGATTTAACTAAACCATGCTACAATGATTTACAAAAAAAACCCACTGCCTTCACTTTCCTTAACCATTTCTGCAACATTTTGAAAAATTTTGAGTATTTTAGAATCTGATTGAATCCATGCAGGTATCGGACGCTTACCCTAACAATAACAATAATCACGATTAAACACTAACTCTTAGACTTTCAAAGACTTTACTTTTAAGGTAAGACGCACTCGAGGCCTTGATTTTGTGTTTTTCATAAATATCAAAGAAACGCATCTGCGAAATCCCACCCTCCTCAATTCCATGTTTGTGAATTTGCGTAAGAACATCTTGTATAGCAGCAATCACTCTCTTTGTCTCGTTCATCTGTAATTGAAGTATAAAAATAAAGTTATAAATATAATAAAAACATCAAAAAATTGTGAGATATGAAAGAGTACGAATCATGGCTTATAATATATATGGTAATAGGAAACAAGTTTACTATAGCTTTAACATTACTACAAGTTAATAAATCTATATAAGTTTTTTTCCTTAGTGCTCCCTCTTAATCAGCAAATTGCCAAATAAACACTTAGATTCATTCTGTTCATCTTCCTCTTCTTGTGGAAGAGCTTTAAATATAAACCTCAAAAAAGGCTAACCTGTATTGTTATCAGTTGTCGATTGAGGTAAAGCAATTCCGGTGTTCATCATAAGGGAAATATGGGTTTTCTGAAGATTAATAGTGTATTGGAGTTCTTCTACAAGCTTTTCCAAGTCTTCAACTCTTATCTGCTTTGCATTAATGATTTCAGCGTATTCTGCAATCATTCGGGTTTGGGTTGCATGCTTAGCTTCTAATTCTTTCACTCTCCCCTCTAATCGTTCCTCGTTGCTATCTTCAATTTTGATCTTAACAAATAATAAAAATATAATAATTAACCGTAATCGGTTGAGATAAAGCTATTGGTTTCCTCCCAGTCTTCTTGTTCTTTGATTTGCCCTTATTCATTTTATCTAAGCATTAAAATGATTATAAAAAAAGGAACAACAACTTTTTGGTATACTTTTCTTAACCATTTCAGAAATATCTTCATACATTTTAAAAATGTTAGAATCTGTTCTAACCCATGCAGGTACTGGACGTAGGCCCTGAAAAAGCATATAAGATATATATTTATATTTTACTTTACTAAAATAACTAACTTTTAAACTATGAAATAAAATTGTTTTATGAGGAGCCATTCCTATAACATCATGTTTTTTATAAATATTTCCGAAATTAAAATTCAGATGATTCAGAATTCCGCCATTTCGAGTGCCATATTTGTGAAGTTCCTTGACTATATCTTGCAAAACAGCAATCATCCTTTTATTTTGATCCATCTGAAATACAAAAAAAAATTACACAATTAGACTAAGAAACACTATCAATAAACGGTGATAACAGACTAACAAAAGTGAAATTATAATGAAAACCTAAACAAAAAAAAGCATATAATTCAATATATATCAATAGGCAAAAACCTCAATACAGAAGAAATGTGATGAAAAAAAATTGTATTTCATGTACTTGACAAAAGTCAGTTACAACAAAAAAACTAAATAGAATCCAATAAAAAGTTTTAGATTTGACAGGATTAAAATTTGTGGGTCACAACATTTAAAAATAATAGGGAACTTAAAGAACATATAAACAAATTATAAACTAATTATGGGACAGAGTAAAGGTTAAATAACGAGTTCAAGATTTACAGAAGATTAGTTTGTTCTCACCAAACCGTCACATTTATAGATTCTTTTACCATTTTCGCAAAATCTCCGTTGTCATCAGCTTTATCTTCAGCATATCGACGGAAAAAAGGCTCGGCAGACAGCGATTTGAGATTGGGCCTATCGTCTGGTAACTTCTTTAGGCATTTAGAGATGAACTGCAGTAACTCCGGTCTGTGAACATACGATTCAATGAAAAAAAAATTTACGAGAAAATTCCAAGCGGTAGAGTAGGCGGTGGCTCATTTACGATATAATCAAGCATTTCAAATATAGCCATAGTAGCTGGACTATTTACGAAAGGAATATAATCTGGTACCTTAAAGAAATTTATATTAACAGGAAAATTTTACCTCTGCTCTACCATCAGCTAATTCAATTTTATCTTCTGGAAGATCAAAAATAGCAGCATATTCAGTTTTTGACGGTGTTGGAACAGGATATCGGCCAATAAGTAATTCAACAAGTGATAGACCAAATGACCAAACATCAGAATGGATTGAGTAATGCGATCCAGTTAATCGTTCCGGCTAAAATTAAAGTTTGCAAATTTATAACTACAAACCGCCATGTAACTTCTTGTCCCAACAAAAGAATTGGCCACACTATCCGTTAAAATTCCAGAGACACCAAAATCACAAATTTTAATTTCGCCGTTGCTATTTACCAACATATTTGAAGGTTTTATATCTATAAGCTGTATGAATTCATATGCAAGTTAACCTCTATGGAGAATCTTGATCTCGTCTTTTAAATATGTCAGCCCTCTGACTACAGCTACAGAAATTCTGCCAACGAGTTCTTCAGAAAGACGACCAACCTAAAAAGATTAAAACGATAAGTTTTGAACTAACTTTCTTGAGAACAATATCTAGAGATAAACCATCCATATATTCCATGCAGATCGAGATGTCGTTGTTATCCAAAAACGCGCCATAAAAACCAACAATATAAGGACTATTACATTTATGCAGGACTGATAACTCTGACAACAAAATGTCAGAAAAATAATGAAATTTTACCTTTGATGATTTGCTGTCGAATAGATGGCCTTACTTCGAGATGAACGAGTTTTCGGGCCATAGTAACTCCTATTTTCTTATGCATAACCTTGTGTACAATTCCCCCGTTGCCTTTTCCTAATTCACCAAGTTTTTCGAGGACATCTTCAGATAGATCGGCCTAATTAAATATATAAATTATGAAATGCAAACCTGTATAGAGTCTTTTATTTGTATCCATTCATTCATACGTTGTTTTTGTGGTTCTGTCAGGCTTAATTTTTTGATATGCTCGTCCAATGACATGGATACATTTTTATCTTCCTAAAGAATTAAAAGTAAATAAAGACGTAAGCCAACCTGAGAACCTTCTTTGTCAGTTGGGGGTAAGATTAATCCTAATGGATTTTTTCTTTTGCTTGAGGACATTTGACCTGTAAAATGAATATAATAATGATAAAAAAATCAGAAAGATTTTAATAATCATTGCAAATAACAGAAAAAAATACGGGACGGTCACTAAATGGAGAAATCCGAAATAGACATGGCAAAAAAAAGAATGATTCCAAAAAGGAATCAGCAATTTTGGAATTGGCCGTTTTGGAAAATTCCAAAATGGAAACGACCCATTTCGGCCGAATTTGTACGTAATACATATTATTCTTTGAAAAACGGAGCAGAATGACAAAAATTCTATTTCACTCTTTCCTTTCTATTATTTTCTTTGTTTTGAAAAATAATATAATTAGAAAATAATAAAAAGAAAAGAAAAGAAAGGGTAAAACAGAATATTTTTCATTACTGGCCGTGTTTTAAAAAGTAATATGTGTTACGTACAAAATAAAAACGGAAAATGAAAATAAAAGTTCATGAAGAATGTTTATAAAATAGCGGTACGTGATTACACAAGTATTTTCCGCTTGTTGATTTGCTTCGTATTTTGCCTGTAACACTTTTAGAAGTCTTCAACTAGAGCAAATTGTATTTCACGTACTGCACGTACTGAACGTACTGGTATATCACGTACCCTGTATATCAATTGTAGTACACATAAATTGTATATCACATACATACAATTTATGTGTACTACCAAACATTTCACTTCGTCCATTTATCTTCCTTGCAAAAAATCTTTGGTAGTGTATGCACACATGCCTCAGTTCATTGGAGCGTGGTCTATTGTCACTGATGTTTTTACCTTTTTTTCATTTTTCTGCACATTTCTAAGTAAAGTTTATTGTTTTAAAAACATCAACAAATACATAATGCAAGAAATAAGAGGAGAAATTTTCAAACTGGGTACTGCGAAGCAATTAAATTGCACAATCGAAGAAAGCTATCATTACAATGATGTTTTCCGAGACAAGTGTGCCACCAATACTTAGCCAAATAACCACTAGCCACATCTGGGGATAAACGAAGCATATCAGTTTTTAACTTGCGCCATTGGCGTTCTATTCCTTGTGTGTTTGCTTGGGTGAAATGATTAACGACATCGGTAGTGTGATTCACAGTCATGTGGATATATAACAATGCAAATAATATTCAAATATTTTGCTTGTTTAATTTATTCAGGAAGCGTATTATTGAAATAAGGAATTATGAACTAAAATCATATAAAAAAATAAAAGAAAAACGTACAATACAGTATATCAAGTATTCTTGTAGATCCTTAGATAACTTCTCCCAAACATATTGAGTGGCAACCTTATCGATATAGAAAAACAACGACAAAAATACCGTGAACCTGGTAAAAATAATTTGATTAGTCTACTGTTCAACTTTTTTTCATTTTTTTAAATTCTAAATACCGTAATCTCTATGAACAAGTTTCTTTATAGATAACTTAAAACATATGAACAAATATGAGGCAAGCAACATATTGAAACTTTATACTAAGTAACTACAAAATACACAGTTGAAGTTTAGAGAATAACAGTCAAAAATAATGTATAGTACAACTACAAATCATTTACTCCCCATATCTTCTTTCCGTTTTCATTTTGTTCACGGATCCTATTATCAATTACACTCTGGACGATTTCATGCATCATCTAAAAAATTAAATGATAAAAGGAAACGACTTACTGCTAAAATTTGATTGTCTTCTGTAACATTGAGGTTGGTATTATAACAGCTCGTTTTTAGAGAGTTGCACATTTTCCTGAGAACCTCGCCTCGTCCTGACTCCGATTTGAACTCATTGTTGACCAGTACAAAAGGTATCTAACAATAAAGCACGGTTTGAAAAAATACTTTTTTGTTTGATAATAGTTTTCCAAGAGTCATTGACGTGAGCAGAGTTTTATTATCTTTTGTTGTGGCTACAATGATTGCTGCATCACTAGCATTAATAAAGGCTAATACGGTTTCTTTGTCAACATCGCCAGAATCAGAAGAAACCTCAATTACATCTATTACATGTCTTTCATCGTCTTCAACCCATTCCTAAACAATTCTACGATCAAAACTAATTAGTAATACCAAGGAAATCATGTTGGGAAGCTGTTTCAAACGATTTTCCTCTTGTCCAAAACGACGCTTCTTATCTAAAACAGAATGTCCTTCATCAGAGAGAGAAGTTGCTATTGTCATATTTTCAATCTAAATCTAAGATGGAAACAATGAACAACCACTTACAAGCGACGTTTTTCCAACTTTCATACTACCAAAAACAGTTACAGTAATTTCAGCACCTCGTCGTATTCTTTTAAAGTTCGCATCAGAATTTAAATAAAAGCATAGTTTAATATTAGAACATCCGTTTTCGACTCTACGCTCCTTTGTCTTTGACGATGGATTGGTGAATCGGCGCCATAAGCTGGCTAATTTAGATTTCGACATTTCTGAAAAATGCAATAGTAATTACGCCAATTGAACTAACTAGAAGCGGGAGTGTAAGTTGTTTCAACAACATTCACACTTTTGAAATGTGGAATAATATCAGATTCTCTTCTTGTAAGGGGTGAATTGCTGCTGTTATACCTCTGGAAATATTAATAAAACATTTGCATAGATCTAACCCGATTGACTTCTGGATGGCCGTCGCGGCTCCTAGATCGCAATCGTTTTGATTTTTCTGGGGTATGATTCATTGTTCTATTAAACGGTAGTTTAACAGAATATGTACGACGCAGACTATTATCTAAATCGCTCTCATCTCTAAACAAATCATATAAAGTATAAAACTAACGCTAATGATGAACATTGTGATAAGGTTCGTGATTTAGATAAAGCGCTTTTTATTGGAAGTGCACTTATAGGAAGGGGAGAATGTATCTTTTTCCTGAACATATAATTGCTGAATAATAATAGACTAACGGTGATGGTTGACGTAGAGATTCAGCAAATTTAGCTTTAATCACACGTTTCCCGTCAGCTTTAGAGAAACTAACGTCAGTATCACTATTAGTAGCCTAAACATTATCAAATTGCATATAAAAAGAATTAACTTGTAACGAAGAATTACTTCCATCTTCTGGTATTATCGTGCTTTGCATGCTAAAAATAAAATATAGATATTTTTAATTAAGAAATGAAGAACTTAAATATGTTAATTGCAAAAGCAAAAAAAGGAAATACATGCTACAGGGGGAAAATTGCTTTTCAGCGTCCTGGCGCCAAGTGGCGCGAAGAAAGTAATTGACCTAATTTGGCTCAAACTTTTTTTCTTTTATGATGTTTCATTTTTTTTCTGTTTCACATTGCTTTATCATGTAATTTTAGATATAAAATGTCGGCGAATGACCTCACCGATGAACAAGTCACTGAATTCAAGGATGCATTCGCAATATTCGACAAAGACGGAGACGGAGTAATTACGGCTAGAGATCTCGGCGAGATACTTCATAATTTTGGATATGAGCACAGTGATGAAGAACTTCGTCATATGCTTATGCAGGTGGATTGTGATGGTACGTTTTATTTCAAACGATTTATCAATTTCAGTTGCTTATCATTTTTCTTGTCTTGACTAAATAGTTATCTTTAATCTTTTTTATTTAGGAAATGGAACTGTTGATTGCACCGAATTCCTCTGCATGATGGCCAAAAAGATTAAAACTACGGATAACTCAGAAGAAATTCGCGAGGCATTTCGAGTAAGTCCGTGTTCTTAATCAGTTTTTGTTTGAGATTTTTGATAAAGATGGCAACGGCTATATCTCTGCTGCAGAACTTCGCCATGTAATGCATGCATTGGGGGAAAAACTAACAAATGAAGAAGTCGACGAGATGATACGTGAAGCCGATATGGATGGAGATGGTCAAGTCAGCTATGAAGGTTAATAACTTTGCTAAATTACCTTTTTTTTAGAATTCGTTACGATGATGAACCAGAAATAAGTCTACCGTTTTTTTATTTAACATAAATAAGGTTTTTTTTTTTTTTCCTTAAGGGTTTTTTTTAACTACGATTGTTCTTCATTTTTGTTCAACTTAGTTTTGTATCTGATACATCAGTTAAAAAAATAGAACTCGAGCTTCAAACGATTTATTCATTGGTTTAGAGTCTGCGATAGCCTCCAGTCTGTTCGTGGTGCTCCACAGCAGCGGTACGAGGGGGACAAGGACAGTAGGCAGCATCATGTCCAGGTCTAAAGTTATTTTTTTATAGTCAGTTATTAACACGAACAGTCCAGGACCTCCAGCCTGTCCGTTTTCTCCTGGGGCTCCTGCTTCACCGTCTTTTCCGGGAGCTCCAGCAGGTCCTTCTGTTCCAGGAGAACCAGGTTGTCCGTCGGCTCCAGGTGCTCCAGGGTTTCCGGCAGATCCAGCCTCACCAGGAGCTCCAGCTGGTCCGGGTGCTCCTTTGCCTTTTTGGCCGTTCTTGCCATCAGGTCCAGGTTGTCCAGCCTCTCCATCATTTCCAGGGGCCCCAGCATCACCAGCCTCACCATCAGATCCGGGCTCGCCATCTTTTCCTGGAACTCCTGCTTCTCCAGGTTGTCCATCAGCCCCAGCAGGTCCAGCTTCACCGTCAGGTCCAGGGGGTCCTTTGTTGTGTGAATATAAAAAAAAACGATTTACCTGGTGGTCCCTCGGGGCACTTGATACATTCGTTCTTAGGAATATCATGAGGAATGGCTGTTCCAGCGTCTCCGGGTGCTCCTGCTTGTCCTGGCTCTCCATCATGCCCATTCTCTCCTGGAGCTCCAGGAGGGCCAGGAGGCCCAGCAGGACAGTTGTTAGGCTGTGGTCCACAGTTGCATTGGCCGGCTTCTTTCTTTTGACGAGCAACGAAGGTTTCACGCCCAGTTACTTCAACCATGTTGCGCCATGCATCATCAGCATAGCTCTATAATGTTATTTAAAGAGAATATTGAATAGAAAACCTTGAAGTCTTCCATTTGCGTAAGAGACTCATCGTAAAAGTTGTTGATGTCATTGTAAACATATCCACAGTAGAGTAGACTGCCAATAATAACAAGTCCGGAAAGGCCGGATAAAGAGGACAGAATTAACGGCTGCATGATAGAAGCTGTGTCCTCTGCCGATCCAAAGATGACTTTTATAGCCGCGGTTTAACATGGCCAGCAGGTGGCTGCCCTTGACGACGAGTTTTCCGCGATACGATCCGTCGGCCGCGAAAAACATCAGTGGGTTTAAAGTTTTTGCGCACCTAAAGAACGGATATGGAGACATTTCGCGGAGAAGTCATTAAACGGCAGCCAACAAGATTGCCAGTTTTAATGAGTTTTAAGTTTCGTCAATGATGAAGAGAAAATATCGGTTGAAGATTGTACACTTTCAGGCGTTTAACACATGCATAAGATCTGTTGACGTCAATTCACTTAGATATAAAAATGGTATTTCACGAACAAAACAGAAAAAACAGTTTATACATTTTCTTATTATAAGACTAATTGATGATGAGATTAGAAATTAATTATCCTTCTTTCTGGATAATCGTTTTTAATTTCAAGGAGATAGGATCAAATTTCATTATCTATAAGATTTCTTTAAGTGATTCAGAGGCTGACCTTGCTCCGATTTTTTTCCAAGTATATAGTAGATTAGTCTGTTACATCACTTTCCACCAAAAAAAATTAAAAAGTAATCCTGCCATGGAGCAAATTTTTGTTATTTCTTTTTTCATTACTTTGCCTAATATTTCAATATTTTTGTTATGTTTTTATATCCTATAATAATTATTCGATCATGAGAAATCATTAAAAAATAAAGAAATCAGAAAAAATTATGAAAATAAAGTAAGAACATTTACTTTATTCCATGATTACTGTGTAATTTTATTGTCGAATGCATTATTTTTTATACTATTTCCGCATAGAAAAGCACGAATAGCTACGTTTTAGTGAGCTTTGTGAGTTGCTAATTTTTCCCATGGTGCAATGAGAACTTTCATTAATCTTTGAATCATCTTGTCTTCAAACGTTTTCCATAGAAATACTTTGTAATTAAAAAGAAACATCCAGGGCCGCCATCTAATGATCTTTGATTTTAGTCAGTCAGTCTTCTAGAAGAATGCACCTTATTACATATATCTATAGTACAAATGATTGGTCAGATATATGGATCAATAAGGTAATGATGGTCGAACTGTTTCTTCTCTTCATCAGGTTAGTCATCTTAATCTCTTATTTTTTTTATAATTTTTTGCATATTTTATAATTTTCTGGAACTTTTCCTATTGAAATCATAAAGCCTAAAACAAAAATTATTTTGAGAAATCTTTCAGCTACCCACTTGTTTTTCTTTGCATTTATCTGCTCTTCTATACAAAACAATATCATCCAAATCTCGGAGTAATGATGAAACATCTCTTCGTTCAATACCCTTTCCAAATGGCTGCTCGAATAATTCTTATCATCAAAATGCTAACAACTAATGAGGGTAAAAATAAACAGACAACGACATTTTTTAGAAGCTGTAAAAATAGATATTGTATTCATGGTTTGTAGTTGTATTCGCTGTTACCTCATATTTATCGCCTTCTACTTTGCCCTCTTTGCGATGATTGAAAGAACTTTTGCAACAATTTACCTGAAGGATTATGAAAGCAATCAAAAACGGCATATTGGCTTTCTTCTGACATTTTTACTATATATTGTCAGCTATATAACCGCTACTGCCTTTGTTTTTGGTGAGTTCTTATAAAAAAAAGGTACCTTTGCCTTTGAAAAATTAACAAGGTAGTGTTGAAAAGCGACGACTTACAATTATTGAAAATCAAACTTTTCAGAGATCATTCCTCTCTATTCGATTCTCATTTCCTTCATTGTTTGCAATATCATAGCATTCTTAGTATGTTTTTTTTTCAAAATTATATATCCTTTAGATTTGCCATCTAAATGCCAAATTAAATAAAAAAAAATACGAGCAGGTTTTTTTTTGCCAATCATCTGTCAGTCATTACAATTTGAGCGAACGATATCAACTAGCTGAGAATCTGGCTGTCGCAACAGTTCGTTACTATCTAAAAGAAATTAAAAAAACCTAGCTATTCAAAAAAGGAATAGTCCTCTTCATATTTTTCTCAATCGTCTGTTGTTCTTTTCTCTTCGCGGAAGAAATAGACGACAATATCCACCTTCGCAATTGGTTACATATTTCTTTCAACATTTCGGCCGTATTGTAGGACCTACGAAGAACAAATATGATTTTCAGATACGGAATTCTCGTCCCTCTTGCACTTTTTCATTATAATGAAGAATGGCGAAGCGGAACTAAAAAATTGTTAACTAAGTTATGTAGGAATCAAATAATACCTGAAAATAATTCGGCAGAAAAAGCTGCCGTCAAGGCTGTGAGTTCCAGCACCTTTTTTAAATACAAATAGAAAAAATCTATCAGAAAAATCTCATTAATAGAAACACAAATAAATGATTTATCATAACACTTTGCAACAAAACACCAAAAGGAATATGAAAAAATATCAAGAATAAATTAAACATAACATCGTACTGAATATTTCCAAACAAAAAATCGTAAATTTTCCAATAGAACCCCCTGAATGCTAGTTTTCAATATCTGTGTGGGACAGAGTTCTATTAGAGAGGGTAGTTGTATTTTTTTATCGATCTCTCAAAGGGGGCTTTATTAGGAGAGGGGGTTTGATTGGAGAATTTACGGTACTTTATTTTTGAAAGATTATCGTAATAGAAAAGTACTAATAAGCTTTTTGGTATTACTTTTTTCTTTCGCACATGACAAAAAAATATTTCAGCAACAAACAACTCAACGATACTTCGATCAGCTTGCCAAGGACTGGAATTTGCAATGATTTTTCCCATTTCTTCTATATTTATTCTTTTCACAGAATCACCACAAAGCAAAGAGAAATATTAATTTGTCAGAATAAATACCGGTAATAAAGAGATCACAAATTAGCTAATTTCTCATCAAACTCTTTCCTAATCGTGTCAGGTATTTTCGCATAGACTTCCTGTATTTTCTGTAGTCTCTCGGTCTCATCTATCCCTGGATTCGTCATCAATGCCGATACCTGAATTCGTTACAAGACATTCCAGTTACGTCAAAAAATCGGCAACCGGAGTGACCAGGTCAGAGTCCGGTTGTCACTCACATGGCAGTAATAGCTGACAAATAAACTGACCTTCTGGAACTGGACTTGCGCATCTGGTGACATCGAGTCGACCAGTTGATGGACTTTTTGTCGTTTCGTCTCTGCTTCGTTCTGTGTAGCGCGGCCATAGGAGGCAAAAATATTCTAGAAATCATAAAAAAGGTAAAATTAATAGGTACCTGGCTATTAGTGTCCATCGTCCTGACGAATTCTTCTATTTTCGATTGTTTTTCTCCCGGCGACCATATTGGATTCTGAACTATAGCGTAGAACTAAACAAATCCTCGTTTAAACGTTCAAAATAGCCCCACCTGGTCCAATTGTTGTGCAGTAGCTGTTCTCATGAAAGGAGGAATGATCCTAGTCGGCTGAAGAGACGAGACCTAGAATCCTATCCAGTCTTTCTAACTCCTTTTTACCGGCTTTTCTACATCATTCGCCACGGAATCTGCTTGAAATTGACCGAATCTTCCTCCAGGATTCATTATGTTCATTGTTGAAGGATACCCAGATGGACCCATTCCCATAGAGCCTCCAGACATCATGGGATATGAAGACATTCCCATAGAAGATGGCGTTTGAGGGCCCATTTGATAACCTGGAATCCTCTTTGTAAATCTATCTGCAACAATCCGGTTCTGTTTTTTATCTATTATTCGAGGTTAAACTCACCATAGCCTTGGATTAGTGGGGAGCCGAATCGAGAGTTTTCGCCAGAGAACGATTGGGATGGTTGGGGAGGGTAAAAATCTGAATTTTTTTCAATTCAAGGATTAGACGTTATAAATTTGGTCGATATTTGCACCTTCTCTTTATTATTTTACAAAGTTTACATTTTTTCTTCCGATATTCAGCATCTGCAGAAAAAATTATACTTAGACAAATATAAAGCATTAAAAATCATATGAGACTTAAAACGAAAATAATGCAAAATTTTGGTAAATACTGACTGATACCAAAATTCTATATCGTCCAGGCCTAGAAGAGTAAAAAGTCGTTAGATTTACCTCCAAGACCATATGGAGAGCTAGGAAATCCCATTTGGCCCATGCCGAATCCACCTCCACCCGCTCCTTGAGGAGGATAGGGAGATTGATAGCTGCCTCCACCTTGATATCCTCCTCCCATGATCCCCCATTGCTGTCCATCAACAAGAAATATAGAGAGAAGAAGACTGAGACAGAACATGAGGAACATGAACCAGAGTGTCCGCTGCGTTCTCTTTTATCCAAGGGGGAGGGTACTTCAGGCCAATTAGAGCCTGCCAAAACACGACCGGTCGTCCCTCCCATCCTCTTCTCGGCTTAGCCAGCCAGCAGGTTAGCGATATTTTTTCGCTACGTGACGAGTGACCATAGGAGGTGGAGGGGAAGAAGCAGGGGATTAATGTTGCCCTTTGTTGACCGACGGGGAGGCTCGAGACTAGTCTCGGTGTGTTAATTCGTATCGCTTACTCGTTGTATACTGTTTCAAATGCGAATTCTCTTTCTTTTCTTCCCTTTAGCTAGCTCAAATATCATCAAGATTTTCAATTTGGATGAGGTAGAGGCTCTTCTTCCTTCTTCATATCTTCTTTCAGGTTTCCTTGGATCCTCCTCCTAAGCCACACTTTCTCATAAACGCTACTCATCAAGTCATTGAACAGTTCATGGGAATTTATAGAACTCCAGGCATCACATCATTGAGAAAGGTTAGAAGGATTTTTGTTTGGAAAAATACATTCAGGTGACAGAACTAGATGTCTTGATAGGAACTTTGAGGGCTGAAGTTCAGCAATCCTATCAAGCATACAAAGCCGAAGCGATTCTTCTGAAGCTAGGGCAGGATGAAAGGATGCAGGAGGTCGCAGAGAAGGTGATTCTTATATTTTCCTATCCTGTCGTTTCTTCTTAGATTATGACGCAGATTTCAAATTTCTCGACCCTGATTCATAGAAAGCTTAAAAAATGGGCCTTTGATGGGTCTTGTAGTAGAAATTTAACTATTTATGTTATACTTTTCTCACGTACCAAGTTACAATTTCAGTTAGTCCAGTAACGTCTCTAGATTGCTCCTAGAAAAATCTTTATTGTATGAAGAACAGAGTGAAAGACTTCAAATAAGATGAGTATCCAAAGCAAAAGTGTAAAATGATAAAATGATCCATTGAATCTTCCCACAATATCCATAACATCGCTCTCTGCTCACCAAAAATTTAAAAAAAATCTTTGAAAGCCATTGATGAGGCTATAAATATCAAAGTTATTTTCAATTGATAGTTGTCTACTTTTATGTATGCTCTATTATTATGCTTCCATGTTTTCATTGAATGAGAAAATGTCAATTCGGTTCAACCAGCTCACTACGAAGTATGTGTCTTAGGATAACTTAAGACGCTGAATTCGAATTTCTTTGCATCTGAATGCCTAGAAAATCTGAGACGTTGTGCTGAAATTGATAAAAGTTCTAACTGTGAAGATTTCGGGCTAGTCTTGTTATCATAGTCGCCCTTATGATTCTATAATGTTTATGAGCCTATTTCATCCCACTATACCACTCATTATTTTCTTTTTTAGTCAACTCTGACTGTTCAACGAGCTTGCAACCTGTCGTAAAATTTAATCCACTTTTACGATAACAACAGCCATTTCAGGCCCATTACACAATGGCTCATTTGGAGGCGATGAAAAACAGTCGAACTATTGGGGCGAATGAGAGAAAAGCCAGGACGGAGTTGGTTTTCACCGAATTTACAGAGTTTATGGTTTACCCTTTAACAGTCCTAAAAAATTAATTTTAGGTTGGAGCAGTCACGGACGAGGTGAGCAACGCTCTTCATTCTACGATGAAACAAATTCTTCGAGCAATTCTTTTTACTGAAAAAATGTCACAGAAATAAACAAAAAATTCATTGTATTTACAAAAAAGAACTACACGAAGCGATAGCCCGAATGAAGAATGAATCTATTAAAGCTTTCTCATCTCTAGGAGGAGACTCTTCACCGGGTAGCGATTAATATAAAATATTATGATTCGTTGTAATACTATGAGGATGGTTGTTCGTATATTTTCACTCCTTCTTCACCACAGATGAGTCGGCTTCCTGTGACGGACACGACGAACCTTCGAATGACGGAATCGCATGGGTTTGAAGTCGATGAGAATCTCGTTGTCGTCGTTCTAAACAGGATCTTATCAGGAGAAAAAGATCAGCAAAGGAGCACATAAAGAAGCTTAATAGCGAGCAGATTAACCGTCACAACTGTCAATCATTAAAGATTAAGAAAGATCAATCATTAAAGATTGAGGAAACTTAATCGTCCGATAGTTTTATGTTCAAACTACAAGCCCTTGGATGGCCATAATTGTGTAGTTAAAAGAGAAATAACATTCCATTGTTTTTACCTGTAAATTATTTCAATTATTATATTTTATATTTTTTTCCAATTAAAATAATTCAGAAGTGATTAGATATAAATGATTTTTAACCCTAATGCAGTAGAGTACATACCCCCCTCCCCCCATTTTTTTCATTTTTACAGATGAACCTTTTTTTTTATTCTCTATGATTACCTAGCACTCCCCCTCATCGTATGACTTACCTCTGGCTCAGAATATCGGTTAGGACAGCGATTGGGACGAATGCAATGACCACTGGGACTTCGAACAAAACCTTCATTACAGAGGCATCGAGGAAAATAGCATTTCGGATTGTTTGAGTCGTGGAAGCAGTTCGGTGGACTATTTTTCATTACCCTCATTATTTTCCAATTTTACCTGTACATATTGTCACAGCTCTTGTCACAGTGTCTCTCCTGACCACAAAGCACATGATGTTCATGCTGGGTACAGTACCCCGGCTGTTCCTCATTTCTCTGTGGATAGTGGGGAATTTGACGATGAATTCGCTGAAAAATTTCTTTCATTTATCAATAGCCTGATCCAATAACAGACCGTAAACTAATAAAATCTTATCTACTTTATTTTCAGCAACACTTACCCTGGTCTGATTGAAATGTCGGCGTTGGTGATGATGGTGATTATGACCGTTTCGAGTCGGGACCATTTGGACCAGAGCAAAAAGGACACAAATGACTAGAAGGAAAAGCAATTGTCGCATCTGAAATGTTATTGTTTGAGTTGTTTTGGATTAAAGATTTTTTTTAAGAAAGTGAGGAAATTCAAGTTTTTGATCATATCAGATTACCCGTCCAAATGACTGACAGAACAAGAGAATCCGAGAGAGCCGCATGAGAGGACAATAAATGCCACTGACCGGCGTTATCTAAAAAGCAGGGAAAGGAAGTTAGAGGCAATTTACGAGACACATGAGAATTGGACCCAGAAAGATCAAGAAAGAAAGAATACTGTAGGGGAGAAGGCGTGGAAATTAAAAACAATCTACTACCTATTTAATTACAACAATTTGTTATGCTTATAGAATACCCGCGGTGAAGGGGACAGACTGAAATGGATAATGTTTACTCTCTTCCCTGCAAACTTGGCCATGGATTCACCTCTCTTAAAAAAAGCTGTTTGACCTTCACAGCACAATCTCAAACGAAAATAGAAGTTTTAAGGGAGATCTGTTTGAAATTAGGGAGGAGAGACATAGCAGCTGTTGTGTTGAAAAGGATACCTTTCAACTTTCTCCCGGGAGATCCCTTTGACCCGGCATGGAGGTGTAAAAATATAAAGAATTGTTTGACGAAAATGACCATTGTTCCAGTGAATAAAGACGGAAGTTTGAAAGACCAATAGAAAATTTGAAACCTGTCACTTTTTTCAAAGGGAAAGGTGGTGATTCTCTTTCTCTGCAGGTGAATGCAAATATAAAGTTTGCTCTGGGCAAATTGCCTCCAAGGGGGTAAAGAAAGTAAGACTATCACATCACAAAATGCCTTAAAGGCCTTTCGAAATAGAACTGATGACTGTATTAGCAGTCTAAAAGTCCTCCTAGAGCTGGTTTTACAAATTTTTACATTCATTTTTGATTCACTTTCTTCTTGCTGCAAACTCTCGTGCAGCCACATGTGACAGGTTTCAAACTACAAGAAAGATTTGAGATGCTAAAAGAGGTGCAATTTCCTAACAAAATATTACCTTACCACCTACAATACTAGTAACTTTTGTTGTGGCAAAAGATTTTTGTTTTTTTATTGAATTTTATGGATTCTTTGGATTTTGTTTTCAAAGAACTAAAGCTTGTTCATTTCCTTTCAAAGCAATTTGGGAAGACTAAAAAGAAAGAAAACAGTAAACGAAAATAATCAGGAGTCAGATGCCCAGCTTATAGGTAGTGTCGTTGCCTGCCTTTTATCTAAATCTGCTAAAAAGCAACTCCTAGAAAAACGATTATGGAATTCACCATATTGACATCTGAATCGGATTAAGATAGCCCATCTTCTTTCTCTAACCTCAAAGAGAATCAAAGTATGGTCAGAAATTGATGAAAAAAGTCCAAATGGAATGCGGCAGTTGACCATGATAAGGTAGCGGTTTCACGCAATTACCCTTGTTTTCTCAAAGACTTAAAGAAGCGGGAAAAATATGATAAAAATAGAGATAGAAGGGAAGTGACGACAATAGGAAAGCAGGCTATGCTTATCGGGTCAAATGAGTAGACCTCCTATTAGTGCTTTATATCGCTGACTGAGTCAGACTCTTGTCGCGAAGTAGAGAGAAGATGGGAACAATTTTTATCAAGAGGTAGAACAGTCTAAAAGGAGGCAATAGAATGGAAAGAAGTATGAAATAAGATGAAAAAATAAATAAATAAAAGTCGTTCTTTTGAGTACACTTTTTTTAATTTGTGAAAACCCCAAGTATGTTACAGATGACTAGACAACAAATGAAAAGAACAATTGTTAAACAGTCCGAGAGTGTTAGAGAGTTCCCTAATCAGCAAATAGCGCGTGAAGAACAATCAGTTCAAGATCTCTTTGATCTAGCTATTTGTTCCTTAAACGAGATAATAAGACTAACCGGCAACTGCTGATGATTGGTCGAGAAATGATAGGGCAAGTTCGGATAGACCAGGGGGAATACTCGTGCTGTTAGGAGGTATCGTATGACTACGAGGGAGCCAGGAAGTTCTATTTACATGTCTGGAGGATTATAGTCATCAATACGGTCCTTTCCTCGAGTCTTGTTACAGACTTCGGTTTCAGAATCAGTTGCAAATTTATTATAGTCAGTTGATAAAAGGACAATGGGTGGTAAAAAGAAGACAAATGATGTGAAAAGATGGCCCAGGGGAGGAATGAAGAGAGAATGAGGAATGGCATAGACGACGTGTAATGATGTTGAAAGGAATGAAAGAGAGGCGATTCAAAACAGCTTAGAAACTAGAAAAAGATAAGGTGTCTATTACGGAAGAATATCATTTGGATAGTATATTGAGTTAGAAAAATATTTGAAGCAGATGTTCAGAGGGTTTCTTCTATTTCTTATCTAGAAGGCTACTGAATTCAAGCGATTTATCTTCAAAATAACATAGTTAAAGAAATATAGGATCATTTAAAGTTCTTTTAAACATATTGTAATAATGTAAATTGATTGAAAAATAATTGGTCATTGAATTATATTATATCTATAAGTATCTATATATATATGATTAATTTAAAAAAAAAGATGAAAGAAAGCAATAAAACGGAAATCTGTAAATGGGAATTTGAAGTAGGAAATATCTAATTTTTGAAAGAAATGTAGCAAGGAGACACGAAAAAGAGTAAGGTTCCCAATACCATTCAGGTACTTGTAGAAAGTATAATAATTCTCTAAAATAATCATTCTATTTTCATATTGACCTGGCAGATATCAGAATCAGCAATAGTTCAAAGTACAACTACTGATCAGTTTTTTCTTTTTCTTTTCTGATTCTAAAGCTCTCGATAGCAAGTTTTTCACATCTCACTATAAAGAGGACACTCTTCACGAAAACAAAACAAACGAAATGACACCCTATACTGAACGGTAACAAGTTTTCCGAACGGGCTGCTCATAAAACTGTCTGTCAAATAGAAAACTTTGCAGACAAAAAGGGATTAGAACAGTGCAACCCTGATAAGAGGAAAAAAAGAATACGGAACTTGGAATATACTTGAAAACAGGGCGGCCGGCTGCGTCACGAAAATCTAACACATACCGTTGAGTGACTAACAGACAAGACTGCTTCGAAGAATAAGGAAATAGACAGCTAATGGACTTCGAGGTCAAAACAACTAAGTTATAATTTATTGTGAGGGTTGTAAAAATTCGTAATTGAAATGCTTTAAAAGATGATCTATAGAATATTAATAAATCTTTTTTGAATTTCACTTGTCTTGCTCCCAGAGGGCTCGGTGATAATTAAAAATAATTGTTTAATCAAAAAGCAGTTGTGGTTCCTTGATTCCTGGATCAAAAAATATATTATCCAGTCTGGCTCATATTAATTGCAACTCCAAAAAACCACGAAACACCGACAAAGACACGCCTTTTTTCTATTTGTGTGAATTGAATTGTCAGTTATCAGCAGCTCCCTCTGCTTATCGCTACTGGACGCGCATTCTCAAAATTCTCTTTTGTCGACGTCATGGTGACTATTTGTAACCGGATGGAGACTCTAACTAAAAGACTAATGTGTCATTTGGAGGAAAAGTTGAAAGCAATTGAAGGCAGCGGAAAGAAAGAGGTACAGTAAGACAAAAATAAGAAGATAAGAGAAGAGATAGGGAACGCGACTAAAGGTTCAAAGCAGATGTTTCGAGGGGAACATTTAGTCAGGCGGAAGATCTACAGGCAGGAGAAGAACAGATGCGACGCCCGGAAATAACTAACAGCCACTCTCATTAAAACTTTTGAAAGTTCGATGGCGACCTCCACTCGAGTGAGAGAAGAAACCAACAGAAACCAGTTTACTCTATCGGCTATTATTTTATGCTTTTTGACAATTCGATTAGCCATTTCGGGACAGATAGGGACAGGATCCCATATTGAAACAAAGTTTTTTTTGTCTAAAATTCAAACCAGCCAAATGTTTAACTCATGTATCAGTCATAATTCTGTAGTCTAATGTGCCAAGATAGGCAGTTGGTGTCCTGTCAAGACGGATTCTTCTGACATTCTTGCTATCATTCTCCCTCCTCAATGTCGACCAATTACTCGTCTCCTTCTCTTGTTACAGAAGTTTGCAACTGGGCGAGAATAATGACTCGAGAGCAGTATTGTGGCTGTTCCAACCATTCGGAGTCCATTTTGCTGCCATTGTCGTCTCGTTCTACCCGAAGTTATATCCCCGAACGATTAAAGACCTTCGTCGTTTTCATCATCTTCCTCCTTACTATTCTCCTTAATCATCTCGTTCTCGCCATCATCTCTGATATTATCAGTCGTGAACCGCTGCCGGATCTGATGCATTCGATCGTCGCCCAGACGGAAATCACCCGACGAATGGCGGATTGGTTCGCCTTTACTGGCTCTTTGGGGACTTTTATCCTCTGCTGTATTTTTCATCGATATCGATGGATCGTAGCGAGACGTCTCTTCTACATTGGGTCGATGCTTTTTCTCATGCGAGCTGTCAGTATTTGTGTCACACAGATCCCGGCTAGTTATGAGGACAATACAAGACTCTGTGTCGAACCCTCCGACGATCCGGAGCCTAGCTATACCAGGACTTTACATAACTTTGCCAGAGTCTTCCTCACGGTTAGTTGTTGACAGAAAATCCTGAAAGGAAAAAAAGGAAAAATTTACTGTCTATTGTTTCTAAAAACTTCTACCCATTGCACACCACGTTAAACACTAGGTAGGATAAATTTCTTCTTCCAGAAAACAAACCCATTTTTTGAATCAATTTTTCAGGAAGGGCCTATCTCTATAACCTTTGTACGTGTTATTTTTATATTTTCAGATGGGTTTGCAAGTGACGGACTCGTCGAATCGTCTCTTTTGCGGTGATATGCTTTTTTCTGGCCACACGACTACTATCTCCGTTTGTTGTTTCTTTCTCAACTATTACATGCCTCATTCTCTTTGGCCTGTCAAATTCTTTCTCGTCTGCTGTTGTCTGATAGCCATGTCATGTCTCATTGCTAGTCGAGCACATTATACTGTCGACGTTATAATGGGGTACTGGATTAGTAGCATCGTCTTCAGCATCTATCATGCCTTCTGCGAAATTCCACACGATGTCCGACCACGAACGAGAGCCTTTCGTCGACTATTAATCTTCTGGACGATGTATGAGACGGAGAATAAGGTGCCGGCTGGGCGATTGCCAAATCAACTGCAATGGCCATTATCATGGCCAATGAGCATCGTCCAAGGAGTGGATAATTTTAACGAACAGTCAGAAGGAACGTATGCTGGTCGTATCGCCCGATGGCTGGCAAATCATCGCATTAAACTGCATATGTAAATGCAGAAATGATAATAATAATACATGTGAAATTCATTGTTTATTTTGGAAAAGAATAGAAATCTAGGAATGGGGGAGAAGAAAAAGAAGAGGAGAATTAAAGCAATATTTTTGATAAACGACGTCCCGTCATCACTAGAAATACACCGAAGAGAATGATTTTTCGATTTGGCAAGAGAGATCCGAGGAATGGAGAGTCCACGGCAGAGATATAAGGCAAGCCAGAAGAAGACCCGGGGGAAGATAGAGAAGGAGAGAAAAGACAGGGGGCTGTTACAAATACTCCTCCTCGTCGTCGTGCTCTTGAATTGTACACATGTCGAATTGCTCCTGAAAATTAAAAATATAGATAAGATATTAAGGAAATGACACAATAAACATAGCAACAACAACATTGAATAGTCGCCATGCCTTTTTTCTGTGAAATCTTTTTCAAAAACGATGAAAAAATATGTAAACAATGTTAGTCTCAAGTCATTCTGTAGTTAAACAGATGTTTTTGTTTTTAATTTTTCTATATTTTTGGCATTTCTATACATGAATATGTTTAATCAGTTTTAAACCAGTATCTAGTTTAAAATTTAAAAAAAGGATTGCCCTATTTTGCACAAACCCCGCTCGGCTTTTCAATTGAACCACAAGGGCACTTGATTCACAACATCAAAGATTAATGAAGAAGTAGAGGACCTATCCCTGCTTTTAATAAAACGAGACAACAAAGGGCACGACAGACATTGTCAGCTGCCATTGAATTATATTTTTTGTGTCAACCAGTGGGTTAGTAGCTGAACAATGTCTCACCGAAAAAATGACGAATGGAGGAAGATAGAGGAAGGGCTACACAATTGACAGCTTCACTGAAACGTGCGAGTGAAAGAAGGAAGAAGTAGAAAAAGAGGGGAAGCACCACGACAGAGGGCTATCCTAGAAAAGAATGGACTCACCTCTACTTCTGAATCGAGGGAGGAACTGCATTTTCGATTATCCGGACTCTCGGAAGCAGAACTCTCCTCCTCTATCACACCATTTCCCAGACCCGCAACTGGAAAAAAAAATATTCATTTTGGGTTCATTTTTAGTTTTTAACTAATTTTGTTACTAAATTTTCACTTTTTATATAGGAATTTTTTTTTGATTGATGGTCATATAGTTAGATTTTTCATTGGGCAATTATTAAAAAATTAAAATGAAATACTGATAGAGAAAGGTAAAGGAAATACCTGAACTGGCGCTGGAGTTGTCGATCTCATGAAGCCATTTCTGATGATTATGCTTCAGATTTATCATCATCTCCGGCTCTACCAAACCCGGAAGAACTGGCAGGAGACCGGCCTTCAATTTGATAAAAATACTTTTTTAAAACACTACTCACCTCATTCATAGCTACAGCCAATGGACTAACAACATGAGCAATGAAGGAATCCTGCAGTTTAGCTACTTGTGGATCTATTCTATCCATATATGGAGTAATAGACATTGCTCTTTTCTTTTCTTCATCGCCTTGAAGATAGAATTCTTCACAGATTCGATCAGTCCATTGACGATGAAGAGCGAAAGGTTTACAAGGACTATTGATGTCAGCCATTTTTACAACCATTTTAGAAATTAGAAGACGGTCAGATTCATTGCTCAGCTCCATATCTGACGTCTTTTCATTGAATGTCATAATTATTTCGAAATGTTGTTTCAAATCGGTAGCCAGGATATATTCAAGGACCAGGTACCTAGACGAATTGAATATTTTTTTTGAAAAAAAATCTACCTGAATCGTTTTGTCTCTGCAGCATCTAATACATCAATGAAGTTATATTCCGGAGTCTGAAGCAGTTTCCAACTCTCCGCCGCGTGATGATTTTCCAATACGCTTCGATCATTGTATAATATTGCTTTCCGATCCTCCACAGCTACTAGGAAAGCATTCGTCCTTCCCGGATGATCATAGTCATGCATCGCAGCAGCCGTGAAAAGAGCCATCAACTCCAGAGTGCTCATCGAAGCGGAAATGCTCTGAGCTGGCTGGAGAGGTTGAGGAAGAAGGGAATCGGGAGAAGCACTGGCTCCAAATTGAGGACGAATGGCATGACAGGTGAGGTAATAACAACCATGAAGGACATCGGCAGCGTGGATTCGATTGTGGTCTAGAATTTTAGAAGTAAATATATATATCTCAGTGGAATTGTGAAGTTGACCCTTTGTAAACATGGTGCTTTGCACTGCGCCAAGCGTCATCAAATATTGTTTTGACGAGGGAGATATGATAGATTTGGGTTTTAAAAAAACATAAAGTGCCTCCACCCTCATATTTTTCCTCCTGTCAAGTTTCCACCCTAAATAAAATCATCTGACTTACATGGAATTTCCCAGTATCCCTTCTCAAGTGCGTGGAAATAATTGAAGAATTTAATGGGTGACAACTTGAATATCCGGAACAGATCAGTCTGCTTGAAGACTTTGTAAGTCAACTGAAAATCACGATTCTTATCTATTTTCATATGTGTTGATAATTATTTATATGTTCAATTTTAGCAATGGAAATAAAACACCTGAACAAAAATTTTTTTGTTATTTTATTATTTATTTATAAGAGGAAAAAACTTACTCTGGAGAGTACAGTGACCGGATGGAATCGAGCCATATCAAAAATGGGAAGATTCCAATCCGCCACCATAGAGAGATCCGTGTCATGATCGAGTTCTTTCGTGTCATACTTGACCCCATCGTAGACGGTGACGACCGTGTCGACCAGGCTTCCGCTTTCCTTTCGACTGGCTGAGGCCTTCTTGATGACAGGAGATTCGCACGAGGCCGATGTGCCGGGAGCACTGGCGGTGACACATTCACGATCCGAAGACGGCGAGGATTCAGGTTTCCAATAACTGAAAAACAGAATTAAATTGAGAAAAAGAAGGCCGCCTCGGACCTGGCGAAAGCCTCAATAGGATTGGGAATTTTTGCGAGATCCCTCTGCGCTCCAGTAAATTTTTTGACGATATAAACGCCGAAGGGTTGTATCTCCTTCCCGGGCTTCGGCTCCTTGCATTTCTCGTCGTCGCCCGATTGCATTACATGCCTACAAGGAGGAGAATCGGAGGAGGAAGAAGAAAATAGAGCATTAAGTGGTCAGAGAACACAAAGCGAATACAATTAGGAGAAAGAGAGAGAGAGAGAGGAGACGCCGTTACTCATGTATGTATAGAGTCAAAGATTATATAGGGGAGATATTTTTGGATAGGGAAATTATAGACAATAAAACCATCTAAGAACACTCAATAAGGGGAGCTGCAAAATTATACTATTCAATTAATATTTGCTGTATTTTTTCTTGCTGTTATGCTCTATTGAATGATCAACATCCTTTGACGTAAGAAAGATAAAAATAAATCCTTCTTTGGATGCAACTTTTTCTATGATACCTTCGTGCAAAAATCTGGAAAACCCGTAATCTTCACAAATGTATTTCTCATTATATGCAATTTTTTATACCAATTTGTTGGTATGTTTCGATAATAGTCAGATTGATGAATAAATAGAGAAAATTAAAAGGAAAATCACTACTTTTCTGCAAAAGTTGAGTACAAGCCATCTTACTCTTATAAACTGTTTTTCTTTAATTATTAGACTTTATTTGAAAAAAAAATCGGATGTTGAATAAATAAATATGAAGAGAAAGATGATAGACCAAAAAAGAGTGAATGCATTGGGCCTTCTCCCGCCTGTTTCCCTACTGCGTAGTCTGAATTTTTCATCGGAGCCGTCGATTGGCCTCCGATGCTTCCTAACATTCGCAAACTTAATGAATCGCCTCACCAAAAAATGGAAAGAGATGAAGTTTTCAGCTGCCAACCCCATGGCTGACTAATTGTACTAATTAGTTTGGAAGAGGCAGGAGAAGCAATTGATTGGGGCCTGACGACGGCCGTGTGATTCCTTTTGACAAAGGGTCTCCCCCCAGCATCGACGTGATAGATTATCCGACTAATCAGATTAGGAAAGAACTTCCTTCGTTGCCTCTCTTCAATGAATTCGATTACCACGAAAAGAGAGAGAGAGAGAAAAATGAAGAAAAGAAGGAGGAACATGCATTATTTACGGATCAGAGAAGAAGGATAGAGGGGCGGGAAACGTGGCGTGAAATGGCCAACCGTTCGCAACATTTGAATACTCAAGGACCCAATTTCTTTAGCTGAAAGTTTACAAGCAGTCTTTGTCTCGAATTTGTATAAAAAAAGTTGTAGACTTAGACTCAACTACATTTTGATAAATTCTCTTGTCTTCTTAATTATTTTATAATTGAATTCAGCATGTAATAATTTTTCTTTTGATCATAAAAACAGGTGGAAAGAACTACATGAATAACATTGAAGATAATGCGTTAATGAATTGAAAGTTAAAATTTCCTTGTTGAACTCGATTAATTCGATTTTAGCAACAGAAATCAGTCAATAGTCAGTTAATAAAAGATAAAAAAATTTTTTTTTTAATTTTCGTTATTTTATTATATCAATTTTATGGAAAAAAAAATAGCGACCTTCTATGCAAAATGGCTAAAATGAAATCTATTGAAGACTTTAAACTCAAAAGAAGCCCGTCTATATTGCTGCTTTATAATCTGGCATTATTACTGTGGGAATCAAGCAATCTCTCTAAAGAAAACACATTGAAATTAACGGAAGAAGGTGGGAAGCTGTCAGTCACCCCTTCCCCTTTTCTCTTTTCTCACGTCAACAAGAGAGACGATGAAGAGATCTATTCTCTCCGATTTCAAAGGGGAGAGAAGGAGAGGAGGAGGAGAAATATGAATTCTGCGGCAGCTGGCCACGAGTACAATCAGAGCGGAGGGCGAAAACAAGCCACACGAGAGGGGTTCTCTCACACCGCGAGGAGAGGAAGAAAATGCAATAATCGTCTCATAATTTTTTGATTAATTGCTCCAGTAAAGATAGGGGGAGGCTTTCCGACTCATAAAGACAGCGATGAAGAAAAGAGAAATGCATCGAATATGAGCTCATTGATTCGTACACCGAACGGAGGGGGGCCAGGAGCTATGAAAGTTGATCCGGACGCGTGAGAGGCGAGGAAAGAGACCTCGAGAACACTTTGGCAGCCGGCCAATTAGTCAGCGAAAAAGGTTGCTTGGGAGCTTACCTGCTAGATCTTGGACGCGATGGCTCAGCAGCAATAGTTGGAAGACCCGTCGCGGAGGTGACTGTCGAGAATGTTATATTCGATACGCGTGGCTTCGACGACTGAAAATTAGCTTGGTTATTCATTTTCTTTTTTTTAATAATCCCCAGAATGCTGAAGGCAACCAGCTTTTTTTGTTCGCTGTCTATTTCCTTGTCCCCGCCTTACAAGGGGTAAGTTTTCAGTACAGTTGACCTTTTGACATTTTTGCATGAATTACAGATAACTTAGAAATATGTTAATTGTTATCCATTTTATTTTTTATTCGAATTATATTTTTGTCATTATGAGTATATTTAAAAAATAAAAAAAGCACTAAAATCTGGATACTTCATAGATAAAAATGCAATGCTAGGCATTATTACGAATTGTTTTGGAAGGTCTAATTTTAAATGAATGTTGCTGTCTCAACCTTCTTACCAGTATAAACAATTATGAAAAGGTCAAAAGGCCTTCTTCAAGTCAAAATAGCCTAAAGTAGCTTGCAAAATAAATTGGATCGGAAAAAATAATATCTCAACCTAGACAGTTTTTAGTAACTTGTGCCAGCCATTTAATTTTTGACCTTTGAGTGGACTTTTTTTATTTAAACAGGCGTGGTATCACCTGCTTAAGTACAAAACGGAATTTTTTAGATTGATTGATGAATCTCGAATTCATTTTCTCATCGAACCGAAAATCCATCTAGAGTACCTTTAATTTTTTAGCAACCGATATAGAAAAAACAACAGTAAAAATAAAAATAATTTGGGAAAAATGATTTTTCATTTTAAAAAAACCGCAGAAATTTAGGAGCAATTCTAACCTCTGGCTGCGTATGTTGTGAAGATGAAGGCGGTGGAAATCCCATAGAACTCCCTAGAGACACCATAAGCATTGTATAATTTCTAGAAGAAGAAGAGTAAAAGACTCTATCTAACAGTTTGGATATACAAGAAAGTCATTTACTACGTCACGAGGAAAGAAAGAAAACGGACAATAAAGCGTGACCGGGGCGGTATGGGGACAAATGGGAAGAGAGGGAATAATAGGCGACCGGGAGAGCAGACAGTGCAAACAGGGCGAAGCCACGGACACCCCGGAGGGGTCGGAGGGGCACTTGGATTCAGAAAAGCCGGTTATGCTGATTCGGAGGGACTTTAGTCTTTAAGAAATATTTCAATTTGCATCCCAGAAAAAATGATAAGAAAGGGGTTCTCCCGTCACTTGTAGATTTATAAGGAGAAAGTCATCAGGCTTAAGCTCATAGACCACTTGGCTGTTAGCAGAGTAGTGAGAAATATGTTTTCCCTTAGAATCAGACATGAAGGACTCATTACAAAAAATTATTACCTAACTTAAGCTATACAAAGTTTCAAAAAAAGTCATAAATCAAACAGAACATGATTTATAAAAAAAATACCGTCCAGTCTTACAGAATTTCCGGGATAACGAGTTATTTTCATTTCGCCAAGAAATTGTATGAATTGCTATATAGTCCAATTCGAACAGAACATGATATGAAATTCATTTAAGGGAATTGTTGCTACAAGAAAATAGATTTTTACAATTAAGTTTTGTGATTCGATAAAATGACAGAAGGCTCAAAATGTTGTGCTAGATCAAATTTTATGTGAACAATTTCCACTCGTTTATTTGTATAACGGTCGACTGATCCTTCCGGTCACAGACACATCCACCGCCCGTCTTGTAGTCTGTCGTGTGTGTAGAGTAAGAGTCAATAAAACCGGCTCTGATCCTTACACACGTGAAACGTCACCGAGAGCTCTGGATTGCCTTCATTTTGTAAGAGGAGAAGTGGATAATGAGGTGAAGACAAGTCAACATGTTTTTAAAAAGGTCGAGGGAATTTATTTTATTTTGACTTAAGAGTATATGGTACTTTTTGAAAGTGTTAGCTCAAGTAAAGGCTCTTAAAGGCTGGTTTATGCTCCTCTTGCTGTTTTTCCTTCTATTAAGATCTCTTAATAAGTCTAGACTTATCTAATGACACGCATAGAGCAGTCACAGAAATGAATCTTTCGTTTTCTTTGTCTATTCGTTTGACAGATGAAATTCCTATCCATTTACAGCCTAGTCAAACCAAGACCGAAAATTTCGAATTGACCTAGACGTTAATTCTCATCATCATTTGAACACCGTCATTTTTGCCAACCAAATTCTCATTTTCAACTTCCAAGATGTCTTTTCTATCTATCCCCAGCTACCTGTTTTCCATCGACGTCGAGACATGTCTGAATACAATTGTTAGCCTTCGAATCCAATCCGAAGACCTTTGCAAACTTCTTTTTATAAAACATAGCGGCATAGATGAGATTATCCAAGTGACGTTGATCCTCGACCATTTCTTCAAAATGTATATTTCGATGGATAAGAGTAAGAAAGAGAAAAAGGTTATATTTCAAGTATCCTTCAAATATTTCAAGGATATAATGAAGTAAACGAAGTATTAATGACTGAATCAATAGACATTTCGTTTGAAAGAGAGCGCGTAAATCTGATCTGAGAACTCTGTCGGATTACTTGTGGCTGACTAGCCGCGAGCGAGAAGATCCTCCCGGCGATAGGATTAAGTAGCCGTGTTCCTTTTTGGGAAGATAGAGATGACAAGAATATAAGAGTAAAATAGAGTTTCGTACTTTTGCGATAAAAATTTTGGCTACCCCTCTGCATCAATTTTGACTTTTAAAACCTTAGATCAACAGAAGAAGTCTTAATAAAAATGTTTGAATACCTCCTTGGCTCTTCTTTTTCTAAATAAATGGCCTAACCGTTCACCTCCTAGTACCCGCGCATCCATCCCAAGAAAGTCATCAATTCCTACGTCATCTGTCGGAGAATGCAAATCTTGCTTTTGAAAACACACATGAGGGGGAAACACACGTTGAGTGAGTGGACGACGAATTGTTTATTTCCTCTGTTTCCAATATAAACTCATAGCTAAAAATGCTCACTGTTTTCAATAAAGACAGCCTGATGAACATAGATGACATGGGAAAACTTGTATTCTAATTAGTCTCAAATCTCATCCTAATCCGAAGGGAAGAAAGATTTTTGAGTTCACTTTAAACAGCGTCAGAACTAATTATCAGATTGCTCATTCTGGTGTGAATGAAGAATATTTTTTGAATAGAGAATCGCCTGAATTCAACCCCAAAGCAAGGCTGTTCGTTTGATTTCTTCATTCTTCCTTTTAATTAAACTTTCTTAATTGAACTCTCTCCCACCTTTTTGTCAACCATCCTCCAAATGGACGCCAGCCATCGAATTCTCTGCAAATTAATTTTGATAGATGGATGAAGAAGAGAAGAGTACATGAATATGAAAAGGCAATTAGTAGAAGAGACGAAAGAGAGGGGAGTGAGCTAATTGTCAATCCACCTACGAAGAGGGAGAGAGAAGGACGAAAGGAAGTGGCATAAAGTGGACGTGTTTACGAGACGACTAACCCCTCTGATTGGACTTTTGGCAGAAGAAGGAGCCGACTTATTTGTGTTCGCAGGTTTAATATATACTGAATGGACCGAAATCATAGCAATTTGAAGGGAGAATCGTCGGATCACAATAAAATCAACAATGGTCACAATTGCCAGCACAAGCTACATTGAATATTATTTTGACACTAACCATCGCTGTTGAGTTTTCCAATTTTCGATTGCTGTATTTTGTTTTAAGGCTTAGAAAAAAAATTTTTAAATGTAAATTACACCACCATTTCGTGCTACCATTTCGACGTCTCATTTTGAGGTACATTCCATCATGTAAAGAAATTTTTTAAGCAATCCGATGCAAAGTTTCAGTCCTGTAGATTGTAGACTCAATTAGAATTGTGGAAGTTTGTAGATCAAAAAGTGCTAGGTCAAAAATGCAAATACAAATTGAAGAATGAAAAATCAAATATGAGACGGACAAAAGACAAAATGTAATTCCCTAGAGAGTTATTAATTTTTCTTGACAGTTTATATTTAAAATTAGAGTGGATTTTCGTCTTTTTTTCCATACAAATTGAAAAAATAAGTAAACTTACAAGATGGAATCACCGTGTTTCTGTCTGGAGCATCAAAGATTACCGTCTTCGGGACATCCTCCTCTACGTGACTCGAGTAAAAATGCGATGTCGGCACGCGACGAAGATCTCCCATCAACGAGAAGAAGAGGGAAAAAAAATGTTCTCATCGAGACCCCGAGGGGATATTTGGGAAAAGATCATGAGTCAGCAGGGGGGGCGAGATAGAAGACGACTGATTAATGATTGCACTTTCTCTTAAAGGGAGGAAGATTTCGCTTCGTCGGAAATGAGAAGGAGCTCTTTCCGATTATGAAGATAATATCTTGAAAAGAGTGAAGGGATGCTTAATATCAGATGCGTAGTATAGCCACCAAGAAATGCAAATGGAAGGTACGGGCACTAATGAGGGCGGATTGAGGAAGGCGTCGACGAGAGAAAAAGAGGGTGCGAACCTTCCGATCGGTTTAGGGGAAACTCTGATCTATAGAAGTCAAATAGAGGATTAGTGTCTTCCCGATAAATATCGAGAAAGAGATGGATTTTTTAACCTGATAGGGAGCAACGACTAATATTCTTTGAAGGAAAGAAAATGCAAAAGATCCTATGTAAACCATGACTTATTGGGAGGAGCTTAGATTAATCCAGAAAATGAGCTGAGATTATATTAGTCTTCATGATATCATGAGCTTTTCAAAGTTCCAGAAAAATAGTGTCATGAAGTTAATCAGTTGCACTGAAAAAAAGCCATATGGGGCTTTAATTTAGAGATTTTTTTAAGTGTATTTTGGCTAAAAAAAACTAAAAGTTTTCGAGAATAAGAATTCCATTTTGTTTCGTGGTGTTATGGAATAGTTGTATAGACTCTAATTTATCAAGCTAGACAGTAACTCGAGATGCTTCTCTCCAAATGGAAAAAAAACTCATAATGATTGCTAAACATTTTCCAAGAATCCATCAATGCAACATAATGATTAGGTCATATCTAGGTCATTCTATGAATTTCCAACCTTTAGAATTCATTCTCAAAAATACGTGTCGAAAGTTTTTATCTTAATCATCTAATTGCCTTCGACAGCTCATTGATGTTGCATCTTTCAACCGAAACTAAAGTATTTGGATTTGCTTCTGCTGCTTAAAATGACTTCTAAGAAGTCACTTCACAGTCGACTGGAGAAACAGAAGAACTCACCGGAAGATAGACGAGCGAGACGTGAGAGCAATGAGGACAACACGAGCAGCGGAATTCCTGGCCACAGGCAGCACATTGTGCTAGAAGATGAACTTCTTTTAGACTACCCGCGCGGGATGGCCTCGTTCCAAAATCTCTGGAACTTCTCGTCGACTGATAAGAGAAATCTCTAGATGATCGAGAGCTGCCATAATCCCTAGACGATCGAGCGGAACCGTTTCTCATTGTCTCCCTTGAAGAATCTCGACTTGTCTGACGGTAAAATGTCGAAGCCAAATCGCTAGAACTTCGAGGTAACCGTCGCGGATCCATTGGCACTAGAAATATAAATGGATAAAAAAAGCAAACAAGAAATGAGATGAGAAAATAGTAATTATAATTCACACCTCGACCTTAAAATTATGGGAATTGAACCCGATAGAGGTCACAAGGAAGAAAAGGACAAATCGCAAATAATGAAGGGAATAGAGAAAGTTAGCAGAAGTATAAGCGCCAAGCAAAATTAATTTATCCAAAATTTGCTCTAAATGAAGGACGGCAAGACTAAAACATCATCGGAACATCCGTCAATAATAAATCAAAAGCGGATTGTGAATAGTCGTCTGATTAAGCCGACTTGTCATTCACACCGTGGCTATATCATCAAATTCTCAGGATAGCCACGTGTCGACAGACTTCTATCTCTCTTGATACGACAGCCTAATTGCAGCCGAAGCATTGGCTAATTGCAGGAGAAATATGAAAATGACTATGGATGGCAGGTTGTTATACTTTTAAACTGGTGAAGTTTATTAATGAGAAACGGATGTAGAAATAGGCTCTGGATTAGAAAAAACGAATAAATCGGTTGGGAAGGGGAGAAGAGAAGCCAGGAAATCCGAATATGTGCAGAAGGAAAAAGAAAAACGAGATTGGCCTCGTTAGAGAGACATTTTCTGAAGACCCCATGAATACGAGACAGACAGAAAACAGAAAAAGTTCCTTTTAATAATGAGAAAAGCTTTAAAGGACTGCACCTGCTGAGCAGTCATGGATACGTATACAAGTATCTTTTTCACAGAGCAATGAATATCTTCTTTCCGAAGCTAATACTCCATATGCAGTACATCGTTGCAATGAGATTTGGCTTTTTTTTATCCAAAATATTTTTTGGGAATAGAATAATAAACAGACTTTGCTTTTTTGTATAATCTTATTTTATTATTTGTTATATTTGTCTAACTGTAACTTTTTTGTATAGATTTTGAATATTACAAAGAAAAATACAAAAAGTATGTTTGATCTGATCATAGGTATTCTTCTCAAAATATGTTGCAACCTTATGTTTTCATCTATGGTTTATATGTTTAAACATTCTAGCTAATTAGCTAATTAACATTTTAATTCAGATTTTAAATTACCGAAAATGGCGTCATCTTTTTCTGTTGACAAATATCTCCATATGGTGTACGATATTTAATGCTCTTTGTACTTCATTCGGAAGCCTTGATTGTATTTTCCCCACGATAATCCATACATCACCCTCACTTCCGCGATTAATGGGGCTTCTTCATTTCTTTTAATCACTTGTTAGTTTCCCAATAGAAAAACAAAAGGGACTTGCATTGGAGACGACGAGCTGCTCTCCACTGTAGGGATCCTCGACGACACTGGGAAGACCAAAATCGTTATTACTAGTTAATAATAGAGGCTTAAAAGGACTTTAAACATAGAATAAGAGTAGCCTACTGGATGGGGAGTCAAAAGAGTGGCGACAGCTTTGATGCAGGACACGGCATGTGGCGAAAGGTCTTTACTGGCAAGTAGATCGGCTAGCATTCCCCTCGCTTCAGAGACGTTTGAAGTCGGAACCTGAAAAAAATGAAATCAGCTGTCTGTCGATTTAACAGCAGCAAAAGCAAAAGGGGAGAGATTGACCGCTGATCGGCGGAAATGCTCGTCCATCACACGAGACGGCGGAAAAACGAGCGATGACCGGAATTTGTGACACTCTTTCTTTGAAAGTTAAGGTATCAAAATCTTAAGAATTATGAAGAAAAGGGTCCATGACTATACGGAAAGGAAACATAAGAAGTTTGATGGGTTGTAAAAGCAAAAGTTATTCCAAGAATTGCACAAAAAAGGGGAGAGTAGCGTACTCTACGCTTTCTCTAGCCAACGGAAGTGTCTGCACACCGGTTCACGCCTGATACTCGGGGTCATTGGGTGTAGACAAAAGACGATAGTTAATAGTAACAGAATGAATTAGAATAAATATAAAGACGAGAGACGCGGATTTTTTTTTTGCGATCTCCGAATACCTACCACATTAGCCTTCGGAAGACAGAGACTGTTAGCCGGCAAACTTGTCCTTCTCTGTCTCATCGCTTCATGAAAAGTCCGCTGCATATGCCCGTCACTGAGTCCACTCCTACCGGAGGATAAGGCGGGTGGTGGTGGATGATGAAGACCTGAAAAAATCAAAGATAAGAAAGCAGACAACGCAAAAGGCGACGAAGGCGAAGATGATGGGATCGAATTAGACGCTTGACTGGAGACTGTCATCTTTCTCTTGACAAAATCGCCGAGGAATTCAACGCGAATGGCGCTGACCGGAAGTCACACATTCTGAGGAAGGATTGTCTTGAAGGGAATGAGAGGAGATAGGGTGTGAAAAAATGACCTAAGGAGGCGGCATGTGTGTACGGTGAGTCAGTTGGGTAGACGGGAAGAGAGGGGAGGAGACTGTCTAGACAGACTGGGGACATCTGAACAAAGTAGTACGCTGATATTTGGGATTTAATGATACATTCAACCTGTAAAACTGGAAGGATTTTTTTTTCTCAAGAATTTAAAATGCCTAGAAAATTCATGATACAGTACAGGGTTGAAGCAACATTGAAATCTCTTCAAAACCTTTAAAAATTCAAGGAGACTTCCTACTTTATGCTATTGCGTCTCAATCTCTCTCGAAACGGAAACCCTCCCGGAAAACAAGGCGTTTGTTTCACAAAAAGGAATTGTTCTCCCCTCCAATAAAATATAAAACTTACATTGGATAGCATCTCGCACAAGATCCAGACACATATTGTCGAGGAGGGGAAGGACGCTTCCCCTCTCCATGAGACTTTTATAGGTAGACCGACTTTCCGTGGGTGGCCGATGACTGTTCCATCTCTCAATCGGATTATCGACAGAAGAGGGACCAGAAAGCAAGAATTTGGAAAAATCGACGGGACCTTGTCGTCACTACCTGGAGAGGGAGATCAACAGCTGACTTTAACACTCTCACGCGAATGTTGAAAATATTGTGGCAGAGGAAGAGACAGCGAGATACTTTATGGGTTTTTGGAAGAGGTTGAAAAGTGATCAAGGAACGGGTCAACGATGTTTGTGTCATGATGGATTAACATTTTTATCGGACAAATAATCTATGAGAAAGAAATATTCTCTTCCTATAAAAATATTTCAATGGTTCGAGGTAAAATGACCTTGAAATGTCTTTGAAAGGATTTCATACATCCTTTCACATGTATCAGCTGAAATCCGGGAAGGTGTTTCATTTGAGACCTGGCCTGTCTAGCAAAAAAATTGTTTCTCTCTGTCACTCTCTTCAATGGTTTACATGAAGAGGCTCATCTCTAATGAATGGCAAGGAGATGGGAGAATCAATAGAGTATTGATGGTTTTGACCTATATACCTGAAAGATAGTCCCATTGAAGGGATAAAGATCAGAGGAACCACGTCAGTTATTGGATCTACCGAAATTCAACTAGGAAATCCATTAGTTAAGCCGCAAGGCGACACACCGGTAAATCAAATAATACCCGAATTTTTTGGCGGTTGGATGAAGATCACAAAACCCTTTCCAACATTCGAACTGCAATGGAGAAAGACGTTTTAAGTTGATTGGTTAGACGCTGACGAAAATTACCTTTATCAAAGTCCCGTCAAGATTTTATGGAAAATGATGTGAGATTATGGGAAGCTGGCTACAGTTAAGCTAAAGATATAATTGAGCCTGAATCATTTTGTTGTATTTAAAACGTTCTGACGTTAGTTTCATCTTTTTGTAGAAAATATATCTTAATTGATGATCGGAAGATCCATCTATACCTAATAATAGAGGTCGAGTTCTCATGTGAGAAGAAGAGCTCAAGACATGACATACGACGATTGGATAGACTATTATGGCTAAATGGCCTATCAACAATTCAACTATTAATAAACTTCAGGAGCTGCGCCCTAAAGGCTTTAAAGTACATTGTCCTTTATGTAAAATCAGAGAAGAAAGATGATATAAAAACATGTATCTGTTGTTGTGTCCCTCTGCCCTTGTTCTGTCTTCGATCAAAAACATACTTCTTTCTCTATTCATCCGTCGTCATAACTGATGGAAGATGTTTATAGATGAAAAGCATTACACCCAGGACTGGGTATAAACATTAAAATGAGTCTATTTCCATCGTATAATTTTTTCTCATATAAGTGCAAATTTTGAAGGAAAGAATACTATGTTAATTGAAACACTTATCAAGAAGAATGGAATAAGAGTACACAAGGAGACAA
Organism: Oscheius sp. DF5120; assembly: GCA_932521415.1. Classification (NCBI taxonomy): domain Eukaryota; kingdom Metazoa; phylum Nematoda; class Chromadorea; order Rhabditida; family Rhabditidae; genus Oscheius; species Oscheius sp. DF5120. Next base: position 6,400,506 of record OW051462.1, read on the forward strand.
ATATCATTAAAGCAATGGTTATTGGACACGTGAAGAATTTGAAACAGCTAAATGGATAGGGTGGAGAAAACAACGACTGAATCAAATGGCGATGGAATTACGGAGGAATGGCAGAGAGAACAGGAGAATGAGGAAAATTAGAAAAAAAAGTAAGAGGTCCCTCTCTTAGTTCTCACGTACTGATCGCTTAAAATAGGAAAAGTTATTCTAGGTAAAGATAACGTGGCGAAGAGTCGGCGACATTATTCAGGCTGCAGGAGGGATGCGAACATATACTACTTTTTTAGGGATGGTTATTTAAATTCCTAAATAAATCACAAGAAATTTTAGGATAATTTAGACACTGATAAAACTGTTTCAATTTCTATAGAATAGTTGAAAACTTGAAAAATGAGGTGAAAATAAGGCTAAGAATATGGGTAGACTTATCTTTTGCAGACCTAAAAGTTTATTCCTCAGTACACTTCATCCGAGATCAACCGGAAAAAATAATTCTAGGGCAATTTCGAGTGCTACGAAAAATGTAAACGACCCGGTCTGAAATCTAAAAAGTAATAAATTTTTTTTTTGGAAGCCTTGGGTTAAAAACTCTGATGGACAAGGAAATTATTCAGCTAGGAGAATCTGAATTACCGTAAAGTCATTATCAAGAAAATTTCGTGTACTACGTGAGCAATTTAATTAGCACACTTCCATAATTATTCAACTGTTTGACGCCAGATGTATTTGAAATCCAAGGTTATCGACTAAAATAAAAATAAACTAAGGGGGAGATGGAAGAATATTACTGAAAAACAGCTTGTTAGCTTCAGTGCTAAACTTCAACTCGTCTCCATAAACAAAACAATTTTGCTGGCTAACAATTCAAAGAGTACGCGTGAAATGGCCAAATAATAAAAAATGTAAAGAACTAGCAAAATATCAAATACAATGTCCTATTCAATCTTGAAGAAAAAAAACAGCTAACTAACCTTTTTCCGGACAATGATTCGGCGAGGAGGATGGGCTGTGGTGACCGTCACGACTGCGTCTCATCTCAGCCTAAAATTACTTTTTTTTTCAAAAAGAACTATGTATAAATAAATAAAAAGGACGACTGGGAAGAAAAAATGAAAAAAGGCTCGTTGTCGAATTTAATAGGGTCTAGAGGGCTATGGCTCCCAGAGGAGTGACAAAGAAGCAATCATGACTCTCTTCTGTCACTAGCAGAGCGTGTTGCGAAGTTTGAAAACAAGCAAAAAAAGAGATACAATGGGAGAAGAAGGCCTACAAGATCATTGGCTGATGGGAACTCGAAGAATCTTAAAATCTTCTTAATCATTACATTTTTTTTAGAATACATTTCCCGATATTAAGAAAGATTCTGAAACAAAATCAACTATTATTGTGAAAGTGTGAAATTTTTTTGAGGTAGACTGCTGAAGGACTCGTTTTCCCACCAAGATCTCGTCTGTCTCGCCTGACGCTCTTCTATCTAATAAAAGTGAAAAACAATGTTGTACAGGTTGATGGTTGATCTTTTAAAAACATTCACGAGACACGAGGTTCCCCAGGGTAATACTCTCCCAATTAGTTAAGTTCAAACCTACCGAAAGCCGTGGCGAACGATCACGTAGCCCAATAGATCGTGGTGCCCCGCCAAGCTCCGATTCGGAGCGATAAAAGATCGGACGACTTGGTGACGGCAGCTTCTGCAAATTTAAATAATCATAAAATATTATTTTAAAACAAGAAAGAAAGAGAAAGGAGACTACCGGGTGTAATTTGTTGCCTTCAAAGAAACAGGCCCTGTCAGATGACCACTACCGATTGTGTGCAAGAAAAGTCAACCAAAACAAATCAAAAGTAATTCGGAGAGAAACAATTTGAAAAAATGAATTTCATAAACTACAATTGGGTACAGAAGGCAATCATGAACTTTACATGTTGAAATATGTTCTAATTGAAGAAAATAAATATGAAGAGAAATTCGAATACATATTCTTGTTTTTCTTATATTTTTTTCTCTTGTTCTAATGAGATTCAACTCCAAATTTTCTATCTTTTAGCATGTAGAACCTATAAATAATAAAGTAAATAAATTACGATAAAACATGCTAAACGAAGCGTGCATAACACATGGTCACGTTTCAATTTCTACTTATTCTGCGATAATGTTCAATCTATGATGAATTACTCCTTTCGAACTAGATCTTCAAAGTTTGTTTGCGCTGTTTCAAAAAAAAAATAGTTCAGTTAATTGCGAATGAATGAAGGATAAAGATTGAGGGACCATTTGAGATCAAAGTATCGAAAAGGCGAGTAAAGATAGAAAAAGTAATGAAAGAAGAATTAAACAAGAGGTTGAGAACAAGAAGTAACAGATTGAATAAATTAACGAGTGTGCATGACTCAGTCATACTCTCATAACTCAATCGTTTTCCAGCGTTTGCGTTTCCACTTTCTTCACTGCATAACTCTATTAAAACAAGTCCATAAAGCATTTCAAAGAAACTAGAAAATGTCGGAAGGAAATGCGAGAACAGGGTTTTTTTTAATGGGAAGAAAGCTGGAATTACAACCCACCGCTTCGTAGAAAAGGTGAGAGATCGAAAAATTTCTGTTGTACTTTTGAGTTTGCCTTAGTTACTCTTTCTTTGACACAAAAAAATGGTAGTTGCACTTGTTAAAGGTTAATTAGTAACAAAAATTAGGAGAAAAATAAGTCATGAGTAGGGAAGGAGAGGACGGTGTTGGATTGCTTGAGAACGGAACATCTGCTAATTGGAGGGCCGCCTGAAGTAGGATCCTTAAAGTTTTGTGATTGGCTCCATTCTTCCTTTATAATCTCATTTTTTCTACTACTGATTATAAACTGAAAAAAATGTGGGTGGAGGAAAATATATATATATATATATTATGGGAAAACACTATAATTTGGCTAAAATCACGATTTTTACCACGATGAAATGAGGGAAAACAAGGAATCTGAAAAAAGGAGACAGTTGACGCGCAAGGCCATAATAAATAGTCCTCTTCAAATAGTTGCTAGGCAATTTTTGAGAGCTAGAAACCTTTCGATTGAAACTTAACATAATAGAAATTGAAGTAGGGATGATTTGTCGTTCCGTAGACCCTGTCAGGATATGTGTAATCAGTCGCCGACACAAAAAAATGACGAACTTTTCGACAGGCCTATGAAATTAGTTGAATGAGTAGGAAATATAACGCAATGGAGGCATATGGGTTCTGAGAAACTGAATTGAGTGAGATGAGCAAAACATTTACGGAATAACTTCTTTTTATATTCAGATTATTTACAAGCATTTTCTTCTTGATAAACGATAGAAAATGTTGTGTAGAACTTCAATATAACAAGAGAAAAAAATGAAAGTAATATGACAAATTTTTGTTAGCGATAATATGTAATTTGAAAAGTATTAATTTACATGGCAGTTCCCAGGAAAACATGTATCTCTCCTAGACGGAGATTGCTCTAAACACAACAGTAGTGAGAAAGAGAAGGGGTGTGTCAACGTTCTTTTTTTTCAGTAATCTCCACTCTTATATAAAAATTACCAAAAAGGATCTAAAGAAGCTCAATCTGTTCATCAGCATTTCACCATTTCGATTGATATATCATAATAGTCAGCTCAGTCGTCAAGTGACCACGATACAGCGCAAACAAGAGTGGCTAAACTGGAACGCAGCCAAATAATTTTACAACAGATTGTTGTTAGCCGGGCCATGGATGAATATAGCGGTTATTTTGAGAAGATTTGGGAAAAAAGAGAAAGGGAATCACTGGAGAGTCAGTTATTGCTTTTCTTGGATGAAAATTATGAAAGTTTTTATCTATATGTCATAAAGATAGTAAAATGGCTATCGGAGTTATCAAAAGAGCTATCAGAATGACAATATTCTGGTTGTGTTTGTGAAGATTCATCTTTACGTCACAAAGGTTAGAGTTTTTAATCATCTGGGGGAATGTTGCGATGGCTGGAAGGGGGGGAGTAAAAATCTATTGGCCACGATACCATTGAAGTGAATGGGAGCGCGACAACGACGTCACAATGGGGTCCCCTTGTCACCCAAGAAGAAATGAAAATGGGTAAGATCCATTAGAAAACATGCAAACAGTGACCTCGAAAGTCAACAAGCCGTTCGCTATTTCGAATAAAAAGAGGAATACAATAGTGAAATGGGCTCAGAGAGGAGACAGGAATGAGTGTTTGATCTGCTCCAGCTGTCTACACTCACAGATGACGTTTCGGGAACACATGGTCCTCATTACGTCATTGAAAGATGAGCAGTTCACAAAAAAACTCTCTACTTAAAAAACTCACACTTGCTTTGCGTAAAGAGAACATTTTCTCACGGTTAATTTAGGCATGGGATGATGCTGAGTGAAATGCAAAAATGAAAAAAGCTCAGATAATGTAGGTAGGCCTCATTCTCTTGTCAGTGTGAGAGTTCTAGTCGTCATTGCTAACCAGTCTTTAGAGTGGGATCGAACCCGCGACCCTTACCCAAGGACGTTTATTTGGCACTGCGCCATTATCGACCAGGCTGTGCAGCTCAAAAATATGTTACGAGTACAAAGTAAAAAAGTCCTGTTGACAATTAATGAGTCGTCCAATGAATAATAAGTACATTATATTGAAAATATGGAAACGACAATCACCTGTCTCGGGCAAATTATATTACTCAGTTGGTTTGCCCTTTTTATAAAGAAATGAAGTGGAATGAAGAGAAAATATGAATGAGGAAGAATCCATTCTTTTCCGTCAGAAAACAACAAGACAGCTGTTAAAAAAAAGAGGAAACAGAGTTTATTGCTCTGAAGTGCTGAACAGAAGAAAAATGGAAGTCATTCCTAGAAATAGAGTTACAAACCAAAGTTTGTTCATGAGTATGAACTTTAGAGATTATAGAAATCTTGTCTATCGCGAGAGTATAATCCTTCGTAACTGGGTAATTCGCCCATTTAATGAAGCAATTCGCTGAAAAATCACGTCAACTATGCATTATTTTGCGGAGAATTGGACGACCGGAAGAACGAGAGGTCCGTGAATCTTTTTTCAAGCACTTCTACGCAAAAGAAGCAAATCCCGAAAGAGAAAGAGTCTCTCAAAGAAATCGTTTGCCGAAGCTATTAAAAAATTCGTAATTGCGGAAAAGTTTCCCTAAACTTGGTCTAATACTTATTTTACAATTTTCACTAATTTTTCAGTTTATCCTTTTATTTTTCAACATCTTTGAAGTAAAATTTGAGCTCTGTGAATGTTATAAGGATGTACGAAAATTTATTGAACTAGTTGAAAAGTATTAGTATAAGCCAGTTCTTTCATGTATAAAACAGTAAAATCAGAAACAATTGATTTGAGTCAGGTGTGAGGTTGTAAAGTGATACTCTTTGATATTTTCGATGGTTTCTTGATCTTTGAAATTTGATTAAAAAAAGGGAGTTTTTCAATGGTAAATGGAAGTGAATGCCTCCGAGCACTTGATCCTTCCCATCCGTCCGCGCATGAATAGTTTAGTAGCGGTGGCAACAACAAGGAAAGCTGGGTTCCTGAAAATGATCGAAAATGCTAAGTGTGGGTGGGAAGATATCCGATTTCGATTTCACTTATCAAATTGCTGTTGGCACATATTGCACATCCCTTCATATCATATATAGTGTATACGGTATTATTTACTTTCCTTTAATTATTTTCCTTTGTTTCGAAGTTTATCTTCCTAAAAGTGGGAGAAAAAAAGTAAAAGAACATAAGTAATACAGTATACACATTATATGATATACATTTCACCCTAAAATGTAAATTTTTTCTTATAAGCATTCCTATTTTTTATTCCTGTTAAGTATTTTTTGAATAGGAGATTACATATTGATATTTACTTCACTGAACCTGCCTCTTTTAACTTTAAAATATTGACAAAATTTGAATTTAAATTTAATCTTATTATTTTAGATAAAATGCGTGAGGTTATTAGCGTTCATATTGGACAAGCTGGTGTACAAATCGGAAATTCATGCTGGGAGCTGTATTGTCTTGAACATGGAATCGCTCCTGATGGCACTATGCCGGAGAAAACTTCCGAATCTACTGATTCTTTTATGACTTTCTTCTCCGAAACTGGAAATGGTCGTTATGTTCCTCGGGCCATAATGGTAGATTTAGAGCCCACGGTTATTGGTATGTTTGTATTTTATTATTTTACTTATGCGTTATTAAGATGAAATCCGTACTGGCACGTATAGCAAACTGTTCCATCCTGAACAGATGATCACCGGAAAGGAAGATGCTGCTAATAATTATGCTAGGGGACATTATACAGTCGGCAAGGTAATTTTTTGTATCACTCATATTCTGTATTTAGGAAGTAATCGATTTAGTCCTCGACAGAATTCGTAGATTGGCTGATAACTGCACTGGTCTTCAAGGATTTCTAATTTTCCACTCATTTGGAGGAGGTACAGGATCAGGATTTACCTCCCTCTTAATGGAACGTCTTTCTGTTGACTACGGAAAGAAAAGCAAACTTGAGTTCTCGATCTATCCGGCTCCTCAAGTCTGTGTTATTTTTTTTTATCGACCATTGTTTAGGTCTCTACTGCGGTGGTCGAGCCTTACAATTCTGTCCTTACCACTCATACTACTCTGGAGCATTCTGATTGTGCACTCATGATGGATAACGAAGCCATTTACGATATTTGCCGTCGCAATCTCGATGTCGAGCATCCCAGCTATACCAACCTCAACAAAATTATTTCTCAGGTACTTCCGTTTTTATTTATTGTTACTTTTAGGTTGTCTCCTCTATCACAACGTCGCTTCGGTTCGAGGGAGCCTTGAATGTTGATCTCTCTGAGTTCCAAACAAATTTGGTTCCATATCCACGAATTCATTTTCCTTTAGTTGCCTATTCTCCTTTAATATCTTCGGCTAAAGTGAAACATTTTTTCTACTTTTAAATTATTTAGGCTTATCACGAAGCTGTGAGCATCAGCGAGATTACAAACAAGTGCTTCGAACCACAAAGTCAGATGGTAAAATGCGATCCTCGCAATGGAAAATATATGGCAGTCTGCTTACTCTATCGTGGAGATGTTGTACCTAAAGACGTCAATCAAGCAATTACTGCCATTAAGGCGAAGCGCTCCGTGCAGTTTGTTGACTGGTGTCCCACTGGATTCAAAGTATATTATTTGTAAAAATTTTAATATTTAATTTTTATGTTGGCATTAACAACCAAGTTTCTACTGTTGTTCCTGGTGGAGACATTGCCAAAGTTCCTCGCTCCGTTTGCATGCTGTCTAATACTACAGCTATTGTCGAGGCTTGGGCTAGATTAAATCATAAATTCGATCTTATGTATGCAAAACGCGCATTTGTTCATTGGTAGGTTTTAGTTATTCTTAACATCAGCAACAAAACCTAAATCATCAACTGAAAATCTATTTTAGGTACGTTGGTGAAGGTATGGAGGAGGGCGAATTCTCTGAAGCTCGAGAAGATCTTGCCGCCCTGGAAACAGATTATGGGGAAGCCGGTATGGACTCCACTGATGGACAGCCAGACGACGATGAAGAATATTGAACTATTACGATACTTCCAATAAATAACTGTATTTATAGATATTGGTAATATCTGGTTATTTTCCTTTCATTCATGCCTCTTAGAACATAGTTGGGTTTATCTGTTCGCAAACAAAGACTACCTTAGTCAAATTAGTTGTTGTATTAGTACAAGGCAGTTGACTTTTTCTGAGTGTAAAAGTTTATATAATCTATAAAATATCACAATTTAGGGCAAGTGATTTTGTGAGCAATATGTAGTTGTATCAATAGTTATGACCAAACATCTTCTACATAACGATCGTTCTTTTTTAATTCAGCAAGGAAGTTAACAGCTTCCGGTGAGGTTTTTCCTAAACAATAATGCTTCAAATAGAAACGACCTACCCATTGTATTCTCAACAATTTCTTTAAAACATTGGAAAACATCTTTAGACATTCCTTTAGCATCTCCACAAATAAAAATTCTTGATTGCATCTCTGACTCATTCAAGATAAAAGCTGTGACCTAAAATATTATCATAACAAAAACGTAAAACCATGGTCTACTGACCTCTTCTGCTCTTTCCTTGAGAGCATTCTGCACGTATTTGGGTCTTTCGGAAGTTCCCATGCTTTCACAAGCAATCAGTTCCGTTAGAATACCTTCTCTAACGTAAGATTCCATTTCATCCCTGTAACTAGGATTAATCATAATAGAAAAAAAACCTGCAAATGAAATCTTTTTCAAAATTTCTGCAGCCGAAGAAGAGATATCTTGGGACATTTGGAAATGTTGCTGGATCATCTAATTTCTTCTTCCTAAACCAAGATTAGAAAACAATTCAATTTACAGTAAATGTTGGCAAAACGCCAAAAAAACAGAAACTCCTGTACCAGGTCCAATCATGATCAATGGCATTTTTAGCGCATCATTTGCCGATAAAGGTGGTGGAGGAAATCGGAAACGAGCTGGTTCTTTAGCCATTATCTAAGACAACGTTCAAAACTATTATAGCTTTACCTGCACAACATCGCCAACTTTCAAAGACATCAGCCACTCCGTAGATAGCCCTTTTCGGGGATAACGACGGCCTTCTTCGGCAGTAAAATCGAAGATTGAATAGATGAATCGGATACGCCTTCCTTTAGCGGAAGCCACACTATATGGCCGAGGTACAAGACGTGGAAGGAGTTCTAAACAATGTTCTATTAACAAATATAAATAACCAATAAGCCGGTCAACACTGGGACGAACACTTGGAAACGCAAAAAATACATCGGCTATAGAAAGACCGGCCTGAAAAGAAATTTTACACAATAAATAAAATCATACCTGTCTTACAAACTGTGTGAAATCATTCATTCCTTGTGCACTACATAACTCTAAAAGTCGTCGTTTTTCTGTTTCCTCTGTAGCTGATTCGGCAAAAACTCGCAATAAAGGCTGAATACAACTTATGATAAGCAAAAAACTAACTCGTCCAGGTGCTCTTCGTATATCTAAACAGTAAGTAAACAAATAACGTAATGATGAAATTTGTGGGATATGTCCAGGAACACTAGCGTTTACTTTCTTTGTTTGTGGATGTGTAGTAACTGTTAACTCGTTATCAGCAACATATATCAAATTTAATCTGAAAAGTATTAAAAGCACAAAGAGTTTACCTATCAAGTATAAAATTAACTTCATGCTCTGGATTTGGTGAAATAAAATAAAAGGCATCTCCTGGTTCGTATGGAAGGGAAGACATATGTTCTGAAAGAAAAATTGAAAGAAAAAAAAAAGAAAAATCTTACCACCAAGATCTATAACGATTTCTCTTTTCGGTTTAGAAGCATCTTCATCAGTTAGGAGAGCCGTTCCGACAACTTTTACATTATATGGATTACTCACTGAAAGTAAATTTGCTTGAATCATCTTAAGAAACTAACCAACTCCAGGCATTTTACAGCCATTCTGCCATACATGAGAATGATTAGAATGATTATATTTTTTATGGCTAACAGAAGAAGTTAAAAAATCTTGCGGTGCTACAGGAACTCGTAAATTAGCATCTGATCGAAGCTTTTCATTTCCTAGAAAATGAATAGATAAAAATATATACATAACTAACCTCGAATTACTGAATGTATTGGATAATCAAATACCGTTGATCTCAATAAATTGAACTCATTAATATCTTCATTCGATTGTTTCTGTTCAGTAGCCATATTATCTTTTTCTTCTTTAGACAATATAGGATTAAATGTAAGCGACGATGAAAAAATCGAACTTAATCTAAAAACGAGTATAACAAACAAACGATTCTACTTCTCTTCATCGACAGGTAATCGTTTCGAAAGTTCCTTGAAAAGTTGTTCTATCCAAGGTTCAACAACCAATTCTAATCTGAAAAATTATATTAAGAGTTTATACAAACACTTACCCTACTTGATCATCGGCTTCAGCTGTGGAAAGAATTCTTTTAGCGCCGAGTGCATTCAATTGTTTATCAATTTTTCTGGGAACTCCTTGAAAAGTTGAATAATTTGAATCTCCTAGACCTAAAAAGACAATAATTTTAAAATATAAAACATGCCTAACAATGCATATTCTAACCCGTTAAGATAGTCAGATTTCAGTATATTTCGGCTTATTCTTCTCACAAATCGGGAACAATTCTCTGGAGCATCGCCGTCACCTGTAGAAGACACAACAATAACGGCTAAGCGCTCATTTTCTATTTTAAACTAAAAGAAAGTATTATACAACAAATATACAACTAGTTACACTTTTCTCATTATCATTCAGTTCATGAAAACGGGGTGACCATCCAAGAAGTTCAGCTTTTTCTTTGAGTTGTTTTGAAATGGATTCTGCCTGGCCCGTATGTGATCCATAGGCTATTAGAAAGTCGGTACTAGCCATTCTAAAGAAATAAATTAGAAAAGAAACTAACGGCATACCAAGAAAAATGATACAAGAAATATAACAGGTTTGGAGGTCACGGCGTCGTGATGATGAAAATGGAAAAATGATGAAAAGTGACCATGAAAATTATCAGTTTTTTTTTATTTTGTAGACTATTCTTTAAGATTTTTCTCACAATTATTGTTGATAGATTGTTTTTTTATGCACATTATAAAGAAAATTATAGTATATGCATGAAAAATATACAATACGCTATGAAATTTATTAACTGATGGTAGGCTGAGCCTGGCAAATGAACGGGTAAGCATTGTTAGCTTTTCCGACGGTCCAATAAGTGTATCTGGCTTCTCCGTGATAGCCACTATTCAATGTATTCAGCAATACAGATGAACCATTAGCAGGACGGAAGTCTGGTATGAAATTCTTTTGGTTCAAGAAGTTTACCTCCAGAATTATCATACCAACGGAAGAAGTCAACTTGATCGCCATTATGATATGTCCATCCTGCGTCATATGTCAGACCGAATAGAACGGGATTGTGACTTAAATCACGATCACTAGCATCATAGCTGGTCATTTTGAAGTTATCTCTGGCAATGTCTAATCAATACTAAAGCAATTTTTTGAGTCTTACCAGCAAGGATTTGGTTTATTCCGTCATTGTGAATCGCAGCGAGTTTTCCTTGCTCTCCGTCTTTTCTACAATGCTCTCTAGCATCAATAACGGTTTTCGGTGTCGTATTGATCTAAAAGGTAAGTTCTCTTTCATAGTTTCAAATTTCACGCTCGTTTTTTGCTCTATCGTCGGCACAGACATTACGTTAATACATTCTCATGGCTAATATCTATATTGATTGACAAAAGGCGTCTCACCTTATAGCAGAATGATTCGATTAAAGTCCAGCCATCTTGGCATTTCATAAAATCTTCTAGAAAATTAAAAAAAAAAAAGGTTCTTTCCTGTTGTAAAGTTACCATATTCGCAAAGAACTTGGTACTTTTCTTCTTCAGGATTGACATCATTGAAACCAAGTTTATTCGAGTCGGCGGTTTTTGACAAAGCAACGACGTATTCTCCCTTACCACTGCCAGCATTATCAGGCTGTCCCTTAATCCATAATTTCTCATTTAGCTTCTAATAACTGTTCAACATATATAAGTTAGCCTACTCCGATCTTCGTGGTGTCATCTGACATGTAAAGCCACTGTTTCAGATGTTGTTCACGGTTTTCACAACATCCATAGCTTATATCTTTATCCGTTGAGGTTTGTCGAGCTCCAACAAAATATTTCTTGTTGTTTTGAACAACATCATGAAGCAATAATTCGTTGATTTGCTTTTCGCTAAAGATGTTTCCCACTTTTGCATGGTAACCATACAAATGATTACATTCTTGCTTCAATGACTAAAAAAGATCAACATCTTCATTTCTGGCAACTAACTTTGTACCAAGTGGTTAGATTAGCTGCGATAGCTTTTTTTGAAATAGCAAAGCATCTGTCTCCAATAAAAGCTGCATCATACCATAATTTTAGACTTTCACACTTCTTTTGAAGAACAGTTTCGTCTGCAGAATCTGTATAGGAAAAGCAGAGAACTTACAAGTGACCTTAAAGGCCCCCTCATAATCCGCAGCTAAAACAATAAAAGGAGAGACAAGAAATACAGTCCACGAGGCCATCATCTCTGCATCGTCCGTGAACGTCTTGGGCTTTCATACTCAAGAAAGAATCCCACGTTTTATAACAAAACACTGCATCAAATGCGAATTTGAAGAAAAGCGAGATAGTAAAGACGATGTATACAAAAAGTTTTTTTTTAAATGTTTATAATCTGTAAAAATCTGTTGCAAACAGGTAAACTTAACAAAGTCAACAATATAAAAAGCGCAAACTTATTGTTATGCTAAAGCAAAATGGTTAAAACCATTTACAGAGCCCATCTTTTTAAATTTCTCCTCCATATGTTTCTTTGAAAATATCTGAAAACAACTATATTTAAGTGAAAATAAACTAACCAAAATGATAGGGAGTCCTTGTTTTATTTGATAAAATGGTGCTGAAAATGCCTCTCCAAATGTGAAACTTTGTTTAATTTCAATAAGGAATTCTTCATATTCCGAAGTCAAAAAATAACGAACTGAATCCGGTCTAGAAGTAATGTTTAAAAAAAATAATAATTCAACTCACTTGTAAAGATGGTCAGGATCAAAAGGAGCTTGTTCTGCTAGCACATTATTCATTAGCTCCTCTATGAGACAGGTCTCGCTGACTTCCGTAATAACATCTGTGTAGCCAACCTCAGCATATTGCAGCATAACGGGCCAAGTAAGATTATATTCCCAGTCTAATTGAACCATATCATGTTCCTGAAAGATGAAACAATAATGACATACTTACATGAGAAACTTGAGCTAATTGAACTCGTAACCTAGAAGGGTCAAAAAGATCAGGTCTATCAAACGAAATCCGTGGATTTAGATTGAGATTCCGCTTTTTCAATGCAGTCAAAAGTTTTGTATAAGTTTCCAGTTCTTCTTTCTCTTTCTCCTTCCTCAATTTGTTTTGCTTTCTCTGCTCCCTATAAACCTCTTCAGCTTTACTTTGAAGAACGTCCAACGTTTTTAAAAGTTTAGTTTCTGCTTCTGTTACATTTCCTTAAAAAAATTCTAACTGAAAAATATTGTTAATAACCTCCTTCTTCAATTTCTTTAGTAAAAGCAAACTTTTTCTTGCTATCATCAATTAAATTCACGGCTTTTTGTCCATAACCTAGAGCAATCATACATTCAACAGCATGAATTGTTGCCTATAACTTATAGAAGTAAAGGATCACTAACCTTCAAATTAGTTGCATCAAATCGTCTAGATTGTACAGCATCCTTGATTGCACTTCGATAGTTAGCTAGCATTTTGTTTGACGCAGCTCTGTTACTATATAGAATTCCATTTAGCTTCTTATCTATACACTTTGCTGTAATTCCTAAAAAATAAATGTGTTAAGAAAGAAAATGCTAACCTTTTGTGTAGCATTCAATAGCCCAGCGGTATTTTTTATTTTGAAAATGCTTATTTCCTTCAACTTTCTGTTTTTCTGCTGTAACTTGCCGATCCTCATTCGAATCTTCGTCATATTTCATAGCCTAAACAATGTAAAACCATAAAAATAAAAAATTACTTGCATGGCAGCAATAGTATCCCCATATTTTCCATTGAGAGCTGCCGATATATCCGTTTTATCGGTCATAAAGCAAGGATGTTGTTCAATTTCTTTACACCATTCATCGAAATCGAAAGGCTTCTTTTCTTCAGGATTTTGTGCATCCCTTTCTCTCTGAAAATTCAATAAAACACACAAACAATAATTAACCTTTCTCTCAGCCATTTGTTCCATAAACTCTTCAAGTTCATCGTCCAATTTTTTCGCCAATTCAGCTCTTTCTACTTCCGTCAATTTTTTTTTCTTCACCTGAGGATATTGCTGCATTATTTCTGCAAAAAAAATAATTATTATTTAAAGTAAATATGAAAAAAGCGAGCTGATTACATAAACGGTGACGAAAATTCTTAGAAAAGTAACTGCTCCTTTGCGAATGAAGGGTTGGCCCATCTGACACCTGTTTGAATACGCTGGTTTTGGCAGAGTTCCAGCTGTTGGCGTGATGTTTGATCAAATAAATTTACACTCGTTTTTACAAATTTTTAAAATAAAAAAGAGATATTTTACTTATTGTCCTTCATCTGTGTATTGTCCGAAGTCTGGAAACCATAATTTAGTCTAAGATTATGCATTATTATTTGTATTTTTATGGCATATATCTTATTATTTGCTTATCCTATTCTTTCTTCTTAAAAACACGTTTTTCAGAATGCCTTTATTATAATATTATACCTGGTAATTATAAAGTAACACTATGGTTGCGTCCCTTGTCGACCCCGACATTTTATATGGCCAGATTGCCGAAATATTGCAAGATCGGTTATATTTTGCCTCCTTCAAAAGCGTACCTAAACCAGAACCTAACGTTCGCTACGTAAAGATTGATGATAAAGTTAGTTTTTTCTTATATTTGAGTTGTATTACTTTCAGGTACATTATGAACCTTTTTATTCTGATTTTGGACCTTTGAATCTTTCTGTACTTTATCGTTTTTGTGAATATCTTCATAGTTTGTTAGAATCATCAGTAAATTTATCATTCAATTGATATTTTGATTTTGCAGAAACACAAACGAAAAATTTTCATTTTTTCAGCTGGTGGAGACAAAAGTCGTGTTAATGCTGCATACTTAGTTGCTGCATACCTTGTAAGTTACAATTTCTTTCATATTTTTAACTTACAATAAGGCTCTTTTGCACTTTATGTTCATCTTTTCAGATAATTTACCATCGAATATCGGCTGATACCGCATATCTCCGGGTCAAGGTTGCCGAACCTCCTGAGTTTATTGGTTTTCGAGATGCTGCTTTAGGTGAACCTACATATCTTCTTCATTTACACGATGTTTTACGTGGAGTAGAAAAGGTATTTTTATCCATAATTTATATATTACCTTTTCAGGCTTTATCGTTGAAATGGTTGGATTTTTCTACTTTTAATGCAGAAGAATATGAACATTATGAACGTGTAGAGAATGGTGATTTGAATTGGATAATTCCCGGAAAAATTTTATCATTTTGTGGTCCACATAACGAAAGTCGGATTGAAGATGGTAAGTTATTTTTTAACAATCAAGTAAAATTCAGGATATCCTTATCATTCACCAGAAACTTATTTTGAATATTTTCGTAGACATAATGTTACCACTATCATCCGTTTGAATATGAAGATGTACGAAGCTGACAAGTAATTTGTTCTGCTTTGTAACCAAATTTTTTTTGTTTTAGGTTCATAAAAGCTGGCTTTGATCACGTGGACCTATTTTTTATTGACGGAAGCACTCCCTCGGAAGAAATTGTTCTCAAGTTTTTAGATATAGTCGATAAAGCTAAGGGTGGTGTAGCCGTACATTGTAAAGCAGGTGTGCATCATATTTTTATGTTTTACACTTTGTTGAAGGTCTGGGACGAACAGGAACTCTTATTGCATGTTGGATGATGAAAGAATATGGTCTAACAGCTGCAGAATGCATTGCTTGGTTAAGGATATGTAGACCTGGTTCTGTTATCGGCCCCCAACAAGAATTTCTGGTTAGTCTTCATTCACTCTGTGAAATTGAATTTTAGGTGGATCAACAAAAATTTTGTTGGTCCCGTTCCGTTGCAGTTCATATGGCCAGAAAAAAACGAGATATAGCTCATATGTCAATTCTTTATCGTGGATTAACTTCTAAAGTCACTTATTTTATTCATCATTTACTTGTACTTAGGTAGATGATATCAGATTATCCGCCGACAAATATGGCACATGTATGTCGAATGGCGAGAGCTCCAAAATGCGTCCTAATATCCTTGCGTTACGTCGAACAAGAAAAAGTAGTGCAAATGAAAAATCTTGTACTGATGAAGTATGGATATTTAAAAAAAAAATTTTTTTTTATAGACTGTGTTGGATGAACGAGGTCGTTCCCAAGGCGACAGATTGTTAGCTATGAAAGCACGAAGTCAAGCTTCGTCTAAAACAAGTCCGAACACTAATCACAGCATAAGTGTCCCTGCCCCAGCCGCCTATCGAACGCCGGAACCTTCAACACCAACTAAATTAGAAAGAAATGGAAATCTCGTAAGATATTTGTTTTCTTTGCTAATTATGTTACAGGCTTCAATGAATCCTTTAATAGCACGGTCATCCGCAGCAAGTGGACTGCTCATGTCTTCACGATTTTCTTCACCAACTACTCCTATAAAACAACCTTCACCGATGTCTACGCCATCATCGTATAGATCTCATCTCGTCTTGAGAAATCAGCATTTTGTTCCACCTCCGGTAAGTGAAAGTTTACTTTGATGCATGGCATGATATATTTGTGCTCCACTAACATAACACTTAGTCTGTTGCTTTTCTAACCTGCTATTCAGCTGCGCTATGCCGATCCCACATTTGCAACAGCTAGAACCCATTACGGATTTATACGAGTACTTCCTCCTAAAAAATACTGCTAATTTTATGAAACTAGCTGTGCCATTTATTCGTTGTTCTATTTAATCATGTATTTATGTTTTTAGCACCACATAGGTGATTTTAAAATACTTTTTTTTTTTAATCTCTTAGTTGTTCTGTATTTTATTTTTTTTACAGAATAAACACCCTCATACATAGAATAGCTTGTGTGCCGTTTCATCCTTGTTTTTGCACTGCACGTCAATATCTTTTTTTATGTGATATATTTAGGTAAATGTCGTCTCAAAGGTCACAGTGGTGCCAGCTTCAAAAGTTACTCCAGTCAAAATGACTTCGAATAGCAAATCTACCTCTGCTCTTCGAAAAATAGGGTAAATAGATAAAATGAAGAACATAACTATTCAGAGGTAGAACTCGAACTCTTCCTTATCCTTCACAAGGAACTCGAGTTGAGCTGGCTGCTTCTCAATTCAACGGCTACGAGTTACGATCACGAAATTCTCCTCCATCCTCTACTCTATCAGCAGCAGCAAAAGCCCTTCCTCCAAACTCAGAAGCTCTAATTGGAGTGAGTATTTTCACTGAAAATAAGAATATTTTAGAACCGTCGAAAAAAACGAAGTACATAATCAACCAGAATTACTATCATCGCTGGCGATATAAAAAAGAGTGTAGAAAGCCTAGCTTTTATTTTTCTTTATTGTACCTATTTACCGCGACCTCACCTTTTGCATTGTGTTATTATTTTCTAGCCAATCTTATCATTTGTGCAACTGCCGAATTTCTAGTTCGTTTCACTTCTTTTACTGCCTTTAGATACACGAACCTCAGTTATTTGCTATAAACCTCAAGTGTGCTAGCATGCTAAATCTCATGTTGTTTACAAAACTACCTGCAAATAAACTATATAAAGCAAAAGAAAACTTCCCCGTAATAAAGAAAAACTATTTTGAAACTTTTATATGTGCGAAAAAAAAACAAACAAACGAAAGAATTTACATGAAAAGATTATAGTCACATAGAGCAGCGGCAAATTGGATTCGCCTCATCTTTTCGTGATCCGGTCGGATCCTATTGCTTCCAAAGCGGGTCTGGGCAAATTTGGCAACAGATACTGGCTGGTGATCCTTAGAATAAAACACGAATTTCTTGTAAGTCTAAGAAACAGCAGTTTAGTGAAGAACTTAACTAACCACTTCAATAGGAGAAGGTTCAACCTTCGGATGACAATCTTCAAGATGAAGAACAAGAGGATTATGCTCATCGAAATCATTGACGTTAACTGAAAATGAATTGTAGTTAGAGTAAATACTTACGGTTCTTTACATCGTCTAAAAACGACATAGTTTTGCCTATCTTCTTTGGAGGAGAATGTATTCCGAGAGGCATGGGGTTGTAACTAAAAATAGGTTGCATAAAAGAAATGAACCTACTTATAATCTGCATTAACATCGCCAACCCAAATAATAACAGGGCTTGGTTCCTTATTGCTAGTGTAATAGACCATTCCAGGGTTGATGAATAATTTAATTTCTATAAAAACTTCCAGAGAAAAATAAAACTAACCAGGAGTTGGACCATTTTGTAATATTTCGGGAAATTGCATTTCCTGTGCCGCCGTAGCGAACAACCAATGATGTCCATATTGACCGTATTCATCATCCTTCTTGTAGCACAGATCGATCATGCGGAGTTCTTCTCCTAAATTGTTAATAATAAAAAATAAATTATTATTACCTTTTTTTGGATCAGTTATATCCCATGAGCCACGATATTGATGCATCAATAAATTGGCAAACTCTGTCATAAGCAGAGCAATCTAAAAAAAATACAGGTTACACCAATGAAAGAACATACCCTTCTACGAGGCGAGTTGCGACTGTAGAAACGGAAGAGAAAAGCAACGGCTTCCTTAATTTCGGTATACATGGAGCTTCTTGGCAGGTATGAGCGGAAACAAAAACTCCGCCTTCTGCGTGCATACCACGGACCACATTTTTTGTAGAGGTGTGGTCTATTTGCGGGTAAATTTGAAATTCAAAAATTGATATAAAATTTCACTGTTTTTTTTATTACTTTTTATTTTTACAACTAAAGCCTGTACAAAATAATGATAAAGCGATAAACGAAATAAAATAGTTATAATAGAAAACTTGAAAATTTCCGATTTGTTTTAATGATTTCTAGAATTTTTTTGAGAGCGCCTACTTTAGTTTTTTCTAAAAATATAGGTTGACTGTAACAGCAAATAGCAAAAAAATAAATAAACAACGAATGAAAAAGTTAGAAGATAGAAGGTCCTAACGCTTTTCAACATTCTACAGTCAGAAGAATATTTTCAACTTCTTTCTTGCCTAATTTGCTCTATACTTTGTCATTTTACTTTTTTAATTTGATTTTTTCCATTTACACTACTTTTTTTTCGTTGTTTTAGATTCGCATGTACCGCGTTGCGTGTGCGTCGCGTTGGCTTGCTTCGAAAGGGTTGACTTTATCGGAAGCAAACGTTGTTATCAGTATTTCATGCGTATGTATTCTTTTTCATAACCTCTTGTAAATATAGTTTTTAATCGATTTTTTTCAGTTGAACAGCTTCTAGTCGGTAAACAAATATTTCTAAAGAAGAATGTCGGTAAGTACTGATTCCCTTTTTAATTATTTCCTTCGTCCATATTACTAATAATGTTACTTATTTTCAGTATGGTTATGATACTACTGGAAATGATAACAGCTACAATCCTAGAACACATTCTAAGGTTGCAGAAAAGGCTGGATTTTCCATGGGAAATGAAGAGCCAAGGACACTGTGAGTTGTTTTTAGCTTTTATTTGTTTCTCTGTCTAGATATGTCGGTAATCTTGATCCATCGGTTACTGAAGAGTTTATAAGTACTCTATTTGGACAGATTGGAATGGTCACTAAAACAAAAGTCATCTTTGATGTGAGTTTTCTATAGTTTTCTTATTTCAGATAATTTGTCTGCTTCAGCTCATCTTGGGGCTAATAATGTTTTGCGCTTAGTTTTGCTTTTAAATTATATTTTTCCTAATAAAATTACTGAACTATTGCACATTAAAGGCACCACTTAATCAAAATTGTTTTTCAGTTAACTTGCAGGTATAATTCATTCTATTGATTACGAATTTGCCTTTTATGTTTTGTTTCGAAAATATGCTTACTTACAGTTTGATCGTTTTACATTCCCTCTTGGTCGGACCCTTTCAACAAGCAATCCAATAGGCATTCGGGTTATGAATGAACGGTTAATGTTGTTGTTTTGTAAGATTTACAAAAATGTGGGCCAATTCGTAATCAATAATTTGAATTACCTTTAGATAATTTACTTTTACCGGGATCAGAGTGGTGTATTTCATGTACAATATTTCCGAAAAATCGTCATGGGAGACTGACTGGTTTGTGGTGGTTATATTTTATTTTACTTTCATTTTATTTTCCTTCTACTTTATTTTTTTTTCTAAACTAAGAGTTCCTTTTCTCAGGTGGCTGAGCTGCGCCGTCAATGTGGTGTCCCCTAAAATCGAACCTGCGTGATGTGAGCCTAGCAAGTATTACTTTAAAATCATATATTTTCTTTTATTTTATTTTTGGGGGTTTCTTTTTATAGCTCTAGGCTTTTCGAGGGCGATAACTAAAAAAAGAAGAGCAAGTTGGTTTGTTATAAGAATGTTATTTTCTAATTTCATCATATCATTTAAGGGGGCAAATGATCCTTATGCGTTCGTCGAATTTGCTGACCATAATCAAGCAGCTCAGGCATTGCAAACGATGAATCGCCGTATGCTGCTTGACAAGGTTTGTGATTTCATTCGTAACTTACTTTGTTTGATAGGAGATGAAAGTTAATTGGGCTGTTGAACCTGGACAACAAACTGTCAAAATTGATACTAGCAGTAAATTTTTTGTTTGACAGTTAAGAACTTGTATTTAGAACACTTCCATGTTTTCGTCGGAGATTTATCTACAGAGGTTGATAATAAGGCATTGAAGGAAGCTTTTGCTCCTTTTGGTGAAGTTAGGTTAGCTGTTATATTTGTGTTAAAATACTTCCATTATAGTGACGCTAAAGTAATTCGTGATGTGACAACTTTAAAATCGAAAGGTTATGGTTTTGTTTCATACCCTAAACGCGAAGTTTGTATCTATCATTCATTATAAATTTACTTTTATTTAGGAAGCTGAAAGAGCTATTGAACAAATGAATGGACAGTGGTTAGGTCGTCGAACAATTCGTACTAATTGGGCAACAAGAAAACCAGGACAAGGAGGAGCTGAGGGAAACATGGCGTCAGCCGTTCATGATAAGGGCTTTGAGGAAATCTATAATCAAACAACTTCTGAAAATAGCTCCGTTTATGTGGGCAATGTTGCAGGAGGTGTTTCTGGTAAGCTTTATTGCTATTTTTGATAGTGTTTGACTATTTTAGAAGAAGATATAAGAATGGCCTTTGAACGTTTTGGAAGAATCACCGAAGTTCGCATATTCAAGGTGCAGGGATACGCTTTTGTCAAATTCGAATCGAAGGATGCAGCCTGCAAGGCCATTATGCAGATGAATGGAGGTGAACTTGGAGGAAATACTATTCGTTGTAGTTGGGGAAAATCTCATGTAAGTTCTGTTTTGTTAATCAATATTTTCTTTTCCAGGGTACTGGAGCTGCTGCTGCTGGAGGTTTTGGAGCCGGTTCTACAGCCGCCGGGGGCTACGGTTATAGCGCTGCAGCAGCAGGGGCTTCAACAGGTGCAGCGTCCGCAGCGCAGCAGCAGCAATATTGGCAATATTATCAGCAATATTACCAGCAAAATCCACAAGCGATGGCTCAGTATCAAAAGTAAGCGCACCCATTAATTTTGTGTTATGTAGTGATTTCCGTTATTGGAATCAGCAAGGCGGCAAAAGCGGCAGCAAATAAATTCCCCCCCATTTTATCTATCCCGGCTGATCTGGACTTCTGTCACCTACGAGTAAAAAACCATCTTTATCTTTCGATCACGTTGTTAACATTACCCTGGTTTAATAAATCTTTAGACTTCTGTAGGTAATAGCCGTTTTTTCTTCGAGAAGCAATCCATAAAATGTGAACAGCAAACGACGCAAACGCATAACAATACTGCCGAAACGGATAGAACAAAAAGGGCCGAAAAAAAGTAAAGACCCTGAAATACAAAATAGATTAGTATTTCTCCTACCTGTAATGTGGAGACGAATGTCTCCATTCCTGTTTTAATCAATGGTGCTGATGGCATTTGAAAATCTTATATGTGACAGGGGGTAAAACGACGATGTGTCGGCAGATTCCCCAGGGTGCTCTTCGAGATGAATAGTCGTCGCTATGGGCGGAGCTCTTCGACTTTCGCAAACATAATTAACTTTATTTTCAAAATAACAACATAATTTAACGAAGACGATTCCTTCATTTTCGGCACAATATTTAGGGCAGATATACTCTACATAACGAGCATGTAGAGGAAGCCAAAGCCAGTTTTTAAATAAATGTTGGTGCGTGCTTCAGTACTACCATGTGTTTTTTTTGTTTTTTGTTTTTAGCTTTCCTGATAAATTTTTTTGAATATATTTTTAATCGGTTTATGGCTTATAAAAAAACAGTAAAAATAAAAAAAGTAAATAAATTGCTAAGATTATGATATTTTCTATTGACCCAAATGGTTATGATAAGAATCTAGAAAAGAGTGAAGGAGAAAAGGAATAAATAAAAAAAGCCAAAAACTAAAAATTGCACGAACGGGGACATTTCTGGCGCCAATATCGAGAATATGAAACATGCCGACTCAAACTTCGACGACGTAACCGTGTTTGTTATCAATCGATTCCCTCTTTGATTCGGGATGAGTAGTCTTCGCTATGTGCGGAGCTCTTCAACTTTCGCAAACATAATTAGCTTTATTTTCAAAGTAACGACATAATTTAACGACGAGATCCATCTTCGAAGAAGATTCCTCCATCTTGGGCACAATATTTCGGACAGATACCTTTCTCTCCAGGATGTCCATCCTTTCCGGGTCGGCCGTCTTGTCCGGGGTGTCCGTCCTCTCCAGCTTGTCCTTTCTCTCCACCGGGTCCCTTGTCTCCAGATGGACCGGGAATTCCATCTTTTCCAGGCTGTCCAGGAGGACCACGAGGTCCTTGACTTCCAGGTCTTCCGGGAGGTCCTTGGAGACCGGGTTTGGGTTCACCATTCTCTCCTGAAGGCCCATGCTCTCCAACGGGTCCTTGCTTTCCGGGTTCTCCCTTGGGTCCTTTAGGTCCTTTGTTTCCTTGTTCTCCTTGAGGTCCATCAGGACCTTTGTTTCCGGCATCTCCGGGACTGCCCATGGCTCCTTTCTCTCCAGGGCCACCTGGAGGTCCAGGAGGTCCACGAGGACAAGGCTTGCAGGGAGGAGGAGTAACAGGTTCGCAAGGCTTAGAAGCCAAACCAGGAATACCGGGGTTTCCATTAGCTCCAGCTTTTCCGTTCTTTCCAGGTCTTCCTGGAGTTCCTGGTGGTCCAGGAGGTCCTATAAATCTTATCAATTATTCTTTTTTTTTAACCTGGCAAACAGCAATCTTCGCATTGTCCTCCTTGTTCCTCGACGTTTCCATGATCAACATGAGCGGAAGAGGGTCCATTACCACCATTGCTACGACCATCACTGATGACGGCTGGGGAATCATAACCAGAGACAGAAGGGGAATTGCGAGAGGGCTGATTGTCATAGCCAGAAGATGGTGGAGCATGAGTGGCTTCAGCCTCGCCATAACCGGAGTTCTCAAGACCGAAGCCGGATGAACGAGCAGTTCTGTTTCCACCAAAGACGGGAGTATTGCGAAGATAGAAGACATCCTCAAAAAGGGATTTGGCTTGAACCTGAAGTAGAAATTAAGAAGAAAGAAAAGAGGCTTACTTGGCACTGTTGCATCTCTCCATGCATCTGACGACGAACAGAATGAACGTAGTTGTAAACCATTGGGAGAGTTACGATAATGGAAAGAATAGCAATGCTGCTAAATGTTATGGCAGCATAACCGACCATACGATAAGCCTATATTATAGATTCAATACGAATGGGAAAGAAAATTGCCTACCTTAATTTTGACGCTTTCAGGCTCCATCGTCGCCCGTGGGTAGCTGCTGCTGCTTTGGGCATCCGATAGGGCGTCTTTTATTTCTTCCCGAGGACCGAATCGGATCGTCCGGGACGCCTTTTTTCGCCGGACGAGCTGCTGACAAGCACGTTATCGTAGGATAAAAAGCGTGCAACCGGCCACGATCCACGGTTAACCGCTTTGTTTCAGAAAAATAGGGAAGACAGAAAAATGATATCGCACACTAATATTGATGTTTTATAGATAGGTGAAAAATTGCCACGAAGTAAAAAAATAATATGAATATATCTTCATACAAAACATGATTTTTGATGCATTGGAGCGATTTCTATCTCCGATTCATATCTTATTTATATAAAAACTATTGCAAATTTCATCTTCTCATCTTCATTAATTTTCTTCAAATGCGTATTGTTTACGCGAAAGTGTTAATGTTACACCTATTACCGGATCCTTAATCAGCTTTCAACGGCGATTGGAAAAAAAGTAGCATGGAACGACAGCTATGTGTGAAAACGGATTATAATCAAAGTATTATACAAGAAGATCAAATGGAAAAAAAATTGCAAGAAATATACTTCCAAACATGTTTTTGTCTTTTTCTAATTTTCAAATACATTTTCATAATGAAAAAAAAACATATGTTTATGTTGGCTTAGTCTGAAATCACCGATAAACATTGCTGTCCTCTCCGACTTCTTTTGTGAGCAGTCATACGTAGTACGTAAATGCATTTTTAGTTCAGTACATTTCAATTTAAACGAAGAAATTTCGAAAAATAACATTTAGTTCCTTTATAACTCTTATTCATTTTCTTCTCTCATTTTCATGATAAAAATAATTTTTAGCATGTCCGTAGAACAATGGGTAAATGACGAGTTATATTCCATTTGTGGACTAAGTGAACGAACAATTATCACATACATCATCTCGCTGGCGAAGAAAAGCAACAGTACTGAAGATTTTATTGAAAAACTGAAAGATGATGGTTCTTTGAATATTACTCCAGAAGTGAGAACATTCGCAAGTGAATTGATGAATAAATTACCTAGAAAAGGTATTTCGAAAATGTTATTTATCTTTTTTCTAGCACCTCCTGTGAAATCTAAACCGAAAGGACCGTCAGCAGCTGAATTGAAGGAAAGAGAACTGGCACGCTTGAATAAATCTCTCTCAACAGTATCATATGATCGAGTCCCAGAAAAAAAGAGTAAAAATCTTCGAAAACGGAAAGAAAGTTCTAGCGATGATGAGGTTGGAATATGTTTATATTACAGTTTAGTCCTTTCAGGCCCCCATTATAAAAGAGCAATCTCGAAATAAAAAAGATGATTCCGAAGATGAATATGACAAAATTGAAGCCGAAATGGATCAAGATATCGCAGAAAGAGATGCTATGGCAGCAAGAATTAGACAACGAGACAAAGAAAGAACAAAAAATGTTTTACAAAAAGGTGGAAAAGAAGGACCTGACAACAAGGTTATTTTTTACAATTAATTACTGGCTTTCAGGATAAAGAAGGTATGGACATTGCTAAAATTCGTGAAGAATCCCGACGAACATACTTGGCTAAACGAAAAGAAGATAAAATAGAGGAGTTGGAGAGAATTGTTCATGATGATGAGACTCTTTTTGCCCAGGAAGAGTAGAAATTGCAAATTTCTTAATCATATAATTGTTTCAGTTTGACAACTAGAGAGAAAAAAGATATGGAATATAGAAGAAAAATTCTCGAGTATGCGAAGACACATGAAAAAGCAGATGAAATGATGAAAATTAAAAGGTTAGGTTCTTTTTTCTCTATACTTTCAAACATTATCTAGATATCATGTTCCTGATGCCACAACACGGTCTATACCGACAGAATATGTTGAAGAAACAGAAGAAGATAATAAACCGGATGCAATAAAATGGGAAGCTGAACAACTCTTTGCTGCAATGTCGAAGTATGGTGCAAAAGATGCGCATACGGTAAGATCGTCAAAAACTTTATTTTTGTTTAGAAAGTTGAAGATTTCGATCTGTTGCTGGATGACAAAATCGACTTTATTCAAGCGCTTCAAATGCCAGGAACGCATGAAGAAAACGAGGTGGAAAAAGAAAAACTGAGTCAAGCTCAAAGGAAGAGACAAACAATTCAAGAAACTAGACGATCTTTACCAGTTTACGCTTTTCGTGAACAGTTTATTCAAGCAGTAAAGGAGCATCAGGTTTATACAAGTCAACTTGTAAAGAAATTTTTTAGGTTTTGATTATTGAAGGCGAAACGGGGTCGGGTAAAACAACACAATTACCACAGTATCTTTTCGAAGCTGGATATTGTAAAGATGGAAAACGGATAGGATGTACCCAACCACGTCGTGTAGCTGCTATGTCTGTAGCTTCTCGGGTTTCTGATGAAGTTGGGAGTAAACTGGGTAGCACGGTTAATTATTTGTCAGCTCTATTTTATTTAATATGTTCAGGTAGGCTACAGTATTCGTTTCGAAGATTGTACATCGGATAAGACACTCATAAAATACATGACAGACGGTATGCTTCTTCGAGAATTCCTCAATGAACCTGATTTAAATTCTTATAGGTTTGAATTATTTGTTTTCATTTATACATGCTTAGTGTAATGATGATTGATGAAGCACATGAAAGAACTCTTCATACCGATATTCTTTTTGGACTTGTTAAAGATATTGCGAGGTTCAGAAAGGTAGGAGATTTTTGCAACTTTATTTTTTTCAGGATCTTAAATTACTTATTTCTTCGGCAACATTAGATGCAGAGAAATTTTCAACATTCTTCGATGATGCTCCTATTTTTCGAATTCCTGGACGGCGATTTCCAGTCGATATTTACTATACACAAGCGCCAGAAGCCGATTATCTTGATGCAGCAATGGTTACAGTCATGCAGATCCATTTAACACAGTCGCTACCTGGAGATATCCTTGTGTTTCTTACAGGTTTACATATCCAGTGTTCTTGCTTATACATTATTAGGACAGGAAGAAATCGAATCAGTTATGGAAGCTATTCAAGAGAAAACGAAAGCATTAGGAAATAAAATAAAGGAATTGATACCTCTTCCCATCTATGCCAATCTACCGTCCGATATGCAAGCAAAAATCTTCGAGCCGACTCCACCAAATTCTAGAAAAGTTATCTTAGCTACTAATATTGCGGAGACCTCCGTCACTATTGACGGTATCTGCTATGTTATCGATCCGGGTTTTTCAAAATTGAATTCATTTGATGCTAGAAGTGGAGTGGAACATCTACATGTTAATCCTATTTCAAAGGTTCAGTATTTTCTAACGTATTTTATTAATACCTTTAAGGCTGCTGCTAATCAAAGAGCTGGTCGAGCAGGTAGAACAGGGCCTGGAAAATGCTTCAGGTTATACACAGCCTGGGCATACAAACATGAGTTAGAAGATCAACCAATTCCTGAGGTAACCTTGTTCTTTCGTTGTATGCTCTTTCAGATTCAAAGAACAAATCTCGGAAACGTAGTTCTCATGCTGAAGTCACTTGGAATTCATGATTTGGTGCATTTTGACTTTTTAGATCCTCCTCCTCAAGTACGTTGATTTTTTATTATTATAAAATCTTCAGGAAACTCTTGTAATTGCATTAGAACAACTGTATGCTCTCGGAGCTTTGAATCACCGTGGTGAACTTACAAAATTAGGTCGAAGGATGGCTGAATTTCCTTGTGATCCACAAATGAGTAAAACAATTATTGCCAGTGAAAAGTACGCTTTATCCTTTTTTCTTTGATATTTTTTTTTCCAGATATGACTGTACAGAAGAAATAATTACGATAGCTGCTATGCTTTCTTGTAATGCTGCCGTGTACTATAGGTATATTTGTCACTAGTTTATTTTCAATTACTCTATTTCCGACCTAAGGCTATGATCATTCACGCAGATGCAGCAAGGAAAACATTTTGGCATCCATCAGGAGATCATATAACGTTAATGAATGTTTATAACAAATGGAAGGAAACCAATTATTCGCAACAATGGTGCATGGAGAATTACATACAACACAGGACAATGAAGAAGGCACGGGATGTTCGAGATCAATTAGAGCAATTATTGGAGAGAGTCGAAATTGAACCGGTTTGATCATTCTTTTCTGAAAACTCTATTTCAGAAATCTTCTAATGATATAAATGCAATTGCAAAGTCCATAACATCCGGATATTTTTATAATTGTTCAAAATTAGATAATACTGGTACTTTTAGTAGTGTAATCACCTTGTTTAGGCCACTATAAAACGGTAAAACATAAACATACAGTTCACATACATCCTAATTCGTGTCTATTTGAAGAGATGCCACGATGGGTGGTATATTATGAATTAGTGTTTACAAGCAAAGAGTTTATGCGTGAGGTGAGTCCAAGTCTTTCTTGTATCTTGTGTAAAACTGCAAATCGCTATAACGGAGCCAATTACATCATAGTTCCACGAATGATTAACTTTCCAAAACGTAGCTTCCGCGATGTCTTTGCTTTTTCTTTCTAAAGAGCAGTCTTATTACGCACGTAGGCAGAAAGTCTAGACATTTATTTCGATCAGAACTGAAAGACAAATTACGCGAACACGTCACGGTCAAAACATGAATTTATAGTAAAATATATTGTAAAAATGATTGTTTGACTTTTTTTTAAAAAAATTTCAGATAATCCAAATTGAAAGCTCCTGGCTGTTAGAAGTTGCTCCACATTACTTCAAAGGAAAGGAACTGGAAGATCCTGTCAACAAGAAGATGCCAAAGCAACGAGGAAAAGCAGCTATTGAATTACACGGGTCATTGTAGTTTGTTACATATTTGAATAATATACATAATAATTCATTAACATTTATTGAAGCACTTTTCAGTACCAGTTGTTATTTTGGCCTTCAAAGCGCATGTTCATTCCAGGAGAGCCGTATCCTGAAAGAAAGGATTTTATACTACTAAAACAAACCTCTGTAAAATGTGTTATCATAGGCTCCTTCGAAGGCTTGCTGATCAGCTCGAGCTTGTCTAAAGATCCCATTGTGAGTTGGAGAAGCCAACACAGAGACAGCAAAGATGAATAAGAAAGCCACAATTCTTCCAATAAGTGACATCTGCAAGTATGGGCGAGAGATCAACGAGAGTTGTCGCAGAACAATGCTGGAAGGGGAGGAGCAATGTGAAGGCGTAACGGAAAGGAAGTGAAGACTCTCCGCCCACAAGAATTCTGATCAAGGATTTTTGCAGCAGATGGGGAAGATATCCTAACTCAATTGACTACGACTGCTCTTGCGCAGATAAGTTGACTTCCTGAGTTAAAAGTAGAATCCACATGTAGATTAGATGTGATGGAAAAAAGTCATCCCTTTCCAAAAGAAAAACCCAATTAGGAAATGAAATTAAGACTAGTTGCCACATAACTAAGCAAATGGCTAGACCATGCTTAGGCACAAGTTTGACCTTCATTTTGTTACTTCTTCCTGGATATTGCATTTCCTAGAAGACAAGTTGTCCAATTTTCGAAAGAGGTGACAAGTGTTCTTCGGACCCTTCTTGTGATGATTTCTTCATGTTGGCTTCAGGTTTCTCATATTCCCACACCGGCTATTATACCACACAATTAGACTCATTAATCATTACCCAACTGATGTGGGACAAAACGTGGAAATTCTTCACAACTTAAAATATGTTAATAAAAAGTAGTAAATCAGTATATATAATAAATTTTATAATAAAAATATGAATGATGATTTTGATGTACCTTCAAAATTTAAATTCTAAAAAAATTCTTTTATCATAATAAAAAAACATACCTGGTCAAACTAACTTCAATGAAATATCAGCAATTTCAGAGTAATATTTTTCTCCATCCCCGTTCCCTAAACCTAACACACAAATAGAAACCCTTTCCATAGTAATGGTTCCAAATTCATAATCTTTATATTCCTCCAGGATAGTAGAAGCATCAAAACTAATACGTTTTTTGCTCGAACGCTGAAAGTAAATTTTCAACCGAGTTTTTCAACTAGCCTGTGCTTTCTTTCTGCTATTCATAACTGTCATATGTAACTTTACTGGATGAGCTGTCGTTGAGACACCAGTTTCGACTTCTGGAGACAATTCAGCTCTGCTCATGTGCTCGTAAATTATATTGGCAGCCTGTTGGATGCTGAAATCTTATCCTCTAAAGCGCTTTCATGTCCATTCGAAGCCAATTAAAAACTTTTAGACATTTCTTAAATCTGAACATACATTTTTTGTAACGCCGAATTCGGTAACGGGTGTAGCTGACCCCCCTAAAGTACAACCGTGTGTATTGATATTCCTGTTTATTCCCAATTGGCTTTAGACTGGCAGACAGACACGGCTGTACTTTAAAATGTGTACCTCAAGCGTGCATGAGTTAGGTTTTCCGATGCTTTAAGGGGCAGAAGTTTAGAAATATGAAGAACTAACCTATTACCATATATATTCGCATATACTACATCAGCACTGTATGGATCGTCATTCATTATTGAGACACCCTTGATTGTGACGGTAATATTCTCTTTGATTTTAGCTCTAATATGTAAAAATTAATTATGAAAAAAATCTTACTGTATTTCAGCAACTGCTTCACCGAGAACCATTTTTGCTTTCTCACTATCTCTAACTTCATATAGCCAAAGCAGTGATATTGTAATATGAAGTCGATGGGGATTACAGAATAATTGTTCATCTTTAACATCCTCCTGAACACTAACCTATGAATAACGGAATGAATACTTACTGAAGCGGTAGTAGAGTTGAGAATTCGTTCACGAAATGTTATATATGAATTAATAATATTCGGATGGTTGCAGGGAAATGCGACGAAATGAGTAAATCTCGCAGTGTTCCGCCCAATTGTCATAAGGTTGTCGATAAGTTTTAAGCACTGACATACATTATCTTTCTGATTAGATGTGACTACTAAATGCAAAATATAAACAATTTGAAGAAACTAACCGACAAATCCATCTGTTCCAGTTTTTGGAATCTTAACACGGCAGCCCGTCGACTCTTCCAATTGATGCAAATTTCGTCCTTTTGTTCCAATTAGCTTTCCATATAAATACTTCGGAACATCAACACTAAAATATTATTGAATGAAATTTTAAAAAACTTGGCAATCCAATGTTTGGATGCAAATATAATGCGATTGTCTTCTTCTTCAACATGTTCTTTTACTGCTTCTGTGGATACTTTTAAAGTATCTGTAACCTCTCGTGGTCCTGATGTTTTATCTAAACAAATATTACAATGCAGAAGAAGGATTTACCATACACAAATTCGCAAGATGGCCCGTCTTCTGCGTCTTCATCTTCTGGATACATATCCGGCGTGTCACCAACATCGTTATAAGCTTTCCGTTGATTTCCGGGCTGTATTTACAATAAAAAAGAGCTAAAGAGACATACCTTATAAGGGTTTCTTCGGTAGTTTCTGTTATCAATTCGATAGCATTCAGTATTGAGAGGAAATGACATATTCGATATCTGTAATTATCAATATTACCCTTATGGAAAAATAAAAAAAGACAATATAGAGAAAGAATTGAGAAAACCGTTTTAGAAATAATCAAATTCCAAAATTACGTAATATGAATGTCGATTGATAATTGGGAAAATCATGAGATCTTCTCATCCGTATAGCGAGTCAACTATTGTAGAATAACGTTTTGAGTTTAAAAAGCAACTGAAATGCAACATATAAGCAATCCTACCGAAATTCCTCATTCTTTCAGGTCTAGTAAAATTTCTTCACCGTGTGTCATTATTACTATTATTATTATTGATCGTTGTGGTATTGGATATGTTGTAACAATGTCAAAAAATATATATATATATATGTTATATAACGAGGTAAGTATTCATTTGTAATTCTACTCAGGGACTATTTTGTTTAATTATCAAATAGATATATGAATGATTATGTTTTACACATTGTGAGCAACTTCTTTTACAGCTATCAGAGCTTTTTCTAGCTCTTCGTCTAGAAGATCATATTGGACAGTAAAGCGAGCGCTAAAAGGTATTTTTTCTTTTGCTTTTTTTATTACCTAGGCTTGACTGGATATTTTTCATCTTCTTCAAGGTATCGGGCACGTGTAATCATAATAGAATGTTCTTCAAACAGCTAAAAATATCTTTTTTTAGCGATGTGTTATAGAAAACCTTGTCAACAAGGGCATTCAACTTATTCTCTGCCTCTTCCTTTTCACCTATATAGCCAATGTGTTTCATGGGGTTTTCAGCGAAACCGTAAACATAGAAATGTGTTCCCTGGAGATGTTTTTCAAAGATCACTGGGAAACTCTTACTTCCAAAGCTGTTTGTAGACCATTATGTGCAGAACGAGCAAGTTCTTTTGTTCGTAGCAAACGTTCTGGTTCAGTCTGCATGATTTTCAATGCTTCATGAGCCGAAGTAGCTAATAGAGGAGGTAAAGAAGCAGAAAAACAATAGCCAAGGCCTAAAATATCCTCTTATAGAGAAGAAACGACCTCATTTTTCGAATTACAAGCTATTTTTGAAAACGTACCAGCTAGTCGTTGATGACCAACAACATAAGATCTACCAACACAGAAGCCACCGGTTGAGGCCATAGCATGTTCGAGTGATCCCATAATCATATCAACATCTGCCACAGGTATACCATAGTGTTCTGTTATACCTGAAAAGAACGTTTGCTATGACGACTTCAAAGAATGTTTGACTTTTAGCATATAAAAGACCTCTGAGTTTGTGTATAACAAAGCCGATTTGCCTCGAGATATAACGGGACAGATAACAGGTTCCTCGATTTCACGTGGCAGCAGAGTTTATTTCTCGATCGACATAGACCATCATCAGCCGATCTATTAAAGAACTACTTTTTCTTTTCACCCACGTGAGGTTACGCCCCCATAAAAATTGTCTAGCGGAGGCTAAACATCTATAAAATTCATGTTTTCTCTATACCTTTTGATCTTTTCTTGCCAGTATTCTTCATTACAATATCAAAATCTATCTCAATCGATGATCAACAGACTAGGTGAAATCTGGTTTGCCATGAAAATTTGTGAGAACCGGACTGATCTATTGAAAACGTAAACATAAGTAACACCAAATCTATACCCTGCTCCCGGAAACTGAGAAAAGATGTAACAATGACGACGAAAAACTCAAAATTTTCGGCTGACATGTCGGCTCTCTTTTTACACTTCTTGGCTCATAAGTCACTGGATTTGGAAAAAACTTTAAAAAGTTCTGTTACGAAACAAACCTTTATATGTATATATGTTACGTCATTTTGTACACTTTTCCATCTATTTTAGACAGTGAAAATTCTACAAATCAATTTAACCATCCAAAACTACACTATCAAGTCAACAATTTTTCATCCTTTTACAGTCTCAAAATTATCATAATTCTCTT
The DNA here is from genome assembly GCA_932521415.1 of Oscheius sp. DF5120. Classification (NCBI taxonomy): domain Eukaryota; kingdom Metazoa; phylum Nematoda; class Chromadorea; order Rhabditida; family Rhabditidae; genus Oscheius; species Oscheius sp. DF5120. The sequence continues at coordinate 6,433,584 of OW051462.1, forward strand.
GTTTTCAGATGAAAATACACCTTTTTACACTCTTTTGCTTGTTATGGCCTTTCAGTTTGTCTGTCCCGCATACAAAGACTCAAATAAATCAGGAAGAAGAAATTTCTGACATTTCACAGGTAGAAATATTTTTTTTTGTTTAATTTTTAGAATGGAGATGAAGATTTCCCCTCTCCGAAAGAGATTACATCTCGAGTTTTAACTTTTGCCGACTGTGAAAAGCTTGAACAAAACACGACGTTGGCCTGTGACGAAAACAATGCACCAGGACGGTAAAAGAGTCTTACGCGTATCGTCACGTTTTTAGACACATGATTTATTGCAGCGGAAAACTTCTTCATGCGGTGATGGCAACACACGTCTATGCCGATTCAAAAACGTTTGTCGATAGACCAATGAAAAGGAATTTCACCGGAGAGATGATATTGGAAAAGTTCCATAAACGGTTCAAAAAAATTCTTGGAAAAATATCAGAATGATGCTTTAGATTCCCTGGACCGGTGGAGACAATTCGACGAAATGATATCGCCCGTTTTATCAATGAATATTTCGATGATGATGGTCAAGAACTCATCGAGTAATTCTCCTTTTCTTTTAATCTATCCTTCAGTTGCGAGTTGAAAGACTACACTGACGTCCCAGAAAAAATCTCCACCATTAAGGACGGAACCCTTCGTGAATTTGCCCTAGAATTGCATAAAATCTGGCGGCAACTCTGTCGACGGGTGAATCCCGTGGTGAAACAGGAAGCTCATCGCTTCTCGCTCCTTTATGTTCCTCATCCATTTGTTGTTCCTGGCGGAAGATTTCGTGAGAATTATTATTGGGATACCTATTGGATTGTAAAGGGTCTCCTAGTGTCAGGAATGACTGAGACGGTTAGGGGAATAATCAGAAATTTTGCGACGATGGTGGAAACGTATGGATTTGTACCCAATGGAGGAAGAATCTACTATTTGGAGGTGGGTAAAAGAGCTTAAATTGCGTAGGTTGGTCTATAACCCATTATTTCAGCGCTCTCAACCTCCTCTTCTCGCACCCATGGTCTACGAATATTATCAGGTCTCAAAAGATAAGGAATTCATCCGTGAGCTTCTTCCCATTCTCGAGCATGAATACACCTTTTGGAAGATGAATCGCAATATATCTGTCACAATAGGAGACGAAAAGCTAACCGCCTATCAGTATCGTACACCTCTCCGAGCTCCTCGACCCGAATCCTATAGGGAAGATATGGTCTCTGCTGCAGCATTTAATAGTATTGAACAAAAACAAGACTTCTTTCAAAATATAGCTAGTGCAGCGGAATCTGGATGGGATTTTAGTACTCGGTACGTGAAGAATTATGATTTTTGATAAAATTACCAGATGGTTTCGAAAGAAAACATCCCTAACGAGTATCGAAACAACAAATATTGTACCAGTGGATTTGAATGCATTCATTTGTTACAATCTGAAGATTATCACATACTTTCATTCGGAAACCGGTAAAAATTTTGCTGTCCAATAAAGAAGATGGGTTTTAGGCAATGTGAATAAGGAATTTAAATGGATGTCAGACTTTTTAGAGTTTAGAGAAGACTTTAGAAAGATTTTCTATGTCAGGCATGCAAAAGGATGGTAAGAGAATCAACTCTAAATTATTCTTAGGTATGATTATAATCTCCGCGACAAGAAGCACAACTTCGACTTTTATCCCTCTATGACCGTCCCTCTCTTCACTCAATGTTACGACGTGTTGAACACCAAAATGTTCGAGGAAGTTTACGATAAAATGGATGAAATGGGAGCTTTCAATTTCACTGGAGGAGTTCCAGCAAGTTTGCATAAAGAAAGTCACCAACAGTGGGACTTCCCCAATGGATGGAGTCCATCGAATCATATGCTGATCGAAGGGCTGAGAAAATCAGCTAATCCAAAGTGAATCAGTATCACATCAATTAAACAATGACGATTCAGACTTCAACAAAAGGCCTATGAACTGGCGGAGAAATGGATTTTCGCTAATTTTAAAGTATATCAGCAAGAGCGACAGATGTGGGAGAAATACAACGTCGTCTCGTCAAAACCAAAAATTGGTTTGGGTGGTGAGTACTCTCCACAGGTAAAAGACCGTCTAACCAATGGAAAAAATTGATTTTTAGGCAGGGTTTGGATGGACTAATGGCGTCATTCTGGACTTACTCTCCACCTACTCTGCTAGAATTCGTTTCCCTGATGGACAGCCACCAATTGTCCCCGTTCCACCGCAATTTAGGAAAAACAATGTCACCGCAACCTCCAAAAGCTCCACGGTAGCCTATTTTGGGAGTCTTATAGCATTATTTACCGCCTTCTTCCAGCTTTAGACTCTATTTTACGTGCCAATGAACGGGTTGTAACTGTATATTAATAAAAATAGATTCACCTCTACCAGTTTTGCCTAAAACTCCAAAAGAATAGCTCTCGTCCACGAAGATTCGTACTTTGTACTTCCACTTATATTCGATGATCTGTGGCAGGGGACAGAGATCCCCCGTCATGGCGTAGAGTCCCTCGACAACGATAAATCGTCGACATTTTTTTGCAGCTGCGGGATCCTATAAGCAACAAAACAGTAAAGGATCAAATACACCCTTGCCTTTTTATCTCTATCAGCTTGTTCTTCTAGGACCCTCTTTAAATCTTCCATATCATTGTGATTGAACCATACTACCCGAGTTCTCGCAGCTTGAGCTCCCTTTTGAATGGCGTAATTGGCTCCTAACAGGTCAAAAATAGAAGAACTAGATAAAATACAGACCTTTGTCAATGAATAGGACATCATCTTTCTTGGCATAAGCTGGAATAGCACTAGCTACAGTTGCGTAGCCATAACTGTAGAGAACTGTTTCTTCACAGCCCATGAATCTGAAAGGAAATGTCTAAAAAACAAGAAAAATAAACTAACTTGGCCAAATCAGCTTCCAAATCCAGATGGACATCAACAGTTCCATAGAATCCTCGTGGTCCACACGAACCGACTCCATACTTCCTTATCGTTTTCTTGGCTACTTCTTCTATTCTCGAGTCACCAATGAAAGAAAGATAATTCGTTGTCGAGAGATTCAAATAATCTTTTCCTTCGATCTTGACTTTTTTCATCATTTTTCTAAAACTCCCATTTTTTCCGTTTCTTTTCGACTCACCCTTCAATATATTTGGGATGAAGAGCGAAATGATCTTGTGGAGTTTTTGGAACCAATGGCTCGGGTTTCCATGCTTTCAAAATAGCTGTTTTCTCCTTAATTTAAATTTGCAATGGAAAGAAAAGAAAAGATAGCAAACCTCCTCTGTCAATTTCAATTTTTTCTTTTTCGGTGGTGCTGCTTTCTTTTTCAGATAAACTAACGATATCATTGTTACAACAGCGATTAGGAAGACGTGATAAAGTGAATATTTGTCAAACTAGAAGCATTTTTCCAAATTTTTCTTACTTACTTTAAAAATTTCCGTCAAAAAGTCCATTATAACTATAGCAGATCTGAAAAATATTTATATGGATAGAAAAGACAGAGAAAAATGAATCAGTCGGGAGGTGGGATGATGGTAACGGCGGGGTCCGTACAAAGAATGCTTTGATAGTGACAGATAACCTGCCAAATCACGGTCTCGCGTCATGAAGGAAGAGAAATATGGCATTATTCGTTCCCCTGTTGCTTACAAGCGCGTTTCTATGACAATAAAAATAGCATGGCGTTAGCCGAATGTACAAAAAGACAAAGAAAGCAAAATAGATAGAATTTAATAACAATCAACAATAATCTAACTAATATTTAACACTCTTTCTGCTTTTTTTTCTTTCGTTTTACAATCTTGGACGTATTAGAAGTAAAAGAAGCAGCTGAAATATGACGATATTATGGGTTGAAGTGTATTGACTCAGACTGGTCGATTTGTGTATGCACACACCAAGTGCACAACATATGCCAATACTGCTCAATAAAAAGGACTGACCTGGTTCTTTAACAACTCTGATCTTCTTTATCTTCACTGGAGTCGAATCCGTTTCGGAATTAATACTGCTCAAAGAGATATCCAGGTCTCGCCTTATCTAAGTTGGATATATGATCGATAATAAACAAACTAACCTTTTTTGATGAAATAATTTTTTTATGAGTTGCAATAGGGGTTGAACAACCCTGTGGCAGAAGTTGCCTGATTTTCTTTAATTTTTTTTTAATTTTTGTCACTGAACTAGTCGCAGCTGTATTTATTTCAGACTTATCCAAATTTTTCATCTAAAACATAAAATATAACATTATACGTCATACTTTTTTTTTTATTATCTTCTTTTTTCGTTTGATTAGCAAACTAGCGTCTTTCATATTTATATTAGTATATTCGCCATAGATTTCAGTCTAAACGTTGATTGGTATAGTCTGTCCCCAAAAAACGATATGTTTTGCCCGTTTTTATAACCCTGTTAAACGTCTTACAGTTTTCTTTTTTTTGCTTTAATGTTTTAAGGATTAATGTAAAATTAATATTGGAAAACACTGGATAGTCAGTTCTTTTACTTTTGAGATGTTTTAAGTTCTAATTCTTGTTGCTTGAACTATCTGTTTCTATTAAATGCAGACATTTTAACATAGTTTATAATATTATTATATGTAATATAAACCTTAATTTCTTTTTCTCTTGATATATTTACTCCTAATTCCATCGTAGCATCTAGATAAGTTTTTAGTTCTTTTTCAGCGCGAGATCTATAAAAACAAGTTTATAAAAACTTTATGGGTTACCTCGACTTTGTCATCTCATTTTCAGTAACAGCTTCTTTCATTTGTGTTTCCGAAAATTTTAATAATTTCAGAACTCGTTGCGAGTCAGTAGGAGCTGTTTCTTCTTTTCTAACAAGATCTGATACTACAGATATAGAAAGTGAATTAGATGGAAAACTGTAATTTGATGTTACAATAAATAAAAAAGTCACTTGGAATCAACGCAAATGATAAATTCTGATATAGTATCATAAGCATTACAGATAGAGGCAGCTTGGGTCGAGATCGCTTGAAATATTTCTCCACATAATCCGAGAATGAAAAGGCCGAGATTTTGCTGTAAATAATGCTGACGATCAAACTGACTCACCCAATGACCTATATCAATATAGCCTAACATCACATCTGCCGCTTTAATGCAAGATTCTTTCAACTAAACAAAGTAAATTAATTAAAGATTAAAGATATTACTCTTTCAAGGATAAACAATTGTTGCAGATATGTAGCTCCAATATATTGAAGCGTTTCGACAGTCGGCATATAATAATAATTTTGCGCAACAGAAGAAGATAATTTCTGAAACAAATTTACGATTCTATAAAAATAGACCTTGTGAAGATCATTCAATATTTTTAAGAAATTAAAAGAGTTGTATCTACAAACTAAGGACTTCAATCTTCTAAACGAGCGCCAAAACAGCTAAAAGCAATTATAAAGCAAAGATAACCGAAAAAAAAACTTGATGACGATGTGGACCGCTAAATTTGTAAGAACAAGCTATGCAATATTTTTCAACGCTTGGAGATATTCGGTATTTCAGTTGAGAAACCTACAAAAAGCATTACAACTGGACAAAAAACTGACCACGCCTTCCAAGGCAAAAAGAAATCTCCTTACAGGTATCGAATCTTGCTCCTGCTTAGTAGATAATAACTGGCTAGGAATGAAATTTGCATACTGTGCAATTGTAGCTGAAAAAAGTTAAGCATAACAGATGAGCACCTTCTATCTTCTCACAATCATTCATATCCTTTCTGAAAATCTTTCATAACAACACCAATGATATCTAGAAATACAGTTTTGTAAAGAAATGGGAAAAAAAACATAAATTGCAAAAAGAAAAGATTAAAGTTAGCCATTTTTAAAAATTAACTTGGCACTACATCACAATTTTCTGTGAAAGTGCTATAAATAAAAAAAATAAGCACATAGATTAATTTAATCAAAACTAAGAAACGATAAAACTAAAAAACTAACCGTTGTTTACACACGACAAATTACGTATTCACCATCATCATTAGTCAAAATCCTTGGCTTTTTAATCTGTTATCTTTATTTATTTTATGAGTTTCTTTCGTCAATTGATTGTCTACTTCTCAAGTTCTCGTTCAAACGCCACCAAGTAAGTAAAAATTAATTAAACTTCGTATCAGGCTGACGCAAGACAAATCGGCAGATAGTCATATCGATTCCTTTATAAATAGGGACTGGTTTGCAGATTACGCTAGCCGATTCGCTCCTTCGACTACCGCTAACTAGCTCTATTCTTTCAGAAATATGACTCTACAACGAGCATATGTTGGGTTGCAATGTTTCTGGGGTGAATCCGCCTGGGCCAAGGTATTATTTTTGTTTGTTTTTTTTTAAATTTTATAGTTAAAAGGAGTTCGTATAACCCGTGTTGGTTATGCTGGTGGGAAAATCCCTGACCCTACATATAAAAGTATTGGTGATCATACTGGTAAGGTTTGTCTTCTTTTCCCAAAAACGTATAGAAATCACGGAAGTTAGCTTTGATCCCGCTCACATAACTTACCGTGAGATTTTGGACTTCTTTTGGAATCATCACGATCCCTCTGAACGCAGAAAGAAGCAATATCAATCGGCCATTCTCTATACAAATGATGAACAAAAAGCCATCGCCGAAGAGACTCTCGAAGAAGCAAAGAAGAAACATTCCTTCGTTGAAACATACGTTGAACAATTGGACAAATTCTACCAGGCAGAGGATTATCATCAAAAATACTGGCTTCGGAACAAAAAGGACATTTTTGATCAGGTAGGCAAAACATTTCATTAAATGCTTTTTATTAAATTCTTTCAGCTTCATTTAAACGACAAAGAAGTAGCCGAAGGTGTTTTGGCGACTAAATTGAATGCTTATGCAGCTGGCTACAACGATTTCTCCGAATTGGATGCGTTGAAAAAGGAATATAACCTGAGTGATTCCCTCGTTGAAAAGATCACAGCTTTCGCCAAGAGTGGTGGCGATCCTCGTGCCTGCCACTAAATTCTTGTACAAATTGATAAAACATGGTCATTTCTTATCTTTACAACTTAAATGACCTATCGTAAATACCTAGATAATGCAAATCTTGGATATATATAGCATTGAATTAAAGCCGACTAATTATCCACAAGCATTATTGAGGCGCCTCTACACCTATGTTGAGGACAAGAACAATTTGAAATGTTCTCTTTTGCGTAGACTCGATGATTCGATATTAAATATTGATCTCGCAGAGTCCTAAGTCTGAAGACCAAAGAATGATTATTCGTATCTTCTCCAACACATCTAGGCCGTCTATGAGCCTCCGACAGACATTCTAACACAGCCGTCCAGCTGAAAGGTTACTAGCAGTTTGAAGACTTACATGTCTAGAGGACAGCTATTAGGGCAGTCTAGTCCCCTATCCGGAAGACGAAGACATTTCTGAATGTCGTCGACTGAACGCTGGAAGTGAGGGATTGCTCCCAGTGTCAGACATTCCCACATAAAGACTCCAAACATCCTGAAGAAATAAAAAGATAAACATCTATTACCAGATATCTCCTTCCGGAGTTTGTTTAGGTAATGAATGATGAGCGCAGATGATCTCTGGCGGTAGCCAAGCCAGTGGACGAGCTCCTTCCGGTAGACCAAAATCTCCTAACTTCACGCGAGCTCTATATTAGTGAAAAGAAAAAGAAAAACTAACCCTCGAAGGTCTTTCTTCTCCAGCAAGACATTCCTAGCAGCTATGTCTGAATGAACCAATTCTTTTCCTGCAATGTCGATTGTTTCGTGAATATGTTTCAAAGCTAAGGATATCTGGTAAAGAATGTTCAATATATCACGAAGAAGGACGATGGGACGGTCATGTTCATCTTCTTCTACCTGAACTGTTTGATGAAATCAGCATCGAATACTCGGATAAAAGAACGGAAGTAGTTTTGTAGAGAACCACCAGCAAGCCATTCTAAAGCAATTTTGGGAGAATTAGAATCTCTGGAAACGGCAAGAATGCGAACAACATTTGGATGATCTAGACGAGAGAGTCGACTTGCTTCCTCTAGAAGGCGAACTGTACTTGCTGGTACTCCGAGGGTAGTCTAAAAATAAAAAGAACAAAACATTTCATTTCTACAAACCTTGATAGCTGCCGGTAACTTTTCTCTGAAACGGCCATATCCATTTGGTAAAGCAAAGCCTTTAAACACATAGCCGTCCACACCTCTCCCTAAGGGTTCATCTTTTACTTCGATGCTCAAATCATCCACCAAAAGATGAGAAATATCTCAATTCATCATAGTTCCTGAATATATTAACTAACCTTGAACAAATCGATCGATTCGTTTCTTATAAACAAAGTTAGCATCGGGAATTGGTGAAAACCAGTGGGTTTCTTTGTAATTCTATTAAGAGCGAGATGGCTTACTTGAAAACCAAATAAGAAAAATAACGTAGAGGATGGAAAGAACGACCAAAGAAAACCAAAACGACGGTGGTAGCGGGATCGGGGCCGTCATCAAGACTGGTTTCTCATGCCATAACGTTCTCTGGATGGGTGCAGAAATTTAAAATGACATGTATATAACACCTGTAAGAAAAGAATTACACGTCTAAAGAATAGCCAAGCCAACCCATTTACTACTAATCACTCGTATTTAAAACCTTAATTTGAAAAAAAAATACAATCCAATGTGAAATTTAAACCTGAGCTGTTGTTCTGGCAAAACGTTGAAGAACTTCGACTTGACGTTCATTTACGGAAGGTCTAACTATTGATAACGCTTTGTCAAAGTCTGATCTCTATAAAAAAAAGTAGTGAATAATGTAAAATTTTACCTTTAAACTACGTACAGTATCTGCTGCTGTTCCTGCCAACTTATCACGACTTATATCTCGGACTGGAACCATTGCTGCTTCCTTGCATACAGCTGTGAGATCCGAATATGAATAACCACTTGTTCGCGAGGCTATGTATCTATTAAAAAAACTGTTTAAAAACCGTAAACTTCTTACCTTATGTCATTATCGTTTAATCCTTTCGTTAAATTATATTTCTTCAAAATACATTTAATCAATGCAAAACGTTCTGCATCATCAGGTAAATTAAGAAGAATACGTTTAGGGAATCGTCTAAGTAACGTAGGGAGAATAATAAAAACATACCGAAGAACAGCATCATCTAGTTCATGTGGTCTATTTGTAGCACCAATAATAACAAATCTATCATCTAAAGTATGAATTTAAAAAACTTAGGGATAGAACTACCAGGCCGAGATGCAGCTCCATCAAATTGTATAAGAAATTCAGTTTTCAATCTCCGCGATGATTCTAATTCATTTTCATTTCGTTGGCACAAAAGGGAATCTATCTCATCTGAAAAATACATTTTTGTAATAAAAAAAACTTACCAATAAACACAATACACGGTTGTGCATTTTTGGCAAGGCGAAACAATGCTCTAACAGCTTTCTCTCCTTCGCCAACAAATTTTGACGTAAGGCTGGAGGCAGAAATATTGAAGAAAACTTGCTTTGATTCACCAGCCAGTGCCTTTGCCTATACACTTCATTAAACTTTAAAGTGAAAGAGCAAACCAGCATTGTTTTACCATTTCCTGGTGGACCAAAAAGAAGTATTCCCTTTACAGGTTGCCGCAATCCTTGAAACAAATCTGGATTAAGACATGGAAAAACAACAGCCTAGAAATATTAGAAAACAAAAAATTTACCTCTTCTAATGCTGCCTTAGCTTGATCACATCCAGTAATATCATTTAATGTTACACCTGTTTCTTCCAAAATTTCATCGAGTAGCTTATTTCCTAATTGTGAATCAACTCCTTTCAATAATTCAGCTCGGCTATTAGCCATCTTAAGATTAATTACAATGTTGACAAAAACTTACTGGCATTGTAAATTGTTGACGATATTTCATATTTTTAAGATCTGGATTCACTATATGTTTAACCTCGTGACAAGGGCCTCTTTGAATAGGCGGAATCCCTCTAGTAAATATACGGTTATCATTCTCAATTTGCTGAACTACAGAAGATAAGTACAACTAAAAGCACAAGAGACTTACGAAGCGTTTCAAAACGATCTTGTGCTCCTTTCAAATATCCATCCATTTTCTTCATATTATCAGCCAAGGCCGTTCTTTGGGCGGGATTTAAATTATTTGTCGTTACTTCGCAAGCCTGAATTATATAAATACAACACTATGAATAGGCACACCTTTTTAAATTCAGTGAGGGCTTTTTTATAGGAATCACATGCCTGTACTCGGCTTGCTCCATCATCTGAACTGGAACCAGTAAAAGATAATGGTGAACTGACCCCGTGCTTTTTCATCTAGATCCACTGCTTTCACCAGAATAGATTTTCCCTTATCAAAATGAGTCATAAATCTAGTGATTGTTCGATCACTAGAGTTAATTGTAGATTTACATATAGGCTTCACTCGTTTTTCCATTGAAATCTACCTGAAATATTCAAATTCTTAAGAAAGAGACATACTGCTGACTATTTTGCAAGGTCTGACAATATAGATGACGCATGATAATAAAAAAATGAGAACAAACCAGTAAAATGCAAAGAAAAAAACGGTAGAAATAGTCAAAAATTGGAATTATTTTGCACACTTATAGCGAGTTATGCCTTCAATAATATAAGAATTGTAAACAAAAACATTAAAAACCACTTCGGTAATATTAATGATAAAATATTTTTATAAATATGAAAATATATTGGGCCATCCCTGATGTGTAATAATAGTTCTTTCTTTCTTTTATATCTATAGACACGTTTCTGTCGGATTCATCAAATCCATAGGGGTAGAAATCGATTGTGATCTTTCGTTTGAGAAATTAATATGAAAAAAACGAGATTTGTATCAGAGATTGTCATAAAGTGCTTATAGAATCCTAATATACTAATATTTTTCCCTTGTTTTATTCAGATTTTACACAAAAATTTTCTGTCTATGTAAAATATGGAACTAGTAACTGCATTACAGTAAAAAATGTTCAACTAAATTAAATAAAAACATAGAATTCTGTAAATGTTCCATCAATTTGACGGCCAATCATTGGTCTTAAGGCAGTAATCATCCTCAATAAAAAACTGAAATTGTTGTTTTTCAAACAAAACCTTCAATTCAACTTCGTTTGTTTTTGAAAAAGCTTTGTTTCCATTTCAAATCTGACTCTCTTTATCTTCCTCCAATCCAAGTGTTTCTGCATCAGAAAAGTTACAAAAAGAGAACCAATTGCATCTTTCAGTTGGAGGAATGACCTCCTACTTCGTTGGAGGTAGAATATTGTTATATCTTCGTTGACTTACGGCCGAAGGTTGATCATCATCTGGTCACTCCGTTGAAAGCTAAAAATTTACCTGTTCACTTGACAGACAATGCTTGAACATTCTATGCATATGTAATCATTACACCATACTAATTTTTAAAAATTAACGAACTGCTTCTTTTCATAAACAAAAAAAGCCTATCTAAAAAAATCAAGTCAACTTTGATATAATTGTGCTGCAATCTTATTACATATCATACCTGTGTTGACGGAATACTAGTTCGGATTGTTTCTTGATTCTAAATAATAAAATAAACTCAGAAAAATAGTTAAGGGTGTAAGACTTTTGTTTTATTATCATAACATCCTGTTCAAATAAATAAGAATAAATTTTTCAATTAACAGAATAAGGTCACTTTGCAACATTATTTTTCAAATTATTTTTTAAAAATATTACGTATTTTCTAAAGAATATCTTTATTGGACTAGCGGAGGCACTATGATGAGTATCACAGTAAGGAATGTCAGACAGCGCTCTCCAGTTGATATTTCGACTCAAGTCGATTCCTTATATTTGTACAAATCATGTTTAGTGGATTGGCGCAAGAATTTTCCATTTCCAAGACATGACAAAGGATAGCGTAACCTGGCAAGATTACATCTTTCTTTTTTCTCTTACCTTGATTGTTGTATAAGGCTTTTAGGCCAATTCCAGTCGATGCCAAGGCTCCGATACAAACGGCTGCCTAGGTTTTTGTCTTCCATTTATAATTTAGCACACCTTGTATCGTATCCGTCTGCAGTACTCAGAATGTACCGTATCTGTGACTGTTAGCATTTCCAGGAGAACGGGTACAGCTCCTTGCGCTACCAGAGCTTCTTCATACCTTCTAGACGCTAGACGAGAGAAGATGGTGGCTATTTGTTCTTGAACAAATATCGTTGCGCAGTCTTGACGGTGATATGCTTGGATAAGACGAGCTATAGCGTTTCTTCTATTAATGTAGGTAATTTATATGATAGAGAAACATACTGGTACAATGTATTGACAGATTTTGGCTCGTTGAGTGAGACATTGGCCACGGCAGCTGAGACAAGGAGAAGAGATTCGCCGGTAGTGCATTCATCGATCAAGTCTGCAAGTAGTTTTTTTTTCTATTTTTTTCTGAAAAATACCTATCAACCGAATTAGCACGTTGTCCGCTTGATTCAGGCGAATAAAGGCGTGCTGAGGGTTGGTCAACTGCGTCAAGGCTCCTGAAGCTTCAATAGAACAGGCGATCGAAACGGAATTCAGTTGTTGCAGGACGACTTCAAGACCACCGAGCTGAAATAATTTTTCATTACTCATTTTTTAATTCTACTTACAGACAATAGAGTCAAACATCCTTTAGCTACGCCACAAAGGACTGCCAATGCTCGAAGAATGAGACGAGTACTGTCCACAGCAGTTGTTGGACTTTTTAGAAGTCTGATTAAGCTACCAATTCCACCGCATTGAATTATTTCCAAAGATAATTCATCCCCAAATAGAGCAACATGGATGAGATGCTCGAGAGCGATGACGACGAGTCGATCACGACTCCCACAATCGAAGAGATATTTACAGATAATCTACAAACCTACGATAGTTTGTTATTGATAAGTCGAGTCAAAAGCTTTTAATTAAACAAAAATAACTTTAATAATTTGATTTTTATAATCAATTTATAAAACTAAGTTTTCTTTTAATTTCTTCATTTTTTTTTGCACTTTCGGCAATTTTTAAGACTCACTCTAGCAAATAGTTGAAGGACTTGTTCGACCAGTTTTCTGACGATAATAGTGAAATAGCTGGAAACTGTGACATTTTCCGCATGTCCAACTCCACTGTGTACTGCTCGCAACTCTCCCATTTGATGGCGAACAGCGTCCAAATCCTTTAATTTTGTTTAACCTTTCTCTTTTAGTTACTTACCTGTTTAGGAACATTGTGAACACACGGTGAATTTTCGACAATTTGTACAAAAACAGCAGCTTTTGCGATTAAATCGCGCGATGTTGCAGTCGTTGTTGACGTGCTAAGTAACGAATAAATAGCGGATGATGTTCGCAAAACATGATCCATTGTACTGGCCATTCGTGGATACCCTGGCAATGTTCTTGTTGGAAACGAATGGAAACAACTCGACTCCGGTGCATCTTCTCTCGATGAAGAGAAGGAATTCATTGAGATCATTGCCAAATCGGCTAAAATTGCTTTCGGTCAGACGGGAGCTTTTTTTCGGCGAATAAAATTAGTTCGAACAACATGCACAGCCGAGTTCGGTTAAATGAAGCTCAAAGTCTAACCTGAACATTGACCTGAATCAACAGAAAGGGTGCTGTCCGAGTGCATACTTTTTGGTGACGATGAAGGTGGAATTGGGGGTAGAGGGTGGTCCGGATCAGGTCTAAAAAAAGAAATTATGCAAATGAGGAACGGCAGACCTCTTCTGCTGACGAGCTTTTTCAACGTCTTCCTGATTTACCGCTATTGTATGTCGAAGCCCTGCTCTGCGCAAAACTTTTGATGATCGAAAATCTAACTGAAAAAATACTTATTTTTTTATTGCACCTTTTCTTTAAAAAAAATTTTGAAATACTATAAAATATATTTCAGCAAATATAATCAAATATCAGCAAAAGTAAAAAGTGTTTTTTGATCCCACGCCAAACCTGATCGTACGAAGGTGGAGGAGGTTTCACAAGCGATGTCTGTGATCCAGAGATATTGATGACAGTAGCAGCACTTTCTCTTCTCGGAGGTCGATATCCAGGTGGTATCCACTGCAACAAATTGTCTGGTCATTTGCTGTCAGTTAGAAGTGAAATTATGAATGACAGCTGTCACAACGGGAACTTTGAAACAGTGCGGAGGAGGTGAGCAGGGCGATAACACGTGGTCCCAATTTGTATGCTCGTAAATGCGCGAGAAGCTAGTGCAGCTGGACTCACATAGTTATTGTTGATTATGTCAGCCTGTTGAGAGCTGGTTGAGCTGCTACTATGCCCTGAAAAAGAGTCCATTTAGGAGGGGAGAACGGCGTTCAATGACCCTCGAGGGAGTCACTTTTTCGCAGTGAAATGAAAACATATCGCTCACCATCTTGATAGGGGACATCTACAGCAGTTTCGTTGAATTTATAAGCTTCTATCAGATCTAGTGTCGAAACGGAGCCGGGTGATTGAGCTATAAGCTTTGGTAATAAAATTCTTACTTTCTACTAACATATGGTCTCGTTTTTATTATTTTTCAGTCTGGCTATCCGACGCTGTGGTTTGGGAGGAGGAACAAGATTTCCTGTCGACGAAGAGAGTACTTTTGGCCTGAAAATAAAAATTAAAGCATAAAAACGAACCGCATCAGGCTGAAAGGAATAATTTCATTGTGCAGCGAGTGCCTGTGAAGCCAAAGACCCCAAATATCAATGTCTGACGACATGATACTAGGAGGCATCTCGTGACGCAGTCCTCATTGAGACAAATGTATTTGCCCGTAGCGACAGGAGGCGTTCCGTCAGCTGGCATCAACTTTCCCAAGTTACAGGGGGAGCAAAAGAATCGCGAGAGAGAAATTTGAGTAGGCTGTTTTGAGAGAGAACGCGACTAGTTGCGAACAGTTAGAAAGGAAGGAAATGACACAAACCTCGTAACAACGGAGATATTCTGAGGTAGAGACGAGACGCTGGCTGACATCTGACTTCCGAACAACGACTTGCCGTAGAGAATGACTTGACATTCGTGTTCCGTCGTCATTGACAGCTCGTCGAGCCATTGTTGTGTCGTTGCGTCCAGCTCATTCAATTTTGACTGCAAGATCCTATTTTTCAAAGAAGGACACGAAAGACACTCGCCATTTTCCAAAAAGATTCACAACTTTAAAACATTTTTTTCTTCCCTTATTCAACAACCTTTTGAAAAGTTAAGCAAAATAACATAAGTAAAATAAAGAGTAAAATAAAATATGTATAAAAGAACTTAACGAAAATCTGTTATTCTCCACCAATTTTCACTTGTTTTACTCAAATAAATCATCAGGTTTTAGGTTTTTTTCTGTAAACTAATTTGTAAAACACTTACTATACTACAAGCTTCGTGATATTCATCACTCTCCAAGGAATCCCAGTAACGGGCGAGGCCGAAGGGCATATCTCACATGGAGCTGTAAACAAGAACTCATATCATAAAGGCGGCTTCATTTGAGAAGAACTTTTTGCTTGAATAGAATTATAGGACATCTGGTTCGTAAGTAGAAACGATAAGATTTAACGAAATTTAAGTAAAAAAAAAGAAGAAAATTGAAACGTTCGGAGTGTTAATTGGATCTATTCACACCTACGGATAACACAGAAAGTGATAGGATAAGAAGACACGCAGCTGGATAGAGAGGCGCAGAGACAGATGATCGACGATTTGGTGGCGGGAAACGTGATAACGGGTTAGATAAATGGAAAGAGAACACATGTGAAAAAAGATATTTGTAAATAAACGAAAAAGTCAGATCAAGTCAAATATATGCCATCCTGTACTTATTTCTGTTAATTTTTTCACCGAAAATTTAAAAAAAAATAAGTACGTGATATACAATATAGAATATATGACATACAATTTACCTCATACCAACTGATACAACTATAAATCGTTCGCAATGCGTATGCAATCGCAACTATCCCGAACGTTAAAACGAAAGTTTTCAAAAAGTAATTTAGGGGAAAGCCAGACCCCATTACATTGGACTCATTTGCCAGACGAAGCAATGAACACAAAGAAGATGAATATAACGAGACCAGTCTGATTATAAAGAACAAAAGAGGGTTTTGATTCCCTTCGCCGGAAGCAAATAGGCTTCAATTAAACCGCACAGAGAGACTAGTTGTCGCCTCTCTGGAAAAACACCTCACATGTGGGAAACTCGCCTGTCAATTCGTTTGCATTCGTGATGGCTATTTTAGATGAAATCAAATAAACGTATACGCTTTGAAAGGTAAAAGCAAATGGAATAAAATATGGGAAAACAAAAATGGTGAAAAGCAAGACAAAATTAAACCTAAAACGAGTGCTAAAAAATATACATAGCAAAATTACAGTACATTTTCTAAGTTTTTAGTTACACAACGGAGGGATAACATTTATTTTTTTCGTTTTCGAATTTTTATTTTTTTGCATACATTTTTAGTTATTTATAGAGAAATTGAGAAAAAAGGACGTAAAAAGATACATCGGTTATGGCCATCTGCTAGTTCGTTGTGTGCGAAACGGATAAATTTGGGATTGTTCCCATAGTCTCAATGATCTCTTCAGTAGTCCAGCCCCCGTTTATGTTCCTTGTCTCGGTGTAAGGTGTCGAGACCGGGGTGCCAAAGTGTTTGTCAACCTCTCGCCGCTGGCTACCGCGCGTTGCGACTAATCAAGCTCGCTTGGAATACAATAGAATGACACGATGCGAAAGAGCAATGAATGTGGCCGTCTTTTTAGATGCTTCTTCATCACCCAAAAAGAGGACACACGGATGAAAAAGTTGATTAATGGCGACGACGACTTTCTTTTAGCTCAAATTTCGTCGCCACTTGTTCAGGACAAAATGAAAATTGGCTATGTATAGGACGGACGAGTTCACCATCTACGAGCGACTTCATATACGTCGTCTCGTAAATTAGAAGACGGCTATGGTTGTCAGCAGACTGGCTTGAAAGGGGACAAGGTGGCAATTGATAGTCGGGGGCCCGTGAGGAACAGATCCATCACGAAAAAGCCACAACACTCTCGACTCATCGATTTGCCACGTGATTTGAAGGGAAAAGGAGAGATAGAGGATCCTCTTGACCAGGGGTCAGACTTTAGATTGTAATGACGAGAGAGGACACAGCTCGCCGAGACAGCAGACATTTGCATAGGACAACAACCTTTGGAACATTTGACAAATCATCTCTAAAGCTTTTTCCTCGTTTGTTGTACAATTCTCTTATCATTGTTATGTCGGCTAAAACGAATATAAAAAGCACTCACCTTGTTTTCTGCACACCATGAAGTTAATTGTTTGCCTTCTTTTGCTGCCCGTCGTCTCGGCATGGTTTTGGGTATGTATTTCATCAATTACCAATACAAACAGCGTTCATCACCAACCAAAGAGGATAAGTGTGCTATCTGCAAAGAAACACTAACAAAAGTAAAACAACAAGTTGAAAATGCTAATTGGGGTCAAAACGAGGATGAAAGAATCGTCATCAGTGTAAGCTTAAGGAAACACATCAAAACGGTATTTTAGAATCTTTGTAACCAATTTATCAACGCAGGAATTGAAGTTCAAGCTATTTGTCGACATTTAGAACTACAGGTAGATTTATAAATAATCTAAACTTAAAAAATTCTTTTTAAAAATTTTAGATCAATCAACGATTGATGCTGGTCGCAGCAAGAGATGCTCAACTAAACAAGAAATTCGATGTTGAACAAGAATGTCGTCATCTGAAAATTTGTGAAGAAGCTACAACACCGAGTCCAAAATGATTTAGACAAATATGTACACAAGATCAAGTTTTGAGTATAAAAGAATGTAGAAAAAAGATCAATGATTCAATTTATCCATTCCGTACATCAGCATCATCTCTTCGGGGTATTGACCTTCAGGAGTTTCAAGAATCATCGGAATTCCATCAAGTCTGTTATCATTCATCAGAAATTCGAAGCCGTTCTGAAAACAAAAAAACCATAATTATCTAAATTTAGCCTAACCTTTCCAATTTTCCCTTTTCCTATGTTTTCATGGCGATCAACCTTACAACCAAGCTCGTCTGCAAAAAATGTATTTAAAAAATAATGAGCATACTTTTAGAATCGTTTATATGAAGTCCTTTTAAGTATTTAAATCCAATTACTTCTCCAAATTCTTTCATTGTCTTTTCATATGCTGCTTCAGAACGAATATCATAACCTAAAATATTAAAAATAGAAATAAATGAGTTAACCTGCAGCAAAAATATGACAAGTATCGATACATACACCAACTCGTTCTTTGTTGTTGACTTGATTAATCATTAGACGAATTTCTTGAAAGGTTCCACCTACTGTATTTCCTTGTTTTGCCATTGTTTCAATAACTAAAAATATAATTTATTAAATTTAAATAACATACCAAGTACAATCGAAGATGTTTTATCAATTATGTAGTTTAAAGTTTCGGCAACGGTTTTAATACATTCCTCTGTAGTACAAATACCGGCAGTTGAGCCTAAACAGTGTTATTTCAATTTGAAAAAAACCTGGATGGAAATTATAGTATTTGATGCCTAGCTTCTCACATCGTTGACATTCGTCTAGCATACCTTCACGGGTTTTCTCCAACTTTTCCAGGTCAGCAGTACCTGGATTGAGAAGATATGAGCCATGGGGGAGAATTTGGTTGATATCAAAGTTAGTTTGCTAATTATTAAAGATTAAAAGATTAAAATCTAACCTTCAAAGCATTGTTCCAAAGTGTAATAGCCTCATCCGACATCGGCTTATGATTCCAAGTACGTTGATTGCGAATAAAGAGAGCAAAAGCACGACAGCCAGTAGACACTGCGTTGTAAATTCCATGTTGAGCTCCTCCAGCTGCGCTGACATGGTATCCAAGCATCTTCTTACTATTTCCTACAGTAGCGAGTACTTTGTTCGCGACGGTCATATCAAGCTCTCCATTTCCTTCTTTCTTGGACACCCTTTTCTTTTTCGGCTTTTCTTCTTCATCGGCCTCTTCTTTCATAATTTTCGCTTTTTTAGCCTTCTTTGATTCGACGGATTTGGTCTGTCGTTTTAAAGTCGTGCTTACTACATCCTTAGGTGTACTACCATCTTTAT
Organism: Oscheius sp. DF5120; assembly: GCA_932521415.1. Classification (NCBI taxonomy): domain Eukaryota; kingdom Metazoa; phylum Nematoda; class Chromadorea; order Rhabditida; family Rhabditidae; genus Oscheius; species Oscheius sp. DF5120. Next base: position 6,452,757 of record OW051462.1, read on the forward strand.
ATTCTTAAAAAGAGGATGAATCAAAGAAACATTGTGTACCTTCTTTTACAACTTGCTCTTTTCCTTCTAATTTGACAGGCGCTTCATTTATTTTTTCTTCATCAGATCTTTCTTCTTTAGAAAAATATGTTCGTATGTTTATGGTACTGTTGACGTCCTTCTTCTTTATCGCTCGAGGCATTTTCAATATTGATTCAATCGTTGGCGTTGAATGATATCTCGTAAAAGTACGAGCGGTTAATTGAGCGACTGATTTCAAAATCTAAACGCAGTATTGCACAAAAACGAAGTTAATATAAAATATAAATCGATGAGAACTAAGGAGAAGTAGGATACACAATATAGAAGATTGTTTATTCAACAAGGAAATATGTACAAAGGATGTATACGGAAACAAACGTTTTTATGTACTTTTTTTTTCAAAACGAGAACTAGATGATATATAAGTCATAAGCAGATATAGTAAATAGCATGAGACGTTATATTTGCAAAGAACGATATAAAATTATATATAAATCATTTATTTTGTATTATATTTCATATCACAATTACTTCTATAAAAATGTAACCGGAATTATTTTTAACTATAAAAATCATCGGTATAAAGTATGTCTAACCGCAAAAGTAGACGAATTATTTGTATAAAATTGGAGCAATATTATCACCCGCAAGAATTAAACAAAAAAAATCAAGATACAATTACTACTTACCGAGTGTAGGATAAACAATTATTGCTATGCTTCGCTAACACTACTCATTTGAATGCGAAGGGGACGCTCTTTACGACGTTGAACGGCTGTACTTGAAACAGAATTATCCTATATAATATGTTTTTATAAATATTAAATTGCCAAACCTTGATAGTAATTTGCTTTCGTTCATCATCTGTCAGTTTTTTTGATTCTTCTCGAGAGTCTCTGAAAAGTATATAGGCAAAATTTTATAACTAACTTGTAATACACAACACGGTTGCCAATTTTACTGATAAATGGAGAGATATAACTGTCTGGAGTAGTAATATGGAATTTAATTTGCCCTTCTAATAATTCAAGACGAGGTTTAGAAAATGGCCACTTTCCATAGTCCCAATTGGAAATAGGTGGCTAAAAAAGTGAACATTTTTAATTGAACTTACATCAGCAATCTCTACATATTCTTTTGGTATTCCATTATAATCGGAAATACCTTGCTTTAAAAGATCCCAGTGTAGAATATTTGACGAAGTATCGCAAATAATTTCTTGAATTGGTCCAGATTCAACGGTGGATGGCCGGAATCGTCGAACAAAAATAGGCTCTCCTTTTTTACCTACCAAAGCTTCTAAGATACAGATTCAATAAATTCGAAAATAATACCTTCAATAACTTGAAAATATAGAGGACTAATATGCCAGCTCAACGGGTTCCTCTGTTCAAAAGTCTGCTCTGGATTAAGAATGGCTCTCTGATGGCTACCCATATCACGTAAACGAATTCTGTAGACAAGTATAAGACCATCGATAAAAGTATACCGTTGATAAGTAAGATCAGTTTGGAAAAGATCGTTATATAATCGTAGACATTGCAGTAAGAAATCCCCAATGAGTGTAGATTTAGAGGCTGGAATATCAAACAAATATTTCCAATTATCTTTCTAAAAAAAGAATGTTAATAAATAAAAAGATTCTACATTAAAATCTTCAGCATCAAATAAAATAATTTTTACAAGTCTCTCGTCTTGTTTCATTGGTGGTCGGAGTTTCACGTCAATACAACTATTATTATTCAAAGCATTAGCTAGCTGTTCATCATCTTTTCCAGAATACTCAAAACCTCTATCGGAAAAATCTTGCTAAAAAAAATTGCAGATATCTTGAAAAAGCATACCTGATAATGAATAGTCAAATAGAACTGTGATGGGTCTATTTTCAAGTATTTTGATAGCCATAACTTTAACTCATTAATTTTATTTCTATTATCAGCGTCAATAGTAAGTACTAAATTATTTGAATGACAAGAAAATAAAAAAGTACCATTATGTTCACTCTTACCAATAATAATAACACTCTGACTATAATCTGCTGTGTTTGTGACAAGAGTAGATGATGAACCAGCAACAGATGCAACAGATGGAATTGAATCTTGATATTCACGATTTTCTAAGGAATAGTCTATTTGCATTTCCTCATATTCGATAGGTGTATTTAAATTCCAAACACCCATAGAACGCGATTGACTTAGATTAGATCGCTCTTCATAACCTTCATCAGTTTCCGAAACGGCAGGAGATACCTAGAACGAGCGGAGTTATAATAATGCACACTTACAGCAGGAGTGGGATTACACAAACTATCTGAACCTAACATAGCATCATCAGTCAAGCTACAAGGCGTAGATCTTCCACTTATATTTTCCTCAGCTTCCGATGGATTTAATTGACCCTGAGGTACAGTCTAAACAATAAGAAATCCCAGTAAATCTACCATTATTGACGTAACAGCTTCTTGCCATGATGGGCCAGCAACACTATTACAATAAATTGTAGCTCTAGCAATATCTTCTAAAATTCACTTGTAAGAAAGTAAAATATAATTCAACGTGCCATCATTTGGTAACCGTATACAAAGCGTAGCAGCAAATCTCCTTCTATCCAAAATACGAAACATTTCACTTTCTTCCGGTGGTTTTTGTCTATCATGAACTAAAACAGCGGGTGGTTGACCAACTCCACCGTCATAATAAACCTGAACATATTATAAACCACATAAAAACAAGTTACCTTTGGCACATCGGAATAACACTCTTTATCAACGATTTCTAAGAATGACATAGTGGCAGTATCAAGGAGCCTATATTTATATGAGTGTTGGTCACCCGTTTGCAAAACCAAACGACTTGATACTGTATTTTGCTGTGTGTCGCCCAAAGTATTACCTATGATCTGTTTTACTCGTATTGCCTAAAAAGCGTAAATGTATATTTCGGAGCTCACTGCTTCAGTGTCTTTACCTACAGCGATATAGAAAGGAGGTGATACAGTACGAGCTGCAATATCAATTCGAAAAACAGACACTGTTTTAATAGGATATGATGATGGAATTACAAAACGGAAGCCCTCTGAGATGGAAAATATAGGAAGTATTAAAAATTACCTGGTGTCAATGGAAAGTCATAGAAAAAGACAAATTCCTTATTATAGTTCACACGGTTTAAAAGTGTTTCCAATTTCTAAATAAATGTATACTCAAAAAGAAAAATTTACCGTCGCATAGTTCGTTTTTGAAATAAATTGTTGGATCATTCTCTTTTGCCCATCTAACAAAATAAATCTTCCTTTATTTTTGTGAAGTTGGATATGATATTGATTAGCTTTATCTGAATAATATTTCCAAGCCTGAAAAAAAAGAAATTATTGGAAGAGTGGAAATACCAATTCGACTACTTCCTTTAAAGGAGCTGTTCTCGGTACTTCCACTTTGAATGGTTCTTTATTTAAATCCTCCACATCACAAGGCAAATTTAGCATAACGGTAATCTAAAAAATCATTATAAAGGATAAGTATTCTTATAATTCAGTATATGAAAAGCCTTACATAAACGAGACTGGCTTGATATTCTCTTTGTTTCTGCTTATCTTCTTCAATACGCGTTAAATAGTCTTGCATTTGTTTAATGTGAGGAGGAAGTTGATCGATATGAATGAATTTTTGATTTTTATTATCTCGTATCTAGAAGATAACATGATTAAAATAATAATACCTTTCTATACATAAGCATATAAGCATTTGTGTTACTATTATTCCATCCACCATATATTCCACCATAGCTCTTTTCAATTTCAGCAGTGCTTGCAAAAGCAACCTTTGTATCGTTAAAGCAATACCACTTATCTTGATCCATATTTCTACAAATAAATACACAGCTTTGTTCAATGCTTACTTTATATAAGCATAGTAATGTCCTCCGGCAGCACTTCCTTGATGAACCATGATAGAGAATAATTCATAGACATTAGGTCCCTGCTTTAGAAGTCGTGCTATTTCGTCTTGATGTAAAGATGTTCCAACAGTTGGAGTTCGATTATAGATAACTAAGAAAATATCAATAAATAACAAGAATAACTACCTTCTGCTGAATCCATATTATTTTCTTTGTCCGGATTATCAGAATCATAAATAAAAGGATTTAAATTCAGCACATCTGGAAAAGTCATTTTGTCGTTTAATTTGATCCTGTGCATTGTGGTATAATCAAAATCAAATCTTTTCAGTTGAATAGTCAATAAATATGGAAATTGTGTAATGCGCAAGCCCTAAAACCTAAATAACAAAAGAAAAATGTCAAACTTTGTGAGCATCTCTTTTGGCATTACAATTTTCGCAATTATACTGATTTCCTCCTTCAAGTTTTTCTGGCATTATAAATGCATACAGTGCTTCCTCCTAGAAATTCTGATTTACCGAAATAAATTAATAGCATACCACACTTCTGTAAGCTTCATGAGCACCAAATGGTTTTAGAGCTAATGGAAGATCGAGGAAATAATCAGTACGAACATTCTCCTTGGAACATGTAAGACATTTTACAAAATCCTGCATTGTCCCTCTGTAAATAATATGTCAAACAATTAAAATATTTTACCTATATAAATTCTGAATCAATTTATCATGTTTAGATCCTTTCCAGCGATGTTCTAGCGCATCAAACATTAATCGACATAACTCTTGAACATCATGTTGATCATAAGCTAAAAAAAATTATAAACGCATTTTTTAAAGGTATGCCTTCATTGCTCGTCCATCCAAAACTGGCAGTGAGATCGGTGGTTTCTAAAGAGTCTCTGTCAGTTGTTTGCAGCATTAAGAATAATTTTTGAATTTGGCAAGGTATTGAAGATTCGCTGCCACCTTTTCCACTTTGTGATTTGTATTCCCATCTGAGGAAAAATAATTTTATTAGAAACACAGCTACCTGTAAATTGCATTTCGAAACTCCGGAGTCATATAAAGCGTCTGGACCAAACTATTTAAATAGCATGTCATAGCCTAGAATAAAAAAAAATATAAAATGTGGAAATTTACTTGATTAACTAATCCAACGTATTTGTGTCCACTTTCATCTAAAGGTATCATATTAGTTTCCGTTTCTTGTTCGGTAGCCGTTGATGAAGAGGAAGCGGGTAAGGCGAGCATTGGTGCCGCTAAATTTTATAAAATTATGAAAAAAAACAAACCTGACTGTGAACCGGATCTGAAATTCATATCACCGCCTGGAAGACCACCGGTTGCGGCGCTTGGTATAACCATATCGGGTGATGCTGAAAAATATCAAATTCTTATCAACATACAAGAATTCTTTACCGTCAGATTGTTCAGGTGTAGTTGATTCTTGCGGACTTGAACCGCTTGACGATGTTGGTGGTGAAACCACCATCTCTAAAAAAATTCCATAAATGAAAGCTAATTACGAAAATGAGGAAAACGTTGGCAATAAGCAATATTTTAGTGTGACGTGCCCGGCGGGCTCTAGACATGCTCTTGAAAGCATTTAGGGATTAAGTGGAATCCATAGTGAAGCGCGCAGAAGAATGATGACTTGGAGAAGATCGTATGAAAATACTGGAAATCAAGATTTACTTTGCAAAATTTGTTTTTTTTTTTTAACATTTTTTTTGTTTCTTGATAATTATTCAATCATGGTATAATTTAAAAAATTTAAAGAAAACCTTATTTTTAGAGAGAAAAAACAAACAAAATGGGTATACAGAATGTAATGTCATAGGGTTAGATTTTTACGAAGCAAAGTACGCGCTTTCACGTTTTGGTAAAAATGGAAACGCAGCAGTGGTTTTCAGCATTATATATCATTATATAAGACGGAGTTATGAAAAAGCAATCAGCTAACTAATATAAGAATGAATAAAAATGATAAGCGATCTCATAACAGTTTTGAATAAAATATGTATTTCAAATTTTATTCTCCATAAGTCACGGTATAACCGTATATAATAACATACATTCACAAGCTATATGGCACAGTAGTTTTACACCAAGTAAAAAGTAGAAAGTAAAATAATAAGCTACTAATCCTCAAAGAACCGTAAATTTCGTAAGAGATCACTGAAAAACCACTGAAGTAAATTAGACGGGTTTCTGATATTGTGATGGTGAGATTTTTGCACGTAAAAGATAACACAGCTAAAAATAAAAAAATAAAATCTAAAATAGAAGGACTAACCTGATCGTAAAACAATGTCCTACCTTCGTGAGATTCATGATTAATTTCTTCAGCTGGTATCATTCTCGGAACAGATCCAATCCCGATTCGTTGGGATAATGATAAAATTCTAAAACAAAGTACCAAATCCTATAAATTGACTTACTTTGATTTGAAAAAAGATGGCTTCTTCTTTTCGGAATTTTCCTCGCTGAAACTTGGCAGTGCGCCACGAGGGGTTTTCATCTAAACAAACAAAAATATTAATGTGGAAAATAAAACAAACCTTAGACCGTGAGGCTATTGTAGTAGTTTGCAAACGAGCTGTGATCGAGTCGACTCCGTCCATAGCTGGAAATAGAATATTAATAAAAAAAAGGAAAGAGGATGGGGGAAGCGAGAATGCTTGCGAAAAGTAGCATGTAAGGGAAGATCTTCGAATGACGCCCGAATGGAGAATAATAAACAGTGAGGATGCGATATCAGATGACATTATGCGTAAAATAAATGACCAATTGGCAAATTAGTGAAAAATAAAAAGGTAAAGAGAGAGGAGAGCAATGTAGAATCATCGCCATACAATTCAAGTTTGAGCGTCATTCTACACATTTCTCGTAACTTGGTATATTTTTGGTTTTTGAAAGCTTCTGTATAAACAGTTGATTTCATCGATGTGTATAGTGTGTATAGCCTTTTGCGAGAAAATCAATAACAGAAAACGATCGCTAAAACCGTTCACGGCAGTACGGAGGTCATCCAATGACACCGAGGGCCAAATTCGCCCGGCAAAAAGGCGAACAAATTATACGACGACGAAAGAATGGCGGCAGGCTATAGAGATAATGAGATCTGCTGAATACCAGGAAGTAATATTATAAAGAAAAAAATAAGGATAAGATTAAATAAAAAGAAAAGTGATGAGTGCAGGTCGTCCTGCTAATGAGATACCTTGTGCAAATATGAAGACCCAGCCCACACGGCCATATAAAAGTGAGAGGAAACAATATAAAAGAGGGACGTGCTAGAGCAAAAGCTTAGCGGCGCTTGATAAATGAAAGGTGTAATGATGCCTATCTCTTACAAGCACACCTGCTAGATGACCCCAATTTTTGATCAATCAACAGGCTTGTCGCTTGGCACAAAAACATTTTTCTCCTCGACTGCTATCAATCAAAATATAGCCAGGCAGTATAAGTCAAAGAAAAACAATGTTAGCAAGAGAAATACGGGTTTCATGATTCAAATTCTTCAGAAAAAGCCTAGTAAATTTAGAAGTTGCAAAACATAGAAATCTAAAAATAAGTCCATTAAACTGAATTCCGATTTCTTCCTCCTAACAGTAACTACAAATGTTATTTTTTTTATTTCTATGCGTCTACTCAGTTTTTGATTATATAATGTCCAAATTGAATTTTTTGGGTAAAAAATTTGCCGAAAAATGTTGAAGCAAGATAAATAAACAAAGAAAAAATTTCAAAAATTCAGACACCACATATGTCAATTTCGCGCGTGTTGTGAATAGAGCAAATTTTCTGGAAGAGTTTCTTGTCGATAAAAATTCCTGAAAAACTACGCATCTCTACAATAAAAATGAAAAAAAAAAGGCAGCGGAAGGGGTTTTGCTATTCTTCAAAGAAACAGGTCTATGACCGCAAACAAAGCTTTCTGCGGTCCGTTGATCGACACACAATGTTTTTTCATACTTTCAACAAATAACGATTGCGTCAAAATGAGAGTCAAGCGGAGGGTACTTGGAAGCGAACAAGCTGTCAACAATGTCGGAGTTTTTCTGTATTTTTAGTCTTTTTTTACCTGGTATTCGGTAGATATTATATGAAAAACAAACTTTATTAAAATAACGAAAACAACAAAAGTCACGGCTGTTTTAGTATAACTAAACCTAAAAGAAAATAGAAAAACTTTATCAAGTCTAACCGGTAGCTGTTTTTCTATTAAAATACAAAGTTCAATTATTCACTGCTCCATCAATATTGGTTGTTAAATCAAAAGACTTTCAAATGTAATCAGGTATCAAACTTTGAAGAAACTTTGAAATATCCAATTTTATCATTATATTTCAGCAGACTATAGTATTAATGGATTGATAGCTTATCTCAGGGATAACGGAAAATCCCATGAAGATAAGCACCCTAAATATACTCTATAGTATATAAGTCTGATAAAACTTCAAAAACTTGGAAGAAAAAACTAAAATGTGATACACACTAGTATGAAATTTGCTTAATTTTTTCTTCCCTCTCATCCATCACTCTTAGCTGCACGTCTTCCCTATGAACAATCGCGCCGATTTTGCCGATTGACGGCTCTTTTTACAAAATTTAACCCCCTCAGCAGTACTTCTCCTTCTTCCTTAAGCTCCTTCGAAGATTAATAACTCTATTATTAACGAGACTACGACTCGTTCTATCCATTAATTTCTGAAGTGTCGTCCGTCGAATTTCCTTCTCTCTCTCTCTTTAATTGGACGCGAGGAGAAAAAGCTCAAATTTAGAAGTGTCGGTCGGAGAGAGAAAGAACTCCCCACGGGAGTCTCCATTATGCCCTCTCTCAGTCATCTGCCAGCCGTTCTCTCCCTTCTTTTCCTCTCAAGTACTCTCTTCGTTTTCGATTCCCAACAAACAATATCTTCCCTATGAATATTCAGTTTGAGTGTGTCCATTAGACTTGATTTTATTTTCCTTTCTAATGAGTATACCAGCGATTCAAAGGGTACTTATAGGTGAACAGAGGAACAAAGGGCCAGAAGAATCATAGGAGTAGCTCCACTTCGGGGCTATTATCTCTCTTTCCGCCATTCATTAGAGATATTATAGCTCTTTAGCATTGAAAGCCATCTAATTGATCAAAACACATATTACTTCATACTTCATATTGCTAACTTACAGTTTTTAGGCAGAACAATAATCAAGTCCAGAAGTCTCTTGAGATTTTGATAGACAGCAGAAAAATAAACAACAAGGTTGCTGAAGTACATATTTTTAGTCAATGGGGTTGAGAAACAAAATTATTCTGCCAAAATAACCTCTCATAAAATTCAAAATGTTATAAATTTTGCTACACAGACAATAACTAGAGATCACTAAAAAAGAGTCTCAATTGAATGAGTGAAAAAAATCCTATAGATTACCTTGAAGGGAAACAGGAGAACAATCACTTTAGGAATGATGATATTTGTTCTAGACCAAGAGCAATAGAATCTATAGGATTAAAAATGACGTATAACAACGATTCAAAAAAAAAAGAATATAAAGGACAGTTAAAAAAATTTAGTTACCTAAAAACTGAAAAAGGAACGCGGAACATGAACATTTGTTTTGCGCGCTTTGTTTTCCATTTTTTTACATTTTGTTGCATTTGAAAATTTTGTGTATAAGAAAAAAAAATTTAGCAACACATTCCGGTTAATGTTCCGCCCATCTCTATAATGAACCCAGTGGATAAGGAAAATATCTTTAATATTCTAGATGCTGTACCCAGCTATACGATCCAGATTTGTCATTAATTAATCTGACTATTTATCTTTGTTAGGCTCTTCTAAGCTACCTATTTATTCATCTCGTGCTTTCCTTCACAACTGCCTTCCTCATTATTCCTAGAGTCATTATATCCAAACTAATTAGACTCGCGTGTGTCTTTTTCCTTCCAAACAAAGCCATTCTATTCTATTTGTCAGGAAGAAGTTGTTTTCAGTTTGTTTTCAATTCATTCAATTGTTCTTTTTTTTATCGCCGGCTATAAAATAGTTCGGAAAGCCTAGTCGTAATCCTTTTCTCAAATTTGAGACCTCGTTAGATGATTCGCAATTCTTATTATCGACGAAGGAGGGATTAATTTCATCACCAATTATTCACACACTAGCACAAAGAGGGGAGGATATGGCGGCGGCAGGAAAATGTTTTTAATACAGAATTATTTTTGTTATTCTTATGCTCGAATTGACAGGTGTCTCCTCCGTAAATAGCCAGACAACAAAAATATTCTTCCCTTCTATCTTTGTCCCAATCAGCAACCTCTGCCCGATTGGCATCGTTAGCCACCCCCTCCCCCCTTTCTATTATAATCCTCTTTTTCTAGATGCCCTGATGCCGACTGCTCTGTTAGCAAGTGATGATTCCGATGGAGGGGAGATAGAAGTGAGGAGGCGAAAAAAGACTGACGGTAGATGTCGACCATGGATCCTCCATCTCTACATCGTCCTCTCCCTGGCTCTCTTTGTCTGCTACTTGACGTATAATCAATATCTCCTAAGGAAGAAGTTTAACGAAATGAATGAAACCCTATCAGGCGAGTTGAAAATCTCTAGAAAGAAAAAGAAGTATTTAGATCTCATTATTCTACCAACTAGAATAAAAGTCGTAGAGCAGGACATTCATCGACTAAGGATGGAGTTTGATCTTATTCGGTGGGTATAGTTTATTAACTATGAACATAATGAAAGGTTTTCATATTTCCTTATGTAATAAAATGTCAAGTTTAGCCATGGGAACCCGTTACAGTGATAAAAAAAACCCCTTGGGAAGTCTATCGTGAGCTTACAACGGGACTCTTTTAGTGTGAGACTGAAGAAATCGCTAGTTTCGTTTTTAGTTGAGCGGAGAAAACTTTAACGAGAGAGCCCTGTACTCAGATATAATCTAGAGATTCAAACAGTCATAGAAACGTGTTTTTGTACAGTTCACAGTAAAACCTGCATTTCCAAACCATTACCAGTGCCTTACAATGTCACCTTGACCTAATTATTTTCTATGAAACGTGTTCTGTCCTCTATATTTTAAGGCAATATTTTTTTCAATATTTAGTGATTCAACAAGCACCAACAGCTCCCGAAGTGCTGCTTTTTATGTCTATGATCAGTTAACTCGCCTCGAGTCAGAATTCTTCGATCTCAAGGCAATAGTTCAAAGGGTATTGCTTCTTTCTTTCTTCAAATCTTTCAGACCCATAATTCGATGGAAGACGTGAGTCGTCGTGTATCGACGGTAGAAGATCGTTGCTTAGCTGTCTGTCAGTTGGACGAAATCCGTGAGAAGCAACGACGACGACAGTTAGCGGATAAGAAGACTACTCATGAAATCATCTTCAAACGCGGCGGCCAGTGATCTCTCCTTTTTTTTTCTTTCTAATATCACCCGGGTTCAATAAATCCTGCTATATATATTGAGCATTTCTGACCAAAGCAAACTGGTCAGTCTTTTCTCTGTCAAAAGTGCCTTCTTGTCTCTTTCCTCCCTCCTCCTTTTCATCGAGCCAATCACCAATGGCAATATCATTACTATCAAGCAACTTTGGCTTGCCAGCAGTCCGATGCTAGACGCCATTATTACTATTCTAGTCATAAGTGCTGCTTGGTTAAAGGACACATAGATCTCACATGAATACTGTGAATCCTTGTCAGCATAATGCTTTCAACATAATTTGTGACAACGATGTAATCTAGAAAAAAGAAGAGAATATACACTTTGCAGAACTCTCCTAAAGTAAATAAATTAGAAATTGATGGACAATCTTATATTTTGCGTGACGTAACGTTCCTCTTCTGAGCATCGTGGATTCTTGACCTCACATTATTAGATACACATTTGAGAAATCTATTATTCATTACAAATAGTTTCGTAATTTTCAAGTAGGAGGTTTTTGTCAAATTTCTGGGAAGTTCAGCGGGAAGGTCAAATCTTTTGAATTGGTTTAGTTAATGAGCGTTCATGGATAAATAAATCTGTTTTTTTTTTATTTAAAGAACTAGAAAAAATTAATTATCTTTTTATTTTTTAAGGCTTATATCACGGTGATGTAATAGTGACTGATGCCTGTCCCCTCTCAACGTAAAACGTCCAAGCGTGGCCTGTCAAATGTAGAGGCAGCATGCTAGACATCAGCGGGGTGGCGAGGCGACGGTTGGCCATTGGTCCTCCAATGAGATACGAAACATTTCCTGAATACTAAAATGATGTTTACTTTTCTTATTTTTTTATTTTTACCGTTTGTATTTGTGTGACTGTGATCGGAGTGCTTCCGTCGTTCATTCCAATAACAGTTTGTGCCCCGTTCATTGTCTGATTGCCCATTATATACATCGACAATGATAAGTAGTCAACTGGAGAAAAACGTGCATAATATGTTTCGAGATCGGCGATATCTGGAGTGATTTGTCACTTTTTGGGTCGATGACTTACTGGAATAGTCAGTGACTTCTAAAGCCCCAGTCATATTTGGTTTCTTCGCCATGTAGAGGGTAATCATCGGAGAGGTAGACACATAAGGATTGGCAAGAGTATAGATGCTGCCCATCAGCACCCCATTCTCGTAGACGAAGATGTCGTTCCATTCAGTATATTTGTAAGAATCTCCCAGTGATGCGGGTGATACGGAAACTCTTCCAGTCTTTGACGTAAAGTTGTAGGCTGCTCCTTCCTTCCAGCCATTCAGATAGAGGAAACTGGCAGGCTTGTTCGTGTCCGTGATGTAGCTTCCGACAAGCTTTGGAGCCACTGAAAAAGATTACTCGATTTCTCATTCTCAATATTACAGGAAAATAATGCTTAAAGTAAAATATCGAAGGAAATCAGTTCAGTACTTCTCCATAAACTGTTCTTCATACCTTTCTTCGCCATGGCATTGATGGTAGTCATTATTTTCGTGCTGCTGCCGGTACGAATCCAAACAGTGACGACTTTATTTGGCCAAGCAATATTATTCTGGTAGTTTGGTTGATTTTCAGCTATGACTCTGAACTTTCCAATATGTTTTTCAGGCTAGTTACTGTGCATTGGTGAGGCTATAATCACCATAGAGATAGATAACATCGTTTATTCCAATGCTAGTAGATGTGAAATTCAGGACGAGGTAGTCATTGCCAAACACGAAGAACTAAAAATGTTCTACATGAGTCCCTCTAAAAGTCTCACGTTCCATTTGCATTCCTGATTCGGGGCAATCATCCTAGTGGGCAAATCCCAAGGCATTCCAGTCCCGACGGTTATGTTCATCGGCATTCCACACATCATTCCAGTCGCAGGAGTTGACACCATCACTGGCCTTCCGGTTGACATGGACATGTTCATCATTGGCATCATCGTCGTTGTAGGATAACCATTAGGAGCCGAAGATACTCTAAGAACTCCAAGAAGAAGAAGAACTGAATACATTGCGACAGACTGATGTTCTAAGATCTTTTCTTTCGGTTTTTAAAGGGCATCCTTATCAGACTACATAATAGGAGAAGAAAAGACTCTTGCTGTGGGAAAGGATTTATTTTGTTGAATGACAACATTGCCACACCCATATAGTTTGCTCCTTGATTAAACTCGTTTCAACGGTAGACGTGTGACAGAATAGTTTGCAGGAAAGTGGATGTGTTCATCTAAAAGAGCCTAGCCTTCAGAGCTATTATTATTAATACTACAGACCAGTATCATTTTGATTTATACAATACTGATCACGATAGAATCCACATGTATTTGAGTCGCCGTAGCAGAGCTGGGTAGTATTTTGCCTAAAAACATATAGTGGACAGAGCACGTTTCAGGGAAAAACAGGCACTAATTAGGTCAAGGTGACATTGTAAGGCACTGGTAATGGTTTGGAAATGCAGGTTTTACTGTGAACTATACAAAAACACGTTTCTATGACTGTTTGAATCTCTAGATTATATCTGAGTACAGGGCTCTCTCGTTAAAGTTTTCTCCGCTAGACATAAAAATTAAAGAAAGACACGCAGTTGATGTTTTTTGTTAGAAATAGACGACTATTTCCCGAGTTTCAAAGGACAAGAAACCGGCTGACCCGCCCATGGCCGACATTGCGTGACATGTGGCGGCTTGTCGTTCTTCTACTCGTAAGTTACTCTGATTTCTTCATATTACGAATTCTGTCTTTAAAAAATAAAAATTAAAAGAAACATTGAAAAAAGGTCTTTAAAACATTTAAAATAAAACAAAGTTCCGTACTGTTCATAAAAAATTCTTTTCGGCTACCCCTGACTAGTCTTTTCCAGATTCCCTTATGCTATTCCGCAGTAATGGACAATGCCTATGACGAGGTCTTGGCTCAGGAGGAACAAATAAAAATCCCAGAATGTGAGTCTACCTTTCTTTTTTTTTATAATATTCACTCATAGGCGAGGAAAACGAAGTTTGGATGGACTGCCCATCATGTGAACAAAAATGCGGCGAATCTCCTACCCATTGTCCTCGTGTCTGTCAATCGGCCAGATGTCACTGTCCGGCTCATAAAGGTTTCAAGAGATCTCTAAATGGATCCTGTGTCGCCATTTGCTAACTTTATTAACTGATATACAACCAGGCCTTATTATAGGGCAGTTTGATGTCTCCAACTTGTTTTGAACTACTATAGATGGCCAGTTGGGCAGCCCATTCACCCTGTAACATGACTTTTAGAATGAATTATGGGTACTCAGCTAACCTTTAAGATTGTATTCAAACTGCCTGGTACGGATTTGAGGGGAATAGTATTGCTAAATCCACCAATTTCTTCTATTTGAGAGAGGTTATAAGTTCCGGGTGTGGAGAGGAGTTTGGTGAAGCCCGCTCCGAGTAATGATTCGACAGTTCCATGGCTAAAATCCATCGATAAATTTTTTTTTCGTTAAACACCGGGTAATTTCACTGGTTTTCTTTTTTTCCCAGCTTTATTATGCAAAAAAGTATTTGTTAGTACAGTACAAGGTACGCATTAATTTTTAAAGTTTTAAAGCCTTCTTAGAACGTTATACAAAAGAGGCGAGATTCTTCTGGGTAGCTAATAGAAGCAGTGCGACGTCAATTCCTTTGATTAAACCTCATTGTGAAGCGGGTACTATCATCTACAAAGATAAATGGCTTGGATATCGCTCTTCGCATAAACATGACTTCCACCACAAAGCTGTAAACCACTCTCAAAACTTTGTTTGTCTTCACAGTATCTGCCATACTCAGAATATTGAGAGACAATGGTAGCATTTGAAGCTTTAAAGATGGGTCCTGGTGTAGCTAGAAGCACAATAAAATTATATCTAGCTACATTTTTGTTTCTTTTTCTTTTTTTTTTAGAAAATGAGTGGCAAAAAACGCAAAAGAATTAAGGAAATTGCACTGTGTTTAATGTGGCGCGTTTACCAATACGAATTGAGGTGCGTGCTGTAGTACTATCAATATTATGCGAAGAACCTACCAGTCCTTATCCGACACTCCGACCTCTTTGCTTTTTCCATTGCTACAAACTGTCCCAACAATCACCGAATTCTTTCTCAACGTCATCTTGACTTCCCCATTATGTGCTAGATCATTCGCCGTCGTCACGGTAATTGTCCCTGAGGTAAGTTTCAAATAGCCGGGAAAACACAGCTCTGGGTAACCGTCCTTGCATGATGAGACATTCTTATGATCGTAAGTTAGTCCGATGACTTTGTTGAAATGGATATCAAGACTGCCTCCACTAACATCTTCAATTTCAACGAGATTGTCCTTCCCATCAGTACAGGAGGAGGTAGCTAGAAGGAATAGAGAAGAGAAAAGGAGAAGACGAAGCATGGTGTAATGGCAAGAGTGAGCTCAATTCCCCTTGATAAAGGGTTTAGAATGGGATTAGAGGGGAGAATAACGAAATGATTCGAGTCTAGCCTAATGTTTTTTTTTTGGAAAATTACAAGAACACCAATATAATGTGAAAAGATTTTCTATGGAAATACCAAATTCAGTCAAAATAGAAACGAATTAAAAATAAAGACTTAATAATAAATATTTAGGATAGTGCATTTATGATGATGCTATATAGGGACAATTTTTAGTCGACAATCATTTTTGACCCCCCCCCCCCCCCTCCATATCCTCCATCGACGTTATGGATTGGGATTTCTGATCTGAATCTCTTCACTTCATTGTTCAATAATTCTATTTTATACCCTCATTTATCGAGTGAGTAATACTGACCCGTGCCACAATTACCTCTCCCTCCCTGTCGTTCGTCTCCCTGCCGTTCAAATCAATACCTAAAGGCCACTCTTATCTGCCAAGTTGCCTTCTATTTTCTTCTGTTCTTTTTAGATTTCCCGTCCCATTATTGTTTTTCTCGTGACCTTTATCAATTTTTATAGGAAATGGGCTTCGTGGGAAGCATCTTCAAACTTGGAGTCGTGTAATTTAACCTTGAATCCATTCGATAATATTTTTAGTGGACTACTATTCTCTTGGGCAGCACTTTATTTTCGATATGGAGACAAAGATGTCGAGGCGAAGATCTACAGGTAGTTCCTCTGGCCATAAAATAGTTTCTTTAGTCTATCATCTCCTCCTGAATTTGTCGGAAAACTTACGCCGAACAATGTTTTGGCCAGGAAAACATCTTATATACTGAAAGATAAGGTCGACGGACCTGAATCAATTGTAGTTGAAGGAGGTGAAACCACTTTTCATCCTCTGTACTGATCATAGATGATATTTATACAACGTTATATGACGGCCGAGTGGTCAAAATAAACAAGGGAAATATCATAAAGGAGATCAGATTTACCAAAGAAAATAATTGTGGTACTCCCTTGAGACCAATAACCTTTCTAGTCTTTCTTTAGGAAATTTTGAATCTGAACCTCGATGTGGTCGTCCATTAGGTATTCGACGATGGAATTCTAAAGAATTTGTAGTAGCAGACGCTTATCTAGGCATTTATTCAGTCAATTTTGAGTCAGGTAGGGGGTATTTTACGAGAAATAAGCAAGTTTAGGAACTTTCAAGCAATTAATCAGCTCCAAGGTTCCTTTAGAAGGACATGCTCCGAGATTTCTAAACGATGTGGAGGTGATAAATGAAGATGAGATAATTTTCACAGACAGCTCATGGACATGGGATAGAAGACATTTTATGAATGTAGTATTGCAGATGAAGGGAGACGGAAGGTAGTTTTTGGGAAATGAATAGACAACAAAGATGGGCGGAACGGTTCACTAATATAGTTTGCCTTGTTATTTTTAGAGTTTACAGCAAATTTACTCTTTTAGAATTTTTACTTTCTCTATGCTGAAAGATATTAAATATTGTTAAAATTGGAATATAACAACAGAAAACATTAACGATTTACTACAAATTCTGCAAAAAATAGTTCATTCACCTTCATTTAATTTGACGACGAGTCATCTTCGCCGCTTTCTTTTGATCATTTCTTTCTTTAGTTTATGAACCTTACCCTCTTTTCTAACACTATTTTGAACTTTTTGGAGGGTTAAAGAGCTTTTTTTTGACAAATTAATTGGCGGTAGTAGTCATCAGGAACTCCCCGGATCATCCGGATCTCTTTTCTTTCCAGAGTATTCCGTCACAGGATCTCCACGAAAGAAACAACGCTTGTAGCCTCCGGCTTCTCTTTTGCTAACGGCATTCAACTCCTCTCCGACCGACGGACTCTCCTCGTCTCCGAATGCGCAATGGCCCGCATCCAAAAGTACTAGTTCTCCTATACCATAAAACCGTTAACAGGATCGACTTGACAAACGGCAAAGTGGCTATTTTCGCAGAGAATCTTCCTGGTCTGCCAGATAATATTCGACAGGCCGAAGATGGATCAATTTGGGTGGGACTGGCGGGTATTAGACGAGCAGGGAAACCATCATTGGTAGATATTATGGGCCCATATAATAAAATACGACAACTATTAATCGATGTAAGAAATTCAATTTTGAAGAAAAAAATGCTTTCAGATGATTCCGGGTAAATTTTGGTTGTGGTTCTTCCCGAAAGTCAAGCCTCCTCATGCTTTAGTCATTCAGCTGAATCAGAAGGGACAAATCATTGGCAGTTTACACGATCCAGAGGGAACAATGATAGAAGATGTGTCACAGGTGAGGGGTAATTGATATAAGGGACGAGACAGATATGGAAAGAAACCTATAGTATTTGAAAAATTAAGAAACTTTTTAATCTCACAAAAAGGATTCGTTAATATTCTCTTGCTTTTTTTTAAATATTTTTCTATATTTAAGATATATTGAGATTCTACACAACTTTATCATTTTTTATCATAAAGAACATAAATAATTAGTAAATAAAATAATATATGAAACATCTGGGTTCGATGAAAGCTATTCTTATCGAACCTGGAACTTTTTCTCTTTCAAAATTTCGCGCCTAAATAGCCTAGAAAAAAACATCCTGCTGTTTAATGGAATGACTTTGCAGGTAACAGTTACCGGTCGAACCCTCTACCTCGGCAGTTATCATTCTCCTTTCATCGGTCGCGTCGACCTGTGACGGTTCCGTTCCGTTTCGTTCCCATAGTTCTTCCCGTCAAATATAATCTGAATAATGTATTTCTGATTCACGGACACTCCTCTTCTTCTGTTTATTTTCCAGCTGTCGTCACGTTCTTCCCCGAACACACTCCTACATTCGTCTTCAGATCCATTCCTTACGCCCCTTCTCCTTCGTCTTATCGTTATTTACCCAATGAGCGAGGATCATCTAATATGTGTACTTTTACTTTATCGTCGTCTCACTCCCCCCTCCCCTTACGCCCCGGTATGATACTGCGAGTTAATCACGCGAGAAGAGTTGACACTATCGCGCCGACTGCGAAAAGCCGGCCAATTTATTTTGTCTATTTTCCTCAGGGAAAGTCAAGCAAGGCTCTTTTTTAGTATCAATGATATTCTAACTATCTTTTCAAGATTTTTGATGGTTTTAGACTAACAAACCTACTGAGGTGTATAAAACATTGATGAGGGTTGCTTGTTTTCCACAAAGAAGCTGTAGAACGTTCCATGTTTTGGAAGGAGAAAGATGATAAGCGATGACCTTTTGACCCTCATGT
This sequence comes from Oscheius sp. DF5120, assembly GCA_932521415.1. Taxonomy (NCBI): domain Eukaryota; kingdom Metazoa; phylum Nematoda; class Chromadorea; order Rhabditida; family Rhabditidae; genus Oscheius; species Oscheius sp. DF5120. The sequence continues at coordinate 6,471,767 of OW051462.1, forward strand.
CAATTCTCTTTGCCTTACAGGCGCCTCTTTGACATTATGAGGCATTTTTAATGATTTTCTATATAATTTGGGTTCAACAGTGAGTGCGAGACAAAGGAAGTGTTATATGTGGCAACTTTTTGTCCATTTGTGCAAATACGAATTCGAATATTCTGAGCAATCAGATATAGACTTTTTTGAGATCTTCATGTGACAGTTTATTTATTTACAACATTCGTCCCTTTCATCATGTTATTTTATTTTTTTATTTTTATGAGCCATTCAGCGAATTCAGCGTTATACATTGCCCCACAATGTTTTTCTTCAACAGGCAGCCGGCGAAATGGGGGAATTTTTCAATTATATCACATCGGCGGGCGGAATGGTATTGTTTCCGGCCTCCCAGATATTTCTATCGGACTTGTATGGTTTCTTTGAACCGTAAAAAAGAAACCAAAAGACCTGATTGGTTTCTATTTTGAATTACATGGTGTTAGAAGGTCAAGTCAATCTTTCAAAAGACGCTTCTCGAGAGACCAAAGCTGGCCTAAGTTTTTTGGGATCATTTTGATTCTTCCCAGCTATATATTTAGATCCAGAAAGTGCTAAAAGTTATTCCGGATCTCCTTCCCTCCAGCCACCTCCTCCCTCTGACAAACATGTTTTCTCTTTGCCTTCAAGTTCCTTTACCTGTTTGGTAACTCAGCCTCTCTCTCTCTCCATCTCTGAAATATTTACGCAGTATTACGCATATGTCTTTTCGTCACGTCTCTCCTGACCACAATGACGAATTATTTGGCGGGAAGAGGTAGAATAGTAGACGAGGCGCCAAACAGCTGCAAATTGAACGTGATTTCATAGGTCGCTGCAAGGGGTGATATTTTTATTGTCTTTTTCTAACTCGCTCTTGTCTGTCTCATTTTTTTTAAATTTTTCAAACGTGGGAAAAAAAGTTTAAAATAATAAATTTGCTAGCTGCCTAGGTGCCATTTATCATCCGTACAGCGCACTAGGACATTTAAAGGTCATAGCTAGTCAGAAGAAATGTTTGGAGGATACGAAACGCTCAGACAGGAACTAACCAAGCTAATACTTTGACAAAACCATCATGTTCACCTGACTTTTGATTGAAAGGCCTCTAAATCATCCCGAAAGATAAATTTTTTAGTTTAATTGACTCATTTTTGTTCTTATTTAAGCTCTTTCTGCACCCTTCTTACGAAATGATCCTAAAAAAGAAGCCAATTTGCTCATCTGTTGACAAATCTTTAGCAATCTTCCCTCCACCTGGTGCTTGATTCATCGAAGTAGCCTCCATATCAAAAACATTTCCTTATCTTCTCACTATAAATATCGCCTTTCCTCCTCCGACAAACAATCATTTCTTATTATAACTTCTGAATCGACCGCACTAGTATATGACGGTCTGACGTGATTTCGTTTTCACATTCCATTCTGAGTCAGTGCGTCCTCAAGCGACCGTAATAATCTCCCAAACGGCTCTCTCTTCCCCCTCTCCCACGTTCTGATTCATTTTTCTTTACTAGACTGTTTGGCCAGTCAAACAATCAATCCAACCGTTCCTCTTCTCATGAAGGCGATTATAATTCTTTTCAGAAAGCATGGGAAACAAGCAGTCGTATGATTTGACACAAGCACAAGCCCGACAGAATCAGAATCATCCATCAGAGGAGGTTGTTAGTGTGAGTTTCTTCGTACCTTTCAACTGTTTGCATCGTATTAAACTTCAATCAATTTTTCTATTTGAGATCTGCTGTCATTAAAATGCCATTTTGAAGCAGAAAAAAGTGAAGAAACATCCTTTTTTTTCTTCTTTCTTTCTAAATCTTCTAGCAACAAGATGAATTCTGTCGTCCCGTCTCTCTCGCCTCGACCTCTTCCATGCGAAAACCATCTGCTAAACAACGCCGAGAAAATCGTGACAATAAAGAGAATGAATCACTCAGCTCCGATGGCAATTCTCCCGTACAGGTGATTCTTTCGTACCAGTCGGAAATGTCTAGGAATTTTAGATGCCACGAGAGAACGCTGTTGATGTGCCAGCCGAACCGAGAGAGCCGTTTATCGGTCAGAAAAGAGAATATGCTGAACCACACAGGCTTTATGATACGCCTCCGATGGAAGATGTGATCTTAGTCCGAGCTGTAGAGCTGGAGAAAAGTGATGTGACTGTTCAACAGGAACGGAAAGAGCATGAAATAACTCAAATGAAGGAGAAAAATGACACTTTGGAGAGAGAAAAAGCCAGGAAAGTTGCTGAAGAAGCCGTTTTGGAGCAGATCAAGAGGAATTCCCGTGATCATGGCCGTTCTCCTATCTCTCGTGTGAGTTCAATAGCCGAAGAGGTGCCTCCTCCGAGTCAGGAGAAGCTATTCAAGGCTCGAGAAGTCGAGGCAATTCCTCTGGAGTTGGGTGGAAGACATCGAGTTGAAGAGGAAGAGATTGAAGAAGCCACAAGACAACTGGATAATGCCATTAGCTCAGCAGAGAATACCATGGTAGAAGTTTTTTCATAATTTATAGTGCTTTCAGATTCAAGAAGAATCAAATGTTGTTCTCGAAGAATCTGCCGTAGAGGAATTTGCCACCGTTTCGCTGGCTTTGGATGAAGATATTTCTGCTGTTGAGACAACTCGTATCACTATCGAACTCCAGGTATATTTTCAGGCAAATGAAAAAAAAATGAAAATTTAGAAGTTGCACTATACCCACCCCCTTACTCCATTGCCGTTAGAAGCTGCCCCAAGCCAAAATTCTTATATTAAACTCAAGTGAAAGAAACCAAGAAATAACACGAGATATTGTCGCATTTTCATTATAAATATATGCCAATAATAAGGTGCAGCAACTTCTTTCCCGGTTTCTGAAAACGTTTCATGTAGAGGAAGACATAAGAGTGGCAATTGTAGTATTCCGGGATAACGGTATCCCTGACGAAGTTGAGCTTTGACCATTATGTGCAAATATATAAAGCCACTGTCTGTCTTCAACTTATCCATAGCCATGGTCATCAGTTTCTTTCAAGGAACCTTCAGAACCGAGAAAGATAAGATGTATAAAAACTGCAGTGAAAGAATTACACAAAAAATCTCAACAAGAGGGAGAACCGATGAAAATTACGATTCATAATGATCCCCAAATAGTGCTCAACACAAACACTCTCTGCTAAGAACTATTACATTAATCTAGTAGTTCAGTTGTTTCTCCGATTTCAAGTTGTCCAGGGAATACAACACATTCACGCAGTCCATTAATATTTACATATTTGTTTAACTATCTGTCTTCTCGTCTGTCGTTGTATCCAAAGGAGGTCTGTTTTCTTCTTCAACATCTTCTGGCGATTCTCCATCTTCTTGTTCTTCTTCGATCGAATCTTTCTCTTGATTCTGCAAGTTATTTTATTATAAAGTTTATGAGAATTATTAATTATTGAGAGTTCTGCCATGTACAACTCCCAAATAAAATAAAAAAAAACTTGTAGCGAGAAAAAATAAATTTACTCACATTTGTTTCTTTTATTCGCATTTTTGGGGCTATTTCTGGCCAGTCATCCAAGAGATCATCTAATTGCTCGAAGAGTCCATTGGTTTTGATTACATAATCTGAATCTAAATATAAATAAATAAAGACTAACTGACCTATATCTTTTTTCAGCACTGTTTTCCGTTTCTCGATTACTGATCGAGTATAAGCAGCTTTTCCTAGCTCTGCCATGTACAATTCCTAAAGAAAAGTACATAATGAAAAAGGACATACTGCTGCTTTAGTCAACATTTTTATAGCTTCTGGTGTAACTATTGATATCTAAAATGAAAATTAAACACGAAAAATTATGACAAAAGAAATGAAAATATAAAAAAATAATGAAATAATAAAAGACTTACCGAAGGATCCAATTTGGCTATTTTCTTGACTTTTCCAAAAGGAAAGTCGCTCTTTGTGATTTCATCGGCCAATTCTTCCATTTGTTCCCATGTTGGTTCTTCACTCATCTTGTTATAACCCTGAAAATATGTCACATGATAAAACCAACATTGAAATTGAAGGAGATAAAAAAATAATAGTTCGAAGGAAATTTCTTCCCGGCTTGGACTGGGGCGCGAATACTGAACGTATGAAGAATTCCCTACTGAACATTTCGAGTTCTTTGAATTCAGCAGGAAATTCTATATTATGTATATATTTATATTATAAAAGGTAAAAAGTATAGACGATCATCTTATCGTCATCTTTTTTTGAAAATTTTTGAAAATTTCGTTTTGTGTTTTTTAAGATCTCCAAAAATGAAATGGTTTTTGGGACGAAATATTTTTTCATTATGGGTTGTCGCTGTTCCATAGCTTTGTTTTCTTGCTCCTATCTTTTTTTTTGGAATGCCAGTAGAAGATTTCTTCACACATCAACCCCTAATTTTCCCTAATGAAAAAACGAGCCAGACCTTAAAGTAGTAATCTATGATCTCATTATTTCATTTGTTTTTGTCATACAAATTTATACAAATGCTCTTCCTGGTTCCTTGTCCAATTAAAGTTGATTTGTAAGCGAAATGTGTATGTACCAATTATGTAGAGGAAGTTGGGGTTTACCTCTAGAAAGAGGAAAGGCCTAGTTTATTTTTAATTTTTATTATTCCAATGATTTTAGATGTTTGCTTTGAAACATCTATCTAATTTCTTATTTTTGATGACAGGTCGTACCTTCTGTACATAATCTCTTTACCCCTTTCTTCATCAGGTTGACTCGTCTTGATAAAAAAACGACTACGTCAGAGCCACATTCATACATTTCCTCCTCCCCATCGAAATACCAATTCATAAGTGAGTTCTCCCCCTAAAAACCAAAAGAAAGAGATCAACTTCTCCCCTGCGGGTCATTATTAGTCACTCTCGCGAAAATCTCAAGAGAGTACCGCCTCCTCCACCTATCATAGCTCTCACATAATAAATGTCTCCCTCATAGTTCAAAGTTTTTCTATAGAATTTATGACGAGAGAAGAGACACCTACGCTTGTTCCTAGGACTAAAAATTCTGCCTTTAATTTCCGAAGTTATTTCCTTGTTTTCCGGGAGGTCTCTTGATCTTACAACTATTAGTCAGAGGTGTATGTTAAGGTATCAATATGTATATAGGGACGCTAGTTAAGCGTTAAGTTTCGCGTCAACAAAAACAAGGGTATTAGGTCATAGTATCCAAAAACTTGCTCATACCCCCACATACCCTTTTCTGGTTTTAAATTCCCTCCGAAGAAAGTCATTTGATGCTTTTTAATAGATCTTAATCTCTATCTGTTTATTATTGTTTATAATTTACACAATCCAGATGTCTCTACAGCCTTCTAGTAGTTGTATAACCTTTCCTGAATAACTCGTCCCCTATTCCCTGGACGGTAACAAAATTCGTCAATTACACAATTTGAGTTTCATTCCCATGTGTTTTGTTTTTTCAATTACTTATCTTTTTGGAGGATTGAAAAGTAGTAATCAAGGAGGATGTCTAATTCCAACCTCTTTGATAGCCATCTTCGGTTAATTGCTCGGCATCTTATTAGGAGCCGTGCATCAATCAGGTGCGTCATCTTGTTTCTTCAACGAAGTCGGATGAATAACTAATTTTACTCCTCCGGATACTGACCAGTACGAGAAAAGAACGTTTAGGGATTCGCTAATATTCTCTTGCTTCTTTTATTTTTTTACTTATTATATTCAGACTCTATAAAAAATTTTCATCTTTTAGCATATCATAAACAACGTAAAATTAAAAAATGCAGTAACTAAATAAAAATATTCCGTAAATACTCTAATTGAATCCTCTCAATACAACCCTTGCTTCGCCACTTTATTGCGCTATTAACTTTCAATATTTGTGTTCCATATAATCCATTGAATATAGGTCTATGAATACCAAATAAAAAAACAAAACCAAAAAATGAAACCATTCCTTCTAATAGAACCTTCTCTTCGCAGAGATATTGAAAAATAAAGCCCCGGTGATTCAACTGAAGTATTAGCATTCGTTCACTTTTCTTATTAAAAATTTTTTATTTGTAAGATTTATATGTTAAAAGATGGAATTTTTTTATGTAGCGTCACAATATAACAAAAAATGTTAGCTATTCTGTAAACGTTTCACCCATCTCTGTTGTCGATTGAAGCATCAATTTAATGTACTCTCCCGATGTTTCCCCAAAACAACTTCGCCAACCACATACAATTAAATCTGCCCACCTTCTCTCTGAAAAACAGGATGTAAACTTGTTGAAAAGTCATGACGTTTATATTTCGATTCGCCCTTTCTTGCAGCTCTGGGCGGCTGTAAAACATGCTTTTACAAGTAATTGGGAGCGATCAGTGAGCCATTCAGAAGGGGTTATGTAATTTTCGGTGCTTTTCACATTTCTTAGCTCTCTGCAGACCTGTTCTAATTTTCATGACTTAGCCGACAACAATTGACAAATACTGAGAAACGGTGGAGACTTTAATCTCCACTCTCTTCCTCTATATTATTGATGATATTATTGACTCGGCCATATACAGTAGGAAAGATTTGTCGGATTTAGTCCCCCTGTTGCCTTCTTTGAGTCTTAAAGCACAAGAACCGACTTTTATTCTCATCTGCAGAGAAAAAATGACTGAAATTCTCACATATATAAAAGGACTCTCGGCTCCGCCTGCTTTGGAGGTGGGCTATAGAAAGGTCACACCCTTCTACTTTTATTATTGTTAGCCGATGAGTTTTAACAAGAGTCACGTAGGCTGTTGGCTGGTAACCTATCCATTTTTTTTTGTCATAGGAGGCACTCAAATCCATCTTCTTCTGTCATTAGTTTGTTAGTTATTGGATTAGTTTCAATCTGGTCTTGATCAATATAGGGTCTCTTTCTCTTCATGCTGCTGATATTATAAATCCTAAGTACAAGTTAAGCAAATTTTGGGCTTTTCCTCAGTCTTCCTTCTTGAGTAGAACTGTCTATTTGAGATTAGTCTATTTCTGTCTTTTTGAAGAATAACAGAGGTGCATAGAGTCCGTTTTTCTTAAAGAAGTTGTAATTCTAATGAGTATATTGTCCAGTCAGTAAACTTCATATCTTCAGAAAACCACAGTTGAGGATGATATTTAACAAAAAAGATGTTCAATAAGTTATTTTTAGTAACCGGAGCTCGACTAACCATAGAGGTAAATCATTTTTGAAGGTTTGCATAATTTCCATGATTGGTTCTCATTCTGTTTCTGACTAGGTTTCAGATACCCTGCATTGATAGCAGAACTTCTCTCGTTGTTATTAATGATCATCTAGAATCTGCCTCATGAATCCTCCTGAGCAAAGTACATAGCTGTCACATTCTCTCTGTCTTTAGGCGTCAATTAGTGGGTGTATCCCTCAAATTATCTAACTTATGATCAAAAATCGTCTCTCTTGTCAGAATTCCTTCGACTTCCTTCTGAGACCCATCAATAGGTTGTTTTTTTGGCTAAGTCGAAGAACCCTGTTTGACGATGCAAATTGAGAAATCGGATGCTATTCGTTTTCTTTAACATATATTCCCTTTAGCAACAACTCTCTTTCAGCTCAAATGATCCGGCTCTCTTTCTTTTTGTCGGTAGTTGTAGTCGTCAGCGTCTCCTCTCTCCGGGCTAAACGTCAAATCAGTCCGGCTGTGGCACTCGAGGATCGTCTGTCGCCGCTCTTCATGGGTGCTATGGGTTATGATGTGAGTTTTCTTAGGGAAAACTAAAAATAATTCTTCAAACAGAGAGGTGAATTCTCGATTGTTGTTAGAAAGAGATGGGATTTGTAAACATTAAAGAGGAAATTGTTATGTTTTCAGTCAGCTAAGCGCAGTGCTACTCAGCTGAAACGCCACATTTCTCCGTCTTTCGACATCGATGAAGACATGGGGAACATGAGAACTCTTCTGGACATTGGAAAGAGACAGATCAGCCTCGCTGGGGATGTCGGACGCCATCTGGAGGTACCCTTCTCTCTCTCTCTATCACTTCTTCAGATGTACAATCGTCTCTATGCTGCTGGCAAGAAGAGAGCCGCCTTGGCTCCGTCACAAGATCTGGAAGAAGATTGGGCTATGCGTGATTTCCTCACGAAGGCTGGTCGCAGATAGAACAGGAGGATACTTTGTGATATTTATTGCTTGATAAATTGTTGGTCTAATTTGTCACGTGTGTTTGGTTAAGCTCGATTACCAGCCGAATTATTCAGTGCCCAATTACTACGAGATCCACGAGGGAGAGTAAATCAGCGGATTGTGTAAGAGGGATACGAGAATTTTTGAAGGCACAAAACGGTGTCAAATTTTCATTTTTTCGTAGTAGTATCATCAAAGTAAATTTTTGGTTTTTAACGTTGTAAAGTGATCGAAAAGGATTTTTATACTGAATATTTACGGCAGTAAATGCTTTCGATCTGTAAATCATAAACATCTCATAAAGTATATTCAAGATGCAATGGACGTCAGAGTCCCCATTCTTGCTCTGTGATGTCTCTCTTGTTTGAAAGCAACCTGCGAGCATATTTACTTATATTCAAACAGATACTACTTATCCAAATACACGTTACAGGGGAAGATGTATGTCAAGAAAAATACGGTATTCAGGACTAGTCACAAAGTAAAAATATTTTCGCATTTATAAATTTTACGAGTTTTACATAAAAAGTGTTAATTTAAGCATTTGCCCACATCTCCAAGTCTTCGAGATCCTGAAGCATAAAAAATGAAATGATAATAAGCTAGATAATACCTTGTCTTGATCAGCTTTGGCAGCGACCGGCTTTGTTCGGGCAGGTGTAGGGAGTTCGCGGGAGGGTACTTCGGGTAGATTGACATTGACAGCAGGCGGTCCAACATTGAGCAATTGTATATCAAGTTCTTCCTAAAACATTAATTATTTTACATCTAAAACGAGGATATACCTGTTCAAGAGCCTCAAGTTCGGCGAGAAGCTCGGTTTCATCGATACCCCGATCAAATGCCACAGGATTAGAAATGGCATCAGATACTTCTTTATCAACCTCCTGTTGTTCGAAAATTTCTTCCATAAGAACGTGAATCTAAAGAATATAAACATTTTACGAAATAGACGAACTTTATCCACGTCCATGTTGTCATGAGCTGCTTTTAGAGCCTTACTAGCGTTACCCATTGCTCGTAAAACTTCGGCATTCATTGAAGCATTTTCAAGTGCATTTCGCTAAATGTCAATTATAAAAACATTAATAAAGTAGCCAACCTGGAAATCAATAGTTTGCATAGTTCCGTCAATAACTTGTAGCTGTTTTTCATGTTGCTTCTTCCTAGTAAGTGCTTGAAGAGCCATCCGTTTATTTTTCGTACCATACTGCTTTGCCAAGGCAATATTCTAAATCATATTATAAACAATAAAAGTCTTGAAAACAGAACTAACCTCTTGTATTTTTTTTTCCAAAAAATCCTGTTTTTTCAAAAGTAACTCTTCTTGGTCATTTAAGGTTTGAATAGCCGCTTGAGTAGATGGCAGCTCCTCCTTTTTACCACCGAAAATTTTGCCAAAAAGGCTCATATTGTCTCTAAAAGCCCAAATTGTTTTAAACAAATTAGAATTATTGAAATAAAAGAAATAAAAAAAAGCTTGATCACGTGATAACAAAAAATAATATTCTCTCTTCTATTTCATCGACCTATTTTAATATTCTACGTATGTCTGAAGAACACCATTCTTTAAGTTGGTTTTCAATTTGCTATACGGCTGTGTAAATAAGTGAGAAATCATATAAAGACACAAAAATTCAAGAAAAACACGCATTTGAAGATATATCAGTAGAGGTTGAGGACTATGAGCAAAGAATGAGTCATATAGGTAGAAATTCAGTTGAAACCTATGGTGAAACCAGCCCAAGCCGATATGAAAGTCGCTTTCGGAGAATCAGCTGTACAATGACATCCGGCTGTGGCACTCGAGGATTGTATGTCGCCGCTCTTCTTCTTCATGGTTTAGATAGTTCCGTCAAGAACTGCTAGCTCTTTTTCGTGTTGCTCCTTCCTAGTAAGTACTTGAAGAGCCATCCGTTTATTTTTCGTACCATACTGCTTTGCAATATCTTTTATGACAAATCTAATGGTGAATTCCATTTTTGCAATTGACCCTTCCTGGCGAAGATATGGACGATTTTATTTTTCACAATATTTATCCTAAGAACGTGATTATAATATGGGACTCAAAACAGTATTGAACTGGGGTTTGGAAAGGAGCGGGTCTACTATCACAATAACCACCAGGAAACCAGGAATACTGTAATAGAAGGTGAAATATAGGACTTTTGAATTGATTCTTAGCATATAGTGGCTTTATATATTTATTAGTCACTAACACAAACAGGTTAGGAATGCAAAAAGAGAGAGGGAGGGGACACGACCTCTCACCAGGTCGGTCTCCCGGCGACTGCCTTTGTCCTGGGCGGAGCTCGACTTAAGTTAGGGTTACAATCTGTTGAGGCAGATCCTACTGAATTCAAGAGATCGAGAGATATGCAGCTCAAGAAGAAATCCTAAATTGCGATGAGAAATACAAAGGCTGTTTACCACTCTGGTCCGCATTATAAATACCGGATGATCCAATAGTCTTACTAATGGAAAAACAACGAACTTCAAGAACAAAATCCCTTGCCGACTTTTCAATGGTTTCTCGGTCAATAAGCTTCTTTTTAGTTACAAGTTATTCTGCGCGATGAAAAAGCGGTATTTCTAGAACATATTGAAACTTCGGGTGCTACCCTTTTTGAAAGAGTCGATCCACGAATGACTGACTTTAAAATCCATAACAAATCGTAAGCCATCATCGTTCGTCAACAAAAATTAATGTGTCCCATGATATCTGTCCCAGATGAAGTCCTTCTAAGCACATAAAGGTTTGAATATTTATATAGTCACTAACACATCAGAAGGTTAGGATAGGAAAGAGAGAGGGAGAGAGAGAGAGGAGGACACGGCTGATCGTCATGCCGGTAACTCAGGAATCTAGGTTCTTTACCTTTTCGAACAACCATGTAATTAAAAGGTTTTGGCCAAGTATTTTTTTTCAAAAGTTCCTCATCTGATCTTACATTTTTGTACTGCCTTGCCTTAGTTTTTATTCCATAACCTTAAAGCGTCCTGCTGTGCACAATTCGCGAATAATTGCACGTCTTGAACTTCTCTTAACACAAGAATACTAAATCCTTCAATATTTGTTTGTATACTCAATTGAAAATAGCAATATCGATTTTCTGAAAAGAAAATAAACAAACCTTATCATAAGTTGAGGCGTGTGATAAAGCGCGTCAACCATTATACCAATGGAAGTTAAAAGACACATGACTCATTGGTAAAACTGAAAGTAATTTTGGATAGGTTCATTTACATGGTTAGCAAGCGCATAATCACCGCACTGTACAAACAGATACTACTTATCCAAATACACGTTACAGGGGAAGATGTATGTCAAGAAAAATACGGCATTCAGGACTAGTCACAAAGTAAAAATATTTTCGCATTTATAAATTTTACGAGTTTTACATAAAAAGTGTTAATTTAAGCATTTGCCCACATCTCCAAGTCTTCGAGATCCTGAAGCATAAAAAATGAAATGATAATAAGCTAGATAATACCTTGTCTTGATCAGCTTTGGCAGCGACCGGCTTTGTTCGGGCAGGTGTAGGGAGTTCGCGGGAGGGTACTTCGGGTAGATTGACATTGACAGCAGGCGGTCCAACATTGAGCAATTGTATATCAAGTTCTTCCTAAAACATTAATTATTTTACATCTAAAACGAGGATATACCTGTTCAAGAGCCTCAAGTTCGGCGAGAAGCTCGGTTTCATCGATACCCCGATCAAATGCCACAGGATTAGAAATGGCATCAGATACTTCTTTAGCAACCTCCTGTTGTTCGGCAATTTCGTCCATAAGATCGTGAACCTAAAGAATATAAACATTTTACGAAATAGACGAACTTTATCCACGTCCATGTTGTCATGAGCTGCTTTTAGAGCCTTACTAGCGTTACCCATTGCTCGTAAAACTTCGGCATTCATTGAAGCATTTTCAAGTGCATTTCGCTAAATGTCAATTATAAAAACATTAATAAAGTAGCCAACCTGGAAATCAATAGTTTGCATAGTTCCGTCAATAACTTGTAGCTGTTTTTCATGTTGCTTCTTCCTAGTAAGTGCTTGAAGAGCCATCCGTTTATTTTTCGTACCATACTGCTTTGCTAAGGCAATATCCTAAATCATATTATAAACAATAAAAGTCTTGAAAACAGAACTAACCTCTTGTATTTTTTTTTCCAAAAAATCCTGCTTTTTCAAAAGTAACTCTTCTTGATCCCTTAATTTTTGAATAGCCTCTTGAGTAGATGGCAGCTCCTCCTTTTTACCACCGAAAATTTTGCCAAAAAGGCTCATATTGTCTCTAAAAGCCCAAATTGTTTAAAAAAATTGAAACCTATGGTGAAACCAGCCGAAGCTGACACGAAAGTCGATTGCTGTGAATCAGCTGCACAATGACGTCAGTATGAAAGTTTAAAGGTTCAGAGTACCTGGTTCTCGAAGCGGAAAATCCAATGGAAAAGTTGCTTTGCTGCCCGCTGCCTATGACAAAACTGTTCGGCAGCCCGCCATACTTCTATCATTTGGATTCTTCCAGTTTGCCCTTCTTCCTTTCGATGCCGAAACTTCAAATTTTGCCAATTTATTTCACCTAGTCCGATCTGTTGGATTTTTTTTTATCAATTAACAGTTTTTGTATGCTTACATTCAGTTAAGAAAGTGAAAAATATCGATTTTTTCGCCTAAAGCGATGCAAAATTGGTTCTTGTGGTAAACGGTTGCGTCAGAAATTCAGAGGATTTGGGTATTCACCTATGGTCATAGCCTTTGTTTTCTCGTTTTTTTTTCTATTTTTAATGTTGATTGTTTTTAGTGAGGCGAAACATGGATGACAAGGCCATCGCCGAGAAAATCAAGAAGCTCCAGGCTAACGCCGAGCTGGTAAAAATCGGAGGAAAGGTTAGTTTTTTTTTTTTGGGTTTACAAAGCCATTCGTGCTGAAATGTCCTAATGTAAATATAAACTTTGATTTACGTGGATTATTTGAGCTGTAACAGTTGTACTATTGTTGAATTGATATGGACTCGTTGCGCAGAGGCGAGCTACTTGAATTGTACGACGAGAAAAAAATATTTCTATCAGAAGAACAATTAAGTTGTAGGAGAAGGAATGATTAAGTGCAGCGTAATAGTAGTGCGTTAGCTCTATTTGGCCCTGTTGACCATCCCTGATGGTGGTGATGCTGATCGGCATCTTTTTGCCTAGTCGAAAGAACTTCATAACTTGGCGCTATCATCTTTATGTTTGCTAGTATTAATGTTTTCATTTCAGGGAGTGCCCCGGAGGAAGAGAAAGGTTATTCATAAGACGGCCGCTGCTGATGACAAGAAGCTTCAGAGCAACTTGAAGAAGCTCTCTGTCACTAACATTCCAGGAATCGAAGAGGTTAGCATTTGATAATTTTTTTAATTTTCTTATTGCAGGTCAATATGATCAAGGACGATGGATCTGTTATTCATTTCAACAATCCTAAGGTTCAGGCTTCGGTTCCTGCTAACACTTTCTCTGTTACTGGTTCGGCTGAGACTAAGCGTATGTTACTTGTTTTCGGAATGTTTTTGTTTAGAAATCACGGACATGTTACCGGGTATTCTCAACCAGCTGGGTCCTGAGTCCCTCACCCACTTGAAGAAGCTTGCTAACAACGTTACCAACCAATTCAAGGCTACTGATGATGAAGTTCCTGGTTAGTTGCTTTATTTGTCGTGCTTATGTTTGATTGTGCCAAGCACGCGCCTAAAAACCAGTTTCTTCAAACAGACCGTAACGTTCTTATGATTGTTCACTTTTTGAATTCAATTTTGCATGAGCTCTTTTATACCATACAAAATATTGGTTTTTAGATCTCGTGGGAGATTTCGATGAAGCTTCCAAGAACGAAGCAAAAGCTGAGGAGAAAGCCTAAGCGCCTCTTTTTGTCTATCCTTTCCCAACGTTTGGTCTATCACCCGTGAACGTTCATTGTTTTCTTTATTTTGTTATATACGAGTCAGATCTGAAAATCGCTAATAAAAATTGTTAGCCAACTTTTTAAATGGGGGGCCCCTTCCAAAAACGATGACGTCCATGGGCATAGACAGTAGTGTTTGTGCTTATAGTTATTGTTAATTGTTGGGTATCAACTGATGATACAATAAACGTTGACTGTTGTTTGCTTGTTCCTTTCTCTAGTTGTCTTCTAGTTATATTTTATCCTTATATCTAGTATGATAAACAACAATCAGGCAAATGGATTCTTCTGCAAACCAGCAGTTGTTGGTTTTAAAAGGTCTGATTTTTTAGTGGTTACAATTATTCAGTTATGAGGCTAGCTCGTCCAAAGCTATCGCCTGGTCCTACTTTTTCAACGGATCCCAGTGATCCATCTGGGTTTAGTCAAATTATTGAAGATGTTCATAGAGAACGAACGGGAGAGGAATCGACTGACTTAATTATGGGCCAGTATCTTCTAGCACCGATATCATTTGAGTAAGAGCTCATTTTATCAGATAACAATCGAAAGTCATTTCTGCATCTGCCTAGATTGTCATATAGTTGTAATTGTTTCAACAAGATCTTTCGTATTGGAAATTGTTTCCATAGCAACATAGCAGTGTCTAAAGGCCGGGTTTCAGAAACATCTATTTGGGTGAGACTTTTACCTTCTACATCAACTGCGTCAATGAAAGTGATCAAAAAGTCACCGATGTTCATGTTAAAGTAAGAAAAAAATCTACGAAAACCTTTTAGTGTGAATTACAAACCAACAGTCAGCGAGTCTCCCTCCCTTGCTCCCTTCTAGAAGAATCTTTAATTGCAGGTGGTGTAGCTGGTCAAATCATTAGTCACGAAGTGAAAGAACTAGGCCAACATATGTAAGATTCGCTCATGCATTTACAAACGGCCGACTTTTATTTCAGTCTTATATGCTCCGTGAACTATAAAACAATCAGTAGCGAGAATATGTACTTCAGAAAATTTTTCAAATTTCCAGTAGCTAAGCCGATCGATGTAAAAACGAAGTTCTACAATGCAGAGGTGCTCTTTTCTTTTGATTCTTTTTCTTTTTTTTCTATTGCATATGTAGTGCTAACTTCGTTTTTCATGTATTTCTTCATTGTGATTCCGGCATGTGACTGCTTTGTGTTTCAGGACAGCTCGGTTAGTTTTAGCATGGCTTGTTTTCTTCCTTTTCTCTTTCCTATATATATATATATATATATATTATAGTAGTGTTTTGTAGAACTTCGATGTCTACTTGGAGGCACAAATTGAGAATACAGCGCAAGTACCTATGATTTTGGAAAAAGTCGACTTAGATCCAAGTCCTCATTACATTGTATCGACTATTGATGCTGGGTTAGTGATGTATTTTCCTTAATTTAATTTTTAGAAAATCCTATCTACAATTGGCCAATCTTCTTAATCCGGGTGATATTCGTCAATTTTTATTTTCTCTCACTCCTAAAGAACCTCAGAGAAGTCCACAGTGAGTAATTTTTGAAAAATAATTATTTCAGGGACTTGACAACAATTGGTAAATTAGATATGTCTTGGCGGACGAATATGGGAGAGAAAGGTCGTCTTCAAACAAGCGCCTTACAAAGAATTGTTTGTTTTTTTTAATCTAAAGGAACAATTCGCTGAGCTGTCACTTGTCATTCTAATGTTTATAGGCGCCAGGATACGGAGATATTCGTCTCGTAGTGGATAAGCTGCCAGCGACTGCGAGATTACACCAGCCATTTGAGATTCAGTGTTCAGTGCACAATAACAGGTGGGAAGCAGAGTCGAGGGGGATTAATCCTATCTAGTCAACTGAAGTACAAGTAACTTTCAGTGAAAGGGCATTAGATCTAGTACTGCTACTTTCTTCCTCTCCTGCTTTGGTTTTTTGTTCTTTGTCTGGCCAGCCGTTAGGACAAATTCCGCCCAACACAGCTGCCGTTTTCAAGCTAGACCTACTTCCAGTTATCGAAGGATTCCAGGTAAGAAACCTATAGACAATAAAACGAAAGTTCCAGTATGTTTCGGGAGTGAACATTTACGAAACAAATCAAAAGAGAACCTATGAGCACGACGAGGTGGCTCAAATATTCATCTACTGAGGTTTCTGTGTATGTGGTCATATGCTTCACTTATAGTCATTGTTCCTATTACGACGGGTTGAAATGAAAGTTTAAGTAATGAATAGTACTTTATGGAGTCGAGAAAATTTTTCAAATTATTGAAGGTCATTTATTAATCGATCTACAAGGATCTGAATATTTTGTCAACGGAGAGGTATCGATATAGTTCAGGAACAGCTAAGGAAGCAGTAAACTAATATATAATATTGCTAACCTAGTTTTCCTTCTTTTTTAAGATTGATGGCAGATATTCGAAGCTGACTGCAGTTTTTTAAAATATTTATTCTGGGATTCAAGTCAAGCGTACATCTACATAATAAAAGCCAGTCAAAAGTCAAAAAATAGCGGAATCATAAAGTTGGAATACTTTTCAAAGTATGAATACTGTTGCTCTTGATCGTGCATCTTCCTGGACTCTTCTCTACATCGATTCTTGAAAATTCCTGCAGCCAATCAACCTCCTTATGTAGACTCATCATTTTTTGAACCTTTGCGATATCTCGAACCGACGCTTCAAACGTATATTGAGTAAAATCTTCAGCCTTGCCACAGCTGAAAATAACAATCAGATTTGAGGGAAGAAGACTAACCGACGGCATGGAGGGAGTTCACGGAGGAATATGGGTGATTCTGAACCAACTTGAACGCAACGATAGCTGATTCGCTGGGTCATGGAGGTCAGAGGACGACCTGAAATTGAAAGATTTGGGAAAATTCGTTTGAACGAATAAATGTGTAGAAAGTGGAAATGGTGGATAACAAAGTGTTACGTTCCAATGAACCAAGCCACGTATGCATATATTACCAAAAATCGTTTTAGTTTTTTGTCTGATTCTATTAGCTAGATGTTATTTTTATTGTTGATTCTAAAGTGCAAAACGTTATAAAATGATAAATAGAAGAAAAAAAGCGAAAGACTGAATGACGCCGTAATTGGTTACTGGTGTAGAACTTTTCTGAACTTACTTTGACATAAATTAAGTCTATGTTCCTCGACTCCCCCGAATCCCTTTAAAAATCACCAACCTGTTATTTCCATGGTACAATGCTCACAATTGGGTGCCTCCTCAATGGGTAGTGGCTCTTTTCTTGGCAGCGTTAATGTACCAAGTTCATTGCCTTTGATGCCCATGATACTCTGAAATGAACCAACTGACTTAGGAGGAAGTTGTAAACTTTGTCCCATTAGGAAAAGCCCCTGGGAAGTGTTACGTGTTTTTGGCTAAAAGAGGTTTGCTCTGAACTGGTCGGTTGCAAAAAAGAAGGGAGGATAATAGGAGATTACGAAGTTACCTTTTGGATGAATTTGTGCATAGCTCAGCCAAGAAGACAACGACTGTTTTGAGAAAAATGGGAAGAGGACAATGGGGCGTTAGAACAGCTGACTAGACAACTATCTATAGACAAAAACAACGGAGACAACTCGCGAAGAGACTCATGGATACCCTAGAATTTTCAATTTAGCTATTGTCTCTCGTCACATGGGTGAGGAATTACAACCTAATGGAAAGAATCTCGTGACGAGTGATGCCAACAAGAAATGAATTAAGTGAGGGTGGAAAAGACAGCTCGGATGACTGGAGTTGGACAGAAATCGCCAAGACCAAAGAACTAAAGACTTCTGTTTGCAGCTTAGAATCTGAAGATAGTTTAAAATTCCACAAGAGGGTCCTTCAAAGGAAGTGTCAAATGACTCAATTGCTCTAAACTTCCGTATTGAATGAAATAAACTGGCATTTGATTGCCATATGACCATTGTGAAAGAAAAAAATCACATGTAAAGACGTAAGTGGTTGGAAGATGAAATATAGGGAAAACTGAGGGAGGAAGATAATCAATTTTTTTAATACCGCCACGAACCTGGAAGCATAATGAGTGGTGCTGAGTTTTAAAAAGAATTATTTTCGTATCCAGAAAGCTACCTGTCTAGAGTCATCTAATTGGGATAAGCAATTCCTAAAACAAAATAAGCCATCAGACAACCTATGGAACCTTTCATCATGGCTAGGGGTCAAAAATCGTGATTTTAGAGACCAATTTGATCACTGACCCCTTGTTTGTATAAGATTCAGGTTTAGATATTATTAAGCAATCGGTAGGCAATTTAAAGCATTTGAAGCTGAAGAACAGAGGACCAAGTAGTTTACATATCAATGCTAAAGTTTTTGGGCTAATTCTTTTGTCAACTCCTAGTTTTAGCAAGGAATTTACAAATATTCTGATGATTTTAATTTTTTATTATAATATATTTTTGATATAAATAAAGATATTTTCTATCTTTATAACCCCCTTTTTGAAGTTGATTGAGAAGTAATATTTTTTTTATCAACCCTTTGAAATATGAAATACTTACATATCTCTTCATTCTGAAATATTTAAGCAATAGTAACTTCAAAATAGGACGTTGTGCAAACAAGCACACTACTATTCCCTATTTATATCTTCCATCTAACATTTGAGATTACTATGGCTCTCTTGTTTTCTTCAATTCTCTCTATCCAACCATGTGAATCAAAGATAAAAGCCCACCTTGAACCGACCCCAACCTTTTCCCATGCTTTTCTTGAAGTCTGACATCCGACGATTATCGTGCACGTCGTTTTCCCTGTAAATTATAAATTTTCATGGTAAAAGGTGAATAGCTAAGAAGCAACAACAATGGAAGCTCTTCTACACAAATTACCGTAATCTGATTCGTCTTTGATGAAGAGACCTATAAAGAGAACTTTTGGGATCTCTTGAGAAGGCTAATAGAGCTCTTCCGATTTCAATTTGTTCTCACCTACGGTCTTTTTATTATAAGGGCAAGAGAAAAATACAAATATCGCGTTTTTTTCTTTCATTTTTTTTCCTGTCAGCAGCTACATCTCTTCTTTCTGATTTTTGGACTTTTTTCTAAAGTCAAACGCCTTCCGTCAGAAACCCCCGAACAATAGTCCCGGGCGAACTTTCAAAAAAAAAAAAAAAACGAACTCTTGAATCCATTGCTGGCCGGAATCTGTAGCCTGAAGACTGAATTTTCGACGATGGAGGGCATGACTGTTGCCTGAAATTTGGGGTTTTTGAAGGAAATTATATGGTTAGATACGACTGGAGCCACCAGACGAAAACACTTCTCCTGTTTTGATCCGTTTTCTTCTTTGATTTGTAAACAGAATATCAAGAATCTCTGACTATTCTACTATCTATGAAAAAATGGTGCAAGAAGTCTCTTGATCTTCCACGAACTATGATTCCTAGAAGAGACGACAATTATAAAGATCTCAAAGTTCACAGGTTATTTTTAGAGCGATTTCAAAAAATTTTAAAAGAAGGATAATGAAGAACTGCTCTTATTGATAATAAAGATAACCGAGTTGATGAATTTTTTTATCTTAACTAACTTTCAAAGATTATTATACATTGAAAAAGTTTATCATTAGAAGTACTACAAAACTTACAAGATAGTTATTTAAAAGATCCAAAGAACTGCGTATTAAGGCTTAGAGGATCAAAAAAGTAGCCCCAGAGAGTTGTAAGATCATTTGGTATCTGTTAATTAAGTAAGAATTTAACAAGGGAACTGGTTATTTAATTAAAATTTAATTTTCCTTATGATGAAAAGAATCTTCTCCAAAGAATAATAGGCTACCCTACCCTTCATCAGGAATACTGTCGTCAATCAGTAACAACTTTTATGATCTTTAACCTATTGGCGATGTATTTCTAAATTTTTTTGGAATCTCCCCAGTAGGGGTGCCTAGAGAGGAGGGATTTCTCACAGTAAGGTATGTGATGTGCGGATAGCGAAATTTTTTGTCTGAATTGTAGACAGCGAACAGCGGACGTCCGTACATAGCTGGTATAGATATTGAAAAATATGTAAAGTTCTGTGGCTCTTTCTAAGAATTTTCTCCCCTATAGTTTGCAGGAAATAAATGAAAGATATCGATTATTCATTATCAGATTAGATATCTAGTCAAAGATGAATATAAGGAAAATATATGAAAAAGCTTATGGATTCACTAAAATTTTTTCATTCGTTAAAAATACTAGAAACAAGAGAAAAAAATGTTTCGCTTATCTCTAGTTAGAAGGCTTAAAAACAGGTTATGCTTGATCAATTTTATGTTTCAAAATGAGGACCTCAACAAACTGAGGACAGTGATCTATATTATAAAAAATATTCAGTTTTACCTTCAAACATGGTTTTTCTTCTTTTAATAACCTGATGAATGTTGTCCATAGTTGCGAATTCTAGAATAATTTGCTCGAATTCGAACTCAGGCGTGAATTGAATGGATGAGGAAGTTAAAATAATAATTGCTCTTTGTTAGTTTTCTTCGAATCTCCCTCCCTTTATTGGTCATTGAACTTACCTCCATTGATTTTTTTGAATATTGTTGGTGATCCTGTTCCACCCATTTGTAGCGTATTCTACAATTATCTTGAAGAGACAATAGTTTGAAAGACAAAAAGGAGTAGGGTTGGTTGAACAAAACAAAGTACCACGGGGGGGCCGATGAAGAATGACCCAATGTTCAAATTGTTTTGTTTGTCGTCGGAGACGTCTTCAAAAAACAGATTGAAGAGCTACGCAACAATGAGATAAAGACCCAGGGGGTGGGCAAAATATGGTCAGAAAAGCAAGAAATAGAGATATTTTTCTCTAGAGAAGAAAAAACTACGGTAAAAGCATGCACTTTATTAATAGAGTCAAGTCAAGGGAAAATTTTAAGAAAAAATGAAAAAAGTAACGAATTGGGAAATCTAAACAAACATTTAGAGACAATAAGCAACTTTGGTATCTAAAATATTCTAGGGAAATATTAAATTGCCTATCTACTTCAAGGATTTGACATAAAAATTTTACATTATTCTTGTCAATCTAAAAATAGGCAATACCTTTCGATTTCTCTCAAAACAATATTTCCGTTAACTTGTCTAGATTCTCTTAGAATACAAAAAAAAAGAAAAAATAAGTTTTAATTTAAAAATTGAAAAAATAAAAAACCTTTAGGAAAAAACTCAAAATTCCATCAAATGAACCAATTTACATAATCTCTGCTCGGCTTTCGATACAATGGGAAATTTGAAGTCGTGACTGGCTAATCAGGGAGGAAGAAAGTTGTTTTCTGGGTCAGCTGAGTCTTCCTCCCTCCCTTTTTCTCTTTTGGTTGGGGGGATTGAAGATTAACTCTTCTTTTGGCCTTTGCTCAATGAATTTTGTCTCATGGGACTTGTGAAAAGCCACAAAAAGAATGCTATTGACCCGAAGCGATACCACGAAACATGGCAGGGAAAAAAAAATGTTTTCCTTCATCCACACCTATCCATCAGGAAACATGATCCATCACAACAGGGGAGATGGAAAATAAAAGGACGACCTAAACGGCCTCCCTAAGGCCGTCTTAAGAAGACACATGGAAGAGATTTATTTGGCACTTATATTACGACTCTTCTACTCCAAATGATGCTCTCGACCGTCGCAACAACGACGCCATTTGA
The DNA here is from genome assembly GCA_932521415.1 of Oscheius sp. DF5120. Classification (NCBI taxonomy): domain Eukaryota; kingdom Metazoa; phylum Nematoda; class Chromadorea; order Rhabditida; family Rhabditidae; genus Oscheius; species Oscheius sp. DF5120. The sequence goes on from OW051462.1 coordinate 6,493,499, forward strand.
CGTAGTCATCATATCTAAAAATATTGAAGGATGAGAGAAAAACAACCAGGAAAAACTCACGTTTTTTTGGCTGTTTTCATCGCATAAAGAGTGCCAAAATAGGCAAGAATCATCAAGATGAAGGTGATGGAAATTAGGAGAAGGCAGATGAAGCCGTCTGAAAATTTAGATGTTTGATTGAAGAAAATGTCATTAATATAACCAATTTAGGTCCGGAGAAAAAAAGGAGTCCTTTGATGAACGCAACAACATTTTCGTTTATTCGAAATTCGAAAGTTTACGGCTTTTTTTTTTTTTGCGGTGCAACTGTACGTACAACTGGAAGTTATAATATGACTATAACTATGGAAAAAAACGCAAACCAACCAAGATTGAGATTTCGAACGTTAAAAGGGAAAATGCTAACAACTAGCATAGGTCTTATTTTTTAAATTATTTTTTTCTTTTCTGACTGAATTATATATGTGACTCTAAGGATAAGCAAGCTTAGCTGGAAGATCAGGCTTTTTAAAAATAAAAATTAGAAAGATATGCTTTCTCAACTCCGTAGAACACTGCACGTTTGAAAAAAAAAACCTTTCAGGGCTGTTTATGAAGAGAAAAGTGGGCCTTAACTACTAGCTGGACAAATTCTTGCCAGTTATTAAGTTACGAACAATATTCTTAGTTATAGATTACCCATATTGATCATTTTAAACTGATAGAATTGATAGCTTACCGTTATCATAATCCACATATGGAAATGGCATAGTTGAAAAACAATTGAAGGAAAGGCAAGATGGATAACGATACCCGTATAGATGCTTCTTTATTTAAACGTATAGATCAAAACGTTTACGGAATTACTAACTAATTTGTTTATTACTATTTTCAGATTCTACATTGAATTTCCTGTTCTTTAACATATGGAGTGTAAAAATTATAAATATAACAAGCGAAAAATATTATCATTCCACCAATTTGTAGGTATTAGAAAAATTCTTAATTTGTGTTTTATTTGTTTTATAAGATATTAAATTTTGTGTAGAATCTGAATATAGCAAAAGAGAAAAGATATTCCGTAAACGCTCTGGGAGAACATTCCGTCTATCTCTGGTAAAGACATCGGAATAAAATCGATACTATGCATGGTTTCTACATTCTGTCCATCAAAAAGACTAAAACAGAAAGGATAGAAGTTTTTATACCGATCTAGAAGACAATTTTTTTTCTAAATCACACGGACTATGATATGAAGCGGGCAAGGAACCGAGATTCGTAGAGACGAGAGAGAAAGAGAGATCAGCTAGGTGATAGATCCAACGGGGGGGGGGGGGATACCCTGTCGCTAATTAAAGCGAAACTTGCCCTCAAATAGAAGGAAAGGATAGATTTGCTAACAAAATAATATATAAACATGAGAATCAACAGGAGGTAGGGAAAAGACGGCTACAGGAAGGTTCCCCACTTTTCCAATAACTCGGCTTTCAATTCAGAGCTCATCATTTGATAGTCACGATCTGAGTTAAGAGCCCTAAATGTGAATTATAGAAAAAAAAGAGAAAACCAACCGAAAGACTTCAATAGATATGGAAGAGAAGAGGCGTTGTTTGACGACTAGCAACTTGTATTGGTCCGCTAGACGAATTGCATGCATCAAAGACATTTTAGACAACTGAAAGACAGTTTTTAGAATGTAATAATGGACCAATGGGCCTGATGAATCATGACCTTCGTTTTTGGAAAAGATGAGTTGTATAAATAGGCTAGCATTAGCCTGTTTGGATATGGTTGAGGGTATCATGCTGAGTTTTTTTTCTAATACATCACTGGTGAATGATTTTTTACTTTTTCCAAACAAACTTTCAAAAAAAAAAAAAACCATTTCCTTACCTCTTCTTGAATAAACTTCGCACATGTATCCGTCACTTGAGGGAACTTATATTGTTCTGCTAGAGCCAAAACGCTGTCGACATTCGATCTTGTCAAATTAATCGGATCATTATAAACATCCAAAAGGTTTTGGAAGTCCATTGGATCGCCTTCTAATCGCAATTCTCCCTTCGCTGGATCATGAAGTTGAAAAAGAGCGGTAAAGGCGGAAGAAGCCTTAGTCAACGCGCCTCTTGGTAGGACAAATCGACAGGATCCGATGACTATAGAGACATCTTCGGGTAGAGGATTGGCAGAGAACTCTTCCGATAAGCAGCCGGTCTTGCTTTGACAGCTCTCCCGTCGATGACGTTCCAAATTCCACTCAGATGAGTAGAACTTTCCACAATCATTGCAGAGATGACTAGCTTTTTTCGGGTCATTTGAGAAAGGAGGACTGTTGCTACTGCCACTTGACATCGCTCGTTTTCGAGTATACGGAAGACAGCCCAGCTGGGGAGTATCTGTCTCCATCAAGACACATGGAGAAGTTGACCTATCCAATCTAGAAAAAAACCCCAAATATTGACAACTTAAACGCCGCCTACCGCTGACAGGTGGTACTGTCCGGCATCTCCTCCCTTTTGAACCACATATCATCATCCAACGATCGCGATCCAGAACTTGGACCGTGTCCTAACATCGGATCCAATGGCATCCCGTCATCTTGACACAACAAACTGGTAGGAAGATCGTCAAACCGCCGCTTGAAGAGGGGACTATGACCTGCGGATCGCGTTCCACTATAAGGAATTTCAACGGAGAGTGCTAAAATGGTTGAATTGAACCTATAAAAACTAACATCGGCAGCTCATCCACGAAGCCAGTGAAGGCAATGGACCCGATGAACTAACAGCTCCAGGAGAACTGTGATGCGATCCGCTGCCGAATTCACGATCCTCGTTGAAGGTTGTATCGGCTTCAGCCAATTCGGGGCGAGGCTTCTTCTCCTCGATCATTTCAGACATTTCAATTTCGGCACTTCGCTTCAGTTCAGCTGCAATTCGGGCAGTCTCGTGGCGGTCTTCTTTGTCAATATAATCGGCTGGTGGTGTAGATTGCTGCCAAGATTCCTAGAAGAGAAGATTATGAATGACTCTAGCAGTTTGCAAATGAAATTTGACTAATTCAAAAAAAAACATAAATATTCGGCCCAACTTCTGATTCTCTCCATAGCTTACCTGATAAACTTGTTGCTGCTCCTTTTGCTTCTTCACTTTTGGTGGTCTTTCCTTCCTCGGAAGAGGCGATAAATGGTTTGGATCTTCTATGACAGCATGTGGACATGCCACGGGCCCTGGCCAGCGATTAATATCATCTGCTGATAGTTTATGAACAGCCATTCGATGTCGCTTGACGTTTTTTCTACAAGAATATCTAAAAAAAGAAGAGAAATAAAAATAAAAGGAAAACATACGTTTTTCTGCATTCAGGACAAACAAATTCTCCTCCACCAGCGGTTGCTTTGCCTGCGCCGCCGACGCTGCTGCTATATTGACGACTATCATGGACCAGCACAGGTATGCCCGTCACGCGGTCTCTAAAATTATTAAGCCGTCGAGGGAAGGCGGAGGAAATTGATTACCCGGCAAGCGGCTGTGTTGTGATGATGCTCTCCAATGGAGGAATTTCTCCTTGTTCTTGTTTAATGGCCTTCTCCATTTTTGTCTCCATATGATTAGGATTTTGTGGAATTATTGCTGGTGGTGTTTGAAAGACTTTATCTTCTTTCTCCAGCAATGATGGTCGACGAATTTGAACAATTTGATTGTGAGCCGGGGCATCTGGAGTAGATCCACTCTGCAACAGAACAGCTCCTGGTGGCTCATCCTTAGCCTCCAACATCTTTTGAGCAACATGCTTAGCACGCAGATGCTCACCCACAGTCACCTAAAAAGATATAGATCAATAAGTATTAAGTATAAAATTCAGTCTGGTTATTGGATGTCAAGCAAAAAAAATTGTGATAGTTTTGTCCCAACTTTCTCAATCATTACCCATGGTTGCGGTTTTTGATTACTCCTTGGTGATGCGATAATATAAGCTGCATACTGCTGTCGTGGCTTTTCTGATGGTGGTACCAACTCAGCAGATTCTTGAGCTGCTTTGGCTTGCTAAAAATATTCATAATCTTATAAAACTTGATATGTTCCATACCATTTTAACTTGTTCACTAGCTGCCACAGCTGCTGCATAACTTCTATCTATAATATTTCTTTCCTTTACTGGAATCTCAGGAAGGTTTGCAGAGTAGGTAATGGGTGGAGGAGGCAGGGGAGGGAGGCCATTTTCTGTTCTGTAGTCACTGTTCATTAATGGAAATGATGGTGGCTTACTTGCTCAAAGCTGCTTTGCAAGTCGCCCTGTGTCGTTTCAAATTACTGGCAGAACAGAGCTGTCGATTGCAATCGGCACAGGTGTTCATTGATAGTAACGGTTTGGGCAGTCTAAATTAGTTTCCTACTCAAAGTTTCCTATGACTATGAGGTAATCTATCTGACTGTTTCTTGCATAACACATTGTATGAATGGGTCAGTTGGTAAAAGGAAGGACAAGGAAATAGTTTGAATTTCTTTTTGAGTTTTCTTTATATATATATATATATATATATATATATATTTCTACTAGTCTCGGACCAAACACATCACAACACCAACCGATTATCCTCCTCCTCCTCTTGTGTGCTATCTGCAGCTGCTTTTTTTGGCTTTCTCTCCGACGATGGAGGTTCATAAGTCGAGTCTCCCAGCTCGGGTGATAGACTTCCTTGTGAAGAAGAGGGTGAAGAAGCATCAAATTTGGAGGATTTAATAGCACGACGTGTAGGTTTCTTTTTTTCTTTGCAACTGGAAGAGACACAATCACGACATTTAGACATTCATGCATTGCAAATAAAGGGAGGACTTACTCGGGTTGTATTTCTTCAGGAGGGCCGTATTGGGCCAGGTAGAGCTTACAGGTAGTGTAATGACGCTTCAGAGACCGGAGAGAGCAAACAACTTTTTTGCAAGATTCGCATCTGAAAAATGAATTTTATAGAATGTTAAAAATTTCAGGCATTATTTCAGTAACTGTCTCATATTATCTGGATTCTATGCTTTCTCATTCTCACGTCTTATTGTGTTTACATTTTCTAGATGATGTACATTCTGAATGTGTATCATCTTTTCAGCAGAATGTACATCACCTAGTCAAAACATTGGAAAAAATTAGAAAGTTTAGAAAAAAAATTAAAAAGAAGCAGGCTACTGATAATAGATATTTTCCAAAATTCGAGGGTCTTCTAGTCGCCTGTTCCTCATACTCATTTTTTCCGAAATTTTATGTATTATGTTATCTATCAGGATTTTCAAGCTACCATTTGTCTATCTTTTTTGCTACGGCTCCGATTTTTATGACTGACCAATAAACTTTAATGATCACACAGCTGCTCAAAGACGTCAACGTAAAGGAAAAAATGACCCTGATTCACTGCTTCCATTTTTTTTTTAAATGAAAAAAAAAGACTCACGGGAAAGCCTCTTGTGGTCCTTTTCCATTAGAAGAACCCGAACAATGGCTGGCACTACTGGAGTGTGTCTGGCTGTCGTCAGTATCCAAACTGAGTGGTAGCATGCTGAAGAAATAAGAAATAAATCAGTCGGAAGGTAATACATTGACTAATTGGATGGAAAGAAATTTAAAACACGGATAATTCACGTGATATTCGCCAAATAGATAATTAGAGAAGGAAGACGACGCTGTCTTATGAGTCAACTCGTTGCTGATGGAAAAGAAACATTTCGGATATATAGGATTGTTATATAGGTGGGACGGAGAACATATACGATGCTTTTCATGTCTTTTGAACGAAGAATTGCGTGTAAGAATGACGAAAAAAAATATTGCAGGAGAGGATGGGAAAAATGGTCGGAGATGAAAAGAACAAAAAAAAAGAACAATGACTTTGCCATCCATTTGACCCAGGTTCGATGGAGAATAACTAACTTTGCCATGTCCATTTGACCCAGGTTTGATGGAGAATAAGAGCGGTTGGGAGAAGAACACCAGCCAGAGCTCTGGAAATTGGTTTTTAAAATAAAAAAAACTTTACCCAATATAATTAGTGTTTATTATAACCTTGATAAATTTGTTTCTGATTAAGAATACCAATTAGAGTTTTGCAAAATAATTTTGTTTACTTAAAATTATAATAAAATTAGTTATTCTGTTGAGTTCATCAGTAAACAACATTTTTTTTAACATAAAATTACTTGAAAAAGCTAAAAAATAAATAAACAACAATAATCCCCGTTTTAATTGTCAATATCATCTAGTTCTAACTAATCCTACCCGAGCCCATATAGACCAAAAAACCAACTTCCTGGATTAATTGTTCAAACAATTTAGCCCCTAATTGGATTAGAAAAATATCCACCTCTGAATAACTATTTTGAAATCCGTGTCCTCCTGACAATGAATCACTGTCTTCACTGCTTAGCCGACTATCTTTTGACTCATTCCACAGTGTTTGTTCTGTCCATTCTTGTTGTGGTGTCGTGGATCTGTCAACCCATTCAGCCACCTTCGGACAGCAGTTCGTCTGTCGATGCCTCTGTAGATTTCTGTGACTCGTCATTTGTTTGCCGCAATCGGAACAAGAGAAATTAATCCTCGGTGCTGGGGTTGGAATGCCACATCTGGAAAAAAATAAATTTTAGAGAAGAGTTAGGCTAGCAGCTGCCGAACAGAAAACAGTTGTTCCGGGGGCAAGAAAACGAACCTTTGATTCGCTTCTTGTTGCAATTTCTGTTGTTTTGTGGCAGATAAAATTTGAGATACGTTTCTTGCCACCTCGTCTTCCACCGTCTTCGGGTCCAGCTGTTCTTTCTTTTGTCCTCGGCCGTTATTCCTCACTCGAGGCGGCTTTATTCGATATCTATGGAACTGTTGAGAAAAGAAGAGAATGGATCTTACGAGGCTAGTCTTTGCTGACCGTAGGTAGCTGGATCAATGGTTTTAACTGGATACGTGGGAACGATTGAACGCATTGGAGGGTGAGTAGCATGATGGTCGAATCGAGATCCGGGTGCTGAAAGAAAGCAGTTAGGCTTAAATATTTAAGTAAACAAGTATATAGAACTGCTAGTTATTTTCATTTTTTATTTATTTAAAACCACCTCCACTCTCCCCCAAGAAGTTAATGGTTTTGAGATTTTTTCCTTTTATTATATTTATGGATCAACATATTAGAAGAATTGGAGACTGGCTAATGACTATGACACTGAGTTACACACCGAAAACACTCTCTAAGAAACAATGACTCAATAAATGAACTTTTGAACTTTTCAATGTGGTGAAGGAAGAAATTCTAGGTCTCATTAGTCAATGCTTAACCGAATTCTAACATCTATTTTCCGCAACGTCTCAACTTATTCAAAGATCACAATCTCGCACGGTATATCTTCGACATATCGGCATGAAAGTCAAGAGAACGACCCTGAAATCCCCATAAACCTTGACATGTATAGAAAAATAGATGTTCAAATGTAGTTTTACTTCAAATATCCCTTATACTAGAAATGGTTGGAAAGATTTTTAAGACCTCATGCCAAAGAATCATCTCTTCTTTGAAATGCGAATTAGTCTAATCTCCAAAAATGGAAAGTGCCTCAACTTATAGAGAGTCTCAAAGATCACTTTTCGTCGTATTGACGCCTATGGATCACATAAAACTCACGAGGTAGCGGTTGACCCTGTTGAAAATGAGATCGTTGTTGTATTGGTGGTTGTTCGTACCCTTCGTATCGGTTTTCCATTTGCCCTACACTTCCTCATTTATCTATTTATAAAAACACTACCTCCATATTCATCGGAATAGGAAGACCCGCCATCGCCAAAACTCCTCGGATCCAAATAACCTCCTTCCGCATGATGACTCAGCTCGAGACTCATTACATCGTGAACTGTTGTTGGTTCCAGTGTCGAGCAATAGGTATACTCATCGGAAGAGGATCTTCTCGAGGAAGAAAGGTCTTCCATCGCCCGCCTTATAACATCTGAAAGAACTATTATGAAGAATGAACGAGGACTCGAAGAGAGGTAAGTAAAAGATACCCTCCGGTATAGGGCTAATAGCTTCGACGATCCAGCAGCCTCTCTCCGCTATCTCCACGGCAACCGTGATAATCCAAAGATGTCGAATGTGACGTGCTTATTGGAAAGTAATCAGGTCAATGGACATTTTCCTACGGGTGGAGGGCGGAGAGAGGAGGAACAAGGTCAGAGGATATTTTTTAAAATTTTATGGAAGTAAAGGTTAATCAACGTGTGAAGAAATAGACTTGTTTTTGGAATAGACAGGAAAATAATTCTTCTGTGTGAATTGGGAGAGAAAATGAAATTGGAAGAATAAACAGAATTGCTTAGCGACGTTTTTTTATAACATCTATTGTAGCACAATAATTAATTTATAGAAAATTTGATGCGCCTTCAAAAACAAATTTATCAAAAATAGTAGAAAATCATAGATAAAAGGACAACACTTCAGTTATATATAATTTTATCAAGTTGTTTGAAGCCCATGGATTATGTGAAGCTGGAAAGAAGTTTTTTTTTTCCATTTTTTGTTATTCTTTCTTACTTCCCTTCTACAGCTTTATATAAAAAAATTCATTAATCACCCTAAAGTATAACAACTTTAGAAAGTGAGTCAGTATGAAAAAAAAGGAAAATAATGAACCAATTATGCTGACGAAAGGAATAAAGTTTTTTTTTACCTTTACAGAAAATGCAAATATAAAAATAGGCTGTACGTTCATAATCTACTGAACGAATAGCAGCTGCTTCGTTCTTTGGCATTTGTTTTCCTATCCTATAGCTGCACTATATTGACCTAATTAGTATACATGAAATATTGTAATCGAAGAAAACAGATATGAGTAACTCGACTCAGCTGAATTATAAGAAGCCATATTAATCAGAGAAGGGAGATCAAAGACTAGAAAAATGCCTCCAATCCTTTCCGATGCATAATGCATCACCCTTCCCTCTATTCTAATAACAAGGAAAGTAGAGAATGGATGGATGGAAAATAGACGAATTGTCTCTCACACAACAGCTGATTACACGAATCAAGCAGAGAGAAAGAGAAAAGCTGTTTTGGAGAAAGGGATAGCGTAGCGGGTGGGAAATGAGGGATACGACGACTGACGAATGATATCGTCTTTATGACATATCTGCACACCGCTGGGGGATATGGAAATGGAGAAGACGGGACAACAATCTTTTGATTCAAAAGAAAAAAAGAAGACAATTTAAGTTTCATATTACATAAAGCGTCGAAAAATGATCTAAATTCGTCTTTATATTTAAAAATTTCAGAAAGTTGGAAAGTATATCGAGTAAAATATCGTCTTTTTCCAATGGAAAAAATCGGCCTGCAAGACCTCCTTTAATTTTTCGAGGTATCGCCTCTTTTTACTCTTTATATTTTTAAGATATTTTCATAATGCACATTAATTGTATCGACTTTTTATCGATAGCACAAGACAAAAAATTTTTACAATTTACAATGTTTACAATGGAAAATAATGGAAAAAAAACTATAAAGAGTAAAAAGAGGCGATACCTCGAAAAATTAAAGGAGGACGCGCAATGGGTCTTGCGGGCCGATTTTTTTCGTTGGAAGGAAGTAGACTATATGAATAGAAAGTATCACTTAAAAAATTGCAAAACGCTGTGATAGAACTACTGACGTCATTTTCCTTGCTGTTCAACTGGCCCATATCAACGTCTTTTGTTTTCTTTCTTCTATACAAAATAGGTTAAATCGATGTCAGAAGAATATTAAAAATAACGTATCTTTTATTATTAGTCATCTGTTTTAGTCTACAACTTTCTTCTCGTATATTTCAAAAATCTACTAAAAAGCAGAATATCTCCTATCTACTTTAATCCTCTTCGGTTATTTGTGTCTTCTTTTTCTCGTTATTCCCCTCGGATTAATTCAATTCTCATCTTTCTGTCGTCAATCGGCATCAAGGCTTATAAAGCACAACATGAGGATAGTGAATTATGATTGAGAACAACAAACGACCAACGGGAGTAATAAAAAAGAAAAAATGAAACAGGTTTCAAAGAATACCATCAGCGGAACATTTGAAAGGCATGGATGACGCAACGCGCGACCCGCGGAGGGGAAGTATTCCAATGCAAACAGACAAACAAAACTTTTTTTTTTCTTCGACGGCCTCCTCCATTTTTCAACGAAAAGGAGGAGGGGAGACTAATAGAGAGCTAGAGAATTCCTTTCTTTATCCATAATTGGTACAAAGATCCGGAAAGAAAAGAAGAGAGAGGGGTGATGTGAATGGCATGCGCAAATACTCCGAGCGCCGATTCATGGGAAGGCCAATTCAAAGAAAAGCGAAATGATCAAAGAGATAGTTGATTCCATTCCCCTCCGGGACTTCCTTGAAGAAAGCCACCAAACATCCCCCTTTGAAGGACTCCAAAAACAGGAAGATTGGAAGGAAAATAGTCAAATGGAAAAAGGGGGAGACAGACCTGGTAGCGATAAGGCAAAAACGTAGTATAACACCAGGCGCTCTGTGAACGAAATCGTAACTTTGGAGGAAGGTCGCGAAATAATTGCTGTGCTATGGAAAAAAATAACACAATGTAGTAATAAAGATCTTCGTCCTGTTATTCTTTTACTTTACTAGAAAATCTAGAACGCTGAAAGTTTCAGTATTTTGCGATTTTGTTTTTTTAGATTTTTTTGAACTCCAAGAAGCGTACTCTATTCTCTTGCTAATCAAGCACCCCCTCAAAAAGATAGGGAATTTTCTACAGAACTATTGGATGAAAAAAATTCAAATTAAAAAATCATAGGAGTAAAGTGAAGAGACGCAATCAGTCAATAAACTGAGTAATTTCTGACTTGTCCATGGTGAAATATGTCCATTTTTAAAAAAAATAATCGCTTTTAAGAAGAGATTTCGAAACTATTTACTGGTGGTTACGTGCCAGGGCCAGGAAGTGGGTATTTCATCAAATAAAAAGGGTTTTTTTTAATCCCTAAATTATTTTAATCTGCTTAGAAAAAAAACTTTATAAAGAAAAGAGAACTATTACAAAACAAGCTTTTTTTAGGAATCTTTATGATGGAGATCAATGCGACTGAAAAAAAAGGAAGAAAAGAAGCCTGAAATGAGCCCGTCGAAATTGTTGGTTATTGGAAGAAGGTTGTGGGAGATGGCGTGAGAAGCGGCGGCTGCTTGATTAGCGAGAGAGAGAGAGAGAGGACGCTCTCTTGGAGGAATTAGTAATTAGTGTGTGAACTGACTGATTTTTCAAAGAGATATAAGAAGGAGAAAGAAAGTAGTATGGATAGCAACAAGCAAGCGAGAGAAGGAGCGCCGCATAAATTGTGCCTATTTGATGCTCTGACGACACACACACACATAACACGCCACCCAACGAGAAGAGAGATGAAGAACTCTCTCGCATGACAGCTTGTCATTAGGGAGGACTTCATCTGTAAAAAAAAGTCGGAGGAAACTCAATGCAAAAAAGGTTCACTTGAAATGTCAAAGAACACTTAAACTTTTAGCACGTTTTTTTTTCTTTGCTTCGAAGTTCCAAGCAGCAGAAAATTGACTAATTATTCAAATAACAAGAAAAAATTAAATTAAATCGTAAAGTCGGAGGAAAAGACATAAATGATATAAAATCGTTTGAGAAGGATGTTGGCTATTTTCATGTACTTTTTTTTTAAGTAAATATACAAAATTCTATATGATCATGTTCTTTTCCAGAAAAAGATTCATATTTCTATTCAATTTTCCAGTGAATTTTTCAAAATAAGCTAAAATTTAAGTAGAATAAGATTGTAGGAATAAAATAATGAAATTTTAAATATATAGTCAATTTGGCTAAATAATCTTTTGCTCCATTTGCTGGATCATAGCCATAGCCGGAAACTGGCACATATTCTTGCTTCCTCCCAGACTCCGTCTTCTAAGAAATCCTGCTTAGAGCTTTCTCTCACTTGGATTGTTATTCCCCCCCCCCCCCCCCCCCGCTCGTTTTGAAAGTACAGAAAGTAAGAAAGTTGTTTTTCAACTTGAGAAACACCCTAGGGAGTACAAAGTTTCCAGCTCATTTTTTCTTTTCCTAATTGGGTGGCATTTGTTTTTTTCTTTCATCGAAGACAACGATGAAAATTGAAAAAGTAATGGGATGAGAGGATGGAGGAAGGAGGAAAGAGGGAGAGAGAAGGCTGAATAATTGCGATGGGAGTGACATGCGAGACGACGAAGGGAAGTGGATATTGTATCAGAAATAAAGAGAAACAGGACTTTTAAGGATATAATTAAGAAAATAAATTTCACAAAAATATTATGAACAGTTTGACATAAACGCCAGGATATTTTATCAATGAAATATTTTTCAATAAATAAAAAAAAATTTTTTTTATTAAAATTAATAATTGCCGTAGGCCAAAACATAGAAAGAAAGAAAGGAGACGAAAAACAAAGAGTAGTTTACTTGAAGGAAGACGATAACAGCTGACGGAGGCCGGATAATAAAGCAAATGTTATTGCTTCCAATTTAATACCCTATGGGAGTTTGGCTCTCATTGATTAGAAGGAATAAAACGAGTGGATTGAAAGAAGAAGAATGTAGAACATATGGCCAAACCACATGTGGGAGAGGGACAAAGCCGTGGAACGAAGAAATAAACCGAAGATGTCTCCCTTCCTCTTTCCCGCATGTAATCGGAGCCTTTCTTGATCGAATGAGCAAATAAAGAATAGTTTTGAAGAAAACCTCCTATTTCGTCCACTCAATAACAATGAGGAAAGGCCGAGATTGAAGGTCGTAGTGTCGCGAAAACTGGTTCATTTTCCTTGAATTTCTTTTTGGAAAAGTTCAAAATCAAATAACCGCGGTCAAGAAAACGAGTTAATACTACTCATAGCAAAACAAGTGACACTTGAAGTGGCGAGTCGCAGTAATGCAGTCGACGGGCTCGATTATATAGAGAGGGACTGCTTCATTATACGGAATAAAACGATGGTTGTTGAGGGACGACACACAACCTTGGATGATGGACTAAATTGGTGTGTCGATGATCAACCGAGGTAGGGATTAACGGATGGTGAAAAGCAATAAAGTGCTAGCGGCCAATCTCATCAACATCGGCAATGATGAGCGGAAATATAGAGATTCAAACTCAACGATCCGTATGTTATGTATAATTCAAAGTAACGCCTTGTTATTTATAGAAATCAGCAATTTACTCTTTCGAAAGTGCGACAAAGAGAATCAGTTCAACGATAGAAAAAGTTAAAGTTATATTAGAAAATAGCAACAAAAAGTCAAAGAGGAAAAATAAGGAGATGTTTTGAAATTTATAGAAATTAATGCTTTTTAAATAGAAATTTCTAATTATTTACAAAAAAGAAACTTCGAGCAGGTATAAATAACAAAAACACATCACTCACTGGAACTTGTGCTCGTTTCTCTATTAATTTCCGAGTACGTTTTCCACTACGGAAACAATATATTCGTTTCCACGTCATTCAATCTGAAAAGGCCCCGAGGGCTTATACAAAGCTGAAAATTCCGCCAACAGCCAACTTCAGGCAAAAGGAACAAAGAGCAAGAGCATTAGAGGGAGAGAGAGAATATAAACACATTTTGTGAGTAAAATAGGCAGAGAGTAAGTAATTTTCGAGCGAATGGAAAGAGAACCCTTTACACGCTTTATTGCTTCTCATTGTTAACACAAACAAATCATAATAAAAGCTATTGCCTTATATAGCAGCAGCATAAGTGAGTGAGAGCAATAAAATATGGCCGAGGAATTTTTTCAAGAGCTCAAAATGAATGGGGTGGGTGGAGACTACACTTATTTAGCAGGCGTATGTTGCATGTATGCTGCTTTCGGGGCTGCCGAACACACGCAGCTAGCCATCGATTCTGGAACGAGCCAAAAGCGGAAACGAAGTGATGACGTCAAAATTAAAAAAGAAAGAAAGAGAAAAGTGTTCCTTATTGTCAGCATATTATTCATTCAATGCACTCTAGAAAGACGTATCCATGCGACATAAAAAAAACAGTTGATATAATTCCCATTCTGCCGGCACTCGTTTTCAGCCACACAACAATAAACGGTTGCCTATACCAAACAACTATGATTAAACGTGTGTGTGTGTGTGTATGTATGCAGCTGGCGATAAGATAAAATTCACGGCAATCGCCGCATTTCGCATTGTTGTTGATGAAATAATATCGCAAGTTAATAGAATTCGCATAAAATGAAATGCTATCAGCGAATATTACTTCGAGAAAAAGTGAATAAATCAACTGAAATTAAAGAAAACGATGTACCTAATTGGTTCGAAAACACTAAAGAAAGGAAGACTTGAGGGAACAAACTTTAACGTTTTGTACATAAGCCAAATGATATTTTTCTAATTACAAACACGAAATAAAAATGAAAAAAATTGCTAAAAAAATGGAACAAAAATTGCTGGATGTTTAGGTGCCGATTTAAGCATGCTCTATTGTTGAACACTTTACTTTTTTTTATCACTTAGTTTTTTGAATATTTGTTATCTAGTCTGTAATTGAAAGAAAATCATTAAAATATATTGCCGTATAAACAAGAAAATTATGTTGTCAAGTGTTTTCATTGTTTTGATATTCTCAGATAGTACCGTATTGAAAATGAAAAATTGCAATACTTTCTTTGTAAGCTTTTTCAACTAACTTATAGGAAGCTTCATCGGGTTAATTTATAGATGACTTAGAGATGACAAGGACATGTCTGTGACTGTTTCTATTTACTCTTCTCACATCAGAGCATACGTCAATACCTGAGAGCATATCCTTTCGGATATTAGCAGTCAGAGATGTGGTTGCTTCCAATGGGTAATGAGAAGGGCCAGCAGTGTAAATGGTTCAAATTGAATAAGTTTTAACTCATGGATTGATCATACATCAAGTAAATTGCTTCAAATTCTCCTTATTATATGTCTTTAATTGTAATGAGAAAGGACTAGATGAAAAAATATATTCTCCACAAGAGCTACTAATTGCCGCCAAGGTAGGAGTTGAAATACATAGAAAACTTTCTAGGTTGTTGGAATGGGAATAATGATCCTGATCCTCGCCTGTCTGTATATACCAAATGTTTCGTTCCTTTAGCCAAATGTTCTCTCTCTGTTCCACCGAGTCGAAAAAATAGAAAGCATTGTCGTCTAGTCACTATCCCTGATCTCATTTCGTGCAATAATCCGTCTCTTGCCTTATTACTTCCCCCAATGATAGTCAGCACTCTCTCTGTCCCATAGGTGCTCATCTCTTTCAGGATGTCTTCTCATTGCCAATGCTTTGTGATATCTGCTTTCCCCTTCTCGGTTACAAATTCTCAAAACAAAAAATTTCGACAATAAATCTATGAAACAGTTGATGTGTAGCCACTATAAAAATGGATATAAAGTCAGTGATGTCAGTTGTCATTTGGAGATAGAATGACCTTGCTCTTTTTTCTTCTGATCAAATAGATAGAATGTAGGTCTATGGCCTACATTGTTCTAAGGACAAACTAATATATTTCAAAAGTAAGTAGTCTGCCCCGGTTAGAAATGTTCTAGTATTCAGTGAAAGGGATCACAATAAATGAAATATATAATTAACATTTGGCCATAAGAGACAATTGTTTGACAGAATTTGAAGAGGAAAAGGTTCAACATGTTGTTACAATTGAAGTCATCAAGATCTTTTCCACCAGTAGTAAGTTCACGAACATTAAGAGCACTACACATTTGAAAAATAACAGCCAATTGTAGTCGTGACAATAAGCGAAGTAGCTGCTCCAGTTACCATTCCAAGTTTGTTCAGTTCTATAGTTTTATTTTTGATCATTCCGCTTATAACCCCTTTGTTCCAACGAGCAAACATCATCTGAAAGTAAAGAAATCCTTGATTTTCCATATTATTCACATGTTAACAATTGTGAATTTTGCTGTTCGATAGAATCCACCCTTCTTAACAATACAAAATATACGGCTTTTTACGTCAGCCAACCAGAAAACCAGAAAGTTGACCAGTAAGTTCTGTTCGAGTAAAGTAAGCTGTCGCATTCTGATTAAAAGATTACAGCTATACTCCATACTATATAACCATGAACGGAATGAGGAGAACCTACTCGAAGAGATACACCATATTATCATTTGGTGAACTGAATCTATTAGATTTGAAAAAAGAGGCAATGATCAGTATACCGTCTGTGAGTATTTCTTCAAATATTACTATTAACTATTTGGATCCGGATATGTACAACGTGAAGGAAGGTTACTTTTCAGTTTTTACAAAAGCATTTAGACTCCAATAATTCCCTCCGTAACAGCATCAATACAGAAAGAGAAGAAAGCATGTACAAGTTAGGATGGTTTCGTTTCATCGCAGACAAATGGAAGAACATTAATCAAGATTTTAAGTATGTTTTTGTAAGTTATCTTTTGCCTTTCAAAAAAAATATACAGAAACGATGCCCACTGTCCCACCGACACAAACACTGTTCATTGCTATTCCATTTTCGGCGATCACGAAGATCTCAACGGCGATGTAAAAATCAATCTAGGAATTGTCCTCGCAATATTTTTAGGACAAAAACTATCCCATACAAACGTCAAAAAAGTCCTCTTAGAAGGTAAAAATGTCCGAGTATATATAAAAAAGAAACATATAGGAAATATGATGATTCGAGTAAGAAAAGAATTTAACCTAAAAAAGGATGAGAAAGAAGGCTATGATCATGAAAGAAAGATTGTTTTTTATTTTAAATATTTTTTCTTTCAAATGTACGATTTTTTCAATAATGTGATGTTACAAGCAATATAAAGAGGTCAAGTAGGATATAACAATTGACTTAAACAGCCTTTTCTTGCGAGTATATTCAATTGAAGTTAACCATTTGACAAGCACCTACTATATCGGTGATGTGAACAAGAAATAATCAAAAAAATTATGTCAGCAAGTAATTGACAGCTGACTGAAGGGTCTCGAGAAATAATTTCGCCTACGGTATCTCATACTTTACGTGACTTATTTTGAATTTCGAAAAATTTTGTACCTCTATTTTCTGTTTCCTTCTTTTTTCCCTGTCGACGTTTTTGAAGATAGAATGGGCGATGAAGGATTAAGAGGAGGTTTTCGTGGTGGACAGAGAGGTCGAGGTAGATACATTTTTAGTTTTATTATACCTTTCATGTATTTTTTATATGGTTTTTCATTTAGGTTCCCATAGACATCGAAAACGACCAAGATTTTATAAAGGAGGAACTGAAGAAGATCCATTGAATCTTCGAAATGTTGGAATTGATCCAGAAGAGGAAGCTAAAGAAGAAGAAGAAGAGGACAACCAAATACAGGTTAGTTATTTTCTACTTTTTAAGATTAAATTTCAGGGACACATGCCAAAAAATCCTCGAGATCCATTAGGAATCGAAAAAATAGAACGTGCTGCTCGAAAACGACAAGCTCGCGAGGAGCAAGAGGCAGCAGAGAAGAAACAGGTTAGATCTTTTTATTTTTGATTTAATGATTGCTTCCAGAAGTTAGAAGCTATAGCGACGAAGCAAGATGGTGAAGTAAAAGAGGAGACTCCAGATGAAGCTGCTGCAAGGAAGAAACGAGAAAAAAAAGAGCATTTTAATAAAAAGTAAGCTCCTTGTATGCATTTTAATTATTCTCTATAGATATCATTATGGTAATTTTGATCAGTATTATGGAACACGACTTTCTACCGGAGAAAAAGATGCTCGTTTGAAGAAATTACCTAAAGAATTGTTCTATAAGAAGAATGTCCTCGATATAGGTTAGTTTTTTTCATTTTGCTTTTTTTACATTTCTTTATTTTCAGGATGTAATGTTGGGTATCTAACTCTTTCGATTGCGAAAGAATATGAACCACGTCGGATTCTTGGAATTGATATTGACGAACATCTAATAGGAGTTGCACGGAAAAATATTCGTCATTATTGTGATGCTGGCATTGAGGTAGCTTCTTTTTTTTATTTTTTTTATTTTTATTTTTCAGTTTAGTGGTAAATTTCCTGCATCATTTGGCAAGACGTTTGGTCCCATCAGTCAAACTTCACTTAATTTTTCTACTAAATTTCCTGATAATATATGGTTTCGAAAGGATAACTATGTATTAGAAGAGGACTTCATGTTGGAAATGGTTTGTTTTTTCCTTTCAGTGAAGCAATTTCCTTAGGTTGAGCCAGAATATAATGTAATTCTTGCACTTTCAATAACTAAATGGATACATTTAAATTGGTGTGATGCTGGTTTAAAGAGATTCTTTCAACGTGCTTTCAATCATCTTTTACCAGAAGGCATTTTTATTCTCGAACCGCAAGCATTTGAATCGTATAAGAAAAGGGCTAAAATGCTGGTTAGTTTTTCTATATCGCTCATAGTTATTGTTTGTAGCCAGAATTATGGAATGTATACAAGGATATCAAGTTTAAACCGGATCAATTCAAAGAATATTTGCTAGACATCGTAGGGTTTGAAAGAGTCGAAGAACTTGGTGAGCCAGAAGCAACAAGCAAAGGTTAGTTACTTATTTCTTCAAATAGTCTACTTTTTAGGCTTTTCTCGTCCAATTGAAGTTTATTATAAGCCGAAAGCTGTCAAAAAAGAATCCAAACTTGCGCCTAAATCAACAAAGATGGAACCAACTGCTCCTGGTAATATCGAAGACTAATGCTCAATGATTTGTTTTACTTAAGGTTTGTTAAGTTTTCAGTTTTTATTAATTTATACCGGTTTTTGATCTCTTTATCTTGTTGTTGAATAAATGTTTATAATCACGTTTTGCGCTCCAATGAGAACGGGGCAATCAATAGACCTCCGAAGGCATCGCGTTATCGCTCGTTACTTTTGTTTTCTACCTTTTTTTTTATAAAATAGCTGGAAATAAAAACAAAATAAAAATTTTGAATAAATTACATTAACTAATCTAGCTTATTTTCTTCTGGTTTACACTTCTAGTTAGATGCGCAGGTTATTGCTGTCCAACGATTTTTTGAATTTAGACTTATGTCTGGACAACCGCCAAGAAAGATACCGAGAATTATATCTAGAACTAAGACAAAAAATAGTGTTAATCAAGACGGAAATGCTAAAGGTATTTTTTTTTTCAATTTGGTAGCATAAGTAGTGTAAAAAGTTTTATTTCGTAAAGCAGAAAAATAGTTAATGAAGTACTTATATAAGTATTTTACTTCTTAATTAAATATTGCTTTCAGTTGAAAAGCCTGAACAGTCAGGAGAAGGATCGCTCGTGAAGGAGCTCAACAACGAGAAAGTTGTCGTAAAAGATGGGTGTTTAGTCGCTGTCCAGCAAATTGATAAAGGATCAGTACATGGAGTAGTGGTAAGTTATTCTCTTATGTTGGTGATAACTTTCTTCAGGGAGCTACCCAAAATTATGGCGGTCATCGGTTTGTAATTAATGTTCCACAAGAGGATGATGCTGCAGAATTATATGTAGAAAATCCATTACCAGGTAAAATCATTTTTGTTTAGGGGTCTTATTTTCCAGGTGTTGCCGACCAAGTAGAATCGTATCCTTGCAAATTCTGCCCTGATAGTGTATTTTTAACTCAATTTGGATTAGAAAGACATGCTAAGCAACATCATCCCGACGAAGTAGGACAGGTTTGTTCTTTTTTTTATTCAATAACGTTTGTGATTTTCTAGATTTCGGAAGAAATTGAAAAAATTCGAAAAGAATGGGAACGAAGAGAGAAAGAACGTCATCGAATACGTGAAAGAGCAATGTTAGCAAAAGCGAGACACGAAACTTATGCAATAAATGCAGTGAAATATATGCAGAATGGTAGAATGACTATTGATGATAGTTAGTCTATTTTTTTCATTATTAAAAGAAAGTTTTAGCTATGCCTAAAAGCGGACCAGAACGATTTGAAGCATGTAAAATATGTAATATATTAATAAATGTAAAAAATGTGACAGCGATGGATCATCATTTACGAGCACATAAGAAGAATGACGAGTTGAAGCAACAATTAATTGAACAATATGGAGCAGAGGTGATTTACTTATTTTTGTTAACTTTTTACCATTTTCAGACGGTCAACCGCCTAACATGTCATTCATGTAGATTGGTTTTCACGGATGTACAGAAATTAAACCAACACACTGAAAATACCCATATTCGTAAACGAAAGTATGTAGTGACTCTTTTAATTTCTGTAATTTCACTGTAGATATGTATGTAAGTATTGCGGCGATATTTGCTCCTCTATGACAGATTTAAATATGCACAAAGCTGATGTTCATGCAGTTAATTCAGTTAACAGTACGCTGGCACGTACTTCCCATGTTGTAAGCCTTTTAAATGGTGAATGCAAATATGATTTATTTAGATTGCTACACGTGAACGAGAGCGACGAATACAACAAGCAGCACAACCAGAAAGTTATCAAAAGAATCTTGATTACGCTCGAGTATATCGTTCAGGACATGAAGAATCCGTTTGCAAGTAGGATTTTACTGGTGTTTTTTTATATTTTTTAGTACTGAATGCGGTGAATGTGGTCTCCGTCTTGTTCGACCTTCTCTTCTAGTACGACATATGCAGCGATGTCATAGTAAATCCTCATTCGAATGTGAAATTATGACAAGAGGATTACCAAATATTCGCATTGAAGTCGAAGATACAAAGATCTATTGGTGGTGTTGTGAGCAGCGATATGATGACAGGTATTTTATTTATGTTTTATATAAATTATTATTTCAGACATGAATTTTTATTTCATCGGAGACAAGAGCATTTGGAGAAAGTATTTAATATGATGAGCGGTATGAAACCAGATATAAACGAGCCGGAAGAAGAATTGTATAATAGTGAGTCATTATTTTCAATTGAAAATTGAAAAATGTATTTTTTTAGCTAAAGCCGAATCAATACGAATGCAGCCATCGTCTTCGTATGACGCTGATCTTGTACATACTCAGGACGGAACGTTCCAAGTATGATTCTTTTTGTTAATATTTTATTCTTTGTAGGTAGTATTACCTGAAGGACTTACTGATACTGACGGACAAATTTACGTACTTTTACCAGCTGGAGAGGAACCTAAGGTTTGTAATATCTAGTTGGCTATTGTTTTTCAGGAGCATGAATATGAAATCGAAGAAAATCCTGATGATATTGAGCATCTTCTACACGAGGAACCAGTACATGAGGAAATTGTGGAGGACGATGGATTGCATAATTATTTTACAGATGAACAAATTCAAGAGCTAAGAGAGCAATATGGTGATCAATTGGAATCCATGGTATGTTTTCTCAACTTTCATTAAATATCTTGTTTCTAGATCGTTTATGTAAATCCCGACGACTTGGAACATGAGCAGATAATCGAGGAACAATTATTAGAGGAGCATGAACATATGTCTGAAGTAAAAGGAGCTGATGAATTAATGTGTGAGGAAATTTTTGAAGCGTAATATAATTTTTCCTCATTTTTATGATTTTATAATTTTTACGGGTTATAATAAAATTTTATTTTACCGTGGAATGCATAGGATCACAGATCATAAAGGAATAAGCCCTACTCTTATATCTACAACAGGAAGAGGAGGAATCACCAGGATATGAGAAAAGAACCGAAGAAAATGATAAGTAGAAGATGATGGGACTGAGGGTCAAAACCCGAAAACGGAACGAGATCTCGTTCTCATCGGGATGTCGCTGTCGACAATAGAAGGCGGGACGAAGATAATCTTTCCGGATGAGCTGCTTCGCGATCGGCTAACCGCCTGAAAGATTTGTTGTTCCTTCTGTTTGGTAACTTTTTTAGGGAAAAGTGAACATAAAAGGGAGGAAAATTTTTCATGCAATCTTGAGATTTTTCCCTTAGAAAGGTGTAATTAGACGAAACAATATCTAAAACTTACTAATTGAGGGATTTTCAATGTGAATCTGTAACTTGGTTAACCACGTTTTTTTTCCTAGAGTTTACCTCAGTAGTCACACTGGCCCTCAGACCCGCGGGTAGTCAGCTCTCATCAGCAGCTTCCAAATCATCATTGTCTTTGCCGGCGGTTCTCATCGTCGCCAAACGATTTTCCTGTCGATAGAAGTGCTTGAAATTAGCAACGATGATAGGAACGGGTAGGGCCAGGGTAAGAACACCAATCAGGGCACACATTGAGCCGACTATTTTGCCCTGGGGAGAAAGAGGAACAAGATCCCCGTAGCTGAAAAATTATATATAAAATAGTAACTAAAAAAAATAGGCAACTACACATCAAACCAGCACACTTACCCAACTGTTGTCATAGTTACCTGAAATTACAACTTTGTATTCAATATTTTGGAAAAAAATTTTAGAAGATAATAAAACCTACCAGGACGAACCAAAACGATGCCGGAATCGAAGAAAACTTCGTGTTTGGTTCTCCTTGTTCGGCGAAATACATCCCAGAGGCGAATAGAACTAACGCGATGACCATGAAAAAGATCAACAAGCAGAATTCTTGTACAGAAGCGCGGAAAGTCTTCCCAAGAATTTGTAGGCCAACAGAATGGCTAAATAGTCCAATTTTTCGAAACGTTTAAAGATCTACCGGCTGAGTTTGAATATCCTGAAGACCCTAACCAGTCTCAGCACTCGAAGAACAGCGAAAGACATCGAGGAATTGGATTTGTTGGTATCCGCCCAGACGAGATTGACGAAGAACGGAGCAATGGCGACAAAATCGATGATATTAAGAAAAGAGGTGAGGAATGTGTATTTTGAAGGACAACTGATGAATCGAAGCGTCAGTTCTGGAATTTTTAGAGATATAAAATTAAAAAAAAAACCTATAGTAAACCATAATATACAAATAAGTTCGATCCAGAAGAAGGGATTGCTGTAGAGACGACTTTCTTCTTTCTCTTGTGTCGAAATAGTTATATTTACTTCTGCTCCAGGAACTGTTTCCCAGCAAAACGAGACAATAGAACTAAAAAATTTTGGAAATTACACGAAAAGAAATTTGATATGAAAAAAATCAATACGTGATTGCGGACATTTTGATTGATTTTCCCCTCTGTTTTTCCACCATTTTTATTCAGTTTTTAGTTCTAAAAATTTTTAAGACTTACACTATGATGACAGCTATTGAAATAAAAGCAATTATCCTAGCAGATAATGAAGAATCCGGATATTCCATAAGCTCCCACAGCCTCCTTTGTGTTCTATTTTCCGGCATTATTGTGTCTGGTGGCTTTTCATATCCTTCTGCTATCCAGAATTCTTCCACAAGATGATCACCCATCTATTTTTGTTTATAAAATGGGGAAATGGCAAAAGACCTGGAAAAATTTGAGCTCTCTCAAGAAGATGTCGATGGGTACGGTTTCAGGTCGTTTGACTCGTCCTCCGCTTTGATATATGTATAAAATAGACTCGAATCTGAAAGAATAAGCTGCTCTCTTGATTATTAACTGAATTATTTAGTAATAAAACACAAAACAGAGGGAGAGAGGGAGAATTGAGAGACATTCCTGTGAGTAGAGAAAAAAGTCAGACTGTTTTAGGAGAAAGATTTAAAACTCACAACATCTCCCTCATGTTCCACTCTCTCTCCAACCTTTAAAACGTTTCTTCCGGTCAAAAATTTGTTGTAAACCCCGAATGAATTATAGGTCGACCAGCTGGGCGGGGTATAATGCATTTTGACAGGGGGTGGAGGAGAATATTTGAGTGATCTTTTGAAGGATAAAGTAACTCACATTCCAAAATAATGAAATTTAGAAGCTAGAAATGGTTTCTAAAATATTTGCAGTTCATTGTTCAGCACGAATAATGTTGCATAAACAGAACAAAATACTAATAATTGCTGAATAAGTGAGCAACTTAAACAGTAATAAGTAAATTTCTAGGCGAGAAATTTAAAAATGATCTTGAAATTGTTCGAAAATAATTAATAATAGATTACTGAGAGCTCTCCATCAGGGATCGTATAATTTGACTTTATATTCACATTCTACACAAAAATGTCTCTTTTTTAGAAAACATACAAATTAGAAAATTTTTAGCTATCTAAAAACTAAAAATGAAAAGAACAGGACCATTTGTTTTACGCACTTCATAAAAACTTGAAAATCCTCAAAAAACTCACGCGGATCTGTGTCTATCGAAGAAATATTCTCTCATCTCTGGCACCCAATACCTTTCTCTTTTTCGTCGATTTCCTAACAAACTATCTGGATATCTAAATCCCTCAAAAATTAAAAAACGTGATTTTTTTAACCTTTCTAGGGTCCGTTCCCAAGTCTGAAACCTTAACCCTGACACGTTGATGGTAATCATTTCTCCACCATTCTTCGGTGTTGAGCTGAAAACGTGTCAATCAGTCATCTGACATCTCTACACATGTTCTCTGCTTATCATCCTCCCACCTACCTGTCATCTGTCAATGGACTTCCCCTCTGCGGACTTGCGGATTTATCCTCTAGTGAGAGAAGATTGCCATTGATCTCATCACCATCCATTATAGGGGGTCTGAAAGAAAAAAAACGTCATCCGAGAATTATTCATGGGTCTCTTTTCTGATCTCTCGTCACCTTTTACACACATCAGGAATAGAAGGAAGCCCATGCATTTTGCAGATGGAGCAAACCTTAGAAGGCCGGTGAATAGATTTGTGGAGATTAGGGAGCTCCTAGAGTCATTCCACTTAAGATTTTTGATCTCAAAATATATCAAAAGCTGTTTGCTATAGACTTCGTTAGCCTGTTCTCACATTTCCACTTGAACATAGTCTATCATTCTTGTTACTATCGAAATCTACAGGTCAATCAAATAAACACTTCTAATAAAATGAAAGAATACGGAGCATAGAAGTCCTCTCAAACTAAAAATAAAATGAAAAATTTTCTTCAAATATTCGATCGAAGAAATTAAGGCTGCTATATATTATAAAAAAAAAACAAAGAAGCGAATGAGGCTAGATTTGAATCTTTTTTTAATTTTTCAGTAAAGTAAAAGAGTGAAGTGAGAAAATAGTTGTGTTTCTCTGTTCTATATTTCTCTGATAACAACAGCTGGTTGCTCGATTTAAAAATCATCCTAATCGCACTTATCCCTCGTGGCACACGTGGGATAATAAAACGGAGGAGAGAGACAGGGCTCGATTTCTCCCTTGATACATTTTGAAGCGACTTTTGAAGTTACAATGCATGTGTCTCACTGAGAAAAACAAGGAAGCTGATTAACATAAGAAGTAGAATTCCGTCTGAAAGAGAAACAGCCGGCGAGAAAATGACACACGGCAGCTGCCTGAGTCGAACAGCCACCATATTTAAATTCACCCCCTTGGATCCCTGCCACGGGTAAAATGAGGAGGAACTTGAAGTAACGAAGACATCATTAAATATTCCAGATGACAGGCTAAATTGCAAGACGAAGAGATCCCAGGGGGAGAGAGGAAGTGGACTTTGCCTTGAAGTTATGGAGACAAAAAATTGAAAATTTCCAAGTTTTCGGTAATATTGTAATTACCTCCGAGAATTGAATGTAGAAATAAGTGAAAATAATGGTGAACTTAGGCTAGTGGATCAAATTTTTTTGTTGAGGTTGATGAAACCACCATTCATAGTCGCAAATATAGCCGCAGTAACAATGGAAAAGATACATTCAACATTCACGGAACAATGACTATGTAAAGCTTATGCTAAACTGAATATGCTGTTCCACAGTTATTGTTGATTAGTCGGTTGCATATGTAACTTTGACATAGAAAATTATAGATCTCGTTCCAAATAATTCTAAAAATGATGTTTTTTGCTTATTAAGTAATCACAACTTGGATTGACCTTTTTTCGAGTTGAAAGAGGCATTATCATGATTTGAGATGTTCAGAAAGTTGTAAAAGGAATCAATTAATGTATATTACGTTAGAGTGTGGTTAGTTTGGTTAAGATATGGAGCTTGCGAAGTCTATGAAGAAGCAAAGAAAGCCAAAAAAAAGAACTAAATTCATTATATTCCCCCTTTTCAAACCTTCGTCTTCTTCTTATAACCATCGGTCGTATATTCCGTCTCCTAATAGAATGAGAACTATTCCATACGAGCATTCTCGAAGGGAACGGTAGACTATCTTTACTTTTTTGCCCCTCGTCCCCGTCAACAAGTTTCCCCTTTGTTCCCGTAAAGTGTCTCGTCTCCGATTACATTTTTTTTTACAAATTACCTGTGGCGTTTTCCTTTCCTCCCAATCAGCATCCACATTTTATTCTTTTAGGAAAGATAAAAACATAGAAGAGATGGCTCTTCGGGGACTTATAGCTCTAGGTGACGGGGGGGGGGGGGGGTTGAATAGCATTACATGAGACAAATCATTTTGCTGCTGATGAATTATGCCGGCTCCAAGAGAGAAAAGAAGGAGTCGGGACACGGCACAATTCGATAAGTCGCCGCCTTGTGGAAAGGGATAATGTTGGGGCGTGTATTTGAAGGGAAGTCCTGGAATTAGAGGAGACAACATGAAGAGAGATGACCGATGGCAAAGTCAGGTGGCATCTATGACCACGAAGGAAAATAGAGGAGTGATTAATCGACGTGTTAGTAAGTTAGCCTAGTCTTACTCTCAGAATTACCCGAGAACTCTTTCTTCATGAAATATGACTCTTAACCATGGACTTGGTGTTACGATGATTTATTAAGAAAAAAAATTGAAAATGCATAAAGGTAAGGACTTTTTTCAAGTTCCCATTCTTTATGTTACCAGCCAACTCCACATAATATTCTCTTTTTGTCCCTCAAATTATCATCAAGTCAGTCAACTAAACAAAGGACAATTTGAATTGTTTAGAAATTTTGTCCTGACGTCACTACAGTCGTTCTCATCGCGTGCGTTATCCCTGATCGCCCCTATTAATCTGTCCCGTCATCATATCTAGAGGAAGGAGAGCATAGAAAGATAAAAAGCGATAATGAGTGTGAGGAAGATAGGCAGTTTAACACGTAGGGTGGAGGAAGAGAAGCTTAAAATTTTATGGATGAAAACATGGGAGCACATGCAACTTGAAAAAAAAGTGATGGAGACGACAAATCACGGAGTAATGTGATGAGAAGAACCAAAGAACTCGACTAGAACCCAGTAACTATCAAATCTAGTTTTCAGTTAATAAATATTTGATCAAAAAGTTGTAAAAAAATTTCCGGAATCAAACTCTAGAAATACTTTGATACCGTTATTCTATATGCAATGTTATACTATAGTTAGATTGCAAAAAAACTTCATAATTTTATACATTTCGATTCCTTAATTTTTTATCCACAACTTTGCAGCGTAACGTTGTATTTAACTCCTAAAAATGCAAAAAAAGGCATCAAGTAGAATTTATTGCCACCATCTTCTAGCCAACATTATATGCAATGCGATTATAGATTTGACCAAGATAAATCAATATGCCTATGTCTATGGTCTATGATATATAATGCCTTGATATCAAAAAATCAGTCCCGTTGTTCAAAAATCATTCCCTCTCCTTTATACGGTTCATCGCTTCTCGCGATGAAACCTTCAACTTTTGGTTGATTCCTTCATTCCTGCCTACAAAGTTCACACTTCTATCGGAACTACGCTTCGAGTCATGTTTTGAATCGCCCACCCCGTGTAACAGAGAACTCACAGATCGACAGATTGAGCTCTGTTGCGTTGATCATCGCCGTCGACAGGCGTCGGATTTCGACTGACGCGAGTGGATCTTGGTTCGCATTGGTATTTCTCCGGATGAACATTTAACGCTTGTTCGAGTCGTCTGAAAATATTTTTATAATTAAATTGATGGATATTCTCATTTCTGACTGTTTTATAGAATTCTATGACGGACTGAAGCAATATTCAACATTGAATGTATTTTCCTTTTTAAGTGCCTTTCAGTACAAATGATGTTTCACAAAAAAAAAGTAAGGTATATTGTCGCACATTAATATTTTTCTTCTATAACTTAAATTTACTTAAATTAGGATCACGCCATCTTACGTGGAGTCTATATTTTCAGTTATAAACGTCCCAAAAATCCAAAGAACAACAACATTTGCTGACTCTTTCAAGGTTTCTAAGGTTTTAGAAGTTCAGAAGGTTCAATTTTCAATCTATTAACTGTTTTTAGTCTTAGTTGAATAACTAATCAAAAAACGAAACGAAAGTTCAAATTAGTCGTGTCATGTACTCCTTACCTTTCAAAAAGTGTAGATTGTATTTGTCAGCTTCAAAACTAGTCTTTCGAATATGAGACAAAGGAAAATGATTGTTTGTAGCTGTCAAAGGAGAAGAAAAACAATGTTTTTTGAGCTGGTAGGCAACTGATTGAAGGCCAATGTGCTCCCAAAAATTTCTTATAACTTAAAACTTTAGCGATTTCATTTCTAACGGATAAGAAAGGTTAAATAGCCTAAAAATCAAATGTATTCTTTTCATGAATTCTGATTAACAATCGTAAATAAAGTTGATCATATATAATATATACTAGGTCTTGCCACATCTAATATATTAGTTATAGTCCCACCTACCTGACGAGCTTCTGTAGCATTCGACTGGTCCGTCAGCCTCCGGATGCCCCGCCCCCTTTCTAATTACTACGGCTAGGGATGCTGATTCTCACGTGATTTGACCACTGACTAATGAAGGGACTATTTAGATCATTTATCCCCAGATTAAATATAGTTACCTGGTCAATCGCTGATGCCATTCATAGTCGCGAACAGCATTTTTACTGGATACGCTGATGTCGCTCGTCTTCCTTGTGCGCATACCATTCACCGTTATTTCTAGCATTTTCTGTATTTTTATAAAAAAAAAGAAATAGAGGTATGGTAGAAGTAGAGAAAAGAGACAAAGCTGGCTGGCGATGGAAATGACACAATTGAATTGTCTTCTTAACCAACCACCCCCCCCCCCCCCCCCCCCCCCAATTATAATTAGCCCTAATCGTTCTGTCTCATACATCTTTTCCTATCTAATGGCTATTTATCATAAGAGATTAAATAATGCGAAGGATGAATAACTTATTAGGACTGAAAGCTGGACTTAGGTGCAAAGCCCAAGGTAGGCTGTGCAATGGCGTTGCCTAACTCAAAATTTTGTAAACTCTTGCATGAGCGGCTTTTTACAAAGAAAATTATAAAAGTTATACTCAGTATACTTTTTAAAGTTAGATAAGACTCAGAACTAAAGGGGAAAAAACTAACAAAAACGAAATTGTAAAATAAATCTCCGGTAAGCCAACCGATCTCAAGAGGCTTTAAATTTTACCCGAATAGTTTCGAGTCTAACTTATTTTCCTGATTTTTAGTGCATTCAGGAGGATATGACCTATAAATCATTCGTGAGTGTACAAATCCTGCCAGAACATGCCACACACACACCTGTCCATTACGAAACGAACCTAAGATGCAGGAGAAAAGTAGACATGTAGCGAGACAAGTAGAAAGCGAGAACAAAAAAGGAAGAAGGGATAAACAATACAGAGTGATTCTCATGAATTTTTAAAAAGCAAAAATAGAGTCAATTGATTGGTGGTGGAGGTGGAGACAATTGTGAGCTAGCTAGTGCTTTTTATTGGCTTTCGGGCTTTAGATTCAGTGTATCGGAAGAGAAAAATGAGTGAGAGCAAAATGATCTTTGTAATCTTAAAAATTGAAAAAAATTCAACAGCCTCCTATGATGTTGAGAGTTAACAGCATACTAAGTTTTTATGTTCTTTCGAATGCTATTGAATTTATAGCGCGTTATTGCTTAAAAAGAAAAAATTAGTAATGAAAATAGGGAGCCTGAATATAATATGAAGTCTTCTTTTGTGGAATTTAGTATTACGTTTTGAAACTACGTCAAACTGATCGAGCATCATTAACATTGAGAATAGCAAAAAAGGAATAAGAAAATAGAGGAATCAGGTGGAATAGATACAAAGTCATGCAATTTTTAAAGTTTTCGTCCAGAGAGAGACAGACACTCTTGACAGACAGAAAACTACTAGAGCTCAGACGAGGAAAAATATCTCTCCAACTGTTTAATATTTTCCAATCTTTTCTGGCTGAAAAGTTTTCCTCGATTAATGCTTCGTATATCTCTTGGTCATCGTTTAAACGATCTGCGAGTGAGGTTCGAAATTCGATAGCCAAACTTTTTTTTTTTTGAAAAAAGAGATGTTTAATCAAGAAGGTTTTTTTTCTAGAATGAGTACTGAAACGATATGGAATAAAGCAGAAAAATAGCAAAAGGATCATGAAAGTAGACCAAAAAAATACTCCTGCCATTCTGCAACAAAGAAAGAAGGAGAGAGGAGAGGAAATACATCGGAGTCAGTTGGTGGCTAACTCTCTTGAGTGACGTAATATCGGAATGTCGGGTCTGGAACTACAAATTTTGACTTTATGTGATCGTTTAGAATGAATGTTTTGACGAATATCTTGGAATTTACTAATGACAAAGCAAAGGCTTTATTCAGCAAATAGAGGGGCATCGAGAGGGAAGGAAGTTTAATGAATATAATTTTTTGGTTTTCTCTTTTTTCCTTCTGCATTTAAAAAACGAATTTTGCGTTAATGTATGTGAATGTTAACATATGTCAATGACATTATGTAACCAAAAATAGAACATATAGCTTGAAAAAAGCTAGATGATGTTTTATTGTGTTGCAACAGCTATCGCTCAAAACGATTATCTCTTGCTGTGTAAAAAATCATTAACAAAAAAAAAACTATTGAGAAAACGAAAAAAATAAGCATCAAGCAGCTAAAAATAGTTTTAGTCGTACGTAACTAAGAACTTCTAACGACTCCCCCTCAATCTACTCCATTTTGTGTTCTTAATTGAATATCCGGAGAAGGAAATAAACGAGGCGTAAAAAGAGTCACTATAAGGTTCGTCTTTGATCGTGGAAGAAAACAAATCTTTTGCGACATATGCGAGAGAGGAGGGGAGCTGTAATAACACATTAACTAAAAATGACCATCCGTCCTCAGAGCAGATAAAGAACTGACCTGTCTCGTCGTTTAAATCGGAACATTCTGAAAACCAGATTATTGAAGTTATTTTAAGACGAAGTAAGTTCACATATTTTTTATATATTTAATCAGACTTTTTAGGGGAGAGACATATTTAAAACTTCAAACGACAGATTCCCTAATTATTTCGTGAGAATTAAACATTCAACGTAGAGAATGATGGATAGGTTTTGATGTTAGGAGAATATTTGCACAGGAAAGAAAATATATATTAGAGAATACGGGTATCAGGTTCCCTAATTATTTTTCTTGTGTAGTAGAGGATTTAATAATTGTATGCCATATGGGAACTCTGACGTTATCTAAGGTCTGAAAAATAAAACATATTAAGGTTTCACGGTGAATTCACACCAGCGAATGTTTTGTTGAAACATCCGTAGACATTGATTCTCGTACTGGGTTATTTATTTTGTTTGGAAGATAATGACAATTTTACTACAAGATAAAAAGGAATCTGAAAACGTATAAAAATTTGAATTGTTTCAATGAATCGATGAAGGGACTATTTTCCTCAAGAAAAAATAATAACGAGGTAGCTGGTTATCAGCCTCGCTTGATCCCGTCTTATCATCTCTAAATCTGCTATAAACACGCCATCTACATTTATATTTCGCATGGAAAGCCTTCATTGAGGTATATAGACGGATAACTAAAAACTCAGCCAACGCTTAATTTATCCGGTCTCCATAATTAAAGGTCAAAAGGGGGATGTGTGCATGAGGGGACAAGGAGATATTGCCATTGGAAAGCAAGGAAGGAAGCTGTTAGAATTTGTAGGACGTTGTTGAATGCAAATGACACTTTTAAAAGTGAAAAATACTTTATTATACCCATGCTTATCACAATATTCTACTCTTTTGGTCTCCTATTAGTCCCGCTTTGCCTTCTTTTTCTTCTCCGTCTGCTTATTTAACACCTCTCTTTTACCTCCTTGCTTTGCTTTGGGCTTCTCGTTCTTTAATTTGTACATGGCCGGGAAGAGCTTGCGAGAAATAAGAGCACCAAACAGAGAACCAAGTGTCGAAATACCCTAAAAACTTGAATAATAAAGGTAAGAGATACCCAGTAGAGGAGGATGAACCACTGCTTGTCAATTCCACCACACCATATTAGACGACAAGAGGCGACAACAGGATTAAGCCCGGCTGCTCCAAGGAGGTAGATAGCTACAAAATGGAGTAGTTAACCGTTTTTCGCAATTTGTGAAAAATTTCGTAACAAGCCACCATTCTAAATAAGTAATAAAAGATTGCTTCCATGTTTTTTCTTTTCTAAATGGGACTTTTTTTTAAACATCATACTTTAGAAATCACTTACATCAATTGTGGCGGCATTATTTTACTGGTCATGCAGGTGGAAAAAAAGCGTTTCTATACTTATAACATCGCTTATTATTGAAAACTGTACTATTATACAAAGTCTTCTGTCCTTCAAAATTAATGGAAAAAACTCACAGCTTGTAATCATTCCAGCTATAAAAGCTGGAATCACATAAAGCTTGACGGAATCGTGGAGTTTTGCACCTAATAATGGTACGAGAATTCGAATCAGAGCACATCCGAAGAATTCAAAAAGGACAACAAAAGTGAAGGGGACCTGTTATTTCATTGGAAAATAGAAGAAAGAAAATCGCTGTACCTTATAGCTGATATGGCATTTGTTAATCATTTGGTCAACTTTTCCTCTATGAAGACTAAAATAGTCGCCAGAAATTATCCAAAGATGACCGACAAGGAGGAAAGCCCCAACAGCGGCAATAAGCTGGGAAAAAAGAATACCCAGAATTTTAGCCGTGCTGAAAAAAGGAAAAATTGAAAAAAATCTAGGATTTAAAATTACTTGGCATTTCCATAGTACAACGACTCAAAACTTCCTAATGGAGACACTTGAGCACCACGGTTCAATCTAGCTCCCATATGAAGGACCACAGAGACGGTTAGGAAGAAGGCAAGGTAACCATAGGCTAACATAAATCCTGAAAGTTTAAGAAATAAGTGGTATAGAGTCGTGATCATTTTTTTTTCTTATTTCCTTTTTGAATAATATATATTACTACATTGATATAACTACCTGGAAACAATATATATATCTCTTCATGATGACACAACAGTAAGGAAAAAAATTAGACTAACCATTTTCAAAGACACAAAGGCACATGCTCATTGTGGCAATG
The DNA here is from genome assembly GCA_932521415.1 of Oscheius sp. DF5120. NCBI lineage: Eukaryota > Metazoa > Nematoda > Chromadorea > Rhabditida > Rhabditidae > Oscheius > Oscheius sp. DF5120. Next base: position 6,526,688 of record OW051462.1, read on the forward strand.
GCTTCATACAGATAGACTCGGAGGCTGATCGGAGCGATCATATCCACCGCCTAAACATTAAGATAATAAATATTTAATGGAGAACCCTACATTTCTAGCAACCTCCGCTGCCGTAAAAACGAAAACATAGAAGGCTACCACAGTTACTATTGGATCATCCAAAAGGAAGTCCATCTTGACTGAAGATGAAAATGCCAGTGACAGAAATGATAAGATAACAGCTCACAGCACAGATTTGAATTAAATAATAAAAAGATCAACAAGAATCGATAAGCGATCGTGGGAAGAAAGGTTACGTCAATTAATGGTCAATAGACGTGATAGCAGGTACGCAATGGACCGTACAAGCTACTCGGTTAACTATTTGATGTTTTTTGTTTTTCTACGTCATGAAATTTCTACCTGAAATCTTACAAAGTAACTCAAAATTTCCAATTTTACGATTTTTTTACCTTTCTAATGGTAAAAAAAATGAATGCTTTGACACTAAATATTCAATTAGAATTAAGATAAAGACGTGTACTATTTTTCTAAAGTTCTATCGTAGCAGTGCTTGATCTCGCTTGTTCGTAGACTACGCTCAATGATTGCTAATAGTTGGTCCACACCAGATCAGCTAGCTAGATGACTGTACCACGGTCAAAAGGGACGGAATTGCTTCTCGGACTGCTCGCGGATTGTATGGCTGGTCATTTCAGTTCGCAAAATTATTCGCTTGCTCAGAACTTTCTATTTTTGAGACTATGGCTGAGTGGAAATAAAAACTTCCCCGAAAGCCTGAAGGGAAGAAATAAGCATTAAGCTGTGATCACTTTATTTTCATACTTTCACTATTTAGACCCTTAGATGCTTCAATTTCTTGTTCCGGGATCCTTTGGTTGCCTCCTTAACATAATGTCGTTTTTCTAAATGATCCTGCAGGAATTTTTCTGTCACAAAAATTTTTTGACACACTTCGCACTGAAAACTTAATGTATTAACGTAAAGAAAGTAAAATGTCAAAAAATAATAAATCACCTTGAAAAAATTCCAGTCGTCCTTCTCCAATATCTCCCTGGTCAGCTCCTTCTGCATTATTTTCAATTGTTGATTCTTTTCCTCCAATTCTCTGTTATCCTGTACTAATTGAGCTTGTGTTTCCTGTAAATCCTCTTTCTTCTTTTTGTGTTTTTTCTTAAAAATACCAATAAATGATTTATAAGGAGTCGAGATATTTTAACCATTTCTGGAAGTCTTTTTTTTGCCTCTTCTCCATTCAAATCTTCTTCCAAAATGACGGGAAGTGCTTGTTGAAGAGCATCGAAAAGAGTAACACGACAATCAAGGAGAGGTTCACAAAGAGAGTCTGAAAAAAGGAATGAGTAAAAAGGGACTGACCGATAGCAGACCAGGAGGACATCTGTCGAAGAGGTCGCCTAGGCAACGGGTAAAACAGCGCGGAAAATTAGGATAAATGGGAAAATTGGGAAAAAATTCAAAGAAAAAGCAAAGAAAGGGAAGTGAAGACAACAAAAATTGTTCGAAACAACACAATTTTGTATTTTTTGTTAGCTCAAAACTTATTGGAAGAAGGCAGATCTACACAGAACAACCTCAACAAGTAAATACATTCGCCTGAAAATACTTTTTCATTAAAAAGAGAAATTTGTAATTTTTTCTATTAGATTGTTCTGATATTAATTCAGGATTTTATTTTAACTTTTACCTTTAAAATTTATTTCAAAACAACCTACTTTTTCTCTATCATTCTTGCTTCTTACACTTTTCCTTTCCTTCTTTTAGAAAATGTGCTCATGTGTGCACCAATTTCTAATCGTCTGTATTGATTAGCTCTCTGGCACTCTTTTTTCTATCCCCATAAGAGGGTTTTGTATGTTGTCCGCTAAGTGATTTGAAATTTTTTAAACAGGCTTTAGGGGAAATTTTTGAGGCTCTTCTATATTATACTAATTACCCTCGAACTTTCTGAAAAATCATTAGGAAAAAATCTTTTTTATCACTTACCACTCCGCCAAATTCAATAAAAAAAGATCAACGTGCCAAATTTTCAAACGAAGGGGGGGAGTTTGAAAGGATTGTTTTGAAATATTTCCCCTTATTTTATTTTTTATTTTTAGATGGGAAATAATCTGTCTGAACCTTCGGATCAAAGAATCAATTCTTCAGTCCTTCGCAGTACCAAAGGAACTTATTCTATTGAATCAGAACTAGGTAGAGGAGGAATGGGAGAAGTCTACAAGGCTCGTTTCAAATCCAATTCAGATGGCAGCACCATCGAAGTGGCATTGAAGAAAATGAAATTTGATAACAGTTCTTACAACTTGTGCCAAAGAGAGATCGAACTAATGAGTAAAATAACAGCCTCGGAGACCAGCACCAATAATGTGAAGATGCTAGATGGTTTTGCATCTAATCTTGAAACAAAAACCCTTTGTATCTCGATGGAGTATTGTGAGAAAGGTGATTTGGCTGGAAAGATTGAGAAAAACAAAAATAACAATCAAGAATTCGATAAAAAACTCATTTATCAATACATGTTTGACATCGCAAACGGCATTGATGAACTCCATATCAAGCATAAAATAGTTCATCGAGACATCAAGCCTCAAAATATTCTTATCGCCTATGATCAGCCTGCTATAGGCGGATCGAAAAGGGACGTGCTCAAGATATCCGACTACGGAATTGCTAAAATCGTCGACATTGTGGTGAAGACTAGTGTAGCGACAAAAACTCTCATCATGACACCTCCCTACGCATCGCCTGAACAATTAAGCCGCCATGCTTGTGACACTTCTGCTGATATCTGGGCCATCGGGCTGATCTTCTATGAACTGTGCAGCTGTCCATTGAATTTCTATTCTGTAGTAGATAAAATTAGAGAGAAAGTAAGACAGGGAAGTGCTCTGAGTCTTCCTAAAAGATTTCCGCCAGAGGTAGGTACTTCAGGTAAATAAATAAATGATTATTAGGACAATATATGGTTGAATGAGATGGTCAAGCAGAATCCGAGGGAGAGGGCTAAATCTGGACGAGTTTATAGTATTGCCCGTGGAAGGATTATATCGAAAGCGTCGTCAAACCAATAGAACCAAATTTAAATAAATTGCAGTTTCGCATTGTTTTCCTTCTTCATATTGATTGTCTTGCTTGATAGCTGAACCTCTGATAAGACACCAAAACAACAGCCGACTCTCGTAGGCCATGCTACGAATCCTCGTAGCTTCCTTGTGTCTTTTCACCATTTTTGTCGTCTGTGATCGACCATCTTTTGCTGATAGTATTTTAACTCATTCAACTGGAGCCAAAGGAGTCTTGAAGTGTGGAAACAGCCCGGCGAAAGGAGCACATGTGAGACTGTACAGAAATCATACGGAAAGTGAGTTATAGCTACCTTAAACAAATTTTTTAAACATTTCCCACAGATTGCTTACAGAACTTCTGCAGGCTGTTGGAGAATATTTAAAATTTCTTTTTAGAGGTCTAAAAAAATAAAAATTATTTGATGAATTTTTGTGGAACAACATTTTGTCCTGTTTTTTTATTAAAACAACAACAACACTTTGTTCAAAGTTCCATGCGGGAATGCAACTGTTTGGTTTACTTTGGTTTACTGATTATTTTTTAGAGAGAAAAGAGCTCCTGGCAACTACGACTACCGATGACAATGGCTCCTTCTCCATCGAAGGAGATACCGTTGGTCGTCCCCAAAACGAATCCAACATCGATCCTTGTCTTCGCTTTTATCACAAATGTGATGTTGATGATAAGAAGGTAAATCCTTTAGACTCATCTAGTTTTTAGAATGAATATCGCAAATTCGCCTTGCGCTATAATCACACTTATGTGACTCTTGGTCGCGTCCCCCGTCGGGCTTTTGATGCCGGAATCCTCAATCTCGAGATTGTCTATCCGAAGGAGGAAAGGGACAAGAAGTTTGAAGCTATCAAAGTAGACAAAACTCAATAGATGGATCGTTTACTGATAAAGAGTTTTTGAGTAAAAACTAGAAACAAAAAGATAGAGAAGCAGATAGAGAATAGTGGGTGTGAACAAAAAGACCTAGCATTGTTGCATGAGGTATGATCAACTGGTTAAAATATTTTAGTATTCATTTTATTTATTTCTCATATAGATCATGATTAAATCTATCTGGGAAAAGTGTAAAATGAACAAAAATCGAAATATTTTACAGCTAAAAACTCCTCATACAACACGCTACTGATTTTATTTCTGTTCCTCCACCACGGATAGGAAAGAGATCACAGGGGAAGTTGCTTCGTCTACGTGGAATTGTTATTATTGTTATTCTTAATTGGAGTGATCTCAGCTGGGAGCTTGTTGTCTTCAGATTCCTAAAAAAGGGAAGAATTTAATAAAGAAGAAAAAGCATACAGGAAGTGGTGGAGGATTCTTCTTGAGTTTCGAGAGGATTGGAGCAGCTGGATGGCACATAGTATCAGCCTGAAATTTTTGAATTTGAAAAAGTTTATCCGTCGCTGTTCAGACACCTATATACATAATTTTTGACTTGTATAACTAAAAACCAGGAATTTGATCTGAAATTACCATAGAAACCATATTTTATTATGAAAAATTCTTCCCCCTGATAATTTAAGCTATATCAACAAGCTATATAAGAAATCATAGAATCCGAATGAAAGATCGCTAAAAGTAATTGTTGCAGTTGATCGAATTCAAACTATTATTACTTCTCCATATATTGGTTCGAAAATATTTTTCCCAATAGAGGTCTCTACTAATAAGCTCAGTTAATTTTTGAATAATCATCCAGCCCAATAAGACTACAATTCAAATTTTCTAGCCTCTCTGGACCTCGTAAGAATTTCCCCCAAATACCTGTGAGAATCGACGAATATTAGATGGAAGAAGATGAAGAGGATTCGTTTCAATGGTCAATGAATGACGATGTCTAAAATACTCGGCCATATAAATAATCAATCTCCATTTACCCCATATTCGGCTGCTCCTGCTTCGAAGTCATGACGAAGTATCTGAAAACAACTTCATATTCTCAAAGATGAGAAGGGGAAAACAGCAGACATCCATAATCAGTTGAAGATTACCATGGAAACATTATGATTGGCAGATAGACAGATATCACGAGAGGGAGGATAGGACATAATTGAAGGAAAGCAGAGCCTGTTTTTGAAAAGAAGAATACGGGGAATGGATTAGCAGACCACGACTTTGTGTAAATGTTTTTAATAGAAAGAAATGGATAGAAAAGAGCGTCTGCTGCCATTTTAAATTAAAAACTATGGTCAGGATATACTTGGACGGAATTAAAGAGATAAAGAGGCCAAATAACAACGTTTCACCAAAACAACTGCTGATACAAATTGCAAGAACTTACGACATAGGCATTAAATTTGTTTGTCAGTTGGACTAAAAGAAGAGTGATTGCGTATTACGCAAATTGATAAAAGAAAGTACCGTAGTATGCCGGACATGTGGACATGATCATGATTATTATATACCTGAGAAAAAAAACGTATTAAAATTTCCATTTAGTGAAATGAAAAGATTAAATTATTTTAATTCGTTCAGTAAGTTGTTGCATCACAGATTAGCAATAATGATTTCTTTTTTTTTTGCACCAAAAATACTGATTATAATGTCAAAGGCTGTTGATTATACTATTTTAAAATGACGAATACTTGAAGAAATGTTCTTAGAATATACATTTTGTTCGAAAATCTTCCAGATTTGTTTTAATGTCGATAAATTTATAATTTGATGGGTATTGGTAAAAAAAATTAGACAAAAGCTGAAGAATTTTAAGATAAAATGCATTTTCACATCAAAGTCTGGCTTAAATACTTTCTAGAAAATTAAGCATTATGCCACGGCTCTGAAAAATGAATCTTTATGAGTGGTTCCTTTTTTTCAAGTTCTAGCTGTTGGAAGACAAAAAAAATAGAAAAATTTTTTTTAGAAATCTTTTAGTCAAAAAAAATATGAAAAGCGGCATACATTGCAAATGTAAATTTTCCGTTTCACGAATCAACTAAAAGAACAAAAAATAGGGGAAGCATCAAAACAGCTACCCCTTCATACAGCGACCAGCGATGCGTGTTCCACGTATCTCCTCTGACTACCGAATGTCAAGTTGTTTTCGTCTCTCTCTCTCTCTAACAAATCCAAGATCACGAGTTCTTCTAAGTATCTCTTTCTCTTCGTCGTTCGCACACCCGCTCGTAGAAAATTACTTCCTGTGACAAGAATAAAGAGAAGGAAATGTGGAGAAGTCAATGACTGGGTCAGATCTTACGAGTAGGGTTGAGCGATCGAAAATCTAATGCAGGATCGTTTTTAAAAAAAACCTGCATTATGTTTCGCAAATAGAACATACGAAGATCTACAATATACCATACCAACATAGAAGAAATTATTATAGTATTAGCGATACCTCTGTGCATTTTAAACATTTTTCCAGTGTTTGTATGTTATTTCGTAAATCAATTGCGAAAAAAATATTAAAAAACCAAGAAAATATATTTTTCTTAAATGTTACGTTAGCTTTTCGAACTTTTGTGATCGAATTATTCGTCCAACCTTGCTCCGGAGAGAAATGAATAAACAAATCAGAAAAGAAAAAGAAAGACAGGAGGAATCTGCCCTCAAGCTAAGCCTCCTAATGAAGTTTCCGGGGATGGAAGAAGAAGCCATATCAAAAACAACATAGAAAGTCGCAATAGAGAATTTTTGAATCTCATGCAGAGACTTAGATAACAACACAAATAGTTTCATCCAAAAGTTTTTTGTCATGTTTATGAAAAAAATGATTAAATCGAAACACTCATCCTTATTGTAGAAAAAACTTCTTCGAGGATTAGACGGGCCTTAATAGATTTATAAACATAAGGTCGAGCACAGATCAAATAGCAACTCGTCTTTTCCACGCAGAGGGGGAGGAGTCTGTTTTTTAGAAGAAGAAAAAAGCGTATCTATCAGCAACTGCAAATGAAGCAATTTTCATATTTTGCTGTCTGAATAACTTTCAGACAGCAAAAAGGCTTCTTGTCGCAATAGAGGGAATGAATCAAAGTTTTCTTGAAATTAGAAGTGATTCATCAGATAAAAATTTGACTAGGGATTTGAATTAATTAAAGGATACGCTGACACAGAGTACTACTTACTCAATTCTCTCAACCATACTTATTGTCAATTGGAATATGACAGTAAGTTTGATTCTTCAAAAATTGCAACCAAAAACATCTTTGTATTGAAGAAATAAGAAAGAGAAAAACATTACACAGAAGAAAAAACCAAATATTAATATTATTATTGGAAGGTAATAGATGTCATTGAAAGTATTCCGAAAAGCCTTAAGAAGTTTATTTTCGACCGAAGTACTATGGATACATGACTAATTGAAATTTAGTGAGCCCTACTATAAGTAAGATAGGCGATCAGACAGCAATTCTCTGACGCAAGAAGATTGACTCTCTATTTTTCTGGAAGGAGCGGCTATGTGGCTGGAAAGCAGTTGAAATTGAGCTCTTTCATGCGTTTTTATTTGCGTTGAGTCAAATACTTATTTTTAGAGGGTCCTTCCATTTTACTTAAAAAAAAATTTCAATTGTTTTGGAAGCTAAAAATAGTATTCAATTCAAAAATATTATTTATATAGCTGTGGCTAAATTTCTAAATCTAGTAATTTTTGTCTTACTTCACTTCCTGCCTCTCAAGTCATTCGATGGTTGAAGAAATCGGTGAAGCATAATGAATAAGCATTCAAATGAAAGACGTTAGAAGGAAGGAGACATTTCTTGGTTTTATAATCAGATTGGATGGGAAATGCATATTAGATGGGAATAGAAATATACAGAGAGAATTAAGGATTTGCGAAAAAGCTTCTTGAAAGGATTCAGTATAGATAAGTCAGAGGGGGAATTAGAAGGGATATATGGAAAAAGTGAATTGCGAGAATTATAATCAAATCTGATTCGAAAAAGTATTATAACGCTTTAAAAAACTAGTGGTGGACGATATATGTAAACGTGCGTAGCATTTGATCGAATGAAATTTTGTTTCTTTTTATAGATTTTATCATAATCTTTCTGAGAAAAGCCTAAAATGAAAAATAATCAAATTATCTTAGTCTGATCATTATGGAATAATTTAAGATTACTACTATGATGGGTCTTTGGGGTGCCGCTGCCCTCCTGGTAAATTGCTGATTCCAAGCTTTTTTCACCAGAAATTGGCTAATTTCTTTTTTTTTTCCTTTAAAAGGGCACCAGGGTTTTTCACTAAGAGGGCTGTCATAAAAACAAGACCATCAAAAATAAGACATTTCACAAAGATTTTCATATCATTTATCAAAAATAATCTAATAAAACACAATTTCGATCAAAAAAAATCAATCCCCATTTTGGCTCTCTATGATTTTGCATCACAGGGTTATCAATATTTTGAAGAATAAATACATTTAATAAATGAAATTCAAAAAAGATCTACCAAGTCTTACAAATCATGACCTTGAGTTGGTAGAAATATTAAAGATAAAAAACTTCAGAGGTATCTTTATGCGAGATACTTTACCACCACAAGGAATAAAAGAAAAAGAAGTAGGTATTGTAAATTTAGATTCTTCAAACAATAAAGGAACACATTGGGTTTGCTATTCTAAAAACAACAGAAAAATTTATTATTTCGACTCTTTTGGATTAGATCCACCTTTAGAAAGATTTTCTTTGGGGTTAAATGGTCAAATGGAGATCTAAATAAACAATTAAATTACTAAAAATAATAAAATAAAAAAGGGATTCAAAAATCGCTAAAAAACTAATTTATCAACAACTACTCTCCAACATTTAACATATCAGTCAATTTCGATAGGTTCTGCTTGACAGCGATTATGTATTGATCAAGTTCTGCAGTAGGCGTGTTGAAGCCTTTGAAGCCGATGTTTAGTCGCTTCATTCGATCCTTCTCGGGCTTGATTTGTTCATTGGCCATGTCGATCTTAGACAGCAGATCCCATTTCTTCAGACACTCTTTTGCCATCTCCAAGCGCGATTTCTCATTGCATTTTTCCAACGCGTAAGGTGTTGGGTGGGACAGTCTTTCGTTGTATGATTTATTAGTTATTTGACAGGGATAGAAGATGTTATCTAATTGGGAAGCAATGGGCGAGGATGAGAGAGAGAGAGAGAGTTGAGTCACAACCCTGGCCGAGGCTAAGCCTGGAGTAACACCTTACTCCTCTTTGCTTCTGTTACTATAGGTAAGCTGTCCCTTTAAAAGGGCATCAGGATAGTGACCCTCTTGATGATGAAAAAACATGGGAATTGAGGGGAAATTAGCCAATTTCTGGTGAAAAAAGCTTGGAATCAGCAATTTACCAGGAGGGCAGCGGCACCCCAAAGACCCATCATAGTAGTAAGATTGTTGTTCATTGATTCGTATATAACACTTCTTATATTCTACAGATCTTTCAAAAGTACCTCTCAATTTCAGCCTCTCAAAAAAAAAACTATCTCGAACTCCATTCGACAAACGTGACTTCCTATTTCTTTCCCCCTTCTATTCACTCCACACCCTACCAAACAGCAAAAGACGGAACCTACCTAAGTCGGAAGTTTATCCTACTTTCTCGCTCCTCTGTTGATCTATCTAACCTCCTCCTGTGTGTTTTGACTCATGACTCAACGCACGGCGGCTCTCTTTCGCCGCTGGTCACTCATTTCCTTATGTCCGACGAGACGAAGAAGACGCCTCTTGATGCCGAATTTACTCCAACCAGTTAGTATTTTGTCCTAATTTTTTTAATCTTCTTAAGGTGGGAAGACAAACTGGAAAGCCATCTATATTGCCGGAATCGTCTCTTTTCTCGGAGCTGTAGAGAATAATATTGTTGGAATGGCTGAATGGTAGACATCTTATGTCTTTATAGAATCCTCTTCAGGCCTTATATGCACACAATTGACCCTCAGGCGACGTCCTCGTTTTTTGGAGTTGCTTCTTCGATCTCCAAATGGGGTCATGTCGTCTTCTCTATCCTCTTCTCTCTGTGGACTTATAAGACCCAAACTGTGAGATGGCAGCTAATTGTTGGAAGAATTCTCGCCTTCCTAGGATGCTGTGCATATTTATGTGTAGAATTTCTGCCGACTGGAAGGAGATATCTCATGCTGGGATGCTATACCATCTTTGCGATTGCTAGCAGTAAGTTGAAAGAACCTGTTTTGGTTTATTTTATTTTAATCTTTCTGGAAATTCTTTTTCTAGTTTCTAAATTATTCTAGTTCACTCTCTGTTATTTTTTATTTGCAGGTAGTTCCGTTATCCTTCGAGTCTATTTGGTCCTTGTCAGCTCTGAAGAAGACCGCTCTAAAGCCTTCGCCACCACAGCTCTTTCTGGGATGTTATCCATCATCATCGGACCAGGTCCGATATCTTGATACCTATCTTTCTTTCTTCCAGTCATTCAGCTCATCTTCTCCAGTATTTCCTATCCAGGCTTTGCCATCCTTCCTGGTCTTCGATTTCATATCTACTCTGCTCCCATTTGGCTCGCCGCCGTAACTAATATTTTCTCTATCTTCTTTATTTATTTTACCCTGGAAGAAATGCCGCAGAAGGAAAAAAAACAGAAAGGTCTGCTTATTTTTTTTAAGTTTTCAATATTTTTTTTAGAAAAGGACGAGTTTAACTATTCATTGGAAGCTTTTAAGAGACGCATTCAAAAGATCCGTTCTTTAGATGTATGCTGGAGCCTTGTGATCCTTTGTTTGGTAGAGAAATTAGTCATAGGATTAGCTCCGTCGACGTTGGGAACGTAAGTAATTCTACTTTGGTAGGTTTATAAAAGAATTTAGAGTAGCGTCTCCATTATTTATGGCAACGTTTGGATGGAATGGACAGAAAACTGTCCAAGTTACTTCAGTTACCATGGGAGCGGTAGGAATATTGTCCATTGGAGTGGCTGTACTGTTTATGGCAACAAAGTTTAATATTTGGTAGGGAGATCTAGTAGTTTATTAATCATTTCATTATCCGATTAAAAATTGATGTCTAAGTAAAAAAATATAAAAGGTCAAAATATTGAGTACTTATGAACGCTTTTTAGCTCATAAGCACTCGATTCTATAAAGATTTCTTATATTTCCCCGATAGTAGAGTTCTTTTATAGGGTCCACTCTCGCGTCTGTTTCCTTATCGGAGTTTGTATTTCTATCTTCATGTACGTCTCATCCTATCCCTATCCTCTCACCAGCCATATCCTTCCCCAATACAATGGTTAGTCCTGCCTACAGTAGTCTAAATCTTCTTTTCAGCCACGGAAAGGACTGGTTGCAATCCGGAAGAATATTCCTGGTGTGACTCTGCCAAAGGAACCTGGCCAATTGTTTTTATACCAGTCGTAGTCGGAGTCATGGGTTTGGCCATGCCACTATCGCAGATATCTATCGATAGTATTTATTCGAAAATTGTAAAAAATGCGGACCAGGTATGGGTATTCAGAGTTAAAAAATTTTCTTTATAGAGCGTTATGCAGTCATTAATCGTGGTGGCAGAAGATGTGATAATGGTTCTTGGGCCGTTATACGCAGCGTGAGTAATCCTATAATAGAGAAATGTTATAGGGTGATATTCACATCTTTTGGACAGGCTCCATTGTGGATTTTCAACGGCTTTCTTACTTTTGCTGGAATAGTAGCTTGGTTGATATTCTTTCCTCGTCTTTCCTCGTATTAATGATACTCAATCGCGCATTTATTCCATAATATTAATATATTGGACCAAAATTTGGTTCTGAAATAGTCAATAATTACATTAAAGGAGGCAGAAGAAAAGTTGATAAAAATTTTGAAAAACATTCGTTATATTTTCCCGTACCGTTTACATGATATGTAACAGAGTCTATGCACATAGCGATAGATATTAACCTCAATCCTTATGAGTCCCAAATCCCAAATAAAATTATTGTTGTATAATCGTTTCTCTGCCCTTATATCATTGACACGAACGATGCTTTCGACAAATGGTACAACAGATACCTTTAACAATGAGTGTTATACTCTCGACGAAGATCAAAAGACACGCTTCTTGGTATCAAAGATAGACACCATCATTCATACTCGTTTCTCTAGAAGTATCTTGCCTAAGAAATCTGAGGAGCTCAAATTCGAGGAGATGCAACTCTGAAGACAAGAAAACAAAATTTTTTAAAAATTAAAATTAAAAATAAAATTATTTGTTAGAATCAAACGAATCTTTTTGGACAAAATGTCATCCACGCCAGTTCTGTAAAAAACTAGAGTGGTGTTGCATTATTTTCGTCATTTTAAGCCTACATTATACTGTTATCATGTAACCTGATAAGGACAATATAAATTCAGCAAAAACTTGTTACAAGAACAAAGCTGAAATCATGCTATTCCTACTGTTTTTGGTAATTCTGGGAGTGATTTCTACGCCTACCAACTTGGCGATTTTGACAGCAATGACGTGTAGAATGGATATGAACATAACTATTGGGGCTGGAATGCATTGGAATCTTCCGACGACGATTCTTGGCCCTTACCAGAATTGTAAATGGAATGTAAGTATTGACTTTTGGTGAAAGGAGTTTTCAGTTTTTCGTTTTCGGAAACGACTTTCTGATTACTAACTTCACGATTTTGAACATTGGAGATAATGATAACATTGATATTTATGGAGATTGGAACACAAGTTTAAGTGGGTAAGTGAACTTACTTTTCTATTAGTCTCTTTTCTCCTATTTTGTTCTCCCTACATTTTTAAAAAGAAGGAAGAGTCTTTACTTGTCTGAGAGGAGAGATGATATAGTGAGCACCTTTCAATTTTCGTAAGCTTTCTCGTTCCCCTGGTAAATATTCAAAAACTCCTAAAATTATTATCTAAATTTATTCATTTTTTTCACTGAAAACCATTTAGAGCTCTTGGAGGATGGGATTTAACCTTTGAAGCCATTAACGCCTGGCCTTTTAAAGTAATCTCTATAGCTATCAATACTGGTTACTCGACAAACATCACAGCAACTTTCAATGTAACGGCCAAAACAGGTATACACAATCTGACAAGAAGTTTCTTTAGCCAATCCAAAAATAGTTGGCAGCTACATTACAAACATTAACAAACCAGCCAGTTTTTTATATCTTAATGGCTGGAAAGAAGGAGCTGCTTATAACTTTACATCGAAAACAGGAAGGATTGCAGTTGCAGGAGTTCCATTTCATGATAGTGAAGAATGGACTGATATCTTCATTTATGACAACGGAGTTTTGATAGGCAGCATATATCCTCTAGCTCTTGCCGTTCCATATGTATCCAGCTCACCAACCATAACTCTATATATGGCCAAAAAATTTGGTTCGATAGGAGCAATACAAATAACTGACTATTCGAGTAAGTTGCCAACAATGATGGACTCAATATTTATTGAAATGATTTAAATTTTTTTTTACAGATATTGCTCAATTTGTTAGCTATGCTGTCTGTTTCGTGCCCATCCATAAGAGTCCTTTGATTCCAACATTTTCTATCCAAGGTAATGATACGGCACCCGCAGCTTATACAGTAGTTGGCATGGCTGTCCTGACTGTGTCAGGAAAAGGTATCAAGGGTCACGGCCCTAGCGTGCCGCTGAGAGGCGGACGCTGGCAGACTGGCACGGAGCCACCTCGAAAGAGGTCGGAATGCTCCTACCGTTGGTCGAGCCTATTAACTTAGCTTGAGTGAGAGTGATTTCCCCCTTTTTTATCTTGTCATTAGTAAATGTAGTAAATTAATAAATAATCATTAAAGCACCCTTTTGGATTAATGGACTACCATCGTCGCACTTATCGTATCGTAGAGTCCGACTAACTAACAAATAGCAATCTACCACGACTACGGTCCGAACATGGTGCATCGACCGAATTTTTCAAATTTTAAATCTATTTTCTACAAAAATCATTTCAAATTAATCGTCTCATATTTTTATCGGATCACTCTCCCGCTTAATTTAAATAGCTCGTCAGCCCAAACAATGCCTTTCTCAAAAAGCAACGCATGGATGAAAAGCCCATGCGTAAGGCGGAATTAAGCCGCTGGCTAGAGCTAGTCTCAAAAGCCTGAGCTGTGATCTCAGGGGGCGCGTGCAGCACAACTTCAGAATCTAGCCTCTCCTTATGCTGAGGTAGATGTCTGAAGGGTACTAATGGAAGCTTGGAAAAAGCACCATCCATAATGAGTTGGTTGACTTACCAAGGTCCATTAGTGCAACCGCGGAAACATTTAGACGTCTCAAACTATCCTCTCATGGAAAATAAAATAAAGAAGCTTCGTAATCCGGTTTTGTTTTTTACTTCTCGGTTTCTTTCTATTTCCTTTGTTTGTTGTTGCCTTTTATTCTGATATCAATCAAAATTGTGTGTGAGAGTATTGTGTGAAAGTGTTGTGTGTGAGTGTATAAATCCAGTCATAATTACTCAAAGCTAGCCACTAAGAAAAATTTGTACTCCAGATGAAATAAACTGGATCGAAAGACTACCCGGTACGGTCAGTTTACACAAATGTAATCTATACGGAGCGCCATCTAAGTATAACAGTTGGTGCAACAGATACCCATCAGGGCTACCATCTAAGTCTAAGCAGTCGGTGTAATAGTTGATGTAATAGGGATTATGACGCCAAGGAAATTCGATCCCAACAGATACAGGATGGGAAAGAACAGACAGTGAGAGGCGGAGTTACCCAACCGACTATAAAAAGGCATCGAGCCAAAAGAACAGACCAAATCGTCTATCATGTCTGATTTTTTGCCTACCTCTTTGAAATATAAGGTGACTCAAGCGAAGGGCCAGATGACCCAACGCCTCACCGAACTTAAAACCTTGCTTACCCAAGCCAAAATATTTCAAGAGCCACTTATCTTCCCAGATGATGTGGATGAAAGTTTTGGATTCGCTGTCCAAACGGCAACGAAAATTGATAATCTAACAATTGCTCTTCGAGAGCAGTTGGAAAGAGTTGAGACTTCTCTCGACTATGGCCAGAAGATTCTGGACAACCAAGTCGATGAAGCCTTGGTCGAAACCATAATGAATCAAATCAAAGTTCATTTCGATACTAACCAAACACCACAATTTATTCAAGAAACGAGTCAAGTGCTTCAAATTCTTGTCTTAAGACAGGGAGAGCTAGAAGCACGAAGAAGATTCGTACTTGAACAAGCAGAATTCAAATTCAATATAGCCCAAAAATCAAAACCTCAAACCAATCCAGCTCAAATGGATACCAATCAAATGACAGAAGTATTTAAGAATCTAACCCTATCACTTCAACATAACCAAGACCTTTCTCATGTATACGGAAAAACATTCAAGTTACCGGACTTTACAGGAAACCCCGCAGAATACAGTAACTTCATTGCCCTTTTCGATGAGTTAGTAGATAAGAGATCACAAAACGATCTAGAAAAGCTTTCTGTACTAATCAGCCACTGCGTAGGAGACGCTAAAACTGCGATGGAATTTGTTCCTCGTACTCCCGAAGGCTACAAATTAGCTCGAAATAGACTCAAAACACTTTTTGGCGATTCCTATGCTATTAGAAATTTACTTATCAAACAAATCAATGAACTTGAAAAAGCCTCTTCCGATTCAAGTTCTCTCCTCAAAACTCTTACAAACCTCCAAACCATTATCTCAAGAATGGAAGCTAATGGAGATGAGATTAACTCCGGATTAATTCAGAGAATAGCAATAGAGAAATTTCCTCAAAAAGTAAGAGACAATGTCTCCGACAGAGAGTTTGAGTACTCTCGACCCCTAAAAATGAGGGAATTCCTTCTCCTTTTAGAGCAGGAAGTCAAGAAAACTGTCCACAGACAAGCTATTTCTGAGTCAAATCAAATTCAAGTAAATGCCAGCAATGTATTAGTCCAAACAACCCCAAATGACCTTTCAAAATGTGTAGGATGTGGCTCCAATTATCATTTCTTCAAAAACTGTCAAAAATACAAGAGCCCATCAGAAAAGAGAAATCGAGTCAGAATTCTCAATAGATGCCGCGTTTGTTTTAAGCGCGGTCATATATCTGCCAAGTGTAGATTGCCGCCTTGTAGTTTGTGTAAAGGAGACCATTGCTATTATCTATGCGATCAATATCGAGTTCGAATCTCAAGACGAGATCAATTTAATCAACACAAGAGAAGCCGTTCCAGAGGGAACGATCGTTCAAATTCGAGATACAGATATCGATCTTCTTCTCAAAATGCCCCACGGAATCAATCTCATAATTCACGAGACTATTCTCAATCTCCAAGATATCAACATCAAAGAAGCAAATCCCGTCCGTCAAGAACACAGTCCCGAGAGAGCCAATCCTCCAGCCGATCAAAAAGTCGACAAAGGTCACAGTCACGCTCAAACGAGTATAATGTAATGGTGACAACAACAAATATTCAAAACAAATCAGTCAAAGTCAATGAAACAACTCAACTTTCCCTCAAAACACCTGTTCAAACACAAATGAAGATAGTCCAAGTATTTATAAAAGATGAGAATACTGGCGAATTAATCAAGAAGAACGCCCTTCTGGACGCCGCTGCTCAAACATCATTCATTCTTGAAGACACTTCTAAGGAACTGTCTTTAATAGAAGAACCGGCAGCAAACCTGGGTATAATATCGTTCAATTCAAAGCCTCTGGAAACCCATACCAGAGCAATAGAAACCATTTTATATAACCAGGACGGAGAAGAATTTCCCATCACTCTCTTTACAACTAAAACAATCACATCAAAAATAGATATGACTCCAATTTGTCAAAAGGATCTCAAATTCTTACAACGAAACAAAATTGATACGGAGCCTCTCCGAAAACTCTACGGTCAACGAATTCTACCTGAACTCCTAATTGGTCTTGACCTTTACGATAAGGTTACATGTATCAACGAGCCACAGTTTCAACTTCCTTCCGGTCTATACGCGAGACCATCCAGTTTTGGATACGTAATTTCTGGAATAACCAAAGACGATGGAAAAAAGTCAATCGAAATGTTCACAACACTGGTTAATCCAGAGAAATTCGCTGACATGTGGAAATTCGAGGCCATAGGGATTATTGAAGATATTGACCCTATAGGAGAAAACAAAAAAGTTATCGATTACTTCCTCAAGACAGTGCAAATGAAAGATAATCGAATCTACATCAAATTCCCCTTCAAACCAAACAAAGACAAGCTATCGGATAATTTCAAGCTAGCTTTAAGCAGACTTCACTCTCTCTGCAAGATGAGAAAGAATAACTCGAATGCCTGGACAGAATATGTAAAAACAATTCAAAACCAAATAGACCAAGGAATATTAGAAGAAGTAACCGATATTAAATCTAACAATCTTACTTTCTACATTCCTCACCAAGCTGTCATTAAAGCTCGAGCTCATAAAACTAAGCTAAGAGTAGTACTGGACGCCTCATCATGCGAAAAAGGACAGCTCTCGCTTAACGATGTTACTTTTCAAGGACCTACAATGTTAGCAAACATTGTAGGAATTCTTTTAAGAGCGCGTCTCTCAAAATTTGTGATGACTGCCGACATAGAAAAAGCATTCCATCAGATTTTTCTTCAACAAAGTGATCGCGATGTTACTCGAATACTCTGGCTTCATGATACCACCAAGGGTCCAGAAAACGGAAATCTCCGAATTCTCAGATTTTCTCGTCTTCCCTTCGGAATAAATGCCAGTCCATACTTACTAGCTATGTCAATCAACTATTTTCTCAATCAAAAGAGCAACCCACTACATCAAGAAATACGTTCAAACATGTACGTTGATGATCTCACACTTGGATCTAACACTCGAACCGAATTAGTTCAAAAATACAAAGAATCAAAAGCTATATTTAAAGATATGGGAATGCCAATGAGAGAATACCTTTCCAATAGCTTTACCGTCAATTCAGAAATCTCAAAGAAAGATCTTTCGACTAATCAAAATCCAAAGCTCCTCGGACTTTCCTGGAAAATAGAGAAAGATCAACTTCAAATCATTGTCAAAATGCCATTGGAGGAAAATCCCACAAAACGAAAAGCTCTCAGAGCATGTCACTCAACATACGATCCTCTAGGCCTTACTAGTCCCCTACTATTGCAAAGTCGACTGTTCATCCAAGAACTTTGGAAAAGAGAACTTGACTGGGATGAGCATTTACCCTCAGAACTTGCGGATCTATGGAAATCAATTTGTCAATCAATCAATCAAACATCAATAACCATCCCGAGGCTAGCCATATTCCCAGAAGCCAAGTCTATTGAACTTCATGCGTTTGTGGATGCTTCGAGCAAAGCGTATGCTGCAGTAGTATATATAGTTTCCGAATCTAACCAAGGCGAACGAAATTCTGCCTTGTGCCAATCCAGATACCGTTTAACCCCTCTAAAAGACCTCAAAAACCCGCAAGGAATTTCAATTCCTCGACTTGAGCTTATGGCTCTTACAATTGGGACCCAACTTGTCAACTTTATAAATGATCAAATCAATTATAAAGTCACAAAGATCCGTGTTTATTCAGACAGCTTAATAGCCTTATATTGGACACAAGGAGACAACAATCAAACTTTCATTAAAAATAGAGTTAATCAAATTAACTCGATAAAAGAAAGTTGGGACAATCGCAAAATTAGCTCTAAATTCGAATATGTGGCCACAGATGAGAATCCGGCGGATCTTGCCACAAGAGGAGTTACAAAAAGTCAACTAAACTCCTTTTGGTGGAAAGGCCCTCCCTTTCTCACAGACAAATCAGCTCCTAGGAAGAAGGCCCCGGAATTCGACATTAAACAAGCTCAAGTAACAGCTAAAATACTAACCGTTAAGGTTGAAACATATGAAAATCTAAGTCAAGCTTCGTCTTTCAAAATGATGAAGGAATGGGCAGTTAAAGAAATACGAAAAAAGAAAGCGAGGAAACAGTGCGACGACACTTTATCCGAAGATTCCTGGAACATTATCCGAAAGGAAGAAGACCCATTCTATGGCGAAGAGATTCAGGTCGGTGAACAATTCCTAATCAAGTTAGCCCAAAAAACCCTTTCTGATAAAGAACTCCAAAAACTATCCATTTTTGATACATTTAAAGATCCCCAGGAACTATTTAGATGTAAAGGTCGTCTTGGAAAGTCTAACTTATTCCTTACTACCCGAGAACCCATTCCTTTGCCTAACGATCATTGGGTGACACAATCAATAATTCAAGATTGTCATATCAAAAGTGGACATCTTGGAGTAAACGGTACTCTCGCAAAAATACGAGAAAAATTTTGGATACCCAGAGGGAGATATCGTGTAAAGAGAACTATCGGTACTTGTCTAGAATGTCAAACTCTCAATAAGCCGCATTTCAAATACCCAAAAATGTCAGACCTGCCAACAAGACGAGTAACCCAATCAACAAGACCTTTTGAACACATCGGCTTGGATTATGCAGGCCCTATTTTAGTAACTGATATTGTTCAAGATTCACTCGTCAAATCCAAAACATGGTTCTGTCTTTTTACTTGTATGAGCACTCGTGCAATACATATGGAGATGGTTCCAGACGTCACAGCCTACTGTTTTCTTTTGGCTTTAAAACGATTCATGGGTCTTTTCGGTCAGCCTCAGTCAATTACAAGTGATAACGCCACAACCTTTAAACTAGGCCAAAAAGTTATCGACCATTTCCTCACTCCTCGAATTGAGGAAATAGACAAATTTCATCAAGTTACTGCTGAATTCCAAATAAAATGGTACTTTATCAGTCCCCTCTCCCCATGGAAGGGAGGATTTTATGAACGACTGATTCGCAGTGTAAAAGAAGTTCTTAGAAAATTCAAAAAGCTCGGAAATATTTCTTCAGAAGAATTTAGAACAGCCCTGGCAGAAACATCTATGATGGTCAATTCAAGACCTTTGACTTACATATCCTCCAAACTGGACGATATAGTTATTCTTAGACCAATCGATTTTCTTATACCTAAGATCCCAGTTAGCAAAATACGAGCTCAAGGAGATAATGACCAAGTTGATGATCCAAACTACCGGGATGTAATCAATACAAGAGAAAACGCGATTGCTCGTCTAGAAGCAACAGAACAGTTCTTAAGCAAAGCTTGGGAGCTATGGTCTACCTTTTATTTGACTGAACTCGATAACTACAACAAAAAGACTCGCAAATCTCATTCAGCACGAAACCCTCCTCAAATCGGTTCAATTGTTCTTTTAGTTGACCCTCTAAAAAACAGATTCGATTGGAAAATGGCAAAAATAATTAATCTTATTAAAAGCGAGGATGGTGAAGTTAGATCAGTAGCTCTTTCCACTGCAAAAGGAAAGGAACTGATTCGACCAATCAACCTTTTGGTCCCCCTCGAATTAGAACCAAAAGACGTCCCAGAAAGTCTTAAATCAATACCTCCTACTCGATATGGCGAAGAACAAGTTCAAACAGAGCTCATAATACCCCAAACGAATCAAGACAATATCAAAGACAGCGATAAGAAGACAAACGCTTCAAATAATGACAAAAACATGACACAAGATCAAAAAAGAGTCCTACCAAGGAAAGCTAAAGAAAATGTTACATACACTTTCACTACCCAGATTGAACCCAGAAGAAAAACTGGACTAAGCTGGAATGGAGTAAAATTAAGCCTCCTCTCCTTGATAATGATAACTTTGGCATTCAGCCCTGTTCACGCAATGAACATCCACTGTAAAACCGGAGGAGCAATTTTACAAGATCTCAATACAGAATCTATTACGGAAATATGCGGAGGACATAGTTGCCATACTTTTTCACCAAGAGCTCTTCCTCAAACTGTCCAATTCCCACCAGAAATCACTATGAATGACTACAATGTCTTAGTCAAGCAAATATTCAACGGATCAGAGTCAGCATTCCAAATCAAGTGTCCAGCAGCTCCTTACTGCGAGCAGATTTCATGCACATTTTGTGCAGATATTGTTAACAATCCTCATTGCTGGCCACGATTAGCTCTCTCTAATCTTGCTCTACTTTTCTACGGAATCATCGTCACACTCTACCTGTGTAAGAAGCCAATAATTAAAATACTCAAAGCAATCAAGCAACTTATCATCCTTCCATTCAGCTGTTACAAACAGTGCACAAATATTCTCTGCTGTAGAGACTACGAAACGGAACAGACCTTACCTTTTTTGGAATACAGTTCACAAAATATTAAATTCAAGGCTTCCACCATGTCCAACAAGATGGCTGTCGTCATCACTCTTGTGGCTATAATAGCTTCGGCACAATGCTGCCAAGACACAATCATGATGAAAGGAAAAATAGACAAATGTGGAGAAAACTCTACAGACAAATGTCAAACTCATGAAACAATCCAATTATCCCTTGACACAGTCAATCAAGGAACTTGTGTACAACTTCAAGACAGTCGACATAATGTCAACTTTCAAATAAAGATCAAACTCGTCCAAGTAGAATTAACATGCATCAAACAGAGCATGTTCTATACCCAAAAACGTGAAGCAGACGTTAGCGATATCCTCGAATGTGGTCGAAAATGTGGAACAGAAGGAATTTGTAAATTAGACATAGAAAAGGCCCATCCCGGTTATAATATAACCGAACAACGGCACGGAAACACATATTGCGCCGATAACGGCTACGATCACCGATGTCTTTTCGTTCCTTCTTGTATATTATACCGAATTTTCTATACTCCCAATCCGTCAGAACCGTCCTTTGAAATTTTTAAATGTCCAATGTGGCAAAAAACGATCACCATATCCATAGAAATAGTCAAACAAGACGACAAAACAGCGTATTCTCGCAAAATCACCCTATCACCTCACGAAGAGTTCAAATTCCAAGACCATAGACTAGTCATTAATCAAATCTCTACTCATCCAATGCCTATCCTCAGCAATCGTTTCGCATCCAACGATCAGATAACAACGATGATCGAGGATCAAATCGATTTCCCACTCAAATGTGGCAATGTCTCTGACAACGGACTCGACAACTGTACCGTTAAAGATAATTGCAAGTGCACATTCGGAACAGGAGTTACTTGTCATTGTGAACCGAACGAAATTCCAATGGAAATTCATTCAACAGCACCAGCAGTCCTTCCTTATGCCACATTCACTGCAGAAAACGACACTGTTCAGGTAATTCCGGACTCCGCCGGAACCCTTATAACACTCTACCTCAACACGGATTCAATCAACTCGAAGACAAAGATAGCCACCGATCAATGTACAGCAGTAGTGACACCTGTTCAAGGTTGTTACAGTTGCATGCAAGGAGCAACAGGAACAATTACTTGTAAAGGTAAAAAGAGTAATTCAATAGGAACTCTAAAGTGTCCCACTAAATCAATAGCCGTTTCTTGCTCTGAAGAGGGTGTCCAAAGCAAATTCACAGTCGCCGCCATTCAATCCGATTACACAGAAATTTGTCAATTTTCTTGTGGAATCGATTCTCAAACAATCAATTTAAACGGATCATTAAATTACATTCATGGCATCCGACCCTACAGAGCTATGTTGCGAGGAGCTGCACCTCCTCACGATCCTATTTCTTCAAATGGCAAATGGCTACCAGAATTCTTGAATAGATCGCTCTTACTTCTCAATTTCGATCCTCTAAAACCTATAATCAACGCCTTTTGGCCAGTCATCAAAGAGCATATACTTTCAGCCCTAATGATACTTGGATTTACTCTAATAGCCATTCTGATCACGGTAATCTTAATCGCTACCTATTCAGACAAGACAGTGTCACCACCGACACGTGCCGCCATCGGCACAACAGTTCCACCTCTAGGAGTGATTCTAATAGTCCTTCATTTCGTGAGGAAAATAGTCAAAGCAATTTTGGCTATTCCTCTTCTCCTTATTCGGCTTCTAACGAAGCTCCTTCTTAAAATCTAATCCAGTTAACCTTTTTGTCCTTTTGATCAAAACAAAAAACAAAAATGTGTACATATTTCTCATTATATTTCAATAATTTCAGACTAAGAGTTTCAGTAATGTTTTTCTTCGCTCTCGGGAGGGTCATCGTGTAGATGAAAGCAACCGTTAATTTTATTCCTTCAATTTTTGAATTTTACTCATAATATGTTTTCCTCCAAAATTGTAAATCACTCTCTCAAAAGGCAATTCAATCACAAGCCACCTAACAATCCTCACAAGAACACGACTGCGGCAGATGACCTCTGACCACTGCTCGACTTTGGTATCACTGGATACCGGAGCAGTAAGTCGCATGGAGTAAGAATTGTCGACCTCCTTTACACCACCCTATGAGAATAAGGCAGAAGACCTCTGACCACTGCCTGCCTGATCTTCTGGATATCGGGGTAGTTTTCTCGTTGCTCGGGAGTGTCCTGACTGTGTCAGGAAAAGGTATCAAGGGTCACGGCCCTAGCGTGCCGCTGAGAGGCGGACGCTGGCAGACTGGCACGGAGCCACCTCGAAAGAGGTCGGAATGCTCCTACCGTTGGTCGAGCCTATTAACTTAGCTTGAGTGAGAGTGATTTCCCCCTTTTTTATCTTGTCATTAGTAAATGTAGTAAATTAATAAATAATCATTAAAGCACCCTTTTGGATTAATGGACTACCATCGTCGCACTTATCGTATCGTAGAGTCCGACTAACTAACAAATAGCAATCTACCACGACTACGGTCCGAACAATGGCGGATGGAAGCACTCCAATTACTGTGAGAAAAGTAGATGCGGTAAAAGCAGTAGGAAGGATAGAAATTATATTTTAGCATCAAAGCGGAATGGTTTCTTTCCTTATTGGTGGACCGATAGCCGACCATCATCTCTCTACCACATTGAATACTAGTCAATTGCCTCAACAACTACCTATAGGTAATGCATGGACGTTCTATATTGAAAAAGGATGGGCAGATGTTACTATCACGACGCCTTGAAAAAAATAGGAAATAAAAATCGAACCATTATTTGTTCAAAATGTCAGTGATTCTGACTCAGAAAATTCAACAATTTCCATGGTCGTTTACCGAGTAAACTGGGCCTACTGAAGAGGTTTATCTGTGCGAAGAGCCAATATACTTTTATGAAATCTTCTTCTTGTCGAAAGAAATATTAAACTTGATGGGAGTTCAGTACCGGTACTTGGAGCTCATTAAATTGCTGGTAAAGTGATGCTACGAAAAAGTTTTGAACAACTAATTGTATCTTTCTATTTTGCAGATAATAGTCATCCTGATAGCCTATTAAAAACATAAAAATTCTAAAAAAAAAAAGTTCAAAATAGAGCAATACATCAGATAAGTGTTTGATCGTCAATGGTCTAATTATTTCAATGAACTGTAAACCTGATCTGTCAATGACTTTTTTTTAATCAAATACAAAACACAAGAAGCAAACTAAATAATGATGACTTGTGCAAAATCAGAGCAAGTTGCTTATTCTAGATATTATTTGACAGTTGAGGGCTAATTCTGCGTTTGAATTATAAAAAATCTTGTATATCCATTATTTTAATGTTTATTAACTCTCTTCTCCTCTCTTCCTCTTACAGCAGAACCGGAGAAATATGTCAAGATTGTGAATATCAACACCCAAACAAAATAAACAACAAATCCCACAATGATACTGGTAAAAGATAGAACTGTTGATTGGTAGCCGAACAAGTGCATCAGTTGGGACCCTTTGTACTTTGAGCAATGGGTGACACCGAATATTGGGACATCTCCAATCTTTTTAGCAAGGATTTGACGTCTTTCACAGCCGATGAGAAGCTCAGATGGCTTGTGAGGGAGGCTAAAGAGTGCGGAGACAACGAGAAAATCTGGAAAAAAAGGCAATTTAGTAAAAATATAGTCAGAAGAAATCAGGGTAGAACATTTTTTTGAAACTTATCAAATCATTAATTTTTTTTGTTTTAGATTCAAAATTTCCTAATTTAGTTTTTAATTTATTCACTAAAAGATAGGAAATTTTTTAAATTATATCAAAGTTGGGTATAACAAAAAAAATATTAACGATCATATAAATGTTCCGTCTGTCAATGGAAACATTTTTAAGAATAAACCTAGATATTGCTGTTGAAGGAGAAGTTGTGCTATCCAATAAGTTGGCGATAGATAGATAAGAAAAGAGAAAGCTGATGGCTGATCATCCACCGTAACTACCAAGCCAGACCAAAGATAGAAGAAATTGCTTGTAATAACTGAAAATCCATCTTCCATTCAATTCTTCTTACATAAAAACATAAATGACCATTTCTTTAAGCCAAATAGAAAGCAAATGAATACGGTCAGTTGACGAGCAAAGAAGAAGTTGAGCGATAGGGGTAGAAGAAATGAGAGGACAGCCAATATTTCAGATGGAAAGGTGTAAAAATCTGAAAGATTGACTTACAGATTTTTAAATTAACCTGTGAGTAGAAAGACCGGTAGGTAGAGGAAAATTGAGCAAAGCAGAGTTAAAGGAGCGTCGAAGAGCGTCATGGTGGTCAGGAAGACAAAAGAACCGTAGTAACCAGAGTCTCGATCGCGGATGAAGAGGGATTTGCGGTTGTAAACTGGAAAATAGCATTTATTAGAGCATTATATAATTTTTTGGCTAGGATAACTGATAACGAAACTATATATTTTTGCATTTTGACCATGACTTTTTTCAATTTTTTTTATTTCTAACAAAAATGTTTATCAAATATTTTGTTGTTCAGAAATTATTTTTTTTAAAGTACTATTTTAAAATATTTGCTACCAGGTACATTATTTAGTATTACAAAATGTGTTGAAATAATTTCTCTATATTATAGAAAGACCACAGGGGGTTCCCATGAAAAAACTCACCTTGATGAATCCAGTAACACTGACATGGAATTATAGAAAAGTGCAGCAATGCTCCAACAATTCCTAGTCTATCATCCGCTGTAGTCCTTCTATTCTCTGGAAAGGTTGTGTAGAGTATACAGAGGATAGCAGAGAGAAGGAAGATTAATACTATCTCCAGTGCTTGGTGAATTGGATTGTTCAATGCTTCTAGCCAAAAGAAGCTAGAAAAAAGACTATTTTTACTGAGAAAGGATACTGGTAGAGAGTTAAAGCTGCTTTGAAGAATCCGACTTTAGGAGCTATGGGAGCTTGCTGGCTGATTATAGGAGGAGACGAAGGATTGTCTCGTTGAGACCATCTTGTACAGAGACAAGAAATTCGACGGAGACTTTCTCGAGAGGCTTCTTCAGAAAGATGGTCATGAGTGAGGAGGTCGACTGAAAAATTCAAGCGATGAAGATTCCTTACCATAATAATCACAAGGATTCCTGTACATTGGACAGGGAAATTGAAGGCTCTCAAAATAAGGAATCATTCCTTCCGATGGACCACTATATGCTACTTTCCCCGATGACAGAAGTAGTACCTCGGAGAACATTTGAAGCATTTCCAACGAGGTCGGCTGAATTCCCATCAAAACTATTCTCCCAGCCTTCAATGCCCAGCTTCGAAGATAATCAGTAATGAAGGCAGCGTCATATACGTCCAGTTCTTTGGTTATGTTCTCACAGACTAAAACATCTAAAGAAAATAAAGAAGATACGAGAAGGAAGGACAATTACCTGTATCTCGGAGAATGCCTGCAGCCAGAGAGACTCGAACCTTTTCTGCACGTTCTAGATTAGAACAGAGTTTATTTTTGAGATTGAAGAGGGCCAAGGAGGAGAGGACGGTTTCAACCTGCAAGAAACATGATAGGATGAATTCTTAAGACTATAAAGAAGTGATACTTTTTTTTATGAACTGCTTTATTTTTTTTTAGTTTTAGATTTCCAGGCACGAAGTGTCTAGTTCTTTTCATTCAATTCCGCTCTCTCTCATACCTTAGGAAATCTCCCTCTTGACGACGGACGATATCCCATTTGTATCCTCAAATATTGCAGTACTGTCAAGTTATTTAGCAGAACCACATCTTCCTTTACATGAGCTGAAACATTTTTCGAATTATTTCGATCACCTACCAACTCTCAGCTCCAGACTACCACTCCTTTGTTTATGTCCGTTGATAACAAACTCTCCTCGTACCTTTCCACTCACTTTAGATGTACCAGCTATTAATTGGAGAAGGCATTTCATCTCAGACTCTAAAAATTCTATATCTCCAAAGGAATAAAACTACCATTAGTGTATAGAATGGCCATGATATCTCCACATTGAAGATGCAAGGAAACTTCTCGAAGGAGTGGAATCCGATTCGGTAGACGGAGACAAAATTTATCAAACTGACTACGGGAATCCAAGGCGAATGAGACATGATTGAGCCGGAGATTGGGGGAATTTCGGGAAAAAAATGAAGTAAAAAGAAGGTTAATAAGTACAACTTACCGATTTTCATTCCCATTCACCAGCTCTGAATATTTTGAATAGCGAAGATGCTGATAGCCAGAATCAGTAAAGAGATCGTGATTTGAGAAATAGTGACTGTTATGGCGGGAGGACGCCAAGGCATTTCTGGAAGAGACAAAGTTATTTTAGGTAGCCAAATGGGAAAGCTTATTTCCAAACAGTGATTTTATTTTCTTAAATAGATAATGAAAAAGCATAAAACAAAAAAATTTGAACCAAACAGGTGCAGACAAACGCGATAATTTTATGAACTGGTACATAAAATAGTTGCAGACAAACCTTGAATGGGTTCAAAGTTTTGTGCATTAAATTTTCCGCTTGAGCGTCTGGATTGATTTGGAAAAAATGTAAAATATACAAAAACCGGATAGAATTCATATTTAAAAACGGGCAACGGGCCTCGGGCCACGCATTTTTACGTATTTTGTTCTTTTTTTTCGAGATCTGCCTCAGTCTCAGCACTATTTGAAAGCAAAGTGCAGAAATGAATTCTACGTCTCAGAAAACTCTTAAAATAACCGGAATTTATTTTTAGACTAAAGAATTCAAATACCAAAAAGAAAAAAATGACTCACATCTCTACTGTTTCCTCTTCCATTTCCTCAGGTTCTTCTATTTTCGCCAAACTCTTCCACATATTCTTTTTTTCTGTATACCCATAGGGAACAGCGTAGGTATTCGGCGGTGACTCGTATTGGGGCGTCTCCTGAATTGGTTCAGTGTCCGTCTCCGCGGCGGGAGTTCTGTCGCTACCTGTCTCTTCCAAGAAACCGGCCTCAATTATACATCGCCAATACAGCCATCCCTCGGCAATTTGTAATATCCCCTACTTACTTCTTCCTCTTCTTGGGATATTAGAGTAGTTAAGGTCTGAGTGAAGGAAGAGACGAGGTTAGTTGAGACATTTTCATACATTCTTTGGGTAGAGGCGACCAGAAGAAACTTCCAGAGAATAGCTGAATGTATTAGACAGTCACTTTGAGGACGAAAGTGGTCATTACCTGCCCCCTCGATTGACCTCTACGGCTCCCCTCGAGATTTCCTTCTCGCACTCTTTCATCCCTAATGATCACCGCCGAAACGCGAGAACAGCATGTACTCTCCGCAAATAATTTAAGTCTCTTCAGTACAATCAATGAAGTTACTTGGTGACTTTGTATTTTCCTTCTTATTAACTTTCTAGTTGGTCTCGAATTCTTGCTCCACCAACCATCGCTCAGTTTATAAAAGAAATTAATCTAAAAGCATATTCAGGAGAGATTCATGGAATTATTGGAGCACCTGGTAGGTTTAAAAAACGGAGATTGAATAAACCATTTAGGATTTGGGAAATCCACTCTACTTGAAGTAATAGCATGCAGAGGGAGTGGAGATGTGACAGGGAGTCTACAGTTGAACCACAATTTACTAACAAGTAGGTTGCTACATGGAAGTCGATTATACTATGAGCAGTTAGAGTAAGAATTAGGAACCAGCCAGAATAATTTTCTAGGTTTACGTAACAGCATATATAAGTTCGAGGAACTGGAACGATATTTAACAATTTTTTTTTACAGAAGAACGATTCAACTCTCTGGGTTCCTTTGTCCGCTCTTCTCAGTACGTTCTTCCTGTTCTCTCCATTCGGTCTCTTCTATACTACACTGCTCGCCTTCACCTTGGAGGCCTCACAACGCTTACTGACATCAATCAGCGGGTATTTTAATTCTACAAATCTATTTCCTTTCGAATGCAGATAAATCAGTTGATGACTGAGTTCGAAATTCTCCAATATGCCCAACGAAAGCCTAAAGAACTGTCAAAAAGCGCCCAGAGAAGACTCCTCATCACTTTAGCAATAGTCAAGGATCCGTTACTGATATTATTGGATGATATTCTCCACGGTCTGGACAGCCTCTCCTCCTACCACGTACTGACCTGCCTATCTATTTTCGCCAAGAAGAATAATAGGATCATCCTCATTTCATTGCAGAATCCCCGCTCAGATTTATACCAGCTACTGGATCGAGTCACAATTCTATTCTATGGGGAGACATTTTACTCCGGTGGGTTTACACTGTAGAGAATACAGAACTTATAGGAAGGACAAAAGAGCTACCAGGATACTTTAGAAATGTTGGATTTTCATGTCCTGCCACAGAAAACCCGGCTATGTACTATTGTGAGTTCAAATGAGCAGTGTGAAATCCATGGAATAAACTGCGAGATTTTTTAGACTGATGAGTGTCCAAAAAGTTTTTTTTTCAATTCTGGCGGTTCTATTTAGATCCACTTTTTTGAGAGTTTAAAAAAGCTAAAGAGATATGAGCTATTTGACATAAAAGGATTTATACGCAGTAACCCTTTTATTAGTAACTCTGTCTACAATCGACCGAGAAACACCTAATCGCTTCGCTGAAACCCAAAAACAGGCCATCAGCCTGGTAGCAAAATTCAAGGTATACCTTCTTTGAAAATATCTTTTTACTTTTAGGCACATAATCAGCCATCTGAAGAATTCCAAGTTAATAGACAATCTTATGGAATAGGGAGTACAGTAGCTCTTTGTTATCTTGAAAAGCCTCGACTGTCTCAAAAATTTTTGATCCTGTTGAGAAGAAATTGTGAAATTATATGGAGTCAACCAATAGCAGCTATTATGGCCTTGTTTTTATCGGCGGTGATAGCTTGGGGAGTGTCTTTTTTCGCGTATGTTGAAGAGATTTGAAGCCAATTGATTTCTGTAGAGATGATTTTTTATCTGGTGGAGTGTCTGTTTCTCACAGTGCCAATGGTCTGTTGAGTCTCTTCGTCTTTATTTTCAGTGGAATGACTATTTTTACTTTTTCTCCACTCTGTAAGGAATTTAAATGCTAGGATAATTCTTTTTCAGATAAAGATCTGATCAGATTGTCATATATGGAGTATTTTGAAGGGGTTTGTAATCAAGGGTTTAATCTACTTGCCTTTTTCTTTCTTTCCATTTCAATTCTTGTTTTTTCATCAATTCTATCAGCTGGAGTCCTTCTTTTTCGAATAGGACTGTTTGAATGGAGTGCAGAAATCGTCTACAGTATTCAGTTGATAGCTGGAGGATTGATTTCTCAGGTATTTGAGTAATTTAGGGGCAAATAATGGTCAAAACTAGATTTTTGTAGTTAAAGATACGGTAAATTTAGTCTAAAGAGATTTGAGTTCTGGTAATCAGTGAAACTTGGACTAAAAAAAGGAAAATAGCCTGTTTTTTTTAGCGGTGTGATAAGAGCACAGCATATCCGAACTTACTTTCCACTCAGGACAATACAAATGTTTCAGTTATTCACATCTCATGCAAGGATGCTAGTTTTCTAAACCGGCTATCATTCATAAACATTAATATTCCAGGCCATTTGTTTTTCTTCTATGCTCCTCTTTCAAGACATTTCAACAGCCATTTCTATCAGTATCATTCTAATTGTTGGACTCTACAGTCTATCAGGGAGCTATCTAGTGTACGGACACTTCTAATCTAATATATAATTTCAGGTCAATTCCATCGCTCTCCCGTTCATGGCTATACTATCTCACCATCTCCAATCCCTTCACATATATTGGACACTTAATTTCGCATAATTTGATATCTCCCCTAACCGTGACGAATTGTACACAAATCACACGACTAGATGTGGATCCAAGTCCGCCACATAGCTTTTGTCGGTGAGTTTTGCTCAGAAAAGATTGATTTCCGGATAGATGGAAATCAGGTTTCGAAGCATATCAAGAACATTATCCAACAGTCTATTCAAATGATTCTTCATGGATCTACCTTTTTCTTCTTCTTTTAATGTGCCAAGTTTTCCTATTTCTCGTTCATTTCTCTAGAAAACCGGTATTTTTGATCAAAAGATTTCTATAAATTATTTATTTTTGTCTGATCGAACAGCTATACAATTATATTTTTTGTTCATAAATAAATAAGAAAAAAGTATAATGATCGTGAAAATCGAGTGCAGATGCAGAAAAAGCTCTTACCGTAATAAACGTATTTTTTTAAAAGCATTAATCGTTGTTTATAATATGCTTGTCATCCTTCTTGGTTAATCTGTACAATAAATTTCAAAAACATTTAAGCATGATGATTCCTGTTCTACGCTATTCTTGTCGATTCACAGGAAAATTTTTCTGGTAGTTATATTTTTGTGAATGATGTGAATGTCTTCAGCATTTCCCATGGAATGGCTACTCTTCCCGATTTACCGTATAGTTTTGATGCATTGGAACCTGTTATTTCTACGAAATTATTGAAGAATCATTATGAATTTCATGCTAACTATGTAAACAAAGTGAATCAGTATGACAAAAAATTTTGTGAAGCTCAATCTAAAGGTTGTATTTTATAATTAAAAAAATTATGCACTACAGGATTGCAAAATTTCTTACAAGAGTTCGCAGCATCGCAAGAATGTTTTAATGTAAGTCTGGCTGAGCATATGAATCATTCTATTCTCTGGACTAATCTTTCTAAAGAAGGTGGTGAACCTAGTGAAGAGCTGTTGGAGGCAATCAAAGTAATAATTTTTCATTGTTATAGCCAGCTATTTTTAGAAGGATTTTGGTTCTCTACAAAAAATGCAGGAAACTTTATCAGATGCTGCTCTAAACATCTCAGGAGAGGGATGGGCATGGTTAGGTTACGATTCTGCGTCTAAAAGCCTTAAGGTATACGAAAAACCTTTTTAAATATGGTACTGATTTCAGGTTGCTGTTACTGACCGTCATGATATTCTAGAATTAACTACAGGACAAATTCCTCTTTTTGGAATTGATGTTTGGGAACATGCTTACTATGACCAATATAAGGATAACCGAAAAGATTATGTAAAAGCTATTTGGAAGATTACAAACTGGAAAAATATAAACAAGTGTTATAGTGAAATACTTACAGGAGCTCGAAAACCTGTTTTCAAATAAATACTTCTACTGTTTATTGTGCCTGTCATTTAATACTTATCTCTCAATTTGTGTTAAATTTTTATTTCAGCAATAATTGAGTATATTTATGCTTGCTAAACGCTTTTCTTGTCGATACGTTAAACGGTTTTACAGGTATGTCTTGTATAGTTATATACTTATTTATAGCCTTACCAAGACGGATGTAATTCTTCCCAATTTACCATATAGTTTTGATGCGTTTGAGCCTATAATTTCTTCGGAAATGATGAAGAACCATTATGAAGGTCATGCTTCATGTGTAAACAAGTTGACTGAAATTCACAAAATGCTTCAACATTCTGAGGAAAATAGTACTTTCGAGAAAAGAAATGCAATTATATATATTTTACAGAAAGTAAAGACTACCTGCATTTACTATGTGGACAGGGAAATTTAATGAATTATTATTCAGATGCACACATCAATCATTCAATTCTCTGGACAAATCTTACTAAGGAAGGTGGTGAACCTAGTGAAGCACTGTTGGAGGCAATCAAAGTAATATTATTTCATCGTTATAATCAGCTATTTTTAGAAGGATTTTGGTTCTTTAGAAAAAATGCAGGAAACTTTATCGGATACTGCTATTACTATTAAAGGAGAAGGTTGGGCATGGTTAGGTTACTGTCCCAAATCAAAAAGCCTCAAGGTATGTATATAAAATTGTATAATTTTCTTTATAGAGCGTTGCAACTATTGAAGAACAAACTTTAAAAAATGCTACAGGCATGACTGCTCTTTTTGGAATTGATGTTTGGGAACATGCTTACTATGACCAGTATAAGGATAACCGAAAAGATTATGTAAAAGCTATTTGGAAGATTACAAACTGGAAAAATATAAGCAAGCGTTATAACAAAGCTCGTAACGAGGTTTAGTAAATGAGAAGTTGATAATAATTAAATTATTATTTTAGTTTTGAATTTGCTTAATTCATGTCAGAAATTTATTCAATTTTATGACTGTCCTGCGGTATCACTACACCGTTAGATTCACCCGTTTCATTGACTTCTAGCACCTCTGGTTTTAGAATTCGATACCCTTTCTGACTATTCCATAGCTGAAGAGGAGTATACATTGTAGTATTTGTCTGTTCAGCAGCAATTAGACGAAGACGAGCGAACATAGGATTGTTCACTTCAGCTACTCCTGAAATTACCCAGATTTTTTGATAAAGAAGGTTTACCCACCGGACACCCAATCCCAGTCCTTCTTTGTCCAATCATGTTGATGATTGAAGAACGCCCTGGCATTTCTTTCTGCCAATTGTGAAGCATGTTCTTTTGCCACCATATCAAATTTATTTTTCTCTTCTTCTTTATACATTTCGACGTATTGTCGTTGTACTAGTGTGTATTTATCACAGATTCTACTGAAGCAGAGAACTGAAAAATTTCTTTTTCGTTGTATGACTTACCCAAAAGTGTAGCAAGACCATAGATAATTAGAAGAAACCAAGCAAAAATCTGTGAAGTTGCGTCAAGGTAAGATGCATCGTTTCCTTGAAGATTACAAATGCAAATTGGACAATACTAAAGCTTTTCTTATTTGCATTATATTTAATACTTTTCCGCCCCCACTAGCTGAGTAAAAAGTGTCACTCCCACTGTAGTCAGCCATGATAGTTTCATTTTTGCATATTGGCGATCGATCCATAGAGCAGTAATTATGTGCAAGAAGACAGCGATAGTATCCGCCGTCGAGAAAAACGACAAAAAGCCATGCTACAGGAGCAACGGAAGACTGAATAATTAGCTCAATCCAGTAAACAATTACAGTTTTACAATTGTGTCGAGTTTCTCTAACTCTAAAAGAGGAACTTGAAAAAAAAATAAACTAGCCTGAAGCAAGAACCATGAACAATTCTCCAAGTTGTAGTATTCACCATTATACCAACAATAAAAAGAGCTGCGGTAGGTCCAAGCATAAAAACAGCGGAATGTAGAACATTTAGTGGATATGCACATGGACATGCAAAAGTTAACTTACGAATTAGCTATAAAAATGGGAAAACTTAATTAAAAATGCATACGGATTGTCCACCGATAGTTGATACAATGAGGATAATATTTAGAAGAGTCGAACCGTGATTTGAAAATAAATTTTGAAAAACGGTTGTCACTGAGTTTACATTCATTCATACGGGTTTGAAATGTAAGAAGAAAAATACACTTCTATGACTTTTAGAGCGTGTACAGCTGTGTGAATTATCGAATTGAAACGTGTGTTGTATCCACAGAACACTAATGGACGTCTGCCGTCGCGTGGCAACCGGTGGAAAACACCATTGAATAATTATTTTAGTTTTGAATTTGCTTAATTCATGTCAGAAATTTATTTAATTTTATGACTGTCCTGCGGTATCACTACACCGTTATATTCACCCGTTTCGTTGACTTCTAGCACCTCTGGTTTTACGATTCGATGCCCTTTCTGACTATTCCATAGCTGAAAAGGAGTATAAATTGTAATAGCTTTTCTTCTATCAAATGTTTGTATCAATTTTTTTACTTTGTTTCTAACTGATTTTCTTAGGTTAACCATTTCAGGTTACTTTTTTTTACATCATATATATGTTGCAAATTTAGTGTTGCATGTTATTGTACTTTAAAGCCTATAATAGTTGAGCAAACATTTAATCAACAAACTATACAATTGCTTCTAGAATCTGAATATTTACTGTCTACCAAGGCCTCGAAGTTTCTCCTACATCAAGAATGGCCGTTCGCTTGTCGAATGTCGGCCTGGAAAAAAGGATAAGAATAAAGACAAATAGCATAAAAACTTACGAAAGATAATTGTGCTTCTCTGGATGGTTCAAAGCTAAGTCGGTCAATCCAGGATATTTTGCTTCAATCATCGGGGCATTTATTAAAATCTCCTTTTGTGGCATAGTCTCAAGTCCTTTCAGATGGGCCCAATCCTGAAGCAAATTGATGGCAAATCATAATGTGTTTAAATGAACGACTTTCACATAATGATTTTTCTTTATCTATAACAACAAAAATTACCTTGACTTCGTATTTCCAATAATAATAACCAGTTTGCAAAACTATAAAAGCCATGATGAGTTTTGGGACAGTAACTCGAATAGCAGTTCCGTAATATACTCCAAAAGTGGGCTAAATTAAAATTAAAATAACAATAATAATAAAAACACCTTTAAGTAATGCAAGTACAGCTTATCCCAAGGCCACCTGTAAAGCACACGAACTGGATTCAGCTGTCTGTGTACGGCATCAACTACAATAGGTTCATCGGGATGAAGATGTTGATCCTAAATAATGAATTCAGCGAATTTGATGAAATTATTTACGTGAATCCACTTTTTACGCCATTCGCGCTCGGCCGGACTCAAACCCGCAGCTCTAACACGCTCATCGGCCATATGAAGTTCCAAAGACATAGGATCATTGATTCTAAAGAATTGAAGTGTTTAAAAGATACTATCCAAAGAAGTAACCTGTGACTCGGCTTATCGGATCCAGACTTCTTTGCAGATACCGGCGGTGGAACTCCACTTCGCGTGAAGGGCGAATTACCAGTTCGTGGAGGGGCCGAATACTGGTTACCCATCTCTAAAAAATCCATAATTGCAAAGAAAAAATGAAAAAATAAAGAAACATTAAAACTAAATTTAAAAAAGTTCGAAAACTTTTGATGCTGATTGAATTTTTAGCAAATTATTCGAATTAGTATTGTTATTTTACTTGCAAGGCTCTAAGAAATAACTAAAAGAGGGTATGTAATTCGTCGGTTTTTCTAGGAACTAATAATTTCCAGTCAAATTTGTTATTTTCAATAAATTTCTTCAGATTTTTTTGCGTCAGTTTCTTCGTTAAAAAGTTTTTCAATAAAAATGGCATAAAAGAAACAAAATAAACACAAGAATCACTAATAACTGAGCTTCTGAAGTGCAGTTTGACAATAGAATGTCGGTAAACAGCTTGCATTATCAGCGGAGCGAAGTTGCATGTTGAAACTTTTGTTTTAACAAATGTTTTTCAACTATTTCCTCTGTAACTTTAATGTTAATTGTTTTTTTTAAAAGTCTGTGCTAATACAATTTTATCTCAGTTTTACAATATTTTATAACAAAAATAATACCAGAAAGCAAAGAGTTTTACAAAAAGATGAAAATTTT
The DNA here is from genome assembly GCA_932521415.1 of Oscheius sp. DF5120. NCBI lineage: Eukaryota > Metazoa > Nematoda > Chromadorea > Rhabditida > Rhabditidae > Oscheius > Oscheius sp. DF5120. The sequence continues at coordinate 6,563,181 of OW051462.1, forward strand.
AATTTTTGACTTTTATATAATCTCGAATTTCATTTCAGTAATACTATAATATGTTCAAAAAGTCGTTTCACACAAAGAAGAACGTCAATTTGAGGAATTCTGATGTGTAATATTTTCATTTCTTCTCAAATCCTTATTTATTTCAGACGTAAATTGCTTGCTCGAATACCTGGTGATTCTTCCAACCTTGTCGATAAGAAATCTCAAGTCGCTCATGTAAAAATCGTTACATTTTATGATGTTCCGATGAATGTCTATCTCTTCGACAAAACACCTTTGTTCTTTGATTTCGATGAGAAAGGGCTCCTCTTTCCTACCGTTTACTTTCTCTGGAAATTTCCATCTATTTATCCAATTCTTGTGGTTCATGAACCCGTTTTACAGTATTTAGAAAATGGAGCAGACCTTATGTTACAGGGTAAGCTAACCGCAAAGCAAACGTTTGTAGGTGTTGCCAAGAATTTTCCTGTTCCAATTTTCAATAAAGGTGATGTTATCACCATTGGATTGAATATTAATGGACAAATTCAACCTGTCGCAGTTGGAAATGCTCTTTTCTCGTCCATGGACATGGTAGCCAACAAATTTCAAGGAAAAGGCATTCAAACGATTCATGTCACCAAGGACTTTCTATGGTATGCATCTTTTTTTTTGTGCTTTTCATAGATTCCAGGGACTTTGGACCACGTGGAACTGCTCCTATCTTCGATCTTTTGACAATCTATCCTCCATCATCGGCAGAAGAAACCGAAAAAGAGACTAATGGAGAATTGAAAGGTTAAAATAAATCTCGGTATGAAACGTTTTTCTATTTAGATGAGAACGTTGAAGCAGTAACTGAAGATTTAGCTGCAACGAGTCTAGAAAATGAAGATCAGAAAGAAAACAAAGAGGAAACAAACGACGAACCTGTAGAGAATTTGGTAATATTCAATGTCTTTATTCAATTTTGTTTCTCTAGGTTCTTCGCTGCTTCATTGCCGGCCTGAAATACAGATTTACAAAGAAAGGCTCCCTTCCAATGGATGTTGGCCAATTCTATACACAATGTCTTCTCAAGTGTGTGCCTGAAAATAGACGATTAGACATGAAAAAAACAAAATATAAGAAATTCGCTACCTTTTTGGAAGAAGTAGGAATCCAAATATTAGAAAAGGGCATATTTAGATGGAAAAACATCCTGACGGATTTGTTCTGAGGATATTGAAGAAAGGAAAAGGAGTGGATATGATAGCAGGAATAAACTGGGATCATCCGCTAATTCGTTGTTTTGAAGTCACTGATGAGAGGATTAAAGATGAAGAAGCACCAGCAACGAATACAAAAGGACCAGTTATCACTGAATATTTTGCTGTAAGCAGTTTTCAAATTGGTTGTTGAAAATGACTTTTTAGATTACCGAAACGGTATTAGGGTTTTTCAATTCAGTCACACGGGTTTCTAAAGGGGTTCTTCTCACTACGGCTGATACAAGATCACTCATTACCCAATATGTTAAAACAGAAGTAAATTTTCTAGCTTATAGTTTAGCAAATTTAGAACCTGGCTGAAGACAACAACGTCCGATTAGATCCTCTTTTAGCTTCTTTAGTAAAAACTAATAAAGATGTTGTTGACTGGAATACAATCATCCAAAACATACAAGCAAAAATGACGAAGACGTTCATCCTCAAAATGCCTGATGGCAGAGAATTGATGAAGAAAATTTCTTTGCCGAAATTAGTCTTTAAGGTATTTACACGCTAAACTTTAAAAAAAGTTTTAGATTGAAACCCGATCAGGCAATAAGAAAGTTACTCTTTTGAACAACTTATCTACGTTTGGAATCAACCCTAAGGTTATCTGTAAAGAAATCCAGGTAGTTGTTCGTACTATTCTAGTTCCCGTTCAGGTGTGCATGGCAACAAGTGCTACGACTCAAGAGACAGCAGTGATGTGTGAAGGGCCTCAGCTAGTAATCCAAGGCAATCAGGTGAGCGTCCTATGAACCAAAATTAAAAACTCAGGTTGGTCCCATTGGAGATCTCCTTATGACACAATACGGTATCGACAAGAAATACATCGTAGGATTGGATCTGGCGCCAAAGAAAAAAAAATAAACGGGTTACGTGAAAGATAATATATTATAATACATAAAATAAATCTAATATCCGACTACTTGCCTAACTAATAATTTCTTGCACTTGTACTCCTTTGGCTAATATTGTATTGTCGCACTTCTTTCGCATTTCTGCTTCAACATAGGTCTTCGTTCGTCCCATACGAGTAATTCTTCCATCCAAAATAACCGTTTCTCCAAGTTTTGCCGATGACATGAAACTGGAAATCAAATTATGAACGAACAAAAGAAATGTACTCGACTTTCATACTAATACTGACTGAGTTAATATTTCCACGAGGAGTAAGAATACATATACTCGTCGTCCAGATATCCATCAATGTGAAAATAGCACCACCATGAAGTGTTTTCTAAACAAGAAAATGAATGTAAATCATAAGAAACAAAGTACCATAGGATTTGTTAAATCTTCTGTCACTTCGAATTCAAGAAGAACTTTTCCTTCACTGGCGGAAATTGGACGGATCTTAAGAAAATAATTGGTTATTAAAAAGATACCAAATTTACCCCTTTTGAACATTGCATATAAGTTTTAGATGAAGCATATTTCTTGCATAGCTTTGTCACTATATCAAAATATTTAGCAGAAGACATCTAATCTAAATAACGGATTTGTAGAGGTGAGTAACACAGGCACGCATGATTAGTTTGAACCTCATCTAGTAGAACAATTGCTCTAAACACTGATAAAAACACAGAAAGTACATAAAAAATTTATAAAAAAAAATTATCTAACTGAGGAAAATATACCTATTTCGTGCTGATAATCTCCTTAACATGAAGCCCCTTAGCTATGAGCTTGTTATCACTCTTCCTGAAAAGTTCAGCTTCAGTGTATGCTTTCGTTCGACCCATTCGAAGAACTTTTCCTTCCAAAACGACAGTCTCTCCAAGTTTTGCAGGTGACATAAAACTATAACCAATCAAACCACACAGAAGTACTTACTCTACGTTTAAACTAATTGAAACAGTATTGATATTTCCACGTGGTGTTAAAAGACATGCAGCGGTAGTCCAAATATCAATCATTGTAGCGGAACAACCACCATGAAGAGTATTCTAAACTTATTAATTGTGAAAATAGTCAACTTACATTAGGATTTGTCAATTCTTCTGTTACTTCAAACTCTACACGAACTTTTCCTTCACTAGCAGCGATCGGACGAGTCTATAAATCAAGAGCAAAACAGAAAAGTTTACTGCTTTAGCGCATTGCATGTAGTTCTGCACATTAGAATACTTATTGCAAATGTATTTCAGTGCTTCAAGATATTTTGACGCTGTCATAACCTAAAAATAATTTAATTTCATATTGAAAAAATATCTACACAGTTAAGAAGCGAAAACAAACAGAAATTAAAAAAATAGCAACTTATAAATCATAGACGCAATTGCGTACATTGAATAAGTATGAAAAAACTGTACTCAAACATTTTAGAAAAGATTCATTATTTAGTTTCCACTCAATAACTGAAAATTGGAAAGAAGAAAAATTATGCAGGTCCGTAAGTATTGAAAAACAGCAGAAAATAATTTTAAAAGCAATCATATCAATCATATTTTTGTCGTTTATAAGGCCTTTGTGCGAAACAATATGTTAACAGAACGAAGAAGAAAAGAAAGAAAAACTGGTAGAATAAATATTCATACGAATAACTAATAAATACCCGATAAATTACACAGACAATCTAATTCCATGGCTGCCAGGGCCGTTTTCTTGGCTTACATGATCCTTCCGTCTGCGGAGATGGGGAGCTTTTATCTGATTTTGGTGAAATCGGTGACCAACGAACTGGTTGATGAGTATGTTTGGTTACTCTGAACATTTCAACCTATTTTATTAGTATTTACCGTAGATGCGTAATTAGACCGATTTGAAATTGTTGTTGAGCTGGAGAGATTGCAAAGGGAGGCATTGTGAAGGAAAGATACTCCAATACTGCTCTAGTAGCTGCATTGAAACCTTCGTCAAAGGATTCTTTGCGTTCCAGTTCAAGTTGACGAGATTCTGAACATTTCTTTAACTGAATAGAAAGTAAACATTTGATCAAAAGGCGCTTATCACAATATTTTGCTATTATACCTCTGAACCAAAGCTAGTATAGCTGGGATTTTTCTTTTTTTTTCGTATTATTTTACATTTTTTTCTGATGTTCAGAATCGACACAAAATGTTACATGTCATTATTTAAACTATAATTTAAATGAAAGGGATTTAAGGCGAATATTGAAACTAGAACATACCCTTTGGATACACGATGATAGTTTTAAGACATTCTACTGTCCTCTCTAATATATCTGCCTTCTCCAGCTGCTTTTTCAGTACATTATTATGTCCTTGATCAAACATTAAAACAAATTCCTTGAGAGATTCTAGAGAATCATTAATCCTCTTCCTTCTATACTTCTCCATTAGCGGCTTCTTAACCTAACGAAGTTTTTTTTAAGAATATAAATAAAACCTTTCGATCCATCAAATATCCTTCCGAAGTCGTCGGTGACATCGATTTACCGTAGTGAAGTGGCAACATGCAAAGTGTGAGTGATGCTATCTTAATGAGGCTATTAGGCGCGACCGGATAGAAGTTTTACGCGAGGAGATAGGAGAAAAAATGGGGTAGGGTCATTTAAGAACTTGAAGACAAGATACCGTACGCTGGTAGACAATTAGGAAAACAATGATTAAAAGGCTGTACTTATTATCACACGCACGGGGAGAGAAGAATAAAGATAACTACGGTATGATAGATGTAACGGAATAATTTGATGGCCGTTGGTTTTTTTTGGAGAAGAATTATGGGAAAGAAAGATGGGAAAAGAAGCAAAGTCATACAGAGGAAGGTTACATCCAGTTTCCGACATCCGCAAAACATTGCGAAACTGTTTCACAAGCAGTTTAACCAGTGGAAGTTATAAAAATGTTACTTATTATTTGTTGTAATTAGATAAGACTCGAAACTGCATGAAGAAATAATTTTTAAAACAAGTAGCCATTCAAAACAAGAGAGCCTTGTTTTGCGGTTCTCCTGAGCACTTTTCTTTAATTACTTTAGTTGGATAAAACATTTGAGAAAAGGTCTTTTCAGTTTGGTGTTTCAAAATGTTATTTTTTTAGCCAAGTTTTTACGAAATTTTAATTGGATAATTAGAACCCCTAACTCTCTAAACATTTAGTGTTGATATGAAATTTTTCATATACCAACCGTATAGTCAACTTTTGCATTTTTAAAGGGAATGACTATTTTTAGATATAACAATATGTCCCTTGATTAGATTACTAAAAGAGCAAAATGAGGAAGGCAGAAGAAGGAAAAGGTGACAGAACAACAGGTCGTTTTATCAGCTTTCTATTACGCCCTTTCTACCTTTCTCATGACCCTTCTTTGCCGACTTATCAGTCTCGACGATAAGCCGTGGGAAAGTGCTCACTTGCCTTCAGGCAGGCATAGAAAATACTGCGGTAGAAGAATTGCAACGGGACGAGGGGCTGTAATGGCGGCTCATCAAAAGGCACGCGCTATCAACAAACGACGCAGTGACGAATGGGGCTGGGAAAGGGAGGGAAAAAGGGGGAGAATGATACGGTGGGAAGGAGGATTCTGTCGGAGCGGAGTCAATTGTCCGTGTCTTGGGAAAAGGGGAGGAGAACAAGCAAAGGACACAGCCGGTAACCTTTCCAACAAAATGTTAACAGCTGGAAGAAATTGACGACGAGTCAGCAGCAAAATGAATCATCGAAGCTATAGAAGAGCGGGAGAAACGGGTCAATGAAGGAAGGCACAGGGGTTAAGGAGTATCTAATATGTATGTTCTCCTATTTTTCTCATTTTTTCTCTTATTGATTCCAATTCTACATAAAATTTCCCATCTATTGGTATAAAAAAAAATCTAACTAAATTACAATAAATGCTTCCTGTACATAAGAAAAAATAGAAAGAAAAATACAACAAAAAACAGAAAAAGATAATTCTATAAATGTTTCGCGAAATCGTTCTATCTCTGCTTGAAAACCTATAAGCCATGAACATTATTTTCTTCATCTAGAATTCTTTAATATTTTTTTCCACTTCAATTGTTTCGTTTGCAAGATTTTGTTAACTTGACAACAAGAAGGGGCTGTAAGTTGGTTTCCAATTCTTTTATTAAGGTTTTATGACATGCAGATTTTGATTTTTCTTCCAGATGTTCTGTTTTTCGAAATCTTGATCATCTGTCTGGAGACACAAATTAACTGCATTGTGGCCCAATTGAATAATTTGTTTTCCTCTATGGTCTCCTTTTTAATGCTCCCTAAAATTCAGAACGTATTCAAGATTCTTGATTTTTTTCTTTTTCTAAGTATTTTACGCTTGTTTAGAATCCAGGGAAGAATTCTAACTTTCCTTCGAGAAATTATTCTTGTCGACCTTAATTCCAAACACTTGTGGTCATCGTTATGGGAATTCCGGGAGGAATTCTCTGAGCCGGCGACATCTTCACCCAGTTCGGGAACAAGATTATATTCAATGCACCATACGGTGTCAAGGAAACTTAACGCACCACAGTCGTCTACAACTAAAATGAGGCCCTGTAGTGGATTCTGCCTGCAGAAACATGAACTTAAAAGAAGCAACCTTGACAACCTTGAGTCATAATTACCTATTCAACGAATACAATTCTTAGAGAACGTGTGTTTGGGTGGCCTTCAAAAAGTGGTCAAAAATGTTTAAAAGTCATGATTGAATATAACTTCAAATAGAAAATCTTGCTGATAAAAACGATGTATAGGAGTCGAAATAGACTGGAAAAAGACTCAAAGGAGCGACAAAATGAACCAAGAATGCACACTTCATAGCAAACGACTTGAAAGTTGACTGTTATGGTTCTTTCAAAAGCATAGTAATATAGACTATGCGGGATCTTCAAAGACATAGTCTAAATGGCTCTGATCTACTCAGAAATCACTAAAGAGTCAGTCGCCTGACTCACAATGTGTTTCTCCTCCTACTCGAATCATATGATTCAGAAAAATACAGCCTATTTTCTCTCTTCCTGACTGCCTCTTTCTCTCCCTTTCAACTCCGCCGCTCGTCTTGCAGCCGTCTGTCATTAGTCCTCCACCTTCCCGAAAGCGATGCAAAAAACGTCTGACAAAGGTGCTTGTCTGGTGTTATTATAGCCAACACGGTCCATTGACCGCTACGCCGTTTCCCCATGCAAGAAATCTACAGTATCTTATATTTGATGGAAATATTCAGCTGGCTGTTGGCAACATCCACCGGCCCAGTCACAAATCTCTCTTCACAGCACGCGACTCTTATCGGGATTTTTATGGGAGGACGAATGAAGAGCGGAGGAAATCGGGCACACCCAATGATTGCGCGAATCAAGGGAAAAATTTATTAAATAGACAATAAATAACCTAGAGAACCCGCGGTGAATCAGTAGTATCCGTAAGAGTTGGGCCACTCAGGGACATCGACGATCTGTCCAATGGGGGTCTGGATGACAGTTCCTCTCTTCTCTACAGTCTTTTCAGACGATTGAGAAGTCTTGGGAGCTTCAGAAGTAGATTCGACTTTCTCCTCAGAAGAAACGGAAGCAGGGGTAGCCTCCAAAGCCTTCTTCTCAGCTAGCTTGACACTGAGCTTCTGGAGAGCCTGACGTCTCTTACGTCCTCCACCGCAACCGCAGCAACCTGTAATCGAGTTTTCAGTTGGGAAAAAGGGATTCTAAAAGCCATAGAAAGTACAAAATTTTAGCTTCGGTCATTGAACTTAAGTCGCTACTTTTAAAGGGTAATAAAAACATACCACATCCGCAACCGCAGCAGCAAGGTCTACAACAGGTACAGCAGCTAAAAATTTGATTTTTGCAGTCATTTCATTTTCCTACCGAGTGCAACAACACGTTCTACAACAAGTGCAGCACCGTTGGCAGCAGCAACAACATTTGGGACGGCAACAGCAGCATCCTAAATATCCTCTAGATGATACAAGGATAGCTTAGATACCGCATCCGCATCCACCACACCCGCAGCAACCGCACCCTCCTCCTTGTCTCTTCACTCGACTTCCATGATCTCCCAGAGTATCAATAGCAGTAGAAGAATGGCCAACGGCGGTAGGAGCGGCCTAAAGAAAAGAATGAAAAAAGAAAATAAGGTTTAGAAACCTGGACATCGTAGAAGAAAGCAGCGATTGAGAGAACGGCAACAGAGAGAAGGATATTATGATGCATGATGAAGGAGGAATGCGATTGAATGTGATACAAATGGCTGCCAGAGGCAGCTTTTATAGCTCTGAGCTGACCACCGGCCGGTCGACCAGACCCGAGATGTCAAACGATCTCCGGAAATCCGCGCTGCGAGCCGATCAGACGCAAATAGCGTCAATATACGAGCTGCCGTCTACGGCACAGGAATATGACAGCGGAGAAATTTTTGATTTAGACAGATTGTTTGAATAGAAAAAGTCTGATCTATGAACAAGATATATAAGTGTTGACCTAAAACTTCTACTTCAAAAGTCTTTATGGACCTAACCCTAACATATTGTTGATTAAAGTGTAGCCAAAGGTGAGATATTTTAATTATATCCATTTTATTTTTATCAGAAAGATTCAAATTTATCAAGGGAAAATTTATATAATATAAACAAAAAGTTTTTTTAAATCTAAGAATTATAAAATTTTTAAAATATTTAAAACACTAACTTTGTTTTGTCCGTGCATCACTTATATCTAATGTATTATAAGCAACAGGAAATTTACATCTACTTGACTTTACCCGAATTCGGTATAGCCGGTCACAAATGTGGATGCTCCATTGTATTTTTACTTCCTGAACAAAAATAAACATTTTTCATAAAATTAGACCACGATATCTATCACTATATAATTTTTTTTAGATTCAGCATTAAATTCAGACTCGAAAAAACTATAATTCACTGTTGGGAGAAATTTCTCAATCATTCGATATTCAGTTTTTTTGAAAGATTCGAAATGCATCCTTTTTCCATCAGTCAAAAATAGTTGCATTTCCCTGATCGTTACACTTCTCCGCATTTCGTTGACTGCATGGCAAGACAATTGCCTTGGGTCTTCTCGTTCGGCGAACAGTTTGTCCCCTGCTTCAAATACCCTGACATCAGAAACCTCGAATAACATAATGTAAAATTTGAATTCTATTGGTTATCGCTAATAAATTTGCAGGTGGATAATAAGGTAACAATAAGGAAATAAATTATAATTATTCTATATATGGAAAAACGTAAAGAAAAGTGCAGGATTCATCTGAAAAATAAAAATAAAAGTCGAACAGCCTTTGATTCAGATATCACGCCACAATCGAATTCATTCTATAATTGGCTGTGTTTGTTTTTTTCCAAACAACAATAGTTTCAAAATCAACACCGATTCCTCTCTGCTCCTAAATATATCACATTCCTGTTATTTTCTCAAAGGATATTCCCTGAAATAATGTTGCTTTACGAGTCGACTTTCAGACAGACTGACTGCCGCATTCCATCACCCTGTTTTAAACGCGATTCTTGTCTCGTTCATGCCAGAGAGTGAAAGAGAGAGAGAGAGAGAACACATGGTGATTAGGAGCACAAGACTGTTCAACTGATCAGATTATAAAGGGACGAAGGTCGTCACAAAATAGCAGAAGAAATATCATTCTTTTTTAAGATACTGACAATTGAATTCAGTACACTTTTTTTTACAGCAAACTCTTAATTATAGAAGTCTTCTGTTAGATCTCATTGGTTTTCACGACAACAATTGAGATACTACAATAACCCTTTACAGATCGTCCACAATGAAAACATTCTCTCCTGGCAAAACCTGTGTTTAGTTTTTAGGTGATAAAAAGGTTGAATTAAGATTCTAGAGATCATAGGAAGGTGCTTTTAGTTAATACTAAAAAGAAAATCCTCCTTCGATTGAATAAAAAAATTTGATAATTCTTATTTTGTATAGATATCTGCTCTTAACAAAAAATACTCTCAATGATTTTATTTGATTTTTTTTCAGTTATTAAGCTCCAACAAATATTGGAAAGCTAGGAACAAATCAGGATATTCATTCTCTAGTCCCTTTCTCCGGATTCCTCTTTTTTGTTTTCTCCTCGCAGAGGAAAGAGGTCGTAACCCCACACGTGCAGAACTCGTTAATGATGATATCTCTCCTGGTCTATTTCTGTCTATTCCATTCTATTCTCTCCTCACATGTCATTCCCCGTGTCTTACCTCTATTCTTTGCATTCTAAAATTTGACCTTCTCCCCCTATCTACTAATCAATGATCATGCCACTAATTGACACTCTGAATTCTTCTTTCGCACTGCCTTTGTTTTCTTCACAGACTTTAGACCATCATAGTTCTAATTTTCAGCAAACCACAGGTCCCTAATAAGGAAGTGTTTATGAGTAGAAGGAGTAAAAATCTGTAATTGAATAGATGTATGGTCAGAGCAAAACACATCTTTTTGGACTTCTCGTATTAAGTCGATTTAAATTTTGACCTTTTTGATTGATTATCGAAAGGTTTGACCTCTTTACTTTTGGTGAGCAATTGGTCTTTTCTTTTTTGTTCCTTTAATAGGTTAATACCAAATATGTTACATCAAATGACCATTCCAGTACCCTTGCTGCTCAAAAGAGCTCTTCTGGTTTCAGGTTTCGATACTGTTGAAAAGTCGTCACTAAAGACTAGAGAAAACAAACCCATTCATAAAAAAATTAATAAGCTCGATCGTTAAAGACACAAGTCACTATCTGAACAATTTGGCGTGGCGTGTTGTTCTAGCAGGTGATTTTTTACATGTGCTTTCGCGTAGTGTACAAATTTTTCTATTTATGAATTCCTGTAATGGTAGTTTTTTTGGCTTTCCTTTTATTTTTAGCAACTTTTGATCTAATTAGATAGATGACTTATTTTTTACTCACACTATATTGAAATTGATGATGTGCTCTTTTTAAGACTTCATTCACAATAATAGAGTTCATAACGATTTATACATTCACTTCTTTCCACAAAATCTATCCAAACAAATTGATCTGTAATTTGTTTTTTTTCCCATCCTACGTCCTTTTATTTCTCTTCAAATTAACTCCTTTAAACAGAAGTTTAAAAAAACTCTTAAAACGTTTCTTTAAAATATTTCTCCATCCATCATCCCCGCGGGAGCAGTTCCCCTTTTAAATCCTCTCCGCAGAGTTCCTTGTTGTAGAGTGTTAGATCGGCGTCGTCACACGTTTTCGTTTATTCGACTGATCGCGTTAGAACCGCGCCCAGTTAGCAATTACGGTAGAGACATACACGTGCAGTTTTTTTTATCAAAATAAATGAGTAGGTGGTAAAATGGGAATGAATAATAAATCATAAAATATAAATAAATCATAATTCCTCATCAAGTTTTACTACTGACCTGTGCTGCGCTGATCCTTTTCGTGTTCAAAAACGATAACAGAATTATGTCGTCACAGTTAAATTCCTCGGCCAATTAACCTCGCTCAAAGAACAACCACCAATCAGCTGCTGGGTCTATGCAGCTCAAGAGAGATCAATGATAAATTATGGAGGTTATTAGGTATAGAAAGAATGGCTTAAGGAAATTTTAAATTGGGACAAATATTTATATGAAACTTTTACGGAATCACTAATAATTTTTGTCTCTTGCTTTTCATTTTCTCTGTTATATTTAGATTCAAAATCTTTCTGATCTTTTAACATTTAAATAAAAGTTTTCCTTCTCCCTTTTTTTAATCATACTGTATGCAATTTTCTGCTCATTCCTGCCGTCATGAATATTTTCCGTCTAGCCGTCCTCACAGGTTACAACCTTTCCCGAATTTAATATCCCGTTTCTGTTTATCTCTCACTATGTATTGAGAACGTCACAAACCTTCTAATTTAATTGATCGATGAACATTTTCCTGATAAAAAAGAGTAGAACAACGAAGGTGGAAGACTAATCGTGGAAAAATAGAGATGTGATTTGCAATGGCAGCAAAGAAAGAGTCTTAAGTCCAAGTAGTCTTCCTAGACTTTTTTTCTTTAGACGATCCTAAAATAGAGATTCGAAAAAACGGACGAACAGAGGATCTGGGAAATCTGAGTCTCGTCGACCAATGAGCAGCTATTTCGGGTATTTCCTTGACATATAATAGCGTTAGTTTCCTCATTTATATAGCTTTTTCTTTATATTTCGAAGATCAAATTAGTTTTTTGCAAGGAAGAGCCAGGTTTTCTAATCTAGTCTAGAAACTAAGAAAATCATTTTTTTGTTGAAAAAAAGGAAATTTTTTACTAAACATTTATAGAATAGTTTTTTTTATCTTGGTATAATTCGATTCTACACAAAATTTCTTTTAGCATATAGAACATAAACAACCACTACTAAGTCACAATAAAACATGCAAAACGAAACATGGCCAATTTTTTAAAAACTTTGTTAGTTATATACTTTACATGTTAAATGATGAAAAATTGTGTAGAATCTGGATGTGTTAAGCGAAAAAAAGAAAGTTAAGAAGGTTAGGGAATTCTTAACTGTTTCACTTAAATGTTCTGCCTATATTTGATTCTTCCAGTTTAAAAGTCCAGTCCCTTATAAAACACTTTCTTTTTTCTTCATGCAACCCCGAAAATAACCGCTTCTCCGTTCGACAAGCTCGATCGCTTGATCTTGTTCATCTTTTTCTCTTTCGGGTCGACTTAAAAATACCTTTTCTTATCCCACCAATTCGCTTATCTCTGTATATTTACCCAATTCGTGTTTCCAATTCTCTTTTATGCGAACATTGTTTCCCTGCTGGTGTGGAATGTATACCAGTCACTAATTAGCTAACAGGTCAATCGGCTTGACGCCGTAATGTGAGAACTATAAATAGACGAAACTTGAAGAAATCCTGAATGATCAATGATTCTTCTCCTTTCTCTTTCTTGACTCACTATTTGTCCTTAAAAAGAGATAAATTCAGATCAAAACAAGTCAATTACGGGCTGGCTGATGGTTCTGATGTAGACAAGAGTCAATGACACAAAGGACACCTTAACGTCCTTGTCTGTGTCATTCAGTGTGAAGCTGGCTGGTCAGTTACTCACAAACAATGCACATTCCATTGGAATGGGTGCACCCGTGTATAACTTTTCCAGTTTGATGATGACCAGGCCATAACAGTAGAAAGACTCTATTTCGGGACGATGAGGAAATAATCAAGACTGTTAGACAACAACAAATGGAAGAGAAGATAAAGAATAAGTTGTAGGATAATGGAAGTGAAACCAGCAAGATCAGGACCTTTCGCGGGTTGCAATAACAGCGGAGAAGATCGCCGACTGGCAGGGCTGGATCCTTTTTGTTTCGGCGTTATTGAATAGATTTTCGGGTTTCAAGGGTTGTCATTAGTAAGAGCCATTTCGAATTCCCCTATGTAGAGAAAATTGTCTATTTATTTGATTTAAATAAGATTTTTAAGACTTACAATATTTTGAAGGTTAAAATTTTTGCTTAAAAAAGTTTGAGTACCTAAAAAGACATCATACCCTGGAATTCTTCACCTTCCTGCAACCTACAGACAGTGCGGAACCAATGTGTCGTGCCTCTACTCGACTGATCATCTCCGCTTCGTGAATCAGGTGATTTCTGATTGGTCGTTGAGCTAAGTTAAGTCCTCGAATCTTCTTCTGAATTCGATTAGAAAGGCAATAAATAGACTAAACTGTTTACCCGTCCAAAGGCCATCTTCCCCAATTTTCTCCTCCCATTTTTGTTCCTCTTTTTCCCGCATCATGAAATGAAATATCATAAAATGAGCCTATACAATGTTTGTGAATACAACTTTATAGCCTTCAAACCTCCACAAAACACCGAGGACAATGTTTTCTGGCTGAAGGTTGTTACAGTTTGCACTGACTACGTCACGCTAAATTCACCAACAACGGGGGGGATGGGGTTGCATTAGATGTGATAAGTTTTATTAAAGAAAAAAACATTTTATTGCGACAAAGTCTTGTTATCTATGCTTGAAAATGTTTGTGAACCTCTTAAATAATAAAGAAAGGACTGATGAAATGTGATCCATTAAAAAATGAGAGAAGAAGACTTTAATGATCCCAGAATTTGCTTTCTCTCTTACAAAGACTCACAAAATTTTTTATTTCATCATCTAAAAGACACCTCCACAGTATATTAGATGACAAGATCCTCACAGCTAGAAGATCACTTTAGTGAACCACAATAGGGCATATGGTGAAGGGAAAAACAACTGAAAGGGTTAAAAACTGTGGTCTAACTATTACTTTTAATCTAGGATGATATTATTGGAGTCAAAGTCAAAAAAGAGTAGATGAAAGACTAAAATGGAGACCCTGAATCAACAGTCATGATATACCCCCTCCCCCTTTATCTAATTGATAAAAGTATCGAAGAGAGATTCAACTATCCGTCTTTGCAAAGAAGTGGCATCGTAATTGATATTCAAAAAAGTCAAAAGAAGTCCAAGAGCTAAAGTCAAGCTCAAAGGAGCCATAAGGATCCCTTAAGATACTCAAGAAGTCAAGAAGAAAAGCTGAGCCCAATGTCAATCGAAGAAGACCACAGTTCACTCCTGTCAATCTGATCAAACCGAATCGTCAGTCGGGTCATGGTTCAACATCCCTTTCGTCGAGTAGAGAAGATCACTATCTCTTACGTCAACGCGATCAATTTTCCCATGATTCCCATTCCTGACCATAAATAATAAATAGACAGTTTTCTATTCTTGGCTGTAAACAGAAGTTTAGTGAAAATGGATTTATTATAGACAACAAGGTCTAGCGAATCTTTTGAAAATGAGAGATCATTTTTTGAGGATGTGGAGTGAAGATAAAGCTGGATTCGAGGTCAAATACCCATCATCGAAGCGAGAGAACAGAATAGGTTAGAGATTTGAAGTGTAGTAGCCCGTAGAATAGGTTGGTGAATAATCAACAGGCGAAATCAACGGGGCCATATCCTGTCGTGGCCCGTATGAGCTCCATAGAGGAGGCTGTAGCGAATTACTCCATAGCGGAGGAAATAGATCGCTAATAGAGGTCGGCACAATCGTCGAGTGTGTACCGCCAAGGAGGAAGACATGTAATCATCAGTATGAGTTATGGTTGGGTGCGGTCACAGCGCAGGCCCCTCCCCTTATATACTAAGGCGTCGGCCTGCTGAGGGGGGCGGGGTTCGTTGGGGTGTGGCGAAAGAGAGAGGGGCGAGGTTTTTTCCCTCTACCCCCTCCCTCTACTGTAATTGAAAACCTCTCGGAAACCAGGTGAAAAACGTCAGACTGAACGGTCAGCTTGCGTCAGTGACTCCCTGGAATTTGTGATATTTTGAGGGCACAGGTGGAAAGAGGTTTAAATTACCCGGATGCACACCTGGCACAAGACGTCTGCAGAGAGGAGAATTCTTGGAAGGAACCTGAGGAGGATCATAGGATTTGGCACGAAATGTCATAAGGAGAATCAGAAGCTCGGGACACGTCATGGAGGAAGTTATTTATAATCCAGAAGGTTCTAGAAATAAACGATGATAGTAGAGGTGTTTACAATTGAAGGATAGGATAATTTTAGAAGTCTAAAAATTAAAAAAAAAACTGGAATAGCCAACAAAAGGAAGAAAAAATTGGAGAGAAAATTCCAGGACTTGGAAGAAAGGTGGCAGAGAGTGCTTATTTTAGTTCCATCGATACAGAAGTAATCAACCCCCTTTTATAAGGTTTTTTTAGTGTTACAGCTTTTCTGTAATCCTAAAAGGAATCTTAAAAAAACATTTTTAGAACAATCTGAAAATGCTATATAAAGAATCTAAAAATACAGAAGCTCTACTTGATCTCAATCCATATTATTCCAGCTTCCACAGCTTTTCTTGAATTCAAGATTTCTATTCAGCACGTAGTTAATGACTCAGCAGACCTCTTGCTGCCCTTTTCGTAGTTCTTTGACCTGTTCTTCGGGCTCGCCGAATCCATTTATATCTTCCTGAGTCTATTTGATTTACTCGATGCCTCTTTCTTTAAATATGTGAAAAGAAAATACAGAGGGGGAGGTAGGCGCGGTAAACAAAACTGATTTCGAAAGGATTCTAGGAGCCCTGAAATAGTTTTCATAATTTTTACTGCTACCTGGAAATCAAGGAGCTATAGGACGAATTTATAATTTTTGTTCCCTGGGATAAAAAATAATGCAAAGAGAATTCATAATTTATTACAGTCTGATGAATATCGGGATCCACGTGGTTTCTATTTTTCTCTCAGGAATCTCCATCATTTCCGGATGCCTTCGTCTAATCGAATGGAATTCTTGAGCTTTCTAGCGTGTGACGTACTCTTCACCTTATCTCTTTTTCTCTCTTTCTACGTCACCTCTCGGATCACCTTTTTTGGATTTCTTTCGGGCGTTGTTCTCCCTCGTCTATGTGATCGTATTAGTGACTTGGGTGTGGCTAATGTAAAGACGAGGTCGTCACTTAAGTGCATACACGAAAAATGCAGAATCAGAGGAAAATCGCCGAGTTTGGTGATACTGGGCGCGGCGAGGTCAAGGCGACAAGGATACGGTAGCCTATTCGAGGACATGAGGGTAAAATGATAGCCAAACATTCCAAACTGCCCACATCCAAGCAAGAAAAGACAACTGACTATCTCATGTTCTCATGTTGATGTGGTCAACGAGACATGAACGATTACGAGCCCACGCCTTTGTTTTTTGTTTGTCATAAACAGAGAGCCTCATAACTTCTTTATTTACTCGAATGAATGCAGAAGAACAGAGACAAACAACTGGGTCACTTCCTTCTTTAGCTGCAAGGGAGGCATCACAGTAGATCAAGAAACTTGAAAAGTCTTCTTCAACCGAGTTCGCGTTAAAGAACTGTCTTCTTCTTTCGAGAGATTATAGAGATTCAAAATATGGAGAAAACCTACTTTTTACCAGTTTACTTTAAGATCCGAGTCACAAAAAAAGTACTTTACCACCTAGATTTTTTCAATGTATTTCACTTATTTGACTTTTGGTAACAGAAGACTATGACCAATTAACCGTTGGGTGTCTTCGGCGTCAATGGCTTGAAGAAGGTGACTTGATAGAAAATTTGTGTTTAGACGTGAAAAATATGTTCGTTCGAAAAATACATTCGGTTTCGAACGAACTTTTAGATAGAATGAAGAAAAATATTGTTCTGTATTTCTTCAACAGTACAATAACTTCTAAGGAGAGCTACAGTAAAATATAAAGAAAACATTTATAATAGGTTTATGATACTGTATGAGCTAGACGAAATAATAGCGGATAACCTCGGCAAATCATAAGCAAAACAAAAGAGAAAGAAAAAAAATATTCTGTCCTTTTGAACATTTAATTTTTCTCCAATATTTCAAACATCATCTTTCCAGTTAATTATTTACTGTTCACTGATGGATAATACAATACTAACGAATGCTATAAGTTTATTTTTTAACCGTTGATGTATGTACTTTTGTTTTCTGTTCAAATAGTACAAAAAGTTTTTCAATATAACCACGAATCTCGTTTGTTATTATAGTATACAAAATAGGTTCGAGAGATATAGGATAGAAAAAGAACGGAAAACAAGAATTAGAGAAAAATTTCGACTTGGAAAATCATTCAAAAAATAGGTACCGAATTCCACGCAGCTCTGAAGCTTACACTTTAAGGGAGCTTGACCTTTCTATTCGACATTTATTAACAGTACCGTAGCTTTTGTCTAAGGAATATTTTTTCATAGAATGAACAGAATTTTCAATACCATAAGACAAAGTTTTTTTCTCTCAAATAGTAATCTATATTATTTTTATTTCAGGATTTTTTCCAATACAATTAAAACTACATAGACAAGATTTTAAAAAATTAATTTGTTCAGTAAAGCAATTTTTTCATATTACCTAGTTGCATGGGTTTTCTCCATCCACTACCTATTTACATGGATTATCAATCATCGATTCTCCTCCCTTCTTCCAATAAAAATTCTCTAAATTCCTCCTCACAACTGATGGATATTCCTGTTTACGTGTCTCTGCTGCCCGGGGCTGAATTCCTAACATTCTTGTGTAATCAACATTTTCGTAGAGGGGGCTGGGTAGAGGGTAGGGAGAGGGGCTGAGCAAAGAATATTCTCTTGCTTCCTCTGACGTAAACGAGGCACATGTGGATGACATCTCTACGTGAGATATTTTCAATCAAGATCACGTTCATATTCGCCATTGGCTATTTCCGATTCAAAAATAAAAAGAACGTCGTCGTTCTCCCCAATTTTCTACGTCATGGGTTGTGGGTCGCTCTTCGCCGAGAACACGATCTGATAAAAAAAAAAGAAGAAGAAGCCAAAGGTCGAAAGGTCCATTCGAATTGATCCGTTTCTTCGTGACGAGAAATATATTTCTTTGGGTTTTCCACACACCACCAACTGCCAAGAACAGTCCAGTTAAACTATTCGATAGAGATATATGCAGCCAGAGAGATGAATGTTATCCACATCATTGACTGAACGCCTCTTTAGATTTTCTCATATTGACAGTGAAAAAAAGAGAAGAGGAGAAAGATAAACAGTAAATGAAAAAAAAGATACGCAAACATCTCTTGTAATTATCCAAGATATATTTTCTATGTGACCTTGCACTAGATCACATTACAAGCTTTAAATTTTCTTCAACCTGGAAGCCAGTTTACTGGAATTTACCAACAAATGTTTACATGACACCTAGTTGTCGGGTTTGTTAGTCATAGACAAAATGCTAGTGGGCGCTGTCAACGAGTTTACCACCAACTCGACAAACATGAATCATAAACCGTGGGAGGCGCGATGGTCACCAATGAAACACGAAGAGCCAGCTTCAAAGGGAAACCGGCGGGAGTGTTCGGATAATCCATAATCTAGTATTTCAAAAATGGACTGCACGGGTTAATTCAGAATTTGAATTATGGAAAAAACAGATTAAACTCGATGTTAATGAGGATAAGCCATCGCTTTTTCCTATATCCAGACCTGCTTAAGGTAATCTGAAAGTAGACTTCAAATAGTCTAATATTTCAAAGAAATATAGAGGAGAATGGCTTACTGTTTCTTGGCTATTAATTGGTTACAATGATCATTCACTTGTTTATTACAATGCCATCTTAAACAATGGTTCTTTCTCTTACAACCACGGTGGTCAAAAATAGTAGGGAAGGTCATAAATGGAAAGGGAAGAGTGAACACATCTGCAAAAGAAATGACATAGTTGACGTTAGCGGTTTTAACATCTGAAAATTGTGAATTGAAGGGGTAGATCACTAGTACAATAGAAGAGGAGAATCCGTAAATGCCGGTTTAAAAATCCAGTAAATATCTTAAAAAATAACAAAAACAATTTGTAGCAATAAGATATACTATATAAAAATATTTTTATTTTTTATATATCATGTCTTTTTCTTTTAGTGATTCTTCCACGACAAAGTCTAAAAATAAAATTATCATTCTGCCATTAATAACCAACCTGTGTTTGTGTCGAGATGGCAATCAATTTATCCGTACTGATGGTTAGAACTTTCGTTAATATACTATAGGAGCTAGTTTGGACATTAATATTGACCTTCTTTCCATTCAACTGGAAGCTGTTAAAGTCCGGCTGGGATGGGTAATTGAAGATTTCTATTGTGTTGAGGGGAGGGAGAGTGAGCGACGACTGAAAAAAGATGCATTTACAAAATTGGATCTTACATCGGACTTTGTCACGCTAACGGTGAAATTGCTAGTACTGACTGTTGCGTGATATGCATATTGAATATCCCAATAGGTAGAAGAAGCAAGATCTCCTGTTACAATGGACTCCCCATCATCCCATCGAAGATTTCCGATCGCCTTCATGGAGAGATCGGGAACAATTAGGACTTCGAAGGGATTGAGTCGGGTGGCAGAGGTCGTGATATCGGGTACTTGACGGGGGATGATGTTACCACCTAAAGAGGAGATAGTTATTCGATCCTAGAGAGTTTGACCCATGGGGCTCCCTAGCCGTTTGAAAAATCTTTTGGGTTCCAGTGGTCAAAATCGGGTCAGGTGAAATTAGAAAATGACAAGCACGAATATAATACGAAAACTTTTTAGGATCGAAAGCTAAATTAATAGGGATTCTTAGAGTATGAAAGCCTAAAGAGAGTTTTACCGTTCTTTATCCTTATTTTTTTTTAATTTTAGTCACTTACGTCTAACAAAGACTGGAATCAACGACGTTGTTGGAGCTGGCACAGTATCCCATCCTGCATCAAACTGCTGTCCATACATATAGTCAAACAAGGAGTAAAAGGATCCATCAGGAATATACAAACGGACACTAGTAGCTCCTTGATATAGCACCGGAGCTATCATCATCGCCTTCCCCCACATGAACTGATATCCCAAATTGTAGGCAGTAGTATCTTGAGCAAATTCGAAAAACACTGGTCGAATGACTGTGCCGCCATTGCTGGAGGCGAGGTGGTGAAGACTAAAGAATAAATTAGAATAATTGAAACCTCGTACGTGTAGAGGTAAGGAAGATAGCGATAGCGGAAAAGATTAGCCTTCTTGGCGGCTGAAGCTACTGTTGGCCATTGAGCAGGATCCTGTGGAGGTTGTCCTTGAGCATTATGATTTCGCATGAAAGAATGAAAAGCTCCCATCTGCTGCCAGCGGAGGCAGAGTTCCTCGTTTGAGGCGCCATTGAAACCACAAATATCAGAACCGACATAACTGAAGGGAGAAGATAAAATAGGAGAAAAGAGATATTTCAAAACCGTTTACGGATACGTTCAACCGCTAATATATCACTTACGGTATTCCGAAGAGATTGAATTCTTGAGCTCCAATAACCGATGTTCTCAAATCTTCCCATCTAGCTGTGTTATCTCCCAACCAATGACCAGTAAACCTTCCAGAAGAAGGGAAAGTAGATCTAAATGAATGAAATAAACAGAAAGGAATCTCTTTCACCTGGAAATCACGGCTCCTCTCTTCCCTGTTGAGCTGAACAGAGCCTGTTGTGTTGCTCTACTCTCACTCCATCCGTAGAGATTTTTCAAATCATAGTATCTTTTGCTGTTGTTGTCTTGAACAGCCAACATGCAGAGGGTTTTGGTAGCGAGAGTATTCTAAAGAGGGTTTAACATAACAACACAGAACTTACTCCCGCTCCATAGTTCCACACATTATGAGTTTGATAGGGAGGCATGTCAAACTCTGAATCCTGAGATCCTGTGACATTCGGACAGGATAAAGTTTGGTCATTTGGATGGTCTGCACTGTCAAAATACCATGGATGACCTTCATTAGTTCCGAAGTTGGATGCCTCGTTCATGTCGATCCAGATTCCGTCATAAGCGACCTGAAAAAAGACAAGTGATTGGTCAATGAAGAAGCTATTGAAGAGCCCACGGATCTCTCTGAGGCATTTGAATGACATAAAATCATCTTTCAATCTAGGAAGTCTTGTTTCGCCTACTGGAAGACAATTTGAGTTCTCAAAAACCAATATAAACGATATACTATTGTATCTTCTATTTACACTCAGGGCAATCTGTTTTTGTCGAATTTTTAATCATGATACATCAAATGTTTTTTGATCACCCTGAACGGTATTCCCTATTTGAATAGCTTACAAACGTGAACGTGTATTTGGCCTGATGGATTAAAAATGTTCAAAATTCAATCAAAACAGGCTCAATTGGGTATAAATAGAAAATCATGAGAGAACAAAATCATCAATCATTAATGCCGTCCTACCAGCTCTTCGCTCTTCTCTCCATTGTCTGTTTAGCCTCTGCTCAACAGTCTTCCCCTCTAAACGGTCTCCTCGAGCCGCTTCAAGGAGTAGAAGGGGATGTCAAAGGAGCCATCACAGCCCTTGGAAGTATCTTAAATGGAACACAGATGGTGCCTTCTGGAGTAAGCTTATATTCTCTTCTTATCTCTTTTTCAGATCAAAGAAGAGCTCACCCACATCTCTAATATTCTCATTAAAGTCCTCGAAACCCTTCAAAACATCCTCGGCATCCGTCTTCCCATTGAACCCGTTGAAGATCTTCTCACAGCTGCTAGAGGCGATCTTGAAGATATTATCACAGAGCTAGGAAACATTCTGGCCTCTAAGGAATCTCTGCCCGATGGATTGGAAGCCATTCTTCAAAAGGTTCTAGAGCTCCTTCAACATGCTTTGGAAGGACTTGAAGGAATTCTGGAGAATTTAACTGGTGGTGATGGACTGATTGGGGGATTGATGAACAAATTGACCGGACCTAATGGGTTGCTGTCTGCATTGTTGGGAGGAGCTAATATTCCTACTCCAGCTCTACAGTAATTGAGAGGTTATTTACTGTTTTTGTATGTAATAATACAATACATCGTTTGTATTGGTTTTTCCCGTTTTTTCTTTCTTGGTATAGTTAGTAAAGTGAATCATTCTTTTTAGGTAGACTAGAATCACGGGTAAGTTAACTGACAATATATCCCTTCCCTCCCCTCGTACCTGTTGATGGAACTGATTAAACTCGCTTATCCACCATGCCAATGTGGCATTAGTCGAGTCGAAGAAATCCGGGAAGGCGACATGTCTATCCGGCCAGACGACCCCCAACATGATCTTGGTATTCTTCACCAGCGGGTATTGATCTTGTATCGAATGCATTACTTGATCCATTCTCTCCCATTCAAGAAATCTGGCATTCTAAAGAATTTTTCCATTTTATAAGGAATAATTACCATGTTCAATCCCCTCTGGAAACTCGGATAATCCACTTGAATAGCTGGATCGAAGATGAGGATATTTTTCATTCCCCAGGTGTGAAGTTGATCGACATAGGCTGGTAAACCACCCCAGTTTTGTTGTCCCACAGTAAAATCTTTGTAACGATCCATGTAGTCGATATCGACGACAGCGGTGTCGAGAGGGATCCCATAGCCACGAACATTCGAGATTTTCTGCTTCATTTCATTCAGATCTTGATAGCCCCAACGGGACAGCTGAAATTAGAAAGCTTAAACTTTACAGATTAGGCTATGTCGACAAACTTCAGACTTCTTCTTGTTTTTTTGCCCCTTCTAGAATCTTTACCTGGAATCCTAGTGCCCAATAAGCTGGCAGGAAAGGCTTTCCGATCAGGGTTTGGTACTGTCTAATAACTTCCTCTGGTGTGGGACCCGGGAAAAAGTAAATATCCAACATTCCTCCAATTGTTCTATAGATCAAAGCCGGTCCTGGAGCCGTGGTTACTTCCATGGCATTGGAATTTAGAATAAAGACGCCGTGTGCCTTTCCATCCGGCTCAACCATCATGTAAAACGGATGAGCACCATAGAGATTCTTTGTATCTATGCCATAGCTGTTGGGTCCTTCATCCCGAGCAAATAATCCCCACGTGAGGTATGTAGAGAAGTTGTGCTAAAAAAGGAAAAAAAATGAAAACAAAGTGGCGTTTACCTTAATAGTTTGGTGAATGTTCTCTCCAAGGCCATAAAGATTGTCGGAAGGAAGGTTGGTAGCTATTTGAATAAATTTGTCAGTAAAGATCAAGCCGCCTAAAAAGGAATAGATGCATTGAGGTTATTATGTGAAATTCTGTATAAAGCTCTTTAGCTCATAGGGGGGCCTTTTAGAAATAATTAAAAAAAACAGTTGACAAGATTGCACATAAAGTTCTATATTCTCTTATGATAGAAATTGAAAGGCTAAACTGTTTTTTTATTTCTTCCCGAAGCTTCCAAAAGCCCAAACCTTCTCTCACTTACCAAGGGAAGTGTCAAAAATCTTTCTATTCGAGCTCTTTCTCACCACCTCAAACGAATATGGATCGCTTCCTGCGTTAGAACGAAGGAAGACCTGATCAGACGATGACGATTTCTCTCTTGGAAGATTTACAGGCGGTTCATAGCGTCCACTAGGATGTTTAGCCTATAAAAAAGGACCTACCCAGCACTGCTTGTTATCCTGACATTCAGTGTTGCTCCAATTGTACTTGTTGATAGGGTCAGTCCTTGAAAATCTGTTCCCCATGGACTTCTTGGCCCATTATTCTTAGTCAGAGTGATGGTGCTGACCGTCTGGGAGACGAATTTATACCCTACTCCTTGCTTGAAGAAACACCAAGGCTCTACTGGGTCTTGCTGGAAGTTGATGAATGGAAGACAGAGGGGAGAACCTGTTGACTAGCCGGCTGCCATGTGCATCCTCTAGCCTCACAGAGCTGTTGGTTGGCTCCAGGCTCAGGGTAACAGTCCATACGGACTTGACCATGGGTGAGAAGAGGGATGAAGAGAAGAAACGAGAGCACCGTTTGAATACCCATAACTAAAAAAAGCCATGTTAACAAAGAAGCAAAGATCTGCAGCCGGAGCAGGGTTGAATGAATAATAATTCCAAAATTTAACGGTAGAGTGTTTAATACTTCTTCAATATTTTTTATATTTTTAAGCAAAGTCCAACGGATGCTTTAATTAACTTTATTGAAAGGTAGTTGGCGACGCTTTATGGCCGTGCCTTATGGTGGGGTATACACAAGCCACACCTCTCTACCTGTTTTACGATACTATCTATTAACCTCACAACTAGTTTCTAACTATGACCTAATTATGTACTGTTCTACCTATTTTACATGTTGAAACTAATAATATATAGTCCGACCTCTCACTATCATAATTCTCAGTTAGAGTTTGAAGAACGCGATTGAAAGCACAGAAAACTGTCACTAATTGTAGTCTATGGCTATTTCAATGATTTTTCAGCCTATAATGTGGAAAAAATCGAAGCAGAAGAAAAAGAAAACAAGACAGTTCGGTTGCAACAACGTGAGTCTTATCTGTATCCCCACCAACGGAGAACAGTCTCCTCCGATAAGAGAAGAATTCATCTAAATGGCTCTCTGAACCCATTGATCTCCACATGGTCACATGTTTTTTATTATTATGATAAGTTACAAGATATGTCATTTTCTTCTTCAATATCTGTAGAGGAATTCCGTATGAACTTTATCTAAATCTATAGAGACGAAATTGTTCCAGGATAGAGTCTAAAATGGGATAAATATAAATAAAAGAAGAGCTTACCACAGTGGAGGTACCGATGGTAATGAGCTTACTCGTACTGATGGTTAGAACTTTCGTTAATATACTATAGGAGCTAGTTTGGACATTAATATTGACCTTCTTTCCATTCAACTGGAAGCTGTTAAAGTCCGGCTGGGATGGGTAATTGAAGATCTCAATGGTGTCGAGGGTGGGAAGGACAACGGTGCTCTAAAGGAACAATTTATAACTGTAGATAGTGTAAGGGAACAAAGAAACTCTAGGTTCGAAAAATGGTCAAAAAACGAAAATTGATCAAAATTTTAACGTAAGAGATCCTACCCATAGTGTAATAAAACGTACTGTGTATTCTGCACATATCGAAATTTTTGTTAAAGAAAATAAATGTGTTACTTTAATTAAATTTTAAAAAGACAGCAAATTGTTCCCCTATACCAAGACCAAACTAATCTACTATAACACCAAGTAATCTCTAAGATTTAACTTACAGATTTGTTAATAGTAATCGTCAAATTTCCATTCTTTGTTCCTCCAACGTATCTATATTGAATATCCCAATAGCTAGATGAAGCAACATCTCCTGGAACGATACTCTCTCCATCATCCCATCGAAGATGTCCTTGAGCTGCCATATTGGTGTCAGGAGCTATGAGAATTTCGAAAGGATTCTGTCTCGAAGCGGCTGTCGTGGTGGAAGGAACCTGTCGGGGGATGATATTGCCATCTGAAGGGGTATTTGAAGACTAGAGGAAAGGCTACTCACAACGGACAAAGACAGGAATCAAAGAAGTTGTAGGGGCTGGGACAGTAATCTTTCCAGCTTCGAACTGTCGTCCGTAATTATAGTCAAAGAGGGAGTAGAACGATCCATCGGGGATGTAAACATCGACGGAGGTAGCTCCTTGGAAAACAACTGGAGCAACCATTATGGCTGGACCCCACATGAATTGATAGCTAAGATTGTAGGTATCCAAATCGTGAGGGAATTCAAAGAAAACTGGTCGAATAACAGTACCACCATTGCTGGAGGCGAGATGATGAAGTCTAAAATGCCTATTAAACCGCTAGAAATTCCCTTACGTGAAGAGGTATGGTAGGTAGCGATAGCGGAAGAAATTAGCCTTCTTCGTTGCGGCAGTAACACTGGGCCATTGAGTAGGATCTTGAGATGGTTCTCCTTTAGCGTTATGATTTCGGAAGAAGGAATGGAAAGCTCCCATCTGCTGCCAGCGAAGACAGAGTTCCTCATTAGTAGCGCCATTGAAACCACAGACATCAGAACCGACATAACTGAAGGAAGAACATCAAAAGTGAAGAAGACGACCAGTGGGATCTCAATTTTCCTTTGACACTACTATTCGTCACTTTTAACTCAATTAAAAACATTCACCCAGTTTTTTAGTAAATAGACAATTTTTTTAACGCAAAATTACGTAGGCTTAGCTAAATGAAAATGAGAACATGAATTTTTTCTTGTCAAAATAACTCTGAATTGTTATTTTTTGATCTTCAAATAACTCAAAATGATAGATAATAAATTTCAAAAATACAAACTATGACAAAAATAAAGATAAAAAAATGGATAGGGATAATGAATTTGATCTCTCTCGCACTTCCCTAAAAAAACTTACGGAATTCCAAAGAGATTGAATTCTTGTGCTCCAATTACCGACGTCTGCAGATCCTCCCATCTAGCAGTATTATCTCCCAGCCAATGTCCAGCAAACACTCCGGAGGATGGGAAGGTCGACCTTGTTATGACGACTCCTCTCTTTCCTGTCGAGCTGAAAAGAGCCTGTTGTGTTGATCGGGCTTCACTCCATCCGTAGAGATTTTTGATATTGTAGAATCTCTGCTGCCCATTAGCTTGGACAGCCAACATGCAAAGTGTCTTGGTGGCCAGATAGCTCTAAAACCACTATTAGATATTTCAAGGACTAACATTGGGTCCAAAGTTCCAGACGTTGTGTGTTTTATAAGCTGGCATATCATATTGAGCATCCTGTGCTCCATCCTTCATCGGACAGAATAACGGCTGGTCGTCTGGATGGTCAGAACTGTCAAAATACCAAGGATGATTCTCATTTGTTCCGAAGTTCGAAGGTTCATTCATGTCAATCCAAATTCCGTCGAATTTGATTTGTTGATGGAAAAGATTGATCTCGCTTATCCACCAGGCATGGGTAGCATTGGTTGGGTCGAAGAAGTCTGGGAAGGCAACATGTCTATCCGGCCAGACAACTCCCAACATGATCTTCGTATTTTTAGCCAAGGGATATTGGTCGTTGATAGAGTGCATTACTTGATCAGAGCGCTCCCATTCGATGAAGCGGGCATTCTGAAAAATTTTTAATGGGAAGACTTTGAATTTTTGAAAAAAAAAATTTGAAAAGACAAAAATTGAATTCTTTGAATAATACTAGGCTACTTTTCTATTTTATGGAGAAAAAAAACTTTACATGCCAAGTACGCAACTGTGCAAACGGCCCAAAAGATATTGGCCGTTTTGGAAAATTCCAAAATGGAAACGACCCATTTCGGCCGAATTTGTACGTAATACGTATTATTCTTTGAAACACGGGGGGCGGATTCTATTTCACTCTTTCCTTTCTATTTTTTTGTTTTGAAAAGTAGTATAATTAGAAAATAAAAATAAAAGAAAAGAAAGGGTAAAACAGAATATTTGTCATTATGGGCCGTGTTTCAAAGAATAATATGTATTACGTACAAATTCGTTTCCATTTTGGAATTTTCCAAAACGGCCAATTTCACAACTTTTTGGAATCATTCTTTTTTTGCCGTGTCCATTTCGGATTTCTCCATTTAGTGGCCGTCCCTTTTTTCATCACTTTTCACAGAAATTATTCAAAAACTGCTTACTTGATTCAATCCCCTTTGGAATGTATCATAATCTGCTTGAATAGCCGGATCGAAAATTGGAATCAATCGCATTCCTTGACTTCTAATCGTATCCACATAACTTGGTAGGCCAGCCCAATCCTTCTGACCGATGGTGAAATCCTTATATCTATCCATATAGTCGATATCAATAACCGCTGTATCTAGGGGGATACCGGCCGCAGTAATTCTTCCAATAGTTGATTGAAGATCATTCAAATTATTGTATCCGTAGCGGGAGAATTGATATCCCAGTCCCCAATATGCTGGGAGGAAAGGTTTTCCGATGAGAGCTTGGTACTGTTGGATTACGTCTTCAGGCTTCGGACCCGGGAAGAAATACATGTCCAACATACCTCCAGTAGTACGATAGATCAGCGCGGGACCGGGAGCGGTAACAACCTCTTGGGCGTTAGAATTTAAGATCAAGACTCCATGGGCCTTTCCATCTGGCTCCACGACCATATAAAACGGTTGGACACCGTAGAGATTCTTCGTATCGACGCCATATGAATTTGGTGGTTCATCACGAGCGAACATTCCCCAAACCAAATAGCGGCTGAAGTCGTGCTAAAAAAATAGATTTAATCATGATCTATATGAGAAATATGATAATAATTAATATCATAATCAAAATGTTTCCACTTTTTCGTGTTTTTCTACTACCCCTTCTCTATTAAAAATGACGTTATACCTTGATGGTCTTGTGGACGTTCTCTCCCCATCCATACATATTCTCGGAAGGAAGGTTCGTGGCAATTTGGATGAACTGATCGCAGAAAATCAAACCGCCAAGAGAAGTGTCAAAGAGCTTCCTATTTGTGCTCTTTCTCAATATTTCAAAAGAGTAAGGATCTGAACCAGTGTTAGATTTCAAGAAAATTTGATCAGAAGA
This sequence comes from Oscheius sp. DF5120, assembly GCA_932521415.1. Lineage (NCBI taxonomy): Eukaryota > Metazoa > Nematoda > Chromadorea > Rhabditida > Rhabditidae > Oscheius > Oscheius sp. DF5120. The sequence continues at coordinate 6,592,156 of OW051462.1, forward strand.
TGACGACTTTTGACGAGGGAAGTTAACTGGAGGTTCATAGCGAGACCTGGAAAAAAATATTTTATCTTTTTTGGAGTTTTTTTTTTCGAATCTCTAACATCTAATATAAAAATATAGTTTCAACTCTAAATTGCCTTACGATTCAAGGACCTAAGGTGATAGATTAGGTTCATCAAAAAAATAAGAATCGGGCTTATTTGCTGTCTCTATTATCTTTTTTACCTACGAGACTTTAGTCATTAGATTCGTCATGAATAATAGTCTCAAGGAAGTTAAATATGGCTAAATATTAATAGTAAAGAAGTTGCAAGCCTCTTTACTCACCCTCCTGTTATCCTGACATTCAGTGTTGCTCCAATTGTACTTGTTGATAGGGTCAGTCCTTGAAAATCTGTTCCCCATGGACTTCTTGGCCCATTATTCTTAGTCAGAGTGATGGCGCTGACCGTCTGGGAGACGAATTTATACCCTACTCCTTGCTTGAAGAAACACCAAGGCTCTACTGGGTCTTGCTGGAAGTTGATGAATGGAAGACAGAGGGGAGAACCTGTTGACTAGCCGGCTGCCATGTGCATCCTCTAGCCTCACAGAGCTGTTGGTTGGCTCCAGGCTCAGGGTAACAGTCCATACGGACTTGACCATGGGTGAGAAGAGGGATGAAGAGAAGAAACGAGAGCACCGTTTGAATACCCATAGCTAAAAAATGTAGTTGGGTGAAATGATTCCGAAAGATCACTGATGACAAAAAGAGCACCATGCGAATGCGGCGTGCTCGTCGTTATCTGAACGCTCGTTATCTCAAAGGGCGGCACTCGACGATGTCCAGCCCGGCAGCTGTTTGCGTCTGTGCTTGGGATCACTGCTAATCTGATCATGTTTTTCGTCATGACCATGGAACAGTATCAAGAAATTAGCCAGGAATGTGAAGAAAACAAAAAACAATCGCGAATAAACTCAACAGATTTTTTTTTTGGGAAAAATAGAAAACTAATGTATAATATATATATTAAAAGAGGGTGGGTCTTGCGGGCCGATATTTTCCGTTGGAAATAGACTATACAACAACAACTCTAAATATGGATTTCCTAAGCTTCTTGACTCTTATTTTGCTGCGAAAAATATAACAAACAATATTATTATTTGTTAAAAACTATGCAACCGTTTACGCTATGTGCAAGAACATGGGTACATTTGTTTAGGACACAACACGCTTCAATACATGTATAATCCAATTTCTAGAAAATAAATTCCCTGAAAATCTGATTAAAACTTTCATTGTTCAATATGCTTATAAGTGTAACATTTTTTGTGGTATGGAATAATTGAAAAAAAAAACGAATCGACCGGGTCGTTGAGCAGGCGAACGATATAAGTGAACACGAATCAATCGCTAGTTGACGTCTTCCAGAGGAGAAGCAACTGGCGGTTGCGAGTGAAGAGAAAACAAGTGATCATTGTGAGGAGATGGAAGTACCGGCAGGGAGATCCAGAAAGACTTCTTCCGAGGGAAGACCTTCTTCTAGACGGGAGAGATGAGCCATCTGTAATCAAAAGAATGTAAAAAAAAAGAATGTTAGAAGGGGAAAAAAGGATGGTTTACTGCAACCAGTAGCCAAAAAAATATCGTCTCTTCACTTTCTTGATCCCAAGCGTACCAAGTTATCTTTCAACTGGGTAATAAAAATGTTTCTAACCTAAGAACTTCAAAATATCTTTTCTCTTTTCAGCAGCTACTGGCATACCTCAAAAATGACCAATTGATGAAGTCAACAGATGTGGAAACAGCTGTCATGGTTCTTTTGTGCGTCATTCTAGATTTCTAGTAGGTGGTGGGAAGTTGTCTAGTATTCTAATGTCCACAAAATAATGTAAAGATAGTTTAGAGCTAATTGAAAAAAATTTTCCGTAAACGTTCCACCCATTTTTTGTTATTATCCTAAGTGTTTGGGGACCTAAGAACAATTCTCTACAAATATGATCAAGTAAACCATGCCTACCTCATGAATATTTGACAATGCCGCCGCCTGTCCTACGAGAAACGCCGACGGCTTATGTGCCAATGCCAGTGTTGCTGCATGCATCTTGGCCTCCGCCTAAAACTCCCCTCTTAGTTTCGTCTTTCCTTCATCAACTGACCATTTTAATCTTATTCTCATGATTTCTCCCAATGCATCTGCCGACGATATAATCACGGAAGAGCTGAAAGAAAATTAAGTGATGTTTACTTTGTAAAAGAGTCGCCGACACCCGATATATGCCGTCGTGAAACAGGATGGAAGAATCACCTGCGGAGATGCACAGATGAGGACTACAATCATCCAGCCGAAGAGAACAGCCAAACCGAGGATGAAAATATTTTGGGTTTCTGCTTCCATCACGACATCTAAAAGGATTATTGGAAGCAAGAAAAACAGAGAAATTGACCACATGTTGCATTACGCAACTCGACACACTGTCAGCTGTTAGAACGGGAGGCATATTTTTGGAAGATACCTAAGAACAACAACAAAAGGGAGTGAGTGATGGCGACGGACGATGCAAAGAGCCGGAAGGATTCCAAGAAAACAAAGAGGCCTTATGATAACATTAAAAATTTACATCCTGGCTTTTAAAATTTTCGGAACTTTTGAAAACCAATGCTAAAGGTGTAAAGAGGAGGAAAGAGGAGGACTTGAAAGACTTATTCTTAACTAACAGATTTTTGAGTCAATGTGAAGAGCCAAGATTTATTATAGTCTAGAGATACTATTTCATTACAAAAACTTCAAATCAATTTAATAAATATTAAAGATTTATTTGAATTTTGCAAATCGAATTTCATATTTTGTTATTATTATAACAGAAAAAATTTGAGTGACGATGTTCAATTCTGTCCAGCTGCAACGAACTGGGTAGACGCAATATATACCGTATGCTAGCTCTGATCAAAATATATTTGAAATTTTAACTGAGCAGAATCTCAAACTCATTCAAGAGTGCTGAATTTTAGCAGAAGAAATTCGAAATTACAGAATCCACTAGAATTCTTAAAAACCTGATTTTTGAGGTTTCCTTATGCATATAATATGATCTTAGCATTCTCTTAAAATTCAGGGTGACATGGATTTTTAGAGAAAGGAAGAAAAAACGGAAATTCTATTTTTCCCAGTTGAACAAACAAATGAGTTTAACCTTCCAAAGAAATAAGACGCTGTGGTAGGAATTTATAGACATTAACTTACGGTAAAATGAGGGGGAAAGAAGGTCAAAATGCTCTCGTCGTCAGCGCAAGCAAGTGGCCCAATATCGAAAATGGCCCTCATGCCGGGAGAGAGAGAGAGAGAGCTCTTTGTTATATTAGCCAAACAAGCAAAAAAACATCGTCGTTGCCACGCGTATGGGAATTCTCGGGGGCGTTATGTATCCTGCTAACTTTAGCTGCTGGCTAGTTGGAAAGGGAATCGAAGAGTATGGGAATTCGGGAGTCTTAGGACGTCAACATGGACGCTGTTACATAATTCAAAAATTGAAGGAAGGTGAGCGAGGCACAACTGACAAGGGGAGCGAATGAATGACAATGAGAGCCGAGGCCCCTGAAGGCTATAATGGAGTTGGTTGTTTTTAAGGAAAGAGAGATCACGTGGCGGATTTCCACCTGTCAAAGGGAGTCTCGAGAGAGAGAGGGAAAGACTTCGTATTCATGACACGGATATCTAATGGGAGGGGGGACAGCTGCTCATCGGAGCAGATGAGAGACGACTGAAAGTAATAATCGCGTAGTCAATTTGAAACAGCGGCAGTAGCGCTAATTTCGTTTAGAGAGTAAACATAGACTCATGACCTCAAAAGGGAAGAATGCAAGTGGATTCTTTTAAAAAGAATAGTTTATATATTTTTCAATAGAATATACTTCATTCTCAAGGGTAACCGAGTGTAAACACTCCCCAAGCAAGCCATTAGTAACGTCTCCAAAAAGCTAATGTTGTATAAAACTTCTGCTCAAAGCGGGGACCTAAAAAATAGAGAAGTTTAGATTTTTAATCTCTTCTATGTATCTAGCCTTTCATAATCAAAAAATTGATTTGAGATTCCTTGAGAGATGAAAAAGGACTGAGTGGCAGCGATTTTAAGTTTATGTGTTCACTTTTATTCCAAAACCTCTAAGATTTTACCGGAGAGAAGTAAAAAAAGATTTGCTTTCTGGACACAAATGGAGGTCTATAAGTTCTAAAAAGGTATTTTTCAAATGGTTTGCTACATTCTGAAGACAAAAACAGTGAAAATAGATAGTAAAAGCCCAGGTGTCGACTTTCATTTTGAATGGTTAATCAATTTTTTTTAGTTTTCATCCAATATAGCGACAAAAGGGACTAGTGGCTGTAGTATTAACCAACTATTTGGAAAAAATACTAAAGCCAAAAGACTTTCAACGACGAACACGCAACACACAGCCTCTCTTACACAGACCACCAATCTCTCCGTTCACTCTCCCCTCTCCTCTTTCCCCCAATAGTTCCCGCCACTGCTCTGGACTCTCCTGCCAAATCTCACTCTTTCTTCGTTGCCCGTTCTCGTCTCTACTGCCCATTTTGTGTCGCTCTCCTATCATACGGATAAACAGACAAATACCCTGTGGCTGCCATGCAATGGGATGCAGTTGTGGTAGCCGTTAGACAAGGAGACAACACCCAAGAGTTAAGAAATGGTAAGAAGATGGTTATATATCAGGGTTAGGCGAGTAACTCGATCGTAAAGTTTGAGAAGCTATCGTCGGAGTATTTTCAAAAGCTTTTTCAATTTGTTTATATTCTTAATATATTTCCAAAAAAACAATACATAAACACTGGAAAATTGTTTAAAATTTATATGACAATACTCGAAAAAAACATTTGAATATTTTTCACAGATCATTTTTTCAATGAAAGCATAAATTTAGAAATCCAATTGCTTCGAGAAATGGATCTTATATCAACCACAGAACTGATTTATGTTGAAGACGCCTGTGAAGATGCAGGATCGGCTGGAAGTGTTCTCAATGCTCTTCTCATTACTGTAAGAGAATCTATCTATATAAATACTTTTCTATAGGCTGAAAGATTGACAGCTAAAGTTGGATATTCTGTTCTGTCGGAAGAAGTTTTCCATAATAATGCTGTCCTCCTCCTTCTCATTGGTCCTTCCAAAGGTGCCTTCTATGCTGTCACACCGGTAAACAAATGGAAAACGGATATGGACACAATAATTGTGAGACAATTGAAGAATTTGAAGAAGATAGAAGCGGAAAAATGGAAAGGAGTTTGGATATGTGGTAAGAAAGATTAAAAATAAGTTCTATCACCCAACTGGTAGACCTTTTGAAACTTTTTTTAAGCTTCTTAGTCAAATTATTACTAAGAAATTGGAAATCCAAATTATATTAGAAGCCATATTTAATGATGATTGAAAAAAAATCTCGAAATTATTTCCAGGGTTACCTTGTATTCTCCTCTATATTATCTTATATCATTATCAATGGAATTCTTTAGGTACCGATTCTTGCTTTTCATTGACTTCTCCTCCTTCTTTTTCACCATCTGAGACTTCCATCTCCGTTTTTTCATTCCTCTGGCAGACAGAGAAACTCCATGGATCTTATTTACTCGATTCGGAGGTAAGGATGAAATCCAATGGAAAATTATGATATTTATAGAATAACCTGGTAAAGATAGAATACCCCTCAACATTCAGTAGTCCGTCTCCAATAGTTCTATCTCTTCTTTTCATTCCACCTATCGTCTCTGCAACAATTTTATCGCTTCACTCCCTATATCCCCTCTCTGCTTCAACATACTATGGAGAAGATACTGGAACATTAGGCTTAAAGGTGCATCATTTTGACTTTAAAAATGCTGACTTTTAGTTGTCCATTTTCTTTGATTTTTTACTATCAACTTGTCTGGAAAAAGACGTCTATCTGAAGAGTGACGTTGGAGAGGAAAAGATCCATCATAATCGTGATTTGAGACAAGATGCAAGGTCGATTATATGGGAGAAGATGAAAGGGATTAAAAGTGTGATAGGTAGGTAAAAGATAGGAATAGAGATGAGCGGAATATTTATGTTAACTTTTTTTGCTCTTTCCAATTGTTTATGTTGTGCGAATTTTAACGTTCTATTTATTAAAAGATGGAAAATTTTGTGTAAAATCTGAATGTAAAAAGAGAAAAAAAGTTAACAATTCTGTAAACGTTTTTCTCTGCAAATACTTTACACTATCTCTGACAGGAACCTTTTTTTCTTTTTAAAATAGAGTTGAAATATTATGTTCAGTAATGCTAGAAGCATCAGACTACATGTACTGCGATGGAAATGTACCAAATGCTGAGCAATCGAAAATTCTATGGGTCGATACAATGCTAACGAGATTGAAAGAAACGGTGACTAGTCCTACGAAGAAGATTGATGTTTTTGCAAGTCTTGTGGCAATTGATAGAATCTATGGAGGGGATATAAAAGACAGAGTGCTTGGAGCAATACTTGAAGGTAATATTTAGTTTGTTTATTGGAAAAATAAGACTTAGCTCAATATAATCTTATTATCCACGATTATGTTGCATATAGCTTCTTATTGCCAGAACAAGCGCCAACTAGATGCTTCTAGCCGATGAAAAAAATTTATTTTTATTATTTTTTAGAAAGTTGAATTTTTAACTGTGAAAAAAAATATTGGAAATGAGGGAGCTCTAACTGTTCCTTCTTGATTAACTTTCATTGTTTCAGTTTGTTTATCCTCCCCTTCCTCCTCCAGTCGTGCTCTTTATGCCCTTTCTGACTTTCTCTACCTTCTATCTAATGGTCATGGCGGCTTGCGGATGGGTCCAGCAGCTAATCCAGCTTTCCATGATATCTTTGAAAAGTTACGAGAGGTATGTGAGAGATTTCCTTCTGAAAACTGCATAAAATATTGTGTAATAAGTTTGCAAATGTTGCCTTTGTCTGGTTCACACAAATGAACAAAAATTTTTCTAGGAGTCTGATCCTTTTCCTCTCCTTGAAAAGCTCATCAAAATCATTCGATTCGACTGGATGGATAATGACTACAAACTCGTACGAGGTGCTAGACATATCGAAGCAGCTGCACAGATTCTTTATGGGAAGAGGACAGCAGCTTTGAGACCGAATATAAGGGAAATTGGAATGTTTAAAGGGATCAAAGTGGTTAAAGTTTCTTCAGCAGCGAGGGTAAGTATCACAAACAAATGGAAGTCGTGGAACGGTTATAAAATCAATTATATGTTTCCTCTTGTTATATCTTGTAGCATATAGAACTCAGGGAAAAAATTATAGTGACAATGCAAAATGAAAACCCCAAGTGCTTCATTTCATTCTAGCAGATTTAGTTTTTAAGTATCTCAAATTTTTTTTCAACATGTTGCAAAAATTAAAATTTTGGGTTGAATAACGAGAAAAAAATGAAAGATGCAAAGAGAAAAATTATTAACCGTTCGTTCCGCGCATGTCTTATAAATATATGCTATAGAAGAAAAGATTGTAGGTTGACATTTTCGGAGGATGGTTGGATACTCCTCCTATTACTTATGAAACATCTCCATCGGCTGTGATCAACATGGCAGTTAAGGTAGACGGTCAGGTAAAGATAGAATCTCTAAATGAGTCAATTCCTTTCTTTCAGCTGCCTCTTTCCTGTGAGCTATCCCTCTCCACTACTCCTGGAATCTCTTTTTCTTCCGAAGATCGATCGGTCATCTTCAGTTCGGCTGAAGAAGTTAAGATCACTGCTAGTCGACCTTCTGAACCTGGTGCTCTTCTCTGTGCCTGCTTCGTCTCCCTTGGCTTTTTGGATGACTCTACCGATCTCCAAAAAGCAATAAAAAACTTCTATGGCTCCCAAGGAATCCATGTGAAATGCTCTTCCTCTCTTCCACATGGCTCAGGGTTGGGCACATCGTCCATTTTGGCTTGTTGCATAGTATCAGCTCTTTTGGGAATGATTCCAAAACAAAAAGAAGACCTAGTGCATTTAATACTTTACGTGGAGCATCTACTGACGACTGGAGGAGGATGGCAAGATCAAGTTGGAGGTATTTATCAAGGGATCAAATGTGGTAAGTTCAAGTTCGTTAAAGAAACAACTTTAACGCGTATTGAAACTCAAACTGTTCTTAAACCCTTAGCTCCCTATTTTCCTTTTTCTTGACAATCTTGACAAAAATACCAATTCTTTCATTTTCGACCACAATCTATTTCCCCTTTTTTTATTGCCTTCTTCTGCTATTTTTTTGGACTTATTTTTCATTAATTTCTTCAATTTTTAGCTGAATTCGACTCCAAAATTTTCGTCCGTAACATCCCCATTCTTCCAATCTTCCAACAAGAAATTAACCGTCGCCTCGTCCTTATCTACACCGGAAAGACTCGTCTAGCCAAGAATCTCCTTCAAGAAGTTGTTAGAAATTGGTATGCTGGGGGAGAAGTCGTCCAACATATGAAAAGCATGCAAAACGAGCTTCAACATTGTGAAAGTCTATTACTTTCAGGTTCTTCCTTCATCGAAATATTAACTTTGGTTCAGGAATCTTCCCAGTTGATCATGTAGATCTTTACTACAAGGTCAAAAAGCTACTGGCTACTGGTTGTGAGCCACCCCAAGTCGCTAAAATAATTGAAAAATTAAAAAAGTAAGGCATAGTCATGAGATAAAGAAAAATTTAGAGAAAAGATAGCTCAAAAAGTCTGGTTAGCCGGTGCAGGAGGTGGAGGATTTTTATATGTATGGTTAGAAGATAAAATAACAATATATGATGTGAAAAATTGCCTAAAAGAAACAGATATGACTGTACATTCCATAGAATTCTGTGATGATCCTATAATTATCAAAAGATTGTGATAAATTATTTTTCTGAATAGATAACAATCAAAACATGCCATTCTATTTAAACTCATAGCTGTTGGTGTGACATTTACAAAGAAACTAGTTGTGTCTCAATGCATTCATCCACGCGACCCACAAATCCGACGTTTCGGGAAGGTCGCCTCGTCAGCGGCGGCTAGGACAATCCGGGTTTTAGCGATTCCTCTTATTGATCGCGTATCGAAAAAGCTTCTCGGTGTATCATATCATCAGTAAACATTTCAAATGTTCTTCACTCTATCCTACACCACGCATGTCATTATTTCCATCCTATTACATGTTGGTGGCGTTACTTGTGGCTTATTCATTTGGTATGTCTTCCCTAAGAATGTAAGTAAATTCCTACTTCAACACTAGCTCAAATCTAGCCCTACAAGATAATTACAAAAGTGCCTGAAGAAAAGCAACGACTCATAGTGGAAGAGCATGATGAAGTTGAAGAAGACAATTACACGCTAAAAAGTAAAAGTAAGTTGATACGAACAAGTGGATAAATCGATAAATTATTTAAAATCGAAAATGTTATTTTATTAGTACAATTAGAAAAATTAATTACAAAGCTATACACCGGCACCGGCTAACGGGAGTAACTCATCCATAGTAATGGGTCGCCATGTAAAATCGTGAGGATCCATGCAAAAAACCATTCCTTTGTCAAGGTAAATTGAAACCGAACCAAACCAATATACCTAAAGCAATTAATAAAGGAAAGAAAAGAGAACAAACTTGTCGTCCTTCTCGCATACGACCTGGTTGTGGAACATATGTGAGACCACTACGAACCGCTTGCATTTCGACTATGTCCTTGAGGGATAGCTGTTGTGGAGCTGCCCGTACATCTCGTATTAGAGGAGGTGGAGGTGCTGCTTGCATCAAAGGAGGTGGAGGCATTGTGCTAAGGATACGTTGACCTGTGGCGGCTTGATTCATTGCAATTAATCCATGTCTCATACTTTCTAAAAAAATAATATAAAAATTAGAAAAAATTACCTTTAACAGTCGGAAATTCTCGTAATGTCGGAGGTATTCTGTCATTCCAAGATTTAAACCAGCTTCGTACTTCACCCAATTGAGCGTGCGGTGATTTTACCCATGTAACTAGAATTGATATCCACTACAATAATAAAATTACAGTAAATATAAGACAACTAACCCTTGGAAAGAAGTATCTAATCAGAATGTTAACTATTATATCGGGATTAATCATTCCAAGCCATGCCATGGCTGCTTTCCAGTCTTCCTCTCGGAATTCATGCGGTTCAATGTTCATTGTATCGATGAATCTTTCTAATTTTGGTAATATATGTTGTCCAATAAAAGCTGACATCGTTGAAGTTGTCCAAACATTTATCCATGGTTTTAACATGGCTTGAGCACTAAAATATCATAGATCAAAAGTGTGCAAAATAAAAAAAGTACCTAATATCTGATGGATTCCATTTGTCTCTTATTATTCTAGCTAACTTTTGTCGTATTTGACTTAATACCGGTTGAAGACGATCACCAAGGAGTTCCAACCATGGAATAATCCAAGCATGTACGGGAATTACATCTGTTAATGGATCCCAATTGCTTACTCGATCATTAATTCGCGGAATTATTATCTAACAATAATAATAATAAATAAAAGTAAAAAGTTACCTGCTCCAAGACGTTCTCTTTCATCCAGCTTGGCAAAGTCGGAAGCCAGTTCTCTAATACGACAAGCATTTCCTCCATTTGATCGCGTGGATCCCATAATAGTGCTGCTCTTCGTAAAGCTGGTATCCAAGCTTCCCATAATATTCTATCATAAGCTGATATCTGATCTAAATATTAATAATGAGTGAAATTAATGAAGTTTTACATACCTAAATTATGCAAATTAGTAGAAAATAGGGATTTATCGGTTTCATTCAATATTTCTTTCCATTCGTTAATTACATCGATACCATATGTAGCCTTACCCTTCATTAAAGGATTCCAATTTTTAAAATAATTACGAACCTGAATTATAGATAAGAACACAGAAATCGTCTCACCAATGGTAATGCGAGTGGGATGGCAATCTGTTCCAAATTGAATAGACGATATTCTTGACCAAACTCAGTTCGTAACCGCAAGAAGAAACTTTGTATTTCACTCATTGTTGAATTGCTGGTATTTTGATTGAAACTTAAAGGAAGTTACACTTTTATATTTAACTAGCAAACCTTTCTATAAGCTCATAAATTTCTTTTAATCTAATCGACTCTTGTAGCTCTTGATCAAGAAGCGTTTTCAGTTGTGTTAAATCATAGGACAAAGCCTGAGATTGGTTCTAAAAACAGCAATAATAATATTAAAAAATATAAAGCAAACCTTTAGGGTCCTCGATTGATTAGTTGTTCGTCGTATTTCTTGCTCAGCTAAATCTGTTAGAAGGTTTAGATTATGACGTAATTCCGGAATATCGAAATTATTGCGATCTTGGTCATCAGCATCAGCTCTAAACAATTTTTTAACAAAGAAAACCTTTACCTTGTTTTTAATGTAAAAGAATCATAACCTCTATATTCTCTTCGTTCTGGACCCGTCATATCAATGATTTTGATATCATTTTTAGCAACAGTTGATGGTAGCCGTCCTCCTTCTTCGATAACATCATCAATTGTTTTATAACGAACTTTTGTCTAAATCAAAAAAATTTAAATAAAAATAAGAACTGCTCACCTTTTCTGCTTTTTTCCAGGATCTTTTCACTGGTTTTTCTTGTTCATCTTCAACTGAATATGTTCCACTAGTTTCGGCCGCAATTCGTTTTTGAGCTTCGGCTGCACTTTCTAAAACAAATCATGATAAAAAATAAAAGAATAATTTACCTCCAAATCTCGGACCTACGGCTTCTTTTCCATAAGCGCCTACAGCTCCGCGACCTTGTCTAACCTGCGCTTGAACTGGCTCGACAATTCCAGTTCCATCTTTACCAAGTCCTTCTCCCCACTTGTAACCCATCTTTGCCATCATATTTTTGACAATATCTCCTTTTCCTCCTTTTGTCCAACCACCGAATGATGTATGATCCGGTGCTCCGGAGGTGGTTGACTTTCTCATACCTATAGTTTAACAAATTAAAGCTCAAAATTGACGACATACCTGCGAATACATTTCCCCCAATTGATGGCTTTTTGATTTTTGGCGGAGGTGGCCTCAATTTAGTCTTTTCAACAATAATTTCCTTCTAAGTAATCAGTTATTGAAAAAATAGAAAGAAAATACCTCAATGGTGATTTCGTCAACACCATTTTTATCTGCCACAATTTTCTCACCAACTTTAACCCCTCCACTTACAAAGCTGACCTTACTCGTGTAATCAGCTTTCCTAAGGAACAAATAATTAAATATAAACAAATAGACTTACTTTTTTCCATATGAAGGTTTTCGAATATCATCGTCACTGTCTTCGTCAGCCCATATACCTGAAAAAAGTATTGTATACAGATACAATTATACAGAAAAAGTAGAAGAAACGTTGTGAAATAAAAAAGCTAAGCTAAATAACATCTCACCGCACCATATGTTGCTTGATCCTTTGTCATATGCCTACGTCGTCCGGGATTCAGTGCATGATCTATATCTGCTTGGTTTAGATCAAAGTTCTCATAACCGTCCTCATCCGCCATGGTTACTACTTCTGAAAAAGGATTATTAGAAATGTAAATGAGGTTAAAAAAAAGAAATAAAACGAAGAAATAAACTAAATAGCCATGAGAAGCAAAGATTTCGAATAATGTAACTCAAATACGCAAATATACGTAAATTTCCGTTTCCATTCACCAATTTAATAAGATATGTAGAAAAAAGAATGGTACAGTAACGAAACATTTTTCGAATTTTTCTATTAGAAAATATGAACCAAAATGAAGGCTGAAAACTTTAACAGCACAAAGTGATAATGTTTGTGGATAACGTCCTTTCTAATTACATGGCAACCGGTTGCTAACGCATGCTAGCCAGTGGTCAACTCTGACTCTCGTGATGGTTGTTCGTCCTCCTATAGAAAGATGGAATCGTGTCGAGCTAGAGGACAATTATCATGCTGTTCTAGATCAAATGCATACTTGCCAAAAGAAAAACAACGAGTTAGAGAAGAAAATTACCCAGTAAGTCTTTTACTCGTTTAAGTGTCAATTACATCCAGGTTAAATAGCAAATTTCGTCGAGCAATTATGGATCACAAACCGAAAGAAGGACAAATGATAGAAAAAGATAAGTATGATCAAATTGTCAACGAAAATCACCTCCTTAGCATGAAAGTAGGCTCATATTTGTACTGTAAGACTTAAAATTTAGCTCAAAGCTGTCAAGCACCAGCTATTAACCTATACAACTCCAACTGCTAGACCGGCGACAGCCTTAGCAATGATTACTGGTCGTTCAACTTTTCGCTCACCATCGACTGTCCGACGAATTCCACCTAGCTCAGCAACTGTGGATGAAATTCAGTTCGGAAGAAGAGTTAACCGACCAAATATAGCTGATATTGAATCTAAATCGTAAGAAAAAGTTAAGCTTTCATGCGTTTAGGGAAAGAAAATTTGATACTAACATAACAGAAGAGCCAAGGAGTGGAAATATTAGAATAATCGAAGGTTCAGGATCACATACAGAGAAAGCTATGATTATTAGGCTAAATCGTCAAATTAAAGAGAAGAATGTTGTAATTACAGGAATGCAATATGAAATTGATGCTGCTAAATTAGTAAGTCAAACGAAAATACCTTACTTTTGTTTTAGGAAATCAATGAATTGAGAGAAATGCTCGAGAAAAGAGCTCAAGAATATATTGAACTGTCTGAAAAGGTTAGTGAAAACGATAAGATAGTCCAAAAACGTTTTAGAAACAAGAAACAGAAGGGAGTAAAAGATCAACAATGGAAAATGAAGTAATAAGAAGAGAATTGGCACAAACTAGAGAAGAGCTTGCTTTGCTAGCTGCTGCCAATGAAAGACTCGTGAAGCAGTCACTATCTCATGAAATGGAAGAAAATGAAAGTGAAATTTTAAAACTGAAAAAGAATACGGTGGAATTGGAAGAGAAGTTAAAAGAATCAGAAAGATGTGCCAAAGAAGCGGAGAAAAAGTTACGTCATGAACGACGTCAACTACACATATGGAGAGAACGAGAAAAGAAAAGAATGACTCACGATACTACAAGTAAGCCATTTTCAGTACGAGGGCCATTGGAAGAGGAAGAATATCGACCAAAAGTTAAGAAGGTGAGCTGCTAAAGAACATATATAAAGTTCCTAGAACAAAGACGTCGATGAAGTTTTGAAAAAATTATATAACGACGTAAATAATTTACTGGAATCACATGGAGCTCAAGACATTGACGATGTGATTTCGCTTGAACAAACAGAGGCTCAGAAATTAGCAAAGTAAGTCAAGATACCATTTTTCATTTAAATGACAAAATACCAAAAAATGACCCATGAATTTCAGATGGCAAAAGATGTATTCGGAGCTTTATGAAGAAATGGAAAAAGTTAGAAATATGCTCCTTCTTCAGCATAACATAAATCAAAAGCAAACCTCAGAAGTACAAAAGAATTGTGAACAAATAGCCGACAATTTCAGATAAATCTTCTTCAAGAAGAATGTAATCGTCTCAAACTGGCAGGAGAACAAAAATTGAGTGATTTAAAAAAGAAATTAGAAGAAAAACAACGCCATATCGACGTGCTACAGCAACAAATACATGAAATAGCATATTCGGGACAAAAACCAGTCGAAATTAAAGAAATAGTGGTATAGAAACAACAGATCCTGAGTCCATTAACAAAATTTAGGTTAAAGAACCGGAATTATCAACTAGACTATCGTTGAGACTAACTAGCATCAAATTTTCTGATGTCAGAGGAGCTTCTGCCGTTTTTATGTCACTGGAATTTTTCGATTTCGAGCTTCAAACAACACCAATTCTTCGCGCAGTTGATCAACCACTCGATTTCATCACATCTTATGACGTGGTTGTATCAAATTTACTCGTTCATTATCTCCAAACAGTAAGAAACAAAAAGTTTATACAGTTTTTAGAATGGAATTTCAATTGAACTCTACAGAGCAAAAAGTACTTCTTACGAGTTTCTAGCCGCAGGTACTGTTTCTTTGAATGAGTTGCTAGGACGTGGACGTGATAATTTCCTCGGTGGTGAAATTCTACTACGCGCAACTGAAACTGGGCACACGCTGGCTGTTTTGAGCTATGAATTGAGTACAACAAACGAATTGACAGAAGCACTCGGTGCTTATAGAGTAAGAGATTATCTATTTAATAAAAAAAACATTCAGAGAGCGGAAACAGCACAAAAAATGATGCCGATAGAAACAAAAACATTAGAACCAGGTTGGCATGAACTATCTGTAAATATTGGAAAGTGTAGCGGACTTGACAAAATTTCTAAAGGTAACACAATATAAAGCATATATTATTTTCAGCGAATATGGAAGTTTGTCTAGTTTACGAATTGCTAGCCTTTTCACCTTTTGTTACTGACAATATCACAGGCACAGGAACGGTCAATTTCCAAAGCAAAAAGCATTGGCCCTTACCCAAAGAAGCCTTGCAATATTTCCATGATCAAGAAATTGGTCTCTACTTAATGGACCGAGGGGAAAATAGAACTGATGAAGGGGTTCTTGGTATGTTATCACTTCCATTAGCACCGCTTCTTCGAAACAGTGTAATAAAAGGTAATTTTCAGCTTGTAAAGGTAAAAAAAAAGTTAAAATAAATGAGACGTTCAGGCTAATGGAAATGAATTAGGAGTATCGCTAGAGATTGAAATAAAATGGGTCAATCAATTGCAAAATGTAGAAATTCCATCGCCTACAAAACCGTCAAAACCCGAACAAGTGGTAAATTAAAAATTTCTATTATATTCTATTGTCGGAAAAACATATTTTGATCAAACGCTTAATTTTACAAGAGAAAAGCAAATTCGACAAAACAAATAACATAAAAACCACTTCAACAAACTTTTACACATTTTCATGTTACAGTGTGTATGTTGCGTACGTAATCACGTTTGACATCAACCAGTCATAAAAAAAGGTTTTATTCGCTTTTTCAGTACATTCCACCCTCTCCTTCAACGCCATCCACTCCTCATTCACCTCTAAAACCTCAAGTTCATGATATTCTGCAAGAAGAAATTTCATCAGAACATTATTTAGAAGAAGAGTGAGCATTTTTAACAATCTTTTGTTTATTTTCAGTATTGAGTCAATTGTCTCATCGGAAAAAGCAGACTCAATTGAAACTGTTAAAGAAAGACCTCCTTCAGAGGCTTCTTCAGAGTTTAAAAGAAGTTCATCAGAAGAATCACAAGATACTTTTACAAAAGAGATACAAAAAACGACTATTGAAGAAGAAGAAGGCGAGGACTTGGAAATGGGCGGCTATTTGGCAGATCTGCCAGATTTGCCAGATTTGATGCCAGTAGCTAAACCAAGGCTTTCAAGGGTAAGAGTTTTTTTATTGTCATATATTCAGATTCTATATAAAAATTTCTTATCATTTAGCATATAGAACGTACAAATTAATTAACTAAATTACAGTTTTAAAATATAAAAACGAGATAAATACGCAATAAATGTTCTTTTTTTGGTATTTTTTTAATGTTTTCAATCTGTATGTCTTATATGCCTTATAAAATAGAAAATTTTGTTTAGAATCTGAATATAGCAAGAATAAAAACGAAATAAGTAAGAAAAGATATTATTTCGTAATAATATTCCATTCTTGGGTAAGAGTAAACCATAATGAGTTATATTTTCGGCTCAAATTTCTTTGGAATCGGAGGAAGACACTCGAAATCATCTCGTCGGCTTCTCTTCTCCTCTCCATCACTCCATTCCACGTACTCCCTCACGCCATTCTAAAAAATATTTTCTAGCCAGTGATACCTCATCCATGTCCTCTCCACGCCGTGACAAAGGACCCGTCCCTCTGCCTCGAGAAGGTGGTCGAAGCGCCATTAAATCAGTCGAAAGAGTAGATGAGGAGGAACCAGAAGATGAAGGGGAGGAAGAAACTGTCACCATAACCATTCATGCAGTAAAGAATTATACCCCAATGATGGAGAGGAGATTTGAAGACACCACCTTCTTTGTGGATTGGTAAGAGAAATTCTAATGACAGATAGAGCCTTTTTTAAGGAAATTTTTGAATTATCCAGATGAGGAGTGTAGAGTCCCAGAGTCGAAGCCAATTCCAGTTGTTTGGAATGATCCGATCGTGTTTGAATTTACGAAAGGTAAAGAGGATTTACAATTACAAAAAAAAAGAACTACCAACAGAAATTCAATACCACCAGTCTTGAAGACTTTTTAGCTGTCGATTAGAGCCAAGATTATATGAAAACTTACTTCCTATCTGCCTTCTAACTTGAAAAAATGGGGTTCTATGATCAGGGACTTGTTTTTGCCAGACAAACTTAGTCTAATGATGTACCAATTGAATTGAATTAATGAAAAAGTACATCGCTAATACTCTATTTCTCATTTTAGTAAATTAATACCTTGTTAATTTTTTGCTCTTTAGAAAGCTGATTATCCTTAGAATTGTTCCATCAACTATTATTTTCTTCAGAATACCATCTTTCTCGGAAAAATGTTGCACTTTTGGAGCAATATGTCGAAAATCAAAATCACATGGAATTCTGCCTGGTATCTGACGCCGGAATTGATAGCGAAGAGCTGGCTGTAGCGTCGTTAGAACTGATGAGAATACCTCCAGAGGAGCCGATGACCATCCCTCGTAAGCTTCTCACTTAGCAGACTAATGATATGTAGTTCTGGATGTGAATGGCGTTCGTTGGGCTGATTTGGAAATGACTCTCGCTTTCTCCACTGATATCTTTCATCTGGATAAAAATAAAGCCCCTCAGGAAGAAGAATAATTCATATTTTCAATAAAGTAAGGTCACTTTTGTTATTTACTCAAAACGGATCCTCGTACAATTCTTCTTGTTTTTGTGGTTGCTCTGCAGCTACGGATTCTATTTTACTCGCTCTTTCTTGAATTTTTCTTTCTCGAATGTCATTGTTCTCATGCTGCTGATGTGGAGCAAGAGTCTTCTGATACTGGGCATTGCGTTGTTTTGACCTTTCCAATTCGAAAGCGTCTGTCATTTGAACGATGAGAATGGAGAAAAATCTGAAATATTTGTACTTTTGCATGCAAATATGAGAGGGCACGAAGGACAGATTTCTATATAAAGCATGCTTTTTGTTATCAGTTCGAACAAAAATATTGAAAAAGAAACAAGAGTTTTGATAAAGACCTACCGTCTCCAGACTTCTGTCACCTGTTGAGGCGGATAACTCGTGGCGAAGCGAACTTTTTTCTTTTCACCACCATCTTCTTTTACAAATTCCTAAATTTTTAGTTTTTTTTGCGTTCATTTAGTTTGTAAAACCCACTTTATCTCCCGTCAAATATGGTACCAAACGTTCATTGAAAATATTCAACACTATCTCGAAGTAATTTTTCTCCAACTGGTTGAAATGCTGTTCTAGAAAACTGAAAGAAAATAGTATTTTTCTATGGAAGATGTCTGGTCACTTACACTTGCCTGACGTGACTACGACCAATTTTTCTCACAAGTTGCCAAGCTCCCGTGAGATTTTCAGTAAAGCCAAGCATCGACGTCAGCTATGATTGTGATTATATTGCAACGGATGCTGTTACTTGGTCAAGAAATTCCGTTACTCGTGCGATGTGACCACCAAATTTTGGCATTTTCAACATCGCTGCTTTCGGTGCTCGGTCCACACCGAAAACCTAGAGGAAAACAATAAACATAAAAAAAAATAAAAACCAACCTTTTTCAAATTCGGCTCAATGTCATTGACAATTTCAACAAAAATCATGCCGATTACTTCTTTCGGCTCATCGACTTTCTGAAAATTCTATTATATCTGCGTATTTAGTTTAATATAAGCAGGCGGATTTACCTATTAGACTCAGCTGTCAACTGATTCAATAAAAGGGATTGTTAATCGCGGGGGTAAGATTACTCACGTCACGTAAAAACTGACCTGAAATGTTTCTCTCAAAAGTGTTCGGTCCTTCTTGGTGAGATTCACCTCAAAAGGATTTTCCGACTCGTTACCTACCCAAGAAGAGCCGCCCAACTGGAAATTGTTATTGTTTGTTAGTTGTTTTATTGTTTACCGGTTTACTCTTCTTCGGCGGACACAGTGCAGCACCCATTATGTGGCCATAACAAGCTAAAATTTAAAAGAAACTGAGTAGTGAGGCAAGAAAGAGGAAGACGTGCTAAAAGAAATCTTTTTTGATTTTGCTAATAAGGGCAACATTTACATCAGCAGATCTCAAATTCCGAATCTCAACGCATCCAATCACAGTAATGCAGGAAATTGAAAATGAGACTCATTACTCCGCACAGCATATAAGAAAATTTCACTCGAGCTGAACCTGCTGGCTAATGAATCACATTTGATATGAGTTGCTAATTGCTGGTAGGCAGAGGTGCAAATGGCTTCGATTGGAGGCGGTTCTCAGAGCGCAAAATGTCATCGAGCACCTGCTAATCGAAAGTCAAATGAAGGGACAACTTACAGTAGATGGACTCGAAAGCGCAATGAATATGTAGAAAGATAGAAGAACAATTTTCGCGCCTCAATGGAGCCAATTTTTCTGAGAAAATAAAAGGGTTGTATATTGATCTCCGATACAAATTAGGAAAGTCGCTATCTCTATGGTAACCGCGATGATAAACGGAACTTGTCAAAAACAATTACTAGAACAGGTGGAAGTTTCAACTGCATGGCAGAAAGACGCAAAAGGAAGTAAATGTGCATTGTCATCTTTTTTACTAAAATCATCTTTCCAGGTAGTAACCTGAAATTGTTAAACCAAATCAACTTAATAAAAATTAAAGAATGAAAGAATATAATCCGTTTATGATAAGGAATCCCTCAACTTTTAAACACGAACTACACGATTTCAACAGTCTTCTAGTTTATTTTCGTATACACTTGCAAAGATGAAATACGATGAGACGATGAAGTAGCAAAATCTATTCAATTTAAATGATGACTCACCAGATTACTGATTTTCCATATACTCGAAAAGACGATATTCATATTGCTTATATATCGTAATATTACCCTGGTAATGACTTTTTTAACATTGCATCCGCTCCAGCTCAAATTGATCCAAATAAAATAATGAATTGTAAAGGTATGTATGATTGAGCGAAGAAATTCAACTATACAGTATGTTTCATAATTAAAGGGGTTCACTTTTTATCCCAACCTTTCTGATAATCAATCCTATCTGCAAGTAAACAAAACTAACCTTTACGATAATCACCCCCCTGCATTTCCTCAGTCTCGAATTATTATATTACTTTACCCTCCATATAAATTGAACGACCACCGGCAACTGAAACTTAACAATGATTATGCGGGCCGGTCTCTCCGTCGTTGACTATATTGCTCTAATAATGGCTGTGTGTATCAGTTCCTTTGGTCTAGTGATGAATCTTCTTCTCCTCTATGCCATTATTAAGAAGTCTCCCAAGGAAATACAGACGTATAAGTATATGCTGTTGAATTTCGTCATAGTTGACACGAATATCTGCCTGTTTTCCTTATTTATAATTCCAAGGTGAAAATATTCAAATAAAAGGCAGCTTTTGTGAGCTATCTGTTCGTCTTTTTTCTTCCAATAACCGTCCAGTTATACTGCTCGGTAAATTCGTCTGCACCATCCAACTCCCTTTTGCAGCTCCATACTCTCTTCAGCAATGGCCAATTCTTCGACCCAGTTCCAATTTTGCAGAAACTATATCCTGATTATAATTTAGCAGGTAGCAAGGGTGATCTTTCTGTTAAATATCCAGAGATTGCTTACTTTGGAATGTCCACGTTTTTGAATGACTGGAGAGATATAGCTGTCAATTTTATTTTGGTTGTACCTTCCTTGCCTATTTTTATTGTTTCTCTGATTATTCGAAGAAGTGTTTTCAAGAATTTAAACAAGTTGACTTATTTATCAGAGAATACCAGAAAGCTGCAGAAAACCTTCATGCAGGTAGGAGTCTTCTATTAGAAAGCTGACGTCTAAGCTTAGACTTAGAACTCGAAAACTAATCAGTCCTTTTTCCAGGCTCTGACTATCCAAATCTGCCTACTTCCTCTCCTGGTGTTGATTTCCACATTCTTCGCAACCAGTGGCACTTTGGGCATCCATAATATCGTCTGGGGACATGGAACCTTTGTCTTATTCGAGTCTATTCCCCTAGCCAATCCTTGTTGTCATTTCTATTTCATTGGGCCTTATAGAATATTCCTAGTAGATCTTGTTAAGTTCAAAATTCTTCGAATGAAAAGACCAGAGAGTGTAATAATAGCGTCTTGCACGGTTTCTAATGGTATTGTAAGATAAAAATGAAAATATATAGGTTGGTTACCATAACTCATTAGGGAACAACTCTTTGTTAATCTAATCGATGGAAATGAGACATAATTGTATTTAAATTTGAACAAAGCTCTTTGTTTTGAAAAAAAAATATATTAAAAGATCATGGACCTATAATTCTGGATGATGAACTTTACATTATTGGTGAATTATTTGCATTACTTTGAATCGTTTGAAATGACATGGAAACTATTGGCAAATATCCTAGAGTACAGAACAAATAACAAACAACTGCCTTTCGCACAATGGTTATTAGAAGATGCTCTAGGATTGATATTATTACGAATACAATAACAGAATATGATATCTGCTTTTAACAGCATTATTTTCTAGATGAACATTTGTTTTATCGTTCTTCTCAGCAGTTTTTTTTTTAAATGGACTATACATTTTTAATATTATTTTAATTCGTGCGTTATTTTTTTTTGTATCTTTGTTTTTATTTTAAATTAATCATTTTTTAGTTTTTTTTGGTAGTATATGGCAAATTGTGTTTCACGTACCGCACGTACTTGTATATCACATACAATTTGTATATCACGTAATTGTAAACACATACCATTTTTCCTGAAATTTTTCCTCCCTTTTTTCAAGGTCTTTTCTGGTTTTTTTGCGTTATATAAAGGACATTATCATTAAGTTGCAATAACAATTTTTTTTAACAATAACAATAACTAATTTTCATAATTTTTGAACTGACAATATTTAAACTTTGCTGAATATTATCTGTTTATTTGAACGCGGTAGTTGTTCTCTAGGTTTTGTTTTATATTTATATTATTGAAATCTTTCTAATACATTGTTATACTATAAATATTCTGGTTTGAGATAGAGTGAAAAATGGAGCATCGTAATAAATTCGATGACATATTAGAAGTATCAAATTTTCTACATTCATTGCACTTCTTTTCAGATTCTTATACACTGCAACGTACACAGTCTGATATCAATATATTGATATAGAGGCTTAGTCTGAAAGCAACAAGGAAATATAATCAAGGAAAAATTAACGACCGCGTTCAAATCAATAGATAATATTCAGCAAAGTTTAAATATTGTCAGTTCAAAAACTATGAAAATTAGTTATTGTTATTGTTAAAAAAAATTGTTATTGCAACTTAATGATAATGTCCTTTATATAACGCAAAAAAACCAGAAAAAAGGGAGAAAAAATTTCAGGAAAAATGGTATGTGTTTACAATTACGTGATATACAAATTGTATGTGATACTCAACTTATGTGATATACAAATTGCCATATACTACGATTTTTTTCCCTCTTGTCAACTACATAAATGGTTCTTCGAAGGGCTGTTTTGAGCCACGAGGAAAACTTTTCGAAGTGAAACATTGTAAAAAGTTGGGCTAGGTTTTTCATCATATCGAGCTCATCATTTTTCTAGTCGATTTATCTTTATTTCAATACAGCTTTTTTTATTTCGTAACAGGAAGTAGCAATAGCGAACTAAGGCGATAGAGTATTGGTTCTTTGAACCTTGTTAGAAGGGTGAGAAGACATTTCTTTTGGAGATCATTTCATACCATGTGTTTTCCTGAAAATATCATAATTTTTTTTGATTAATTGAAAGAACTTTACCGGTTCATCGGTACATAACAACGTAGAATATACAATACATAAGGCTGGCTGGATGGTTACTGGAATCTTTCCTTAGACTTGGTCTTTTGGAAGAGATTGAAGGGATAGGAGAGAGAACGACACGTTATTTTAAAAAAACAACATATACATACACACTCGATGCCGAAGTGAGGGGCCACTGAAGAATGAACTAGGAAATGATCTACCGACCACGAGGGGGAAGAATTTTAAATATAACAACTGAATATTAAAAGTTGAGAATATAGAGCTAGTTTGGATTTTAAATCAAGGCAGGACAATGTTGAATTTTGTTATAGCCGATATTAGTTATTATATAACAAAAAAATTGTAAAAATAAAAAAATATCTAAATTTTCGGAAAAATTCGCAAGATAGGTCATTTTCTTTATTTCTGGATCGTCCTATTTCTAGATTTTAGTTTAGGCTTGCTTTTTTTAAGTTTTTAGGATACTCAACTTTAGGATGCTTTTGTGGTTTTGCATCAACGCATTCCGATTATCAAAATTTTTGACTAAAAGATCCCCTTTTCTCTTGTTTGCTGATTTTATTTGAAAACCCCTATAAAAAGCTCCCTCTCTTGCAAGGGAATCTTTTCCTCATCATCATCATCATCATCATCATACTCCTCATCATCCTTTGAAATGTCCTGATTACGTACCTAGCTTTCCCCTTTCTGAATAGTCCCCCGATTAGTCGTCGTCTACCTAGACATCTTTTTCTTTTTACTGATCTGAAGTCTGATGAACAGCTCGGTCAGCTGTTCATGTCAGCTATATAATTTCGTACTTATGTCGTTGAGCTGACGAAGACAAGAGTCTTATGATGAAGTAGAGAGATAGAGATAGAGAGAAAAAGGAAGATGATATGAATGGGAAGAAGTGGTAGACACGTGAATAGAGACGTCAATGAATAGACAAGGTTCAAAGATAAAGTTAAAATATCATGATGATGATAATGTTAAAAGAGTCTTCTTTGATGAAAGAAATAGATTTGAAAAAAAAAATTCATGAAACGTTTTTGTGCAATAGTCTACTACTTGGCCTTGGATAATAATAAAATACTACTTTGAAAGAACATTTCAATTAACGCGCAGTGATAGTAATAATAAACTTCAATCATTTTTGGGTTCTTTTGGTTTAGAAGCATTCTCTAAACCGGAGGCAAGCTAAGTTAATGGAGGACGATCACCTAAAGCTATCAATTTTCCTCAAAAATACTTCTTTGTTCCCTAAAATCCCTCTAGAATATTTTTCCACATGACAGATCAAAATTCCAGAAAATCACGAACAATACTTCGAAATGACAAAATTCCGCGATACCAGTGTGGTTCAATTGTTTTTGCTCCTTCTGTTGGCTGATAACATTTTTGCCAAATCATGATGTCAATTGAATTGGCCATAGTCAGAGAATTTTTTTACACAGTGATCGTACAAGTACCTGCAGGAATTCATAAAAGAAGAAGAGGAATTTTCGCACTTTCCTCCTACGCTCGTCTTTGTTAAAAAAAAAGTGTCTCCTTGCAACATAAAGGCCACCGTATCTATCTCTCAACGGGTCGAGTGCCCTTCTTCCGACTGTTCCTCTGGTCAACGTTTAACCGGAAACCTCTTCAAACCACCATTTTCAATTCACAAGCAACAAAAATTAACCACGTGACATGGTGATGATGATTAGTTTTGGTCGTTTCATGTACCTAGTTGTAATATTCTCGGAAAAACAGGTTTTCCATATTAACTAAAACACGGAAGGTTTTCAGTTTCATTCTCTCGGCTTGTTTGTTTGGCTCCTTTCCAAATGATCTCTCGCGAAGGAAAACCAATCATCGAATCAAAAAAGGAACTTGAATCAAGCTGGATCGTGAAAAGAGCGGAGTAAATAAGAAAAAGGAGATCAACAAATACGCTTTCGAAAGTAGCTGATTGATTCCAACGGGTTTTCTGCTGTTTTCGATATGCATGGAAAGGATAGTAGCGTATTATAGATACTGTAAGCGTGTTGTGGAATTCAACTTGTGAGTAAGAACAAGAAAGAGATTGTGTCTAGGGGGACCCTGGAAGATCTACGAAAGCTAAAGAACTTCCAAAAACAGAAGCGTATTAAATATGTTAAAATATCAAAGAAGTAAAGCAACCTGAGAAGAAAAAGATCCCCTCTTTCCAAGACCATTTTCTGAATTATCCTAAACCAAATGTGCTTCAAAATCCCTCTTTCTGACTGGAATAATGGCTTTAAGAAGTTGCAGGAAAAAAGAGAGTACCAGAAATGCAACAAGGTGCCCGATAAAGCCCTTCTTATCCACTTCAAGGCTTGTTAAGCGCCAGTTCTAAATCCATCCAGAAACCACTCAATACCTCTAAATTTCTTCAAATTCCAAATACATGGAAGCTTTTTGGTCGTTATAATTTGAAAACTGACTCAGATGCACGTGTCAACGGATAATTATTTAAAAGTGATGGAAAGTATCAAAAGTCCAAGAATCAACTAGGAAAGTCATGATTTTCACTTTTTCTATCGAATTGATATTTGGTTTTCGAGGAAATATTTGTTGCGGAAGAAAACAAAAGTTTAAAAAAACACTGTACCGAGAAGAAAGTACACACCATCCCCCGACTGGTGTTTAGCATCATTCGTCTCTCACATCACCTGATTTTAGTTTGGTTCCTATTATACATATCGAAAGCCAAGGCTTCAATTACAAAAATGTGATAGATGAGTCACGCGATGAGGTCTAGCGGCTCAAAAATAAGATAAAGAAATAGACAAACCAAAGTTCTAGGTAAAAAACCTTGGCTATTCTAAAAATAGTGCTAGGCGAAATTGCAGTTGTTCATATAATTTATATTTCTAGCGATCCTGTTTCTTCAAAAACAATTTTTTTTAGAAACTTGCAAGGACCTCTTTAACCGATCAAAATGGGAATTATATCATAAATTTTGTTTGTCTGGTCAGTATAACTGGCGAAGAAATTTTTCGTCCATCAAAGACTTTTTCTTCCTACTTGAACCCTGAGTCCAATCAACCCACGCATCATGTATACATTGTTCATTGGAACACGAGGAGAGAGAGTGCAGTTGACAGTCAGACTCGAAAAAAGGGCTCTCATGCACTCTTTTCATCTAATTAACTCCTTTATGGACCAATGGACCCAAGATCTATGTTGTGTCTTTTTTCGAGGAAAAGGATTTGTACAACGCTCTTATTACACGTGTTGATTTGAAACAAACGGAATGAAGATGAACACAACGAGAGACTGGAAGACACTTGGCTGACCCGTATCAGATGGGCTGTATGTACATTATGCACTAGGGAGGTTGACCCGTCGAAGAAGAGAAGTGAGAAAGGATCACAGTCGATGAGAGAGTAGAAGATATGATGAGACTAGTAATCATGCTGAAACAACCACCATCACAACACGATATATACATGCGGTGGAGAGAGATTTAGGCTTAGACTTAGCTTTAAATCTCTCTCTCAAAAAAAGCTCAAACATACCTTATCGGCGCAATATGAAAGTATTTGGTCGTGCGTACACGTGTTCCGACAGCAATCGTCGACGATACTTCGCGTGGAGACGACGGGTAGTTCGACTGAAGAAATAAAAACTTGACTGATGTTTACGCGAATAATAAATCGAGTCGACTTATTTTCGATATATGCGCATAAGGATCTTTCACCACGCATGATTCTCTCGCCAACAAGCAGCAGGCCGCGTGACAAAAATTCTTTCACTGTCTGAGAGACCGGACATTTCGTTGATTATATGATATGTTAGAAAAAAGGAAACGAAAAAGAATGTATAAAAATTTATCTAAGATTAAAAAATAAAAAGAAATGAACTTTGTAAGGCAAGTAGATATAAAAAAAGAATATTATTTTCAAGCCAAAATTATATTCCTGTTCTAAAAAAAGCCTACAAAAGTCCCTAAAAAATGCTCCCATTCTAAAATTGCCACCAAAAATTCTATTTCTATCTAGTCAGATGATAAGCTGACTTATCACTCAGTTAATACTACTTTTTAGCTCACTTCGCATGCAGGTGAAGCCCCTGTGCTCTCAAAAAAGGACTCTAGCATTTTGAATAGTAAGAACAAAGGGAAAAGAAAACACCTAAATAGTCATGAAAATATCCTAAAACAGAAGAAGATGGGAGAAAGTCAAAAAATTGAAATAGAAAGTATGATGGAACGGATGTTTCCTCGGTTTCTAAGAGGTTGATCAAGGACCAAACTGATCAAAAACAAAGTGGAATTTCTTCATCAATCAAATTCATCCTTCTCAAGAAAGCCTTCAGAAAGGGATTGAAACTGTCCTCCCAGCAAAGGACATATTTCCTTTCTCTCTACTCCCCTCATCATCGAGCTTTGTTGTCTTGTGGCCTCTCAACTCTGGGAGAGCTGTGACTCTTTCATCGGATCATACCCCTACCTCTATTTTTATCCTTCACAACTTTAGCAAAAGAGGGATGGACTACTGTAGTGGTTCCAGAAGGTCAGTAAACAGGAGAGCCGATTTTCGATACGATGATTGATTGGTTTGGGGAGGGGGGGGGGGGGGGGGGTCTATCAACATTCTGGAAGGGGTCCCTTGACCCCGACAGCCTTTCTTGACCCTTGTGGCGCTTGTTGCGCCACCTCAAGAGCTGCTCTCTCTGGTGCCTCTAATCCGTGCCGCCCGCCGGCGCGGAATTTCAAAAATTCGTCGGAGGCTGGTTGATAATTAAAATATTCTGGTCAAGAGTCAAAAAAAGGGGAACTATCTTTTCGTACTATAGCCAAGAAGGGCAAATTCCGAGAAGGCGATTAAGGAGATAACAAAAATGGTTAATGTGTTGCGTAGAAAGGGCAATCGTAAACCGAGCAACAGAGAAGTCAAAAAAAGCATATAAATTGAATAGCAACGATAGAGTTTTAAAACAAAACTCAATGAGAAATCGTCTCAAGAGTTGAAAGTAAGAATACTACTACCAAACAAGCCTATATGAACAAAATGCCGCAAATTTGATAGTACCTACCATCTGTAATTCTTGCTGTTGATTTACAAAGAGCCTGTACAGCTTTCCATAGTCGTGCACCACATAGTCGTCGTTGAGGATGACAATGTACTGTCTGATGTAGTAACAATAGACAGGCTAGAAGATAGAGCACAAGCACTCGTCGGCACATCACGACGGGGGACCCGTGTGCGACAAACCCGAAGACACGAAGAGGCCACGCCCCCGTCGGCAACAGCAGCAGTCTCTGCGGAAAGAGAGGACGGGGTGGGAGAGAGAAGGAAAAAGAGAAAGAAAGAGAAAAGAAAGGACCCGGAAACCAGAAGCTGACTCTTCTCCAGTCGAATATATTGTGTCAGAATGGATGAAATTATCCTTCCGCCGAGGCGTTCTTCATGTTACACTGATCCCGGAAACCTTTTGCCATCATGACGCGTACCAGTTTTTGAACAAACATTCAATATTTTAGGAGGAAGATAGAAAGAGAGAGAGAGAGTTTGTTCAAACTAACTCCTGGTGGCCGAAAGTGTTTCGAAGAAAAACCAAAGAGTAAAAAAACTTACGAGAAGCTGTCACTGAACTTCTTTCAGATGAATTATAGATGCCTTTGAAGTTCCGAAAGGGAAAAGGAAACGTGAACCTATTCAAAACCTGCAAAAGTTGAGCCGAAAGGGCTTGAACTATTAGAATAATTCTCCTCCAAGCACCAACTTTTTCCAATACGAGAATTTTAGTCAGAAGAAAAAAACCAACATTTCTATTTATTTTGGGATCTGCTGAACACTAAACGAAGGTTAATGGAGCTTCAAAATTCCTGCAGAACTTTTAAAATTTCACCTTCTATTACTTCTAGGGTTCTTTTGGTTCTATCTGGCATCTGGATCTGGAAAAAGAACAGATATGACATGCATAGAAATGATGGCTGTTAGAAAATGATTACAGGTAGACCGATGTCCTATCAGACTGGTTTACTTCAATAATCTCCAAAACTAAAAAAAAACATCTTAAAGGCTTCAAGAAATCGTTCATTATGGTTCTTTTTTACGATAGGAAACTCACTCTTGCGTAAAAAATATACTTTAAAGAATGAAGCATGATGTCACAATATCTTAAATAATGGTATTTTCTCTGCACAGGGGAGGTCTGACAAAACTACTCCAGCTGCTTGGAAGGCTCTTTGGGTGTTTGAAACGAGTAGAAATGTTGTTGAAACTGTTCTTTGATCAATTTCAGCAACGCCTCGAGGAGAAAAAAGAGAAGATAATCGATCTTGAAGGACTGTCATCCGATTTGCTCCTTTCTCTTCCAATCACGTGTAGATAGTCTTTTTATATACATCTCTCCTAGCGAGAAAGGGAAAAAGAAAGATGTCCGTCCCTGGCACTTGCAGGTCATTCATCCAATTTTTGTGTAAAACCACATCAGTCATTCTTTCCAGGTGGTCTCCAGAGCACTTATTCCTCTCCTAGCGCCTGACTTACTATCGTCCTTTTGACGTCATTCGGATTGTGGGTGGTGATATGGACAGGAAGAACCCTTCCATAAAGGATGCCGCTGGAGGGTTTCGCGACACATACCTGTCAGATCTGATTATTTGCTGAAAAGTTCGACAGGGTGAGAAGGTCAATCGAAGTAAGAAAAGTTCTTTCTTCGATGCGTTTCAGCTGAATGTAAGGGTGCATGATGCACCGGAAGCAAACAAAAGATTCAAAAATGGCAGAAGAGGAAGAGGAAGAAAGAGTATTCTCTGATCGGGACATGAACAAGGTCAACTTGTCTCTCTCTTTTCTTTTGACGATGATGTCTAGACCGCCGATTAAATAGGCTACAAAGTGAAGAAGTACTTTTGGCAATAGAGCTTAAAACTATTGATGGATTATAATACTATAGAACCCTCCCTCGTGGTCATATTAAAAAATGTTCCTTCAATGAATGATGATTTTCTGTTTCTACTACCTCTGTGATTTCCCAATGAAAAAAATCACTTACTGATAAGCGTAGTAAGTTCACTCACAATGATCTTACTTCGCCAAAAATCATCTCGTTTCGAGATGATTCATGCCTGACTCAGTGAGCCATGGCTCGCATGTTTATTTTTTTTGGCATGACTGTTTTACTTTTCATAGAAAGAATAATTGAGTATTGTGCTTTTTTTCTGCAGGAGTCTAGTAGATAGGAGGTGGTAATAGACTCTTTAACTATAACTAGGAAAAATGATAAATTTAACCTTGTTTTTCTTAAAATTCAATAATTTTCACTCATTTCATGCCTAAAAATCGTAAAGAAAAATCGACCACTTTCCCTCTTTTCGTTTAATTTTATTTGTTCCTGTATTCGAAATCGTGCTTACAATTTCTTGATAGTTAGCAAAATATTCATCCATCTGAAAAAAAACTTCTGGAGATGGGTTAAGGTTGATAGATTATTTTAAGAAGCATGGATTTTATTTAAAATGCATTATTATCATACCTAGGCAATACACAAAAACAATAGACTTAGATAATTTTTTTTAACGCAAAATTAGATGATCTTTTCCTCTTTTCTGCCAGACAACCTTGACAGTATGCCAGTTCCCACCGTTAAAATGTTGAAACTTTCGAATGGCATGCTAACCTGCTGACCTAAAACAACAGGACAAGTGAGAGGACATCCCCGTGTCCCATATTTTTAAAAAGAACTCTATTTACCCGTCCGCTAACAAGTTCATTTTCATCGGCTGCGCTTGCAACCGCGGGGCGCGAGATTGGACCGAAAACCATAAGGACATGCGACACTGCGACGATTTGTAATAATCAAGTCTTGCTTCTTCTATGCAACATTTTTTATCGAGAGGAAGGAAAGCGAAGGGGGACAAAGAAAAATAAATGAGAATTCTATAGCCACCCAAAGCCAAGAAAATTAATCCATTGAATCCTTTTTGTTTTTTCCGGTCTTTGAAAATGCACTTTGATCGAAATCAACTTTCGATATTCCAGTCACTAATCTCTACAGGAAAATAGCGAAAAAATTGATAAAGATTTAGCGGTAAACAAATTTGGTGGAAGAGTCGAATAACTATGTCAGCATTTTTATTGGAGACAATAGAGGGAGTAAGAAAGGGAAAAGATGGAATGAAAAGGGTTCCTTAAAATTTTTATGTTGGTTGTGAGAACCAAAATTTGTATAACATGTTGCGTGAAGCGTTTGTAAAAGTAAAGCATTCAGCAAATACACATCTTTTATTTGTTCCAAATAAAGCTACTTAGAAATTATTACGAAAAAAAAATTCAATCCAAATTTAGAAGAGATCGATTTGTTTGCATGTGTCTTTCCGGTTAAACGTTTTTTCCAAGTTTTCTGTCGTCTCGTGTCTTTTTTCAATATACTAGGAAAACCCTTTTCATTCTTCATTTCTTACTTTTTAGGTTTTAGGCCTACTTAAATCACTTCCTTAAATTGTAAAACAATAATCCTCGGATAATACATTTTTCTTAAACTTCAGAAATATTAAAATTTTGTAAAAACATCCTCTTCGAAGAAAAATTCATAAACCAAGTAAGTCGTCAACAATTGTCCAAAGAGATTTCACTAAATCTTTGAACTTTATAATTGTAAGTTGCTTGTTTCTTGGCATCCATCCAATGCCGTCTGGTAGGTTCATAGCTAACTTTCATTTTCCGTAGCTCTTTATCTCTACTATTAAAATTTACACTTACTGCATCAATATAACCGAGTTTTCATTTTAAAAAGCGCAAGGTCTCTAATTTTTTCTCATTCAAGCAGTGGTATGCAACAAAAAGTACACTTGACTGAGGAGCTGATATTTTTGTTTTTTTTTTATTTTATTGTTTTCTCAGGAGAAAATATAAAATGTATAACAATAAAATATTTTCCGGTTAAAAATGCGTCACACAACGCACTATGTAGTTCTTCTGGTCTGTATCAACTAGAAGATAGTGTCAGACGTCTGGATTCTTCTTCGACCCACAACCTTGACATCATTTAACCATAAAAAAGACGGAGAAAAAACAATAATTTCTTTAATTATTCACTCATCCAGCCGGCGTGTGAACTTTGTCTTCAAGTCCAGTTGCACCTAGGCGCGTGTCTTCTGTTTACTCGGAGCGACGGCCAAAAACTAAATAATCTCCGTCAAGTACAGATTAACCGTCTATCCGGTGTGTTACAATTCAAATAGGAGGCGTGATTTTACTAGAAATCGCACTTTTCTCTTTTATCGTTCTTCACGCCAATCAACCACATTATCATTAGACATAGACAAAAAATTAGAGTTATTTTATAATCCATTGTATAGTATAATCCATCACTTGAAGAAATTTATAAAAGACAATAAAAATCCAAGCTAAACAATGGCAATAAATATTCCATAGGCTTTCGGCTATTTGTCTGTATCGTCTGGCCAGTCTGCTATTTGCTCCTCTACGTAGTTGCATAACGCAGCCAGCGCAGAGCACCTACCCCGTAAACAACGAACTTCTCAATTAGCGCAGACTGCGCAGACGGTTTGCGATTTTGAGAGAAGGGGAGCGCAACTGTTCACAGGTGGTCAGACAGAGGGTGCACTTTTGGAAAGAAGCCGTATGGCGGAGGGATTCATAAGAAATTCAAATGAAAACTTTTATAGATCAATTATAATATACGATTTCTTTGAATAATTCTTAGCTGTCGATGACTTTTTGCTGATGAGCAATATAACAATTGATGTTGCTTAAGCTAAAATACCTTTTGAAACTCTTTTTAATTTCTCACCTTTTGTTTTTGCTCTTCTTTATATCTTACTTCTTCATCTTCAATAAAATCAAAATGTGAGTATGCTATTAAATTATTCCCTCCATGTGATTCCAAACAGATACCATAGTCGGTCAGATGAATTTGTTGTTCCTCAAGAACTTTTTCTCCACGACTTCACTCACATATGATCTTCCATTAGTCATTGTATAGCATACTGGGAAAGACTTCACCAATTCACCGGTATTGATATCAATTATTGAGATTATTGCCAGGGGTGTACCTGTAAGGATAAACACAAAAATATAAAAAAAAAATCCAAACCTGGGAAATATTGGTTTATGACATCATATTCTGTTGAAACATAAACGTAAGGATAGTTATAAGTTGTTTCTTTTACAAACTGAAAAGCAATTTGAAATTTGTTCGATAAACTAAAGTTTTCAGGTAACATGTTTTTCCCTGGCATTTAGTTTGCCCAGTTGACTGGACAATAAAAAACAACTTACTGCCCGTATTTCTAGATGTCTACCATCTGTAGTTCTACCGGTAAACGATGGAAAGTATCTGGTCCAACAATATTCATGATTAACTTCTGATACATTTTGAACAGCACTGAAAGTGGTAAAAAACAAAATTTTTTGTCCCGTACTTATTTATATTGTAGCAGGATATCTGTTCTTCTTGAATTGCTATTATCCTTGAATCGCATGTGGAGACTCGTATGCCTGGTCTCATAGATCCTTTTGATGTTTTAGATGTTAAATCATTAATTTGTTTCAGCTGAAACTCATTATTTCAAATGAAAATTAATGAGCCTACTGAAGAATTCAAGTCTTTTAACTTATAAAACTTTGCCACAGTCTTGATATTTCTTCCTAGATTTGTGTAGAGATAATCCCCCGTAAGGCCTAAGAAATCTGGATTACCGCCTGAAAAAAGTTAAGAAGTTGAAATGAAAACTAACCGCAAACAAAACGGGCAAGAGGTTCAATATTTGAAGTAATCTTTGTATTCACTCGAACAGAAACCATGTCATTACTCGACTCTGGTTCAGTTATTTGGAAGCAAAACTAACAGACTATGAAAAACCGGAAAAAACAAACTTCTTTGTAAATTGCTTGTACATCAAATATACTGACAGATTTGGTTTTTCGATCATATACGAATAGAGCATCATCAGCAATTCCAATTATAGAATGGGCAAAAAACTGAAAAGAAAGAAAATATTTGAAATTTTTTTATTTCTGTTTATCATAAGTAGTCTCAAATATTAGTTAATATAATTTAGAAAAATTTACTTATTAAATCAATCCATAAATTGTTAATATTTTTGTTATATTCTACGCAAAATGTTTCATCTTTTAGCAAAAAGAATAAAGAAAGTTTCGCTCATCAGTTAAAAACTTTTTGCTTGGAAAGAACCACTTTTGGGCAAAAACAACCGAATTCCCTACCTTTTCATCCGTGGTAAAAGCCATTTTAAACTGTACATTTTCCATATCAATGGTAATTATTATTCCTGGTCTATGACCGGTGTTTGAGTCATATCCAAGTCCTCAAAATAATTTGTAATTGAAGTAGAAAAAGGACTTACTTCTATTTTTGCCAATAATACATAACTCTCTATATTGTTCACTATAACTAATAGAACTGAAAAAAAGAATAAGAAAAGCGAGAAATATACTCAAAAAGAAAAAGATTAGCTGGTAATTGGTAAATTCGAACAACCATCTCCTTAATTATATCAAAAATAATAAGTCGTCCAAAGGAAGTCAGTACTGCTATGTAATAAACTGGTTGGGAATCCATCTGAAAAAATAGAAAATATGATTAAGGAATACAATGGGCTATATATCGTTTTTTCGGATGGTTGTAGGCCTTGATTATTTAACCGCAAAGACTTACATTTGGATCACAATCAACGTAAACATACATTGATCTATTGTAAGATTCGCCAGTTAAATAATCACCAATTCGGATAACTCGTCGTCTTATATGATTCAAAATAGAGCCGTGGCTTGGGAAAAATAGAAGACAGCTAAAGATGTCAAAATAAATGGGAAAATCTTACTTATGATATTCACTCTTTCCAAATGTTTTATCCATAAATCT
Source organism: Oscheius sp. DF5120 (assembly GCA_932521415.1). NCBI lineage: Eukaryota > Metazoa > Nematoda > Chromadorea > Rhabditida > Rhabditidae > Oscheius > Oscheius sp. DF5120. The sequence goes on from OW051462.1 coordinate 6,626,970, forward strand.
ATTTTGGAAATTACGCCCTGACTAAAAAAATATAAAAAATAAAATGAAGAGAATTACTGAATGCAAAAGACAGTCGTAAATATTTTTCTCAGCATTTAGGCTCATTCTTCCTCCAATTTCACGATTTCCGAGGCTATTTAGAAGATTATACCCACATCTCCTGTTTGTCGTTTTTAAGTGATTATTTCTTTCTTCATAATGTTGGTTAATAATCTAAGAAAATGCTATCTGAGCAACACTATCACAAATTGTGATATAATTCAATTTACATTTACTCAGTGATAAAAAACCAACCTCTGCTAGTTGCTGCATTGTTTATCCTTCTGATATGTATCATTAATAGAAGGATGTGTGGCTATAAGGTAGCATGCAGCATATAAAACTTCAACAAAAATAAAAAACAAAAAGAAAATAAATGTTTACTAAGTATACTCGGGTACAAAGAACCAGTAATCCCAATCCATAATTATACTGTATGCGTCATTTCAACTACACATCTGGCGATATTCTTCGACGCTTCATCTTCTACGGCATCTTTCAATCGGTTTACAATCGATACAATATCCCGACTCTTCGCAGTCTAAAACAAGCTTAGGAAAACATAAAGATCCTACCTGAATTACTTGCTTATCTCCCCACATTAGAGTAACAATGGCTTGAAGAAGACGAGTTTTTGTAATATCGTTATAATTGCCAAAAGACTGTATCTTCTCCAGTCCATTTATAATGGCTCGTAAAATATCTTCCCGAGGGCCCAATTCGGCAATTTTCTCTGAATTTTGAAGAAGTAAATAGCTCCAGTTCGCAAAAACTGATGCCGCTGCCATCTAAACCAAGATAAAAATAATATATCAACATACATGCAAATGCTTGGAAGGTCCAACTGATGGATATGTAATAAAATCAGTAATAAGACGTTCTAATAGAGGAGTAAAGTTCGCCATCATCATGTCACGACCATATTCATGTGCAAAACAGTTAGCAAGAGTGCGACAAACAAAAACTTTGACTGGTATTTCAGGGTTGCTGACCAATACACCGAATAAAAGTTCGCGCATTTCAATACCACGCCCCTACAAAACAATGATGCAGAAAATTAAAGTTACCTTGACATCGAAAAAGTATTTATTCAACTCGTCATGAAGTACGGCATAACGAAGGAAATCAAAAATAATCCCAACATCTTCGAAAGGCCATGAAAGACCTGAAATGTAGCGTTAAAATGCTTCTAAATGTTTAAATGTAGAAAAATGCTTTTGCTCAACTTACCTAAGCCTAAAGCCGATTTCTCTAAATTGCCGACATCAATAGCATTCGGCTTAGACTTTAATAACGTTTCCAAAGAAGACAGCTAAAGAAAAAGTACTATTAAAATAATGGAATACCTGTTCTGGATTCATTTGATATGTTGTTTGCTTATTATTAGTCTCCTTTAATTTGTCAAACATTTTTGGATTAACATCATCGAAAAAATAATAAGCTGCTACAGGTACGAGTTCACAGCGAGGTCGTAGTCTATCAGCCGGGCGCGATGCATTCGGAATTAAATTAGAATTTGCATTTCCGGGAATATAACTAGAAAGAATTTGTAGAAGTATAAAAATATATGCTACCGTCCCCCGCTTGTGAAAGGATCCCCAGCAGCTGAAACGTTGGATGATGAAGTTGCCGAACCAGGTACATAACGACCAGATCCAGTAAATGGGTCGGCAAAAGAGGAGTCTGTTGTTGTGGACGAATTTGGCAAATAGCGATTACCTCCTGAATTACAAAGATAAAATTTTTAAAATCAATTACCTGTAAAAGGATCATAAAATTCCTGTGCTCGATTTGTACCAGGTAAAGCTTGTAACTCAGTCCGAATTAAATTAGCAAACTAAACATGCTTAATTTAAACAAAATTCAACGAACCTGTGGAACATATTTGATCTCTATATTGTGCTTTTCACAAAAACGTAAAGCCGCAGAATTTGGGTCATCTCCGACATTAAAAGGTAATTGTATTTTCTTATTGCTAAGAGTAACTTCCATTGCATAGTCGTAATATTCACCATCCACAAATACTTTCTGAGTCGGCTGCTTTTTGAAAGACTTATTCCGAGCTTCTTGTGCTTCTGGGATATTTGTACATATATAATTGATAATTTCGTCAAGATAAGTAAGCGGCAAATTATTAGCCTGGAACCATGATTGTCCAAAATAATAAACTAACATACTTTGATAAAATTCTCAGCAGCAAGTGCGGGATCGCTACCTTTCTTATATCTTAGTTCCAATCCTTGATCAGAATCATCTAGCGACACTTTAATTACAATTTCCTCGTTTTTCATTTGTTCTTTTCTTAGAATTTCAGCCGCCATTTTTTCAGACAACTAAGGTTGACATTCCAAAAGAGATTGAAAGAAAAACATACCAAGTTGTTCATAGCATTTATGATTTCGTCCGCGGCCTTTCTTTCAGGATCAGTCGAGTAAAGGTAAACTCGACCATCGCTAGCACCCACAGCAAACTCTTTCTGATCTAGAGGTTTAATGCACCAGTTGCTACCTGCAGGAGTTTTCAAAGCAGTTTTATATTTCAAGCTGAAATTATGAAAATTATGGAATAAATGTTGAGATACTCTAATCCGCTATCTGTTGCCGACATTTTCCATACTTCTATCATTCCGTTGTCCCCACATGATACTAAATAGTTCCCTACAATTGAAAGTCTAGAAATCATAACAATACATGAGGAAAAAATTGTTTACCCGAATATGAAGTCTTCTGCGTAAGATTTAACAACGTGTAATGATTGTACAGAATCAACATGCCAAATTCTATAAGTACAATCATTAGCAGCTGATACAAATATTTCATTTGAAACGACTTGTAAAGCTCTTACAACATCAATATGTCCTAAACATGTGATACTATTTGATAACATAATACCTAGGTAAGTGCGAATGCAATTGTCATTTTTCCACAACTTGATAGTATGATCTGCACTTCCGCTGAGTGATATATCCTCTTTGTCCTTGAATGTAGCTAACGCCCAGACCGACAACGTATGGTCTTTCAGTTGAAAGGCCTAAAAATTTAAAAAAAATTGAAAAAGTCTGACTCACGTTGAAAGTTGGAAAACTAAGGTGTTCAATAGGCCAGATAATAACACTATTGTCCCAAGAACCGGATAGTAATTTTTTATGGACTGCATCAACATGTAAAACACAAACTATAAAGAAAACATTAAAAATATTGAAAGCAGTACCATTCATCTTATGATTAGTTAATACCTTTAGTTGAACAAACTTATTGTTGTATATAGCAATCGATCCATCTTTACGACCAGCAAAAATAAGATATTCATCATTTGTTTCGTATATAGCTAGTGAATTTATAATTTGACCATGAGGCTGTTGAATATTATTGAAATTTACATACTCGCCTCCTCTATAAGATACTTAAACAATAATAATAATCAAATACCTTTTGGCAAAAAATTTAAGCACTTCCTGTCGTCCACCAACGATGATCTCATTGATGCCACTGATTGCAATACCCTTTATGTCAGCCGATGATGCTTCGAATACTCCACTAAGTTGGAAATCTTCTTCTTCAGCTTCGGTCATCGTAACATCACCCATTCTGTAACAAAAGACTGCAATAATCAAGGGTAAGAAGAAAATTTCGAAAGTTTGAATGACAAAAGCGAGAGTGCCGTAATTTTGCGTACTCAACAACAACAAATACCAGAGGAATACGGTGAACACAATTTAAAATAGATAGAAATGATTGAGATTACGAAAAGTCATAACAGAGAAAATGGCCTAAAAGAACATAGAAATTTTGCAACGGAAGAAATATACTACATTGGAATAAAATAATTTATCACTATTCCATTACTACAAAAGCGTCTATTTGTTTCAAATACCTATCACTGTTTGAGACAAAATAAGATGATCAAAAAATAGGCAAATTGTAGTACACGTACGGATTTTGCGTACGTGTACTTTTCAGAATTTGGAGGGTCAATTGTAGAACACGTACAACATGTGTTTTTTTGTAGAACACGTAATTGTATTACACGTACGTTTTTTCTTTAATTTTTTTTCTCTTTTTTCGTGTTGATGCCTGGTTCTTGTAATTATACTACTGGTTTTTTTTATCAATTAAAGGAACAGTGCCACACATTTTGTGAATTAAATTCCTATCGGTCTAGCTAATTCACGACTCTCTCTCTTCATATCCTACTCCCAGTAGGCATGATATAAAAAGTTTATGTAATTTAATTTTGTGCGTAGAATCTATTTCCGGCAAAAAAGGAAAAGAAAACAAATGTCGCGAGTAACCGACATAATTAATGACTTCTTGTAATAATTACAGTACCCTAAAAGTGATACGCAGACGGAAAACTGTGGCACTATTCCTGTAACTTGTATTTTTTGGGCAAATTGGGCAATTTGGAGTTTCAACTATTGTCACTGAAATGATTTTCCAAAAAATCCTTTATTTTTTTATTTGTGCGATTTAGAAGTATACCGTCGCTAACATCTCTGAAAAAACTTCTGATCTTCTACAATATCTCTTATAACTATTTCATTCGACTACCTAATTAGTATTAGTAGAAGTAAATGGTCAACAAAACAATAACACAAAAATTGACAAAAACAAAATGATTACTAAGCAATAATATAACCCTAAACAAAACTATATCATTATAATTAATGTCTCTTCTACCAACGATAGGCTTTCTATCTGTTGGCACGGCACTATTCTTACAACCTCGACGCCCCTTGTAATTTAGTTTTTCACCATCTCTTGCTGATGAAACTCATTTTTCTTTGATATAACGTGTCAAGTGATTCTAGTTCATTTTGAAGTAGATTTAATGCTTTCTCGCGTGGCTCTTGGAAAGCTTGTTGTATAAATGCAAGTCTGTAATGTAGAACTGAGCAACAAAACATTACTTACTTATGAGAACAAACTATCTCCTTGCATTCATGACATTGAAACTTTTCATCTGACAGTGATATTACAGCACATTTTAAGTCGCATTGGACCAGATATTGGTCATTAATTACAGAAGTATTGATATTCATTCTAATTTTATAATTTTAATAATTTTTTAATACATTCAGTTGAGCGACCTAAACAAGTACAATTAATAATTTCCCAATAACCTTGAAACACCCAAACAGGCACGCCATCTGTATCCATTTTTGCTTGCCGAAGGAGTACTTGTTTCAATCCAAAAGTGTCTGCATATTTCCGTTTGGTATCTTCCGACCACATATTAGTTTTTCTAGGGTCTTGAGAACTTTTCACGGGATAGAAATCACAATATGATCCAAAAATAGCTAGGAGAAGTGCATCTTCTTCTTCTAAATCTACTAAATTATAATAGTAAATGCTAACCTTTATCGTAGGCAATGATTTTTTCAAATAATCGTTGAAGGGACATTTTCTTTGGACCCAATGCTACTTTGAGTAATAAGTTCCGGTTCTCCACCAAATTTGAGCTAACTGATAAAAAATTTGAATTCCCATCTCATAAATTCAAGTATTTTTTACTATATTTATATTTATTAAAACTTATCCCAAAAGTCAAGAGATTCTCGAGTATTGCCGAGAATGAAATAGTATTTCCCAGTAATTCTTATACTGTTTGCAGTAAACATTGTTTAAAATTTCTCGCTCTCTTATCATTTATACCAACTAAAAATGCTAAATTTAACATCTGTATATGCATTTTCATTTTTATCTTACAATACCATAAGAAACCGTCACAGACGCTGATACTGTAACTACATCTGGTCTTTTCATTCGAAGAATTTTGAACTTAACAAGATCTACTAGAAAAATTCTATAAGGCCCAATGAAATAGAAATGACAACAAGGATTGGCTAGGGGAATAGACTCGAATAAGACAAAGGTTCCATGTCCCCAGACGATATTATGGATGCCCAAAGTGCCACTGGTTGCGAAGAATGTGGAAATCAACACCAGGAGAGGAAGTAGGCAGATTTGGATAGTCAGAGCCTGGAAAAAGGACTGATTAGTTTTCGAGTTCTAAGTCTAAGCTTAGACGTCAGCTTTCTAATAGAAGACTCCTACCTGCATGAAGGTTTTCTGCAGCTTTCTGGTATTCTCTGATAAATAAGTCAACTTGTTTAAATTCTTGAAAACACTTCTTCGAATAATCAGAGAAACAATAAAAATAGGCAAGGAAGGTACAACCAAAATAAAATTGACAGCTATATCTCTCCAGTCATTCAAAAACGTGGACATTCCAAAGTAAGCAATCTCTGGATATTTAACAGAAAGATCACCCTTGCTACCTGCTAAATTATAATCAGGATATAGTTTCTGCAAAATTGGAACTGGGTCGAAGAATTGGCCATTGCTGAAGAGAGTATGGAGCTGCAAAAGGGAGTTGGATGGTGCAGACGAATTTACCGAGCAGTATAACTGGACGGTTATTGGAAGAAAAAAGACGAACAGATAGCTCACAAAAGCTGCCTTTTATTTGAATATTTTCACCTTGGAATTATAAATAAGGAAAACAGGCAGATATTCGTGTCAACTATGACGAAATTCAACAGCATATACTTATACGTCTGTATTTCCTTGGGAGACTTCTTAATAATGGCATAGAGGAGAAGAAGATTCATCACTAGACCAAAGGAACTGATACACACAGCCATTATTAGAGCAATATAGTCAACGACGGAGAGACCGGCCCGCATAATCATTGTTAAGTTTCAGTTGCCGGTGGTCGTTCAATTTATATGGAGGGTAAAGTAATATAATAATTCGAGACTGAGGAAATGCAGGGGGGTGATTATCGTAAAGGTTAGTTTTGTTTACTTGCAGATAGGATTGATTATCGTTCGACCAGATTTAGCTTGAAGGCTAGTTGACCTAACTATATTTACCTAAAAACTGTTTCAGTGATGAAGAAGCTATCTCCTCATGACACTGGTTAGATCTTTCGTATCGATAGGATATATCCTCAAGAACCAAGTATCAAGGTGCAATTTCAGTACGCAATCATGTACAATATTGAAAATAATGGATTTCGTCCATTTTGGGGACAGCCACTAAATGGAGAAATCCGAAATAGATACGGCAAAAAAAATGATTCCAAAAAGGAATCAGCAATTTTGGAATTGGCCGTTTTGGAAAATTCCAAAATGGAAACGAATTTGTACTTAATACATATTATTCTTTGAAACACGGCCCATAATGACAAATATTCTGTTTTACCCTTTCTTTTCTTTTATTTTTATTTTCTAATTATACTACTTTTCAAAACAAAAAAATAGAAAGGAAAGAGTGAAATAGAATCCGCCCCGTGTTTCAAAGAATAATATGTATTACGTACAAATTCGGCCGATATGGTTTCCATTTTGGAATTTTCCAAAACGGCCAATTTCAAAATTGCTGGTTTCCACAGTTGCTTTTGGCCGTATTTGCCCGTTTTCATTATTTCCAATTTAGTGGTCGTCCCCCCATTTTCACAATTAAAACCTTGCCAGTTTTGTATGCTTCGATCCATTCTTTTTCCTGATAAATTATATAAATTAAACCTGAAAGAAACTACATAAAGATTACTAATTTAACTTTTAAACTTGTTTTCATTCCAGTATTTATATTATTAGTTTACATTTTTTTCCATTTTTTTTTTCATCGAAGACCAAAATTTGCTCTCAATTTTTTACACAACATTTATTTTAAGAGCCATGGCAAATATAAAGCAAGAAGAAGAACTTTGCAAGCGTATACGAAAATTTGTGCAGTTATACTATGATACAATGGATAGAAAACGTGAGAGAATCATACATATGTGTGCAGATGATGAGCCGATGATTGTATGGAATGGCAATAATTATTCGGGAACGGACGATATTTCCCAGTATTTTCTGTTTTCTAGTAAATATTGTTTTAGATTTCTCACTCTCTTACCATCTACACAGCATGATTATATTTCAATTGACGCACAGTATATTCCAAAAGATATAGCTGGAATTGAAATGATTTCTGTACTGGTTGCTGGAACTATTACTCTTCGTGAACAGTCTCATGCATATACTGAAACTTTTACTTTAGTAGAGCAGGATAAAATATTAAAAGTAAGGATATTTTAATTAGTAAATATTTTTTTCAGATGAAAAGTCAACGCTGCCGATTTGTCGAGTAAATTAGAAGCCTATTGAAATCATGTAATTCGTGATTAAACATTGATGGATTCCTTATCATAAACGGTTTATATTCTTTTATTCTTTAATTTTTATCAAGCTGATTTAATTTAACAATTTCAGGTTACTACCGGAAAAGATGATTTTGGTAAAAAAAAGATGGAAATGTACATATACTTCCTTTTGCGTCTTTCTGCTCATACAGTTGAAATTTCTAGCTATTCCTGTAAAAGTAAAAAAAATGTTTCTGGGAACTAATTTTCCTGCTCAAAATGTATTTAGATAAATACTTTATAATGGAGTTAGAATAAATCGACCAGCTGCTTTACCGGAATGAATGGTATGCTAATCACCTAAGCGTTATACCCACCCGAAAGACGATCCTAATCAGCCATCATATGGCCTCGGCTACGTCGACGGAACCCTGACCTTTCTTCCTCTCATCTCATTTGTACTTTTCCTCTTTATCCATCCCTCTTTCTTTTCATATCAATGAAGCGCGATTTACCAACTCATATAGAACAGCCTCTCCTAGTTGTACATAAACTTTCATTATCAAAATTTTTATAAGGCAGGAATTGCGGAAAAAACTTTGTTCGATGGTGGTGTTGGTGGATTGGGTAGCGCTTAGAAGCACTTGCGGTGGACGATGGAGGGTCCAGATTCGTCGTACTCCTGCTTGGAGATCCACATTTGCTGGAAGGTGGAGAGGGAGGCAAGGATGGATCCTCCGATCCAGACGGAGTACTTGCGCTCAGGGGGAGCGATGATCTTGATCTTCATCGTGCTAAAAACAAAATAATATAAGAACTCAAAGACGAATTTTACCTGGGAGCAAGAGCAGTGATCTCCTTCTGCATACGATCAGCAATTCCAGGGTACATGGTGGTTCCGCCGGAGAGGACGGTGTTGGCGTAGAGATCCTTACGGATATCGATATCGCACTTCATGATGGAGTTGTAGGTCGACTCATGGATACCAGCAGATTCCATACCCAAGAAGGAAGGCTAAATTTTGATATTCTTCAAGTAATATTGGAAATATACCTGGAACATGGCCTCGGGACAACGGAAGCGTTCGTTTCCGACGGTGATGACCTGTCCGTCAGGAAGTTCGTAGGACTTCTCGAGGGAAGAAGAGCTGGCAGCGGTGGCCATTTCCTGCTCGAAGTCGAGGGCAACATAGCAGAGTTTCTCCTTGATGTCACGAACGATTTCACGCTCGGCGGTGGTTGTGAAGGAATAACCACGCTCAGTGAGGATCTTCATCAAGTAGTCAGTCAGATCACGACCAGCCAAATCAAGACGAAGGATGGCGTGGGGGAGAGCGTAACCCTGAAGATTTGTTTGTTTACAAAACTAGAAATACCTCGTAGATGGGGACGGTGTGGGTGACTCCATCTCCAGAGTCGAGGACAACTCCGGTGGTACGTCCAGAGGCGTAGAGGGAGAGGACAGCCTGGATGGCAACATACATGGCCGGGGCATTGAATGTCTCGAACATGATCTGGGTCATCTTTTCTCTGTTGGCCTTGGGGTTAAGAGGAGCCTCAGTGAGGAGGACGGGGTGTTCCTCGGGAGCAACACGGAGCTCGTTGTAGAAGGTATGGTGCCAGATCTTCTCCATATCATCCCAGTTGGTAACGATACCGTGCTCAATGGGGTACTTGAGGGTCAGGATACCTAAGGGAGGAGATATAGTTATTCCCAAATAAAATACCTCTCTTGGATTGAGCTTCATCTCCGACGTAGCTGTCCTTCTGTCCCATACCAACCATGACTCCCTGATGACGAGGGCGACCGACGATGGAGGGGAAGACGGCACGTGGGGCATCGTCTCCGGCGAAGCCGGCCTTGCACATTCCGGATCCATTATCAACCACAAGGGCAGCAACCTCGTCGTCGCACATGTTTGACTGTTCTGCTGAAGAATGAAAATCAATGACAGAAAAATTTAAGGAGTTATTAAATAAATAGAGTTGCCATCTGCCCCGAGGGCACAACTCTCCACAGCTCGTGGTGACTGACTGTGGCCTGCCGCTGGCAGTCGCCCCGCCCCGCGTAGAGTGTGAGGGCGGCTGTTAGTGGAATCGGCCGACGCGGGGGAGAGGCCTCTGCCGCGTTTCGTAGAACGTTAGAGGGAGTATATCTTTAGCAGCACGTGTTTTTCTCCGTGGGGACGACAACAGCTGCGTGCACAACAGTACGCCTGCTCTTTCTGGAGGTGTGATTATGTGTGGGAGCACCTCTACATATAGATGGGAGAGGACGCAATCAGTCTCTATCTACCAACCCCCATTCTTCCCTTCTCCCAATCTCTCGCGAAGAAATCTCCTCACCTGCCTCGAGAGAAACACAAACAGTTCGCGTTCTGGGAAGCACTTTGAGCCCGCAGCCACCGGATTACTTGATCTGTTCCACCTCTCTAACTATCCGGCACTTTCTTTCTTGCAACCATGGCAAATACAACACTCCACAGTCGAGGAGATTTCGCTGCGATCAGCAAAATTTTTTATTTTCTTGATCTAGGGTTTTTAAAATGGGGAATTTTTGGAACGAAATAATTGAAGGATTCAGTATTTAAATGTTTATACATTTTTTTGTAGGAACACGATATCTTTAGTCTTCCAAAAGTCATAAAATATCAAAGCATAACTTGATATAATCTAAAAAAAAATTTTGAGTCTTCTAGGGGGGGGGGGGATATCCAAAAATACTCGAAATTTTTTGAATACAAACAGTAAAATGACTTCTACATTTTTTTCTGATTATTTTACCCTTATTTTACTCCATAAATTTAGTTTTTATTTGACTTTCAGTTAAAATAATTATTTCAAAATTTTGGCAAGTGAAATTTTTTTTTGTTATTTTTTGCTTCTCATTTAGTAAACAACAATTTTAGCCTTTTGACAATAATAGCTTTTTTTCAAATATTTTTCTCAGCATGGATTTACTCTATTATTTTACTTTGTTATGAGCTCATTTTGTTTTATTAAAAAATACATTTGAAAAACGATTTACAAGAGCGAGAGAACATAGAGTGATGTCGCCAGACGGTTCGTCATATAGACGTATGACAAAGTCTTCTTACCTATGACTGTGTTTCTTCGTTTGCAGACGAAGTAATCCGTTTGGCGACTGTCAACATTTTAACTATAATCGGTTTTTTCTAATTTCTCTCTGCATTTCAAAAATCCTTCAAGAAGTTCCAAAGAACTCCCTCGCTCAATGGAAACAGGTGGTGCTCTCTGGGCCCGTTGCCAACAAGCGAGGCTTAGAGAAAGAGAGCGTATTTATGTTTTAAACAGCGCCGAGGGCTCCCCGCCCACTCACATTCTCCCACACCCGGTCGACCGACCTGCCAGACCGCAGCCGAGTCGACCGACAGTGCGGCGGCTCTTTCTCTTTCTCGCTGACACTTTAGTCATCCGACAGGGCCCCATTGCCTATTACTCTTAGCTTTTTCTTCTAGCTTACCCCAGAGGCTTCAATATTCTTGGGAATATTTTTAAAGATTATTAAGGAATCCCTGGGAAAATTCCGTTGGGTTGTTACTTTTTTTTGCTTGCTGTTACGCATATATCCCTGTTAAACAACGCCGCGGGTCTCCGCCCCCTCTGCCGACTGCAGCCGATAGCGTTCTCCCTCCGCGGAGGACTATGGCAGGTGTTTCAACTCACTTCTCTTTGCTGACTTCTTGACTTCTTGACTCCACTATAGAAATTTTTTTCAGCCACAGATCATCATGTGCGACGACGAGGTTGCTGCCCTTGTGGTTGATAATGGATCCGGAATGTGCAAGGCCGGCTTCGCCGGAGACGATGCCCCACGTGCCGTCTTCCCCTCCATCGTCGGTCGCCCTCGTCATCAGGGAGTCATGGTTGGTATGGGACAGAAGGACAGCTACGTCGGAGATGAAGCTCAATCCAAGAGAGGTATTTTATTTGGGAATAACTATATCTCCTCCCTTAGGTATCCTGACCCTCAAGTACCCCATTGAGCACGGTATCGTTACCAACTGGGATGATATGGAGAAGATCTGGCACCATACCTTCTACAACGAGCTCCGTGTTGCTCCCGAGGAACACCCCGTCCTCCTCACTGAGGCTCCTCTTAACCCCAAGGCCAACAGAGAAAAGATGACCCAGATCATGTTCGAGACATTCAATGCCCCGGCCATGTATGTTGCCATCCAGGCTGTCCTCTCCCTCTACGCCTCTGGACGTACCACCGGAGTTGTCCTCGACTCTGGAGATGGAGTCACCCACACCGTCCCCATCTACGAGGTATTTCTAGTTTTGTAAACAAACAAATCTTCAGGGTTACGCTCTCCCCCACGCCATCCTTCGTCTTGATTTGGCTGGTCGTGATCTGACTGACTACTTGATGAAGATCCTCACTGAGCGTGGTTATTCCTTCACAACCACCGCCGAGCGTGAAATCGTTCGTGACATCAAGGAGAAACTCTGCTATGTTGCCCTCGACTTCGAGCAGGAAATGGCCACCGCTGCCAGCTCTTCTTCCCTCGAGAAGTCCTACGAACTTCCTGACGGACAGGTCATCACCGTCGGAAACGAACGCTTCCGTTGTCCCGAGGCCATGTTCCAGGTATATTTCCAATATTACTTGAAGAATATCAAAATTTAGCCTTCCTTCTTGGGTATGGAATCTGCTGGTATCCATGAGTCGACCTACAACTCCATCATGAAGTGCGATATCGATATCCGTAAGGATCTCTACGCCAACACCGTCCTCTCCGGCGGAACCACCATGTACCCTGGAATTGCTGATCGTATGCAGAAGGAGATCACTGCTCTTGCTCCCAGGTAAAATTCGTCTTTGAGTTCTTATATTATTTTGTTTTTAGCACGATGAAGATCAAGATCATCGCTCCCCCTGAGCGCAAGTACTCCGTCTGGATCGGAGGATCCATCCTTGCCTCCCTCTCCACCTTCCAGCAAATGTGGATCTCCAAGCAGGAGTACGACGAATCTGGACCCTCCATCGTCCACCGCAAGTGCTTCTAAGCGCTACCCAATCCACCAACACCGCCAACACTGCCATCAAAAAAGAACTAAAGATTTGTGCTCAACGACTAATAAAATCTTTAAAAAAAATCTCTCTCTAATTAGCTGTCCGGTTTACAGGCTACTCGTCTGCCGACATCTGGAAGTTGTAGAGTAATCGATTAAAGTACCCCCCACCAGATGTCTCTCTCTCGTAGGCCGGAGGTCAGATCAATATCCATACCTTACGATCGGACCAGCCGCGCAGGAAAAAGAGGGAGCGGGCAAGACAAAGGTGTCAATAGTATAGGGGGGATTGAGGATAATACAAAGGGAGAAAATTGAGCAATTCTGAAACCTTTTTTATGGTTCCGTCTGAATCTTTAAATATTATTTTTTGAGGTGTAACTTTATTTAGATTCTTCACAACGTGCAAGAAAGTGCAAGTTGTAAAATGACGGAGAAACAAGACAAATACCGACTGATACCGAAATTCGATACCGGTTAACCTTGGTTTTTATACAATCTTTGAGCCCTTCTGGCCCTTCTTTGTTCTTCTATCGCTCTATTTGACTAGGAATTACTCCTGTACCTCGCCTGTTCATCTCTTTAATGACGTTGCTTTTCCTTCGGAGCACTGTCTCTCCCTCTCCGCCGACCGTCCATTTGTTTTCCTTCCAAACAGACAGCGACACAATTTCTGAGAAAGACACAACTCCCCCTCTGATCCATCATATCAACCGCTCCTGCCTGTTGTACGCGAGGGAGGGAGCGTAGGCGGTGGGAGCAGTTGACAATCCTCCGCGTTTTGATGCAGAGAGAGTCCTGGAGGGCAAATGGCAAACATAACGGGAGGGGTGCTAATTAAAGACACTTCACTGTAAGAGTGCGAGCGAGGCGGGGCTCTTTGAAGGGGTTATTTTGTAGGGTAAATAGCATTGAATAGTGATATGGAGAGATTTGGGATCTGATTGGAGACAGAAAGAGATAATAGGCAAAGTAACCTTTGAATTTTTCTAATATGTTTTATTATATCCTATGATTAAAAAATGGCCAATTCATCCCTCACAGTTGACGTACATACATTTTCCGTTTATTGTCTGGTAAAAATTTTGAAGCTAAAAATTCATTTTTTTTTGCGGTAAAAAAATCCTAGAAAGGAAGGTAATTTTTCAATGAGACAATGATTCGTATTATGAATTTCTGAGACAATATACAACACTGAGGAATTTTAATTCAGCGTTCGATATATTTTATGGTGAATTAATTGATTCGGACCATGACATTGCCTTTAGTCTGAAACCTTATTTGTTTAACAAATTTGGTAGACACAAATCTGTCTCTAGAAGGCCCATTTATGCATTTAGGGAACATACATTATGGAGAAATTTCAGGCTCACATCTTTTTTCCCTTTCTTTTTAGGCTTCATTCTAATACCTCTACAAAAATTCTTCCGGAAAATCAGAGCAAATTAACCTTTTTCGGTTGTTGCAACTCAATCAAACATTTCCTTCTAAGGTATAAGATATAAGAAGTCCTTTTCTAAAGACATTTTTTTGGTTCAGTATTTTGCACGTAATGACCATTGTCGATTCTCTTCTTTGATAAGTTCATTGATCTCTTCCCTCCTTTTTTTTCTTTTAGCTATTCTTTGTTTATTAGTTTTCTTCGAAGTTTCGTGTGGGCTCAGAGAGAGATGCAACGAACTGCTTTACTGCGATGGCGGATCATTACACAATGAGCGGCGATTTGCCCCGTGCTTCTGCCGATCCTAAGAACAGAGGTGTGGGACAGATCAGGGACAAAAATATTACATCAGAGATAGGAGTTTATACTATGACAATTTTATACAAATAATGATCACTAACAGCTGCTTCTAGCTGCTCCTTTTGATAAGGATCCATAACATCTTGCAATCGATAGAGAATCTGTCGCTTTTCATTCAATGTCAGGTTATTATTCTGATGGATCATAGCTATTCTCACGAGCCTTTGTTGAACTTTGGAAGGCAGTTTAGGAATGGCATTCTTAACATTTCAATTTATTGAAGAATGGTTTACCTTGAAGGCTTGAAGTCGTTTCTGTTCCTCAGCTTTATAGGCATTTTTCCATTTGATATGTTCGATTTGGGATTCTGCATCGAGGAGAGTAACTGCCTGGAAGTTTAAGAATGAATGATAGAAGAAAACAAATTGTAGTCATTTTGATTTGAAGGAATTAGATCTTGAATCCATTGAGATTCTACTCATTTTATTGGTTTCCAAAATAATGAGTAGAATAGATCATATCGGCTACATTTTCCAATTCTTCATGTATTTTCTAATAGAACAGTAGAAGTGCTATGAAGATGGATCTCGATTTACTCTCTGCATTTCTCTTTTCTACTCCTTCTCTTTTCTGTTTTAATTTTGTTAATGGGAGATTCAATGAATCAAGAAAAGGCATTAATTATGAGATAGTTTCCTGTATTACGAACAATGAATTCAGACGTTTACGAACTCGATAGTATTTTTTTCAGTCTTCTAAAAACAAAAGAGAAAAAGGCTACATGAAGGATAATATTCTACCATTATTTAATCCATAAAGAAACTCAACCTTATCAATCTCTCGAAAGATCTGTGCGATAGTCTTGTCTCCTCCATTTCGGACGATTTGCTGAAAGTTATAAATATGGAAAAATTATCTTCCAATGCCAAAAATAGTCCTTGCTCTTTATTCTATTTTTAGTTTACCTTAAAATCTAGGAAAGGGAAAAAGGCCATAATGGAAGCAGAAATGTCAATGGCTTTCAAAAATTGACCAAATTTTGAAATTTTGACTTTCCTTCCCACCAGTTGTTGAGAAGCTGGTTGCTTGAGACCTTTGGAGGAAAAACAAGGTGGGAGACTGGTATTGGAACTCCGAAAAAGAGACAGTGGTTACTTCTTGTGTCGATTTTTGTCGAATTGGTATCCTTACTTTAATAATTTCTGTGGCTTGAGTCTCTGGCACCTCTTGTCCACCAACTAATACAACAAGACATGGAAGAAGAAGACAAATCATGATGAGAGCAAAGGGCGCGAATGGCCAACAGGTCGGCTTATAAAAGAAGGCAGTCGGCCCGTACAAGAATAGATCCCTGTTCAAACATCCCGATGGACCGTAAGTCTGCATTTTTCACGGAAATTTCATCTTCAAAGCAAACAAAAAGGGACCAATTTACATAGTCAGATGGAGGAGAGTGAATGCTAATCCAAGTTGGCACTCCTTCAGCTGTTTTTCCACAGCACACGCTCTGACAAGAAGTGTAGATGGAAGATAATACGCAATTTTTTTTGGCAAAACTCATAAGAAACATGTTTGCTTTTATTAAAGAATCAATCAGTCAATTCACTGGTGCATGAAGTCTAACGCTTTTCAAGAAACAGTGACACTGAATTTTAAAGAATTTTTGCAGACACTACGCATATACTTTTCTGTAGATGCAACTGAAAAGTATTGAAATAAAAACACAAGAAATGATTAGAATTTTTCTAGTTTTCAATGTTTTCAAATGTTTATTAAATATAAATAAATTAAAGAAAAAATGAATTATTTTTTAAAGAAATTAAACAAATATTCCGTTCAATTATTTCAAAGATGCTTACATAGTCAGTTTAGACCTGGAAAAAGCATCACCACGATTAAGTTGACAATGTTTTAGTCGTTTATCAATGTCTAGAAGATCACAGGCTCTGTAATTAACAATAACTTTTATTAAAAAAATGTAATGAGTTACCCGCAGGTTTTCTTGCAGTTCTCCTTCATGTAAATCTTCTGTTTTTCACAACCATTATTCTCTGAACGAAATGAACAGTCGGAAAGGAAGTCGACGCATTCTTAAAAAATGGCTATCAGATTACTGTAAGCCTGTTTCAGTCTCAATTACGTACCTTACGACCCAATAATTAGACAAATGAATTCTCTCAGCATTTTGAAAATCACTTAATTTTTCTTCAACAAATGTGTAATTTATCTCGATTACCTAATTTTTTTCACATGATATTAGATATATATTGAATCATAAACGATATGTGCAATTTTCTTCTTTGGGAAATTCTATTAAAAAAAGTTTTAAATCAAACCATTTTTGGCTTGACATGACTTAACAATTTTTTCCGAATTAAGAATGACTAAAATTTTAAAATAGTAACCAATTAAAGGAACAGTGCCACACAACCTACTTCTTATCTCCAGCCAATTTAAAAATTGAGGTTTTCTTATCGGGTTTACTCGAAGCTTTCTTTTTTGTACTGAATTTTTGGAATTTTTTGTGGAAATTTTTTTTATGGCCAACATGAGGTAATAAATAAAAAATAAAAAAAGCATTGTCATTTTGTGAATTAAATTCCTATCGGTCTAGCTAATACACGACTCTCTCTCTTCATTTCCTACTCCCAATAGGCATAATATAAAAATTTATGTAATTTAGTAGATATAATTTTGTGCATAAATAGATTTTTTCGGCAAAAAAGGAAAAGAAAACAACAAATGTCGCGAGTAACCGACATAATTAATGACTTCTTGTGATAATTATAGTACCCTAAAAGTGATACGCAGACGCGCAGTACAAACCTGTGGCACTATTCCTTTAAACATTTTGTTGTAGGTGTTTAGTTTTTTTTTGTCTACCTGTTGTACTATTCCAGGTTTTAGGCGGCTCTTTTTTTCCACATTTATTACACGATGGTGCACAAAAAGTCGTCATGAAATCGGTGAACTCCTCATTAGAACAGTATCCAACTTTTGCCCACCCTATGCAGCACATGTGGTGGTTGTAACAGGAGGGAACTGAAATGTAAGTTCTTTTTAATTTCTAAAACTAACCAATAGCAACAGAAATCCGAGGAGCAGTCGTTGTATTGGCAAAAAAGCTAATCGATCTGGTTGTCGATCTTAATGGTGATCCAGTAAAACCGGCTGGAAAAATTTGAATCAGAAAAAAGATGTGTACCTGTGCACTGTTCTTGCCGAGAATATCTACACAGACCGCAAAATTGTCTGCAATTCTCTGCCATCCATGGTGAACTGCAGTCCGTTTGCCGTTCTCTTGTGAAACAATCAGGAACTCGATCATCGCAGGTAGAAAATTGACGCGTTGATTGACAAATACCGCATGATAGCTGGCAATTGATGGTCATATAGCCAGCGGAAGACTGACAATGGCCGATAGAAGCCCAATATTCACAGCAATAGTTATTATTTAGACAAGTCTGAATATTGCTCTCTTTTCGCAACTAATATACTTACTTGAAGGGGAGTAGAGGTTGGTGTCGGCTGAGCAATAGAACATCGACCATTGAAGCATACTCCTTGATAACAAACATCTTCGCCTCTCACAAATCCTTGACAATTCCCACCCAACACTACCTTAGAGACACATCTGGGAGCCCCATGGGAGTTATCACAAAATAAAAACCGACTCTCACAATCGGAAGATATTCCGAAACAGGTGGGACGAGGGGCGTAGTCCACCAAGTTATCTGGAAACAATCAACTCGTGGGTGGTCAACAGGGCTATACGAATTTCAGTAGCATAGCGATATCGTCCAGGTGTTCAACCTACCCATATAGTCATTTGATAATCCATCAATATTCAACTTAGAGAAAGGAAACATTTGTGTATTGGAGAAATGGACAGAAGAAGTACAATCAGGAAAGTCGGGAGGATAGGCGGCGGCTCGGGTAGCACGAGACTAAACGTTTTTTTTTTTGAGGAAACGGTTTTAGTGGTATTTCCGCTTTTCTAAGATCATAAAATATTTTTGATAAAAGAGCTTTGTTCCATCGTCAAGACGACAACACTAGCGTCTCCTACCTGCTGACTGATTCTCCAATTCTCCCATATCAGGTCGACAAATGAATGATGTTGAAAGAAAATCGGATCATATGTTGAGGTCCGAGTGAAAAACATATCTCCTCCAACCCATGAATGAGGCTTTCCATGTTCAAACTCTGGAGCGTACCATGGTGTTGAATATGAACAGTTGGTTGGAGCAGTGTATGCCAGAAAATCGGTAATTGATCGAATGTTAGCCATGGTTTGAAGGTCCGAGTCGGAATAGAGACTGTAAGACAGGCCCAGCTGACGTTGGAAGACACGAGAACCCTGAAATTTAGGATTAAGATTCTATTTGATTTCTTTCCCCTCATATCATGTATGGCGGAAAGTGTTTTCTTATTCCCGTAGCTTTTTAAAAAATGAATGTTTTGAAAATGCTTTTGGCCACCGTTGAATCACATCATTAATGGTCCAGTTCGCGAAGGCTCCATTATCCACGTAGAAATTTCTATTCGGCCGCCCCATTAACTCTTGACTCCAGATGACAGAATCCCTTGGATCTGGGAGTCGTTGATCCAGTGCTGAGTCCCAGTAAGGCAGGCCAATCATTCCGGAATCCACTCGTCTCATCGCAATTTCTATCCTTTTGATGAATTCTCGATGCCAAGGGAGGAACGAGGGACCAGCGTGGGCTCCAGGAGACTGATTAGCATCTGCATGAATGCCAGAAAGCGTCCTGTACTCGGCATTTTTGATCCCCCACATGGCTGCATGATATCGACGACGTTCCTCATCGCTCATTTGTCGATACTCCTTTCGAAGACTCTTTCTCCAGGAACAAGGCTGATCTGAAGCAATTTATAGGGTTGGGAAGAAGGAAGAAATTACTAGGCCAGAAGAAGCGGCAAATGCAGGCTCCTGACATACAGTCATAAACATTTCGTATAACCACAGCAAGAGTAGTGCCAGAGGGCTTTATTTTCTTTCCCTAAAAAAGAACCCTAAGTTTCAAAGGAGTCATTTTCTGGAATAAAAAAAAAGTTCGAGCCTGTTTAAGAAAACGACGTTGGTTTGGTAATCATGTACTATACCCACTATTTGAATGACACTAGTCATTTCAAAAAAAAAAAATCTTAACTTTTTATGTTGCAATGGAGTTGGTTAGCTGGAAGAAAGATTGAAGAGCCAATTCTCTACTTTCGAACCTACCATCTGAAGAAAATTTTAGAAAATTTCTTGATTCTTATGAAAAAAAACAAAATTGAAAAGCCAAATGAAAAATTCATTTGATGCTCATCCTTATAGACACAATAGGTTTATGTCTTCTTTTCGTCAGATTTTACTTTAGACAATTTCTTCGGTTCTCGTTCTTCTTTTTTTTTCCTCTTTCTTCTCCCCTAATGACCCCTTCTCATTGTTAGTATTCGTTTTCTCCTCTTCTTTTTTCCCTTCTCCGCCTACTTCTTTTTTTTTCTCCTTCGAATCGCTGAAATCACTTTTGACATCCTCCAGCGTTGGATAATCATGTTTTCCTGTTGTCATACCGTCGCGTATCATTTGTTCCTTCTTCGTCAAAGTTATTTTTTTTGGTTCGATTTTTGCTGCCGCTGACGGCTTTGGTAATTGTAGTGACTTTATATCGGAATTTTTGTTTTTTGGAGCGCAGCTGAGCAGGAGGAAAATAATAGTAGCGACAAAGACCAAAATGGCTGTTAGCATGCTGACAGAGAGACGAAGAATGGAATGTGATACTGACAACATTCTTTTGGCTTATACCTGTTCAAGCAAGCTGAGACGGACTCCAAAAAAATCCAAAACAATTTTTCATAGAGCTTAAGACAACGGAAAGAACACTGGTTCTTTTCAAAAAGTAAAATATTCTTGAAGAAAAGACAATTAGAGTTTTGTTGGCGATCTTGATGATCGGCATGTGCTTTTCACAATATAATGAATGGAATCTTTAATTTTAGTTAAATTTAAATAGTTTTTAATATAAAACGTTGTATTACAATGTTGTTCAGCCCGTTGAGAGAGAACGCTAAACCTATTAGAAGTTTCAATCTACTTGTTGGGGAAACGAGGATCAAACAAATTAAAAAAATTTTTTTTTTGAAAAAACGTTCTATTTTTCAGTCACCTTCAACCCAGCTTACCTTTACTAATTGCTCCCAACTTTGTATCTGTTGACAAAAGTGTCTTGTCGAGGAGTCAGGAGCTTTAGAGCAGTCGATTTGAGCTTGACTAGTTGGAGTAATAACCAAAAATAGAGCAACTAGAGGCAGCATGGTAGATTGTAGGGAGAAAACTGTTACGGGTCAGGTAATCCAAGCGATGGTTAAATTTATTGCTGACCTCGAAGGAGATGAGAAGATCAAGAAAAGAATGGGGTTTTTATTGGAATGAAAACAGTTTAGAGAATGAAGGTAAGAGGAGGCACTGACAGGTACGCAGTTACATACCTGGAGATACTATCGTAATTTTGATCCAAAATATGAGATAAAAAAGGGTGAAAATGACTTAGTTTTTTCTCCAGTGTTATTTTTTGAGGTTCTATCGTCAAAAATCAAAACCAGTATAAGAAAGATTTATTGACAGTCAATAATCAATTTTGTAGATCATGGCGACAGCGAAAGACCCATTTTGAATGGCTCACGAGGAATGGGAGCAGACCGGCTTAGTGTGGCAACAGATGAAAAACAAGACCCAGTTCGATCTAATATCCCGAACGGACATTTGTTTTTGGCACGAAACCAAGTCCCAACTTTGCCAAACACATATTTTTTCGAAGGGCGACGACATCGAAATAGCTATCTCTGAGACCAGACTTGATTAGACCCTGATGGAGGTAGCGGAGGAAAGTATAATAGTCACACACAGCGGCAACCTTTAAGGGTTTGTTTTCTTTTGATTTATAGACTCACTCGATTCCTAGCCAATAAAGAGATATGATACCAATCAGATTCTCCAGAAGTACGCACTCTATAAGGACAAAAACGAGAGACTTGGGTCAGGGCACAGGTTCTGAAATGGGGACTATATTGAGAAGCATTTCTTACTTCACAGAAGGCTTATCTTCATGGACTGGCTCGAGTTCCAGCTGATTAGAAGAGATAGAATCCAAAATAGAGGAAGCCAACTGAAAAATAGTATTTTGATTGGGAAATATATGATGGAATGTTCGGCTAAGAGGGCTCAACAACTTGGGACATCATTTTCTACGGCAACTATATCTTACTGTCTTCCCTTGGTACAACGTTTAGACAATACAAAAGCTGAGCCAAAATTGCTACAATTGTGTCGTCCGCACTCATAAAAAATAAGTAAATGATTTTTTCTTTTGAATCCCGCTCACACCTGTTGATTCGTAAATTCCATGCAGGGAGTGACTTCTTCAATTTGTATCCTTTCCACGAAGATATGATGAATAGTCGGGTGACCGGCTTCGCGCCAACCAGTAAATTCAGAGAAGAGAATGGGGTCGATCTGGAAACTCTTTCAGATAAAGTTATATTACCTCTTCCACTAAATCGGCTTCCTTCTGCTCAGCTGAGGGACTATCTTTTGATTTATTGAATTGAGAAGTACTAGCTGGCAGAGAATTGGCCTTCTTAGAACTTTTTGAACTGCTAGAAGCTGAAAACGAGAGGTATCTTTGAGACGGATTTGAATGACATACAAGAAGAAGAATGGGAAAAAAGTTTCGCAAGGGCTGATTTATGCTCCGGAGATGTGTTGATGAAGTGATTTTTCCCCATCCCAGGTGCCTGAACCAGCATCTTCAACGCCGCCACTTCAGCGGTTAAGACGTCGATTTGAAGACGAGACTCTTCTAGAAGTTTTTCAGCCTTTTCACGTTTTTCTTCAGCTCCGTTGACCATTTTATAAGCTTCCTGAACAAAAAAATAAAATAAGAAGAAAAATGAACCTGAAAGAGTTTCTCGGTCAATTCTTGAACTTCTGCGTCGACTGTGTCTTGAATTCGACTCATTTTCGACATTTTTTCGTCTTTTTCAGCCAACGAACGCCGAGCAGTGCTGAAAATTGAAGCTGTAACATTAAAAACTACGATAAAAGCAAAGCTGTCCGTGATTACGTATTTTCGCGTCACTAGACACATTTTTTTATTTTGGGGACTGCCACTAAATGGCAGAATCTGTACTGACAAAATGTCGAAAAAAATGGACACGGCAGAAAAAAGAATGATTCCAAAAAGGAAGCAGCACTTATGGAATTTTTATTGGTATTGATTGGTAAAAATAAATTTAGAAACTACAGAATTTTGAGTAACAAATATGAAAATAGGCTGTAATTTAAAAATGTAAACATACATTGCTATTTTAATCTAACAAATGTTATATGACTTTTTATCGATACACTTACTCTAATTCTGCCCTCATTTTCTGCAATTCGTCATATCTTGGCGAATATGGTGGCGGAGCAGGATCCATCCTGTAAATTTTTTTTCGCGCAATAATAAACTTACTTGAACTCTCTAAGCTGTTTGCCTTCTCCCATAATAGCTAGCGACGTAATGTTAAGCGTTTCAGCCATTCTGACATCTGAAAGAAGAAAGAGATTATGTGTTTCGTTTTCTTCTTCTGGCGCGCGGCCGACAAAATAACGGCCTGGCAAACAAGGCATGTGATTTTGGAACTCCGTGTGAAAGAACAGCGAGAGTGAATCGAAGGCTTTTGCGGAGGCTTAAAATATGCAAACTAAGAAAAAAGCTATTAAGATTTCCTGCGCTCAACCAGTCGCGGTATGATGAAGCGGAAAGATGGGAATCAGCTGGTTTCGGGTGAAGGTCAGCTGTCTTGAGAGGGCGAAAGAAAGAGCAATATAAAATGGATTGGAAGAGCTGTGAACAAAGAGAACTTATTTAGAGAGCTACTTTAGCGAAGGAAGAAGACACGAATCAATAGGGAGAAGACGGGAAAGGGGAGAGGATTGCCTACGGACACTCACTGATTATGCTAATTGTGTTGGACGAAGAAGATGAATGGAGGAAGATCTAAATTTGAGGATTAGACTGAGGAAGAAGGGAGGAGAAACCTAAAGAGCTTTGGGAATTGGATCTAGAGATAAACGATTTCGAAATAGGACTCTTTGAAATCAACAAATCTTATAAAAGCCGACGTCAGGCATTACACATAAGATAAAAAAGAAAAACAGAAGCAAGCTGTTTTTCTTTAAATCCATTGACTCTAGCATAAAATAATTGAAATTCTTCAATGACTATTCAGAAATTTCTATATTTTCTTGTCTAATTTCTATATAATTTTTCTAATTTTAATATATATAATTTCTATAGTTAAGTGTTTATAACAACAATATTTTAAAAAAATAAGCATATCCTAAAAAATGGAAGTTTTAGAATATCACAAGAACAACAGAAACGATTTACTGAGACCAAGGTTAGCGATTTCAAGGCCATTCCAACGACTTTTGCATATCATCAGGGTCATTTTCCTTTTCCGCATGTTATAAGGGAATAAGGAGAAAAATAACAGAAAGTGGAAACAACCACCAAATGACAAAAAGTAAACGAAAAGCAATTCCTTAAAATCAAGCGTTGTCATAAAGAAATACATCATTACTGAATTATTTTTTACGACAACGATTGTTGGCTGTTTTTTCTGACTTTACTTTAACTTTACAAAACTTTTTTGTTGTTTCTTTATGCTGTTTTAGAGCCACTATAAAGTAGGTAACTAAAGATAACAGCAATGAAAATAAAACTCACTAATGCATTAATCTAAATTATCTGCCTGTAACTTGCAACATAAGTTGAAAACAGGAAGAAATAGACAGCGGCCGAGCACATCTGGTGACATTTGAAAGCCCTCCGCCCACAACAAGGTAATAAATTTGCGGCGGTGTCGGCTCAATGTTTAACATGTACTGTTGAATGCATCCAGATGTCACTCATATTGGCACTTCTTACGAGCTGGCATCCCAGTTAAAATGAGATTTTTCAAGGCGCAATTTTGTTTATGTCGTGTTGGGGACGAAACGCACGATGTTTACATGTGAAATAGAGATGAGACAGCGGCCAGTAAGCCAGTAACCCTCTTTGGCTGCGGAATTATTCAATTACGTCCCAGTAATTGAACAGAGGCTTGGTCATTTGGGGTAAACTATAGTCGAAAATGAATAAATTTGTCTTTTAAATATCGTTTTATACGTAGCTAAAAATATGACGATTCCATTTGGCTACGAAAAGGTGTCAAATGACATTGCATTACAGCGAACAGAGAGACGATCGCATGAAGAAAGGCATAACCAATGGTCATCGCGCTGTGTTCAATCAATATAAGACGAAGCAATGATTGGTGGTGGATAAAGGGGTGGGAATGGAATATCCCCCCGAGTAACAAAAACCGGTGGGCATGTCTTTCAATGAACGCGCGGGATTTTCGGGCGTGACCACTCGCACCCTTGCCTCCATACACAAATAGCTGTGAGGCGATGCGTCACTTTTTCCATCGTGAACTGTTCTCAGCCGATAGAATTCGGTCGCTTTTGAGGCCTGAAGGCAACAAAAACATGTTGGTGCTACAGCAGACTGTATGTATCGCCCGGCCCCAGTCGTCTATTATGAAGACTACTATGTAAACTGATGGATGATAAGCCCTTGAGAACTTGTTACTTTAGAAAAATATATAAATCAACGATCGTTACAATTTCCAATCAACATGTGATGAAAAAAAAAGCTGCAGCGGTCACGCAACGTCCTACTACTCAAACATTCATGAAAATTGAACCGCTGGATGAGACTTGCTGTCTGATGAAAGAAAACCAGAAAGCTATTGTATACAATGAATGTTATAGACGAACCGTTTAGTACGGATTTGCCACTGTTAATCTACTGTGATCAATAGTATATATCCATTAAAAATACAGAGAATTAGTGAAACGTTTATAAAAATGTAAGAATTTACCTAATATTTTACAAGTGATAAGGCAAAACAGATGAACAATGTGAAACGCAAGACACGTGCCGTAGAACGGGACCGGTAGAAACAGCCAGCTGACCCGGAAAAGCGCGATGACGTAATACGCCGGGAGGACTGGAACCAACGAGACTAGATGTGAGGCGATGAATGGAAGATGGTCTAGAAAATTTGAGAATCTATGAAAAACAATGGCAGCGAACTTTGAGCGGATGTAATAAACGTGTGGTTTGGATGAGAATCAACGTCACCACTGTTCAAACAGTAATTTAGAAGCAAAACATCGCTATGCGGAACAATAGAGACCGCATGATATTGCAAACTGGAAAAGTCAAAAACTAACCTGCATTGAAATTATGAAAAAGGTAGGCGAAGTCCTTGCTCCCTGTCCAAAAATCGGCGATATTCATTAGCGGTTCTCCAGTGAGGATTCCTCAGTAAGACCTAAAAGATTTCACGGATATATTATCAAAATACCTGGGGTCTTTGAGACTTCAAAAATTCGAATGCAACATTTGGAAGCCAATTTCTGGATTTAATAAGATAGCAAGTGGCAACAGTAGCACTACGAGTTCGACCGGCCTAACAGTAATATATGAAAATGACTAAGTCATGAAATACTTTGCAATGTACATAAACTGTTTTTCCTGTAGCAGCTACTGCTTCCATGAACGTAACAGCAGAATGGATTTCAGATCGAGCAGCCGACCCGAAAAAATCGGTCATGGGAACTGCATGAAACTTGACACCAGATCTTTCCCAATCCTAGAAAAATAAAAATAAATATTCATAAAATTGTTATAAACCTCTTGCTGCATAGCCTGGTATGCTGCTTTCAGTTCGTACGGCTCTGTGCAGCAAACAATTCCTCCAACGTTCTCTTTCTAATAACAATGAATAAATAGAACAATAACAACTAACTGAAATTAATTCATCTCTCATAGACTGAAATGGCATAGCTCCGACAATAAGAGTTTCATCAATCCTACTATACCAAGCCCATTTTTTGGGTTGAACATAGTTTCTAAGTAGGTTGTACCCAAGTGATGGATAAAAGGCTATGCTGGTAATCATCTGAAAAAAATGTGGTTGTTATAAATAAATCATGTAAAGACAAAAGTAAAGCAAGGAATTTGTTAATGATATATAGAATTCCAAGAAATATGTTTTGTATTGTGTATATCATTAATGAAAAAACGTTTTATAGCCTGGTTTGCTTTTTAAAGAAAAAATAAAAAGGCTGACAATTTTTAACACGACGATAATTCCTAAGTGTTTATCAGAAAATATGAGACATGTTTAGCCAACCAACTTGGCAGAATAGATAACATCTGCCAATTTCAAATAATTTCATAAGAATGATCATTTTCTCACAGAGATAAAAGTAAAATAGGGCACGTATACTACAAAAAAGATTTCATGAAATCTGCAATCAATGAAAAAAATCATTTTTCTTTTCAACCCATTATTTTATTCTATTCATACTACTCATATAAATACATTTTTTCTCATTATTTCCATTTCATATTAAATCAGCATAATAAAAATACAAAAGAAAAATCAAAATGGAGGAACTAAACGTTCAGATTTTTTTTCTAGTAATGGTTGTGGCTGCGTACTTATTTCTATATACAGTAGTCGAAAACGATTCAAATAAATTTCTCCAGCTAGTTGTTTCCTAATTTTCTCCATATCACGATAATATTTTTTTAAATAAAGTTTTATTCTTGTCAAAATCTCAATTATTGATTTTCTCAGTCAGCACTTTGGCTGCATTCAACATATGTTAGCTTGTTACTATGACAACACTCGCAACTTCTCACTCCTTTCCCTTATGCTTCGCTTACTTATCGACTTATATTTGCAGGTAGATGTTCCATAATACGTTCCAAAGTGGACTTCTTTCCATTCTCTATAGTATTGGCAGTAAACCTCTTCAAATTTGGGATAAAAAGGTTATCTTTCATTTAGGAATATTTCTCTTGTTTAGGTGAAAAACGGCCATGTAAAACGTATAACAGATGAAGATATTCAATCATTGGTTATTGAAATACTTGGTGCCAATGTCAGGTTAGTTAATGTTTTTGTTTTAATATTTATTATTTCAGTACCTCTTTTGTTTCATGTCCTCTTGACCCTAAAGCTGTTCTCGGAATCAAATTACCGTATTTTGTAATGATAGTAAAAAATATGAAACGATATTTTACATTTGAAGTACAGGTTAGTCTTTTATTAGTGTTTCACATCTTCATATATATAGGTCCTAGATGACAAAGGAGTTAAACGTCGTTTTCGTGCTTCGAATTTTCAGTCAACCACTAGGGTGAAACCATTTATTTGTACAATGCCTCTGCGAATGGATGAAGGTAATTATTGTTCTTTGTAAAAATCATGATTTTATTTCAGGTTGGAATCAAATTCAGTTCAATTTAGCCGATTTTACAAAACGGGCTTATGGAACAAATTTTGTGGAAACTTTAAGAATTCAGGTAATTTTTTTAAATTATTAATTTTCATGTTTGTTTCAGATTCACGCCAACTGCCGTATTCGACGTGTTTACTTCGCTGATCGACTGTATACAGAAGACGAGCTGCCAGCCGAATTCAAGCTTTATCTTCCGATCACCAGGTCATCGGCTACCGTAGTTGCTCCGTCAACGTCTACCGCGTAAAAAAGGTTTTTTTTCATTCATATCATTTTGTAATATATTTATTGATCTCTAAATATTTAATATTGTCTATAATGATCATCTTCTTTTGGTGAGATCATATCCCTTTTTCTTGCTGAATCGTCCATACGAGTTACAGTAATTTCCGAAAAATTTGATCAATTTTATATCCGGGGTTCTAACTCACCACTCCGTTTGAACTAACCTTGTATTTATCTTCTGAACTTCCTTTAAATTTTTTCCATCCTTTTAGGCATAGCCAGATGATGATCAACGGCTTATCAGTACAAAGTATAATCGCAAGTAGAATTGTCAGCGATATATCCACTTCCGGTTCAGGCAAAGACCAAACCATTAGAATTGTCGCGATACCCAAAGATTAGTGATTTTTTTTCTATTTTTTTAGTTACTTACCAACATTCTGAATTCCAGTTTCAATAGCAATTGTTATTTTATCTTTAAAATCCTGCTTGAAAAAAGAAGCAGTTATAAAGGCTATGATATAGCCAGACCAGGGCAGGGCACATCCAACAAGGAAGACTCGGAAATTGAGGAGCAGCACAACATACCAATTGGCATAGATTGCAAAGCAAGTGAAAAAAGCTGTTGCGATCCAGGAAGCGAGTTTGATATATCGTTCAATTTTCTTGACCAAATGTTGTCGTGTTGTGATGAAATACATTCCAAGGCTGGCCGGTATCAGCAGAGCAATGAGTCCTTCAACGATAGCCATGAACGGAATATCTACCCGTTTTGTTGTGAATTGTTTACCAAGTGTTGAGATCCATAGTGGCATCATAACTAAAAAATATTAGTCTATTTTACTCATTTAAAATACCTAGGGCGGCGATAGTTTGCGTGAAAGTCATCGAAACAGAGAGATCAAGATTCCCACCGAAGATGATGGTCCAAAAGGAGCTCTTTCCTCCACCAGGACAAGTGGAAGCGGCGAAAAGAGCCAATCGAAGGACCATTTCTTCTTCAGAAAGTCCATAAACAGCTAAGAGGTAACCTGTCTGAATCAGGAGATAGAAGATACGAAAGGCCTAACCAGTGGCATGAGGAGAAATTGACATATGAAACCAATTGTAGGACCGACTGGCTTCTTCATCACTGCTCTGAAAGTTTTTAGGTGAATGTAGTTAATTAGGCTTCAAGCTACGTTTAAAGTTAGTCGAATAACGATCGTTACGCGTCATATTGTGATTGAATATGTACACATATAGTGGTGTAGATGAAGATACAGGATAGAGTATTATTCCTAACACCGGCTGGGGAACCCCCAGAGGGGACTCAACCTTAAAAGGATTGTTCCCTATCTAGCGAGGATCTAAAACGATAAACATCCCCTCCATTTTCTCCACATCAACTTATTATATTGCTGTACTCTCTATATAAATTGGTATTTAGCTATGTCTAATGTTAGCCGGATAACATTTCGCTTTTTATTCGCCTTTCTGGTAATCAACCTTATTTACCCGTAAACCAAATTAAACTTTACGATACTTCCCTTCCTCCATTTTCTCAACATCGGTTTATTATATTACTTTACTCTTTGCAAAAGTGTACAATCACAGGCAACAGAAACTCAACAATGATTACGCGAGCCGGTCTCTCCGTCGTTGACTATATTGCTCTAATAATGGCTGTGTGTATCAGTTCCTTTGGTCTAGTGATGAATCTTCTTCTCCTCTATGCCATTATTAAGAAGTCTCCCAAGGAAATACAGACGTATAAGTATATGCTGTTGAATTTCGTCATAGTTGACACGAATATCTGCCTGTTTTCCTTATTTATAATTCCAAGGTGAAAATATTCAAATAGGCTGTTTACATTTTTGTAAAGGTACGACATGGTGGAGGATAACCTATTCTTTTTGGCCTTTGGTCCTTGTGGAATTTTTACCAACTTTGTGTGTATGGCAGCGTAAGGAAATAAACAGGGGAACAATTCCGCGGAACCTTTTGCGGAATTGGTAATATTTTTTATTTGAGTGAATACAACAAGAGAATATAATATTAGCGACTCTGCAATCGTTCCGTGAAAATGTTCAATCTATTTCTGTTACGGATACTTTTTAAGTTATGCGGTTTCCGTCTGGTTCAATTCCTATGTACCATTTCTCCTCATGGCTTCTATAGGATACAGATGGTATGTCATCACCTATGGACACCCGGGAAAGGCAGCTTTTGTGAGCTATCTGTTCGTCTTTTTTCTTCCAATAACCGTCCAGTTATACTGCTCGGTAAATTCGTCTGCACCATCCAACTCCCTTTTGCAGCTCCATACTCTCTTCAGCAATGGCCAATTCTTCGACCCAGTTCCAATTTTGCAGAAACTATATCCTGATTATAATTTAGCAGGTAGCAAGGGTGATCTTTCTGTTAAATATCCAGAGATTGCTTACTTTGGAATGTCCACGTTTTTGAATGACTGGAGAGATATAGCTGTCAATTTTATTTTGGTTGTACCTTCCTTGCCTATTTTTATTGTTTCTCTGATTATTCGAAGAAGTGTTTTCAAGAATTTAAACAAGTTGACTTATTTATC
Organism: Oscheius sp. DF5120; assembly: GCA_932521415.1. Lineage (NCBI taxonomy): Eukaryota > Metazoa > Nematoda > Chromadorea > Rhabditida > Rhabditidae > Oscheius > Oscheius sp. DF5120. The sequence continues at coordinate 6,658,127 of OW051462.1, forward strand.
AGAGAATACCAGAAAGCTGCAGAAAACCTTCATGCAGGTAGGAGTCTTCTATTAGAAAGCTGACGTCTAAGCTTAGACTTAGAACTCGAAAACTAATCAGTCCTTTTTCCAGGCTCTGACTATCCAAATCTGCCTACTTCCTCTCCTGGTGTTGATTTCCACATTCTTCGCAACCAGTGGCACTTTGGGCATCCATAATATCGTCTGGGGACATGGAACCTTTGTCTTATTCGAGTCTATTCCCCTAGCCAATCCTTGTTGTCATTTCTATTTCATTGGGCCTTATAGAATTTTTCTAGTAGATCTTGTTAAGTTCAAAATTCTTCGAATGAAAAGACCAGATGTAGTTACAGTATCAGCGTCTGTGACGGTTTCTTATGGTATTGTAAGATAAAAATGGAAATACATATAGGTTAAGACATTGACTGTTGCGTGCACGTTTTGAAAATTAATTTGGATCATCCTGATAGTATAAAATTCTGTTAGCGTGACTTGAGGAAAGTACGTCGTTTTTTCAACACTTGTAATATTGGTGTGACTTAGGGCACCAAATGCTAATGTTCAAGCTAACTTATATTTTTTGTTGTATTTAATCGGCCGACTATCAGGGAGGCCTTAGAAATTATTTTTCTTACAAGATATCCCTAGGTCAAGGTTGAAATTTTTAATAACCAATTAAATCACTGTTGTTCTTTTGTTGTTTTCCATTTCATAAAAAAAATGACGCGCTCGCGCAATCGGTGATAAAGGGGGGAGGACTCCTATAATCATGAAACAATAGGCAATAAATGGACTAAATAAGAAACACTTTTTGGAAACATTTAGCATTTGCTTATTGCTGCTCTTAAAGCATTCCAGTAAATACATTCTGGAATTGCTTCTCCATCAAAGTTTCAATTCCCTATCTTCGATCTTCACAATTATCACTTTCTTTCCTGCTTTTTTGATATGTTTTTTCTCCCCATCTCAAATCTGACTTACTTAATCTTTCTCCACTCCAACTGTGTTCCTATCAGAAACGTCACAAAAGTTACAAAAATTCCAATCGTTACAGCGAAAGCATTGGCCATCATGACGTACCACTGGGCCCTCATCACCCGTACCACATATGGTTCTTTCAACCTGAACATCCTTCATTTTTTTTAGAAATTCTCACGTAGCATTAGCCATCGACACATCCAACTTTGTTATACCCAAAAATTTTGCCTCGATCGTTACATTATAGATAGCGACGGCTGTAGAATTACGATCGATCATCTCTATTATATCTTTGACGCTGCAGGTTTCGTGATTGATGCAATCGACCTTCAATGGCAAATTTCCCAGAGTTGCAAGCTCGGTTGAGCTGGCAAAAATAGAGATGATTACATTTCTGAACAGAGATAATTAGTGACTCAAAAGTCACCTGAGTTGCGGGACGCGAAAATACTCCAACTCTTCCGGGTAGATTTTAATCTCAAGGCAATGAGTGAAGGAAGTGAAAAGAATGAAGGAAAGAAAAAGATTACCCAGCCATTGCATCTGAAACAGGAGGTTTTTGTGGAGATAACAAATATACGAGAGGGTTTAGAACAGATGTTCAAATAAAATAGAGCCAAATGAGAACATTTTTTAGTGCTTCCGGACATGAAAGAATAGCAAAAGAGGTGTCCTCTAGTGAAAGGGTTTTTTTTCGTTACTTTTTCATTTATAAAGTGACGAAAAGTATCGATCTTCGTAAAAGCTCTTTTGAGCAAAAATAACAGATAACCTGTGAACGGAAAAAAATGAATCCCCTGACACGGGGATAAGAGTATCCATAATCTTCTCTCAGGAGGCTTCTATCTGATGAAAGAACAGCTAGAGTTTCCTGCTCGTGTCAGCCACGACGACTCGTGTGACCATGGCGACGAAAGAACTAATGAGCACAGGTAAAAAACCACAGGCGTGGGATTCACGAGGGGGATTTATTACCTGTTTCAAGAGTGGTTCAATAACCTGTTTATTGCAGGATTGTGATTTTGAGAATGTAATAGACCGAGAGAAAATGACACTGGGTTAGGAGAATTCACAAGGCGGGCCATGTTTTTGCTTGCTTGGGTGATTGATGATCTGATAGTCGATGTGGTGAGAATCGGAAGATATTGAAACCAATAGATACCCACTAAACACTAAACATTTAAAAAATTAGAGAGTAACAGCAAGGCACTTATGGCGCACAAAAAATATACACTGACATAGGATTGATAGGTAGCTCATCCGTATTAGAATGATGAAGAAACTCGTTCTGCATCAGGTATTCTAGTAATATTGTTTCAATTGGTCCTGACGTCATCAACTAATCTTTCTTTAAAAGTGCTTAGCAAATCCCGTGACAAGCACACTATATGGGTGTGTCAGTTATCATTACAGTTTCCTCGATTGTTAGTTTGCTCCGCAAGAGCCTTTTGGACCGCTATCATGTAGTCTGATAAGAAGGGAATTATAAAAGTCAATTGTTTAGAAGACAGCCCACCATTATGATTGCTCTTCTTCTTTTGGGAGTTCTGCGAATCTCCAATGCTGCTCCAAATGGGTTCCCCACAACTATGGCTCCCCCAATGGGAATGAGATGTGAAAAGACTATGAATATAACCGTTGGAACAGAAATGCCATATCAATTTCCTCCTACAATGATTGCACCCGGCCAGAACTGTATATGGAATGTGGGTTCCCGATATGAATAGCATAGGATATTTCAGTTCTTCCTTTCTGGTGATAACACCTGGTTATACACTAATTTCACGGCTTTAAATATCGGAAATGATGATATCATATTTTTCTCGGGAAACTGGAGCCAGAACTATGAAACGTAGGTGATCCTAAAGGATTTTCATCCTTTTGAAAGTGAAAACATTCAATTTCTTCCAAATTCTTGATTTCTTAATCAAGTATCTAGCCTACCTTAAAATCCAAAAGAATTTCGATGAAAAAGACATTTTAGAATCCAAGGCAGTGTCCATCAATCCTATCGTAACAACAAGGCATGGTCCACTACAGTCGTCTCTATTTGGTTCAGTACTGGTTCCACAACAATGATGACTGCAGCTTTTAATGTATTTGCCAAAAAAGGTAAGATGAATACATGAAAAAGATCTAATTTTCAGCTAATACAAATGTCATTGGAAGCTATATCACAGATACCAACAAACCCGCCAGTTTCCTCGATCTCAAAGCCTGGAAAGAAGGAACCTCCTATACTTACACTTCCAAGACCGGGAGAGTTGCTATTTCTCCTGCCACTATCGACGGTGGTATAGTTATGCAATGGAGCAATGTATTCATCTATGAAAATGGAATGTTGATGGGAAGCGTCTCAGATCTGGCAGGGACAAAAACTTATGTCTCAAAGTCTGCAATGATAACACTCTTTATGGTAATGAAGCCAAATTTGACAGGAGTCCTAGAGGTCACTGACTACTCCAGTAAGTCCCAAAACCATTGGGTCGAATTTCGGTATCATACGAAAAAAAAATTCAAAAATCGTAGAATAAAATGTGAAAAAGCTGATACTGACTGATTCCGAAATTCGAAACCTTCAAGTCTTGATCAAGTGTAACAAACTCCTTCTAGACATCGCTGATTTCTACAGCTACGTCGTAAACTTTGCTCCTATTGGGAAGACCATCCTAGGTGAAACGATCGTTGTCCTTGGTAATAACACGGCGGGCGGAGCCTGGACAGTCATTGGATTGCAAGATGGAAGTTCTCCCATCACTGTGGTAGATGTCTCCCCGGTAAGGATCAAAGAGAGAAAACAAGTCAAATCTTTCAGATGTCGGGTGCAATGCCTTCCTACCTCGTCGGAGGACCGAAAGCTGACCGTCGCCTGGCTACTCCATTGATAGCTAACAATTTACCTATACACTTGACTGGTAATGCTTGGACGTTCTATGTTGACAAAGGATATGCATATGTAACCCTTACATCGAACTAATTTTTGTGAAATAAATTGTATAGAAATCAGGGCTGTGCGAATTTGGGTTTTTAAGTTCGAATCGAATTCGAACTCGAGCTTGATCCCTCCAAAAAATATCGAATCGAATTCGATTCAAATTTCGAACTTCAAATTCAGAAAAGTTCGAAAATCGAACTCGAATCTAATGAACACTAAGTTTACTAAGTACAGTCTCAATAAGACAAAAAAATGATTTGCAACTTCAGTTTTATAACAAAAAAATACAACAATAACAAGGTTTTTGCAGATTTTTAACATAAAACTTTCCTCAAATTATAGTTAAATTTTTCTAATCATTGATTGATCTTCCAGAAATTTTTCTTCAACAAGTTCGATTCGATTTTCGAACTCGAACTCGAAATCAAGTTCGATTTTCGAATTGGAACTTGATTATTTCAACTCGAATCGAGCTCGAACTCGAAGTTCGAATTCGAAAAAATCGAACTCGAATCGAGCATTCGCACAGCCCTGATAGAAATGTATACATCTAATTTTACAAATATAATGTAGATGTTCACGTCGAAGCATAGAGTAGTTTATTGAACTTCCTAGTTTTATAACTCAACTGATCGCTGCTTCCTATTTTTATACATATAGAATGAGATTCAGTAACTAAATCATTATAAAAAACAAACTACGTCGAAAGAATTTTTTACTTCAATTTGAGCCTGCAAATTTTTGTACAGAATGTAAATAAAAATTTACTGAAGCAAAAAGAAAAAATGATAGTATTCCAGGAAATGTTTCACAATAAAGTTTCGCACACCTACGATATTTTTCACTTCGAATGTAACAATGGGTTTTGTTGGAAACGCTCCTGTATATGAGAAAAAAGAATTGATAATATGATGCGTTGGTCTTTAATATATTTGCTGTTTATAAGTAGACATTCATTCCAGGATGACAAGTATGCAAAAACTATATGGGTGTGGCATTAAATTTGTCATTCTACAGTACAGAAAAACCCTTCCCTGATCTACAAGAGTCTCTTCAATACTATGACGTACCCTGATAAGATAGGCCTTTAAAAGCCTGGCAGAAACTTAGAAAAGCAGTCTACCCCCCACCATGCTTTCTCTACTATGCTTAGGAGTACTGGGAGTGGCTTCCATGCCGGCCATGAACATGAAGCCAATGTCCATGTCAACCGGAATGCCCGTGATGGTGTCAACTCCATCGACTGCAATGACATGTGGAATGCCGATGAATATAACCATCGGGACAGGAATGCCTTGGAATTTTCCTACTACAATGATTGCTCCGAACCAATTTTGTCAATGGAATGTGAGTATTTTTTTTTAAAGAATAGAAGGGAAGATTTTAGTTTTTTGTCTCCGGCAGCGACTATTTGATCACCAATTTCACAGCTACAAATATCGCAACATATGATAACATCTATATTTATGGAGACTGGAATACGGACTATGTAGAGTAGGTAGATTTGGAACAGGGATACCAGAAAGTATTACGAAAAACAACCCTAACGTTGAAAAAATATTAGAAAAAATGATAAACTTGAATATTACAATTATTTTTTTGCATTTCACTTTTTGTACAAAACCAAATTTTACATACATTTTTCGATCTTCCTACTGACTTTTTATCGATCTATAAGAAATACCTGGTTGAAATAAGAAAAAGATTTTAGTATCATCGGAGAAAATGCGAAATCCTACGCAAGCAACATTGCCTGGGCCAATCGAGTCGTCTCCATTATGATTCGTACCGGATCCAAGACCATGTTCACCACGACTTTCAACGTAATGGCCAAGACAGGTAGTGGTCCCTCTTACAAGAAATATAATTCGTTTAGCGAATCCAAAATTCGTTGGGAGTTATATAACAGACACGAACAAGCCTGCCAGTTTCCTCTACCTGAATGGCTGGAAAGAAGGAGCTGCCTACAATTTCACCTCAAAGACGGGAAGAGTAGCTGTCTCCGCTGCCAATATCATCCCCGCTGATTATAATCCATATGAACAGTGGAGTGATATTTTCGTCTATGAGAATGGAGTGCTGGTGGGAAGCATTGCCGGCTTGGTACGAGGTGGTCCCTATATCTCCATGTCTTCAACTATCACTCTCTATATGGCAAAGATGCCTAATCTGACAGGAGCTTTGGAAGTAACAGATTACTCGAGTGAGTTTTTTTACCAGCGATACGCAAGGTCCCGTATCAAATACCCTTTTTTCAAAGATATAACGAAATTTTATACCTCCTGCCTTAATTTCCAAACAACCTAATACCTCATATATAATAGCTGGAGTCATATATAATTTTAGACATCGCTCAGTTGGCCAGCTACGTCGCAGAATTCGTTCCAATAGGTTCCCTCGGTCAAACGTTTGCTATTGTTGGTAATAGCACAACTGGCGCAGCTTATACACTTATTGGAATGCATGATGGAAGCTCTCCCATAACAGTAACTATGGTAGATGCAATGGAAGGTGGAATGATTTCTTACCTCATCGGTGGACCACAGGCTGACCATCGTCTCGCCACTGTTGTTACGCCTAGCATGTTACCTCAACATTATAGGGGAAATGCATGGACGTTCTACATCGACAAAGGATATGCTTATGTATCTATCACAACGCCTTGAATCTTTTTTTTTAATTATATAAAGATTATTGACTTTATTGACTTTCTTCTACTTTAAAAGGCAAAAAGACAACGACGTTTATAGACTTGCTAGTATCGCTGCTGCTTTTATTTTCTCTTGTTCGATTGTTTCTCTCTTTTACCATATAGGCAAGAATTCAGTAAAAATGTAAAATGCAGAGTCACTTTAGGCATCTTAATAAATTTAAAAATTCTGCTGCATACGAAAGAAATCAAGGGTCACCGGTAGAATCTACTAGGTGGAAAAAATTATTAAGGTGGTTTAAATTGGCTTTTCAGTATATTTATTTCGTAAAAAAATAGCAAACTATAATGATATGGAATCAAATTTGTCATTTTCTATCTACAAGAGCCTTCAATATTGTCCTGTAGCCTGATAAGAAACGACTTAAAACGCGCCAAAAGATAGTAAGACTAGTAGTCTGCCATATGTTCTCCCTACTGCTCTATGAGTAATTCTGTTGATGTGATGTGTACATGGAAAATAATTAAAACAATTAAGCCTCAAGCTATCTGCACGAATAAAATTTTGCTTTTTATTTGAAAATTTTATCTTGATCCCTACAATAATAAATCTTATCCATCCGTAAACTAAATTAATCCCGTCGCACCTCATTTCCTCAACATCGATTATTATTATTATATTATTTATTATTATATTTATTATATTACTTTACCCTCCATATAAATTGAACGACCACAGGCAACAGAAACTCAACAATGATTACGCGAGCCGGTCTCTCCGTCGTTGACTATATTGCTCTAATAATGGCTGTGTGTATCAGTTCCTTTGGTCTAGTGATGAATCTTCTTCTCCTCTATGCCATTATTAAGAAGTCTCCCAAGGAAATACAGACGTATAAGTATATGCTGTTGAATTTCGTCATAGTTGACACGAATATCTGCCTGTTTTCCTTATTTATAATTCCAAGGTGAAAATATTCAAATAGGCTGTTTACATTTTTGTAAAGGTACGACATGATGGAGGATACCATGCTCTTTATGGCCTTTGGTCCTTGTGGAATTTTTAGCAACTTTGTGTGTATGGCAGCGTAAGGAAATAAACAGGGGAAATATTCCGCTGCAAAAGAGAATTAGAGAATCGTTAATATTGTCTTCTTTACCTGTTTGGATTTTTTTAACTGAAAAATTTATTATCTAATACAACAAGAGAAAAAGAAATATTAGTGATTTTATGAAAACGTCCCGCTTATTTCTATTACGAAACTTTTTAAGATACGCGATTTCCGTTTGCTTCTATGCCGACATGGCGTTTCTCCTCATGGCTTCTATAGGATACAGATGGTATGTCATCACCTATGGACACCCGGGAAAGGCAGCTTTTGTGAGCTATCTGTTCGTCTTTTTTCTTCCAATAACCGTCCAGTTATACTGCTCGGTAAATTCGTCTGCACCATCCAACTCCCTTTTGCAGCTCCATACTCTCTTCAGCAATGGCCAATTCTTCGACCCAGTTCCAATTTTGCAGAAACTATATCCTGATTATAATTTAGCAGGTAGCAAGGGTGATCTTTCTGTTAAATATCCAGAGATTGCTTACTTTGGAATGTCCACGTTTTTGAATGACTGGAGAGATATAGCTGTCAATCTTGTTATGAATGCTCCTCCCTTGCCCATTTTTATTGTTTCTCTGATTATTCGAAGAAGTGTTTTCAAGAATTTAAAAAAGTTGACTTATTTATCAGAAAATAACAGGAAACTGCACAAAACCTTCATGCAGGTAAGATACATAGATGGGCGAAAAAAAACATACACAAGTTATGTGTTTGCGTAAAGAAGTTTAAAAAGCGCGGAGCCATTCCGTATTCCGCGTTCCGCCTATGAGTGGTAGGGAGTCTTTTAAGATCTATAATTTCTATTAGAAATCTTACGTCTAAGCTTAGACTTAAAAATTGAAAATGAATCAGTCCTTCCAGGCTCTGACTATCCAAATCTGTCTGCTCCCTCTTATGGTGTTGGTCTCCATAGGCTTTGCAACCAGTGGCACTTTGAACATTCATAATATCGTCTGGGGACATGGAACCTTTGTCTTGCTCGAGTCTATTCCCCTAGCCAATCCTTGTTGTCACTTTTATTTCATTGGACCTTATAGAATTTTCCTAGTAGATCTTGTTAAGTTCAAAATTCTTCGAATGAAAAGATCAGAGATAGTCATAGTATCAGCACCAGTTTCTAGTGGTATTGCAAGTTAAAAAGGAAATTCCGTAAATTCTCCATTAGAATCCCCGGGTTTTGGTTTGCAATATCTGCGCGGAGTGGAATTGTATTAGATGCGGTAATTGCATTGTTCAATATGTAAAAAAAAGTGAAAAAATGTTAATTGCACACTTTATAAGCATAATATGAACTCTGTAGATGCCGATTCATTATGTTGTAGCTTTGGCTTTTGTTCAGCCCATCTTAGGAAAAGTCAGTTGCCGGGGCACCGGCCTCGCAAGCAGCTGAGTCCCCCTTCCACTCCCTCTCTCTTTCTCTTCTCTCAACTTTTGATTGTTAGTGACTAATAAATATATTCAAGTCTCTATGTGGCAAGAAGAACTATATCTGAGACAGGTACCATGGGACATATTAAACCTATTTGTCTAATCAACGATATGGCTTAAGAAGCAAAATTTCAAGAGATTTATTAGTTATAATTTTAAACCCACATCGTACCTCAACAACTTCATCATCTGAATCATAACCGGTAAGCCTCAATAGAACTTCTTTAGTTTATCCAGGGCTGTTGGAATTTTTTTTATTATATCGTACGATTTGATGGCTTAAATTTTCTTTTCAGTAGATTTCTTTCGTAAAAAAATAGCAAACTATAGTGGTGTGGCATCAAATTTGTCACTTTCTATCTACAAGAGCCTTCAATGTTGTCATGTAGCCTGATAAGAAACGACTTAAAACGCCAAAGCTCGTAAGACCATTCTGCCATGTTTTTCCTACTGCTTCTAGGAGTTCTTGAAGTGATTTCTGCGCCTGTTGATGTGATGGTGTCAACTCCTGCGACTGGAATGACATGTGGAATGCCGATGAATATAACCATCGGGACAGGAATGCCTTGGAATTTTCCTACTACAATGATTGCTCCGAACCAATTTTGTCAATGGAATGTAATTCTTGATCTCCAGATAGATTGAAGAGTAAATTACAGTTTTTCGTTTCCGGCGATGACTTCCTGATAACTAACTTCACAGCATTTAATATAGGAATGAAGGACTACATCTTTTTTTATGGAGATTGGGACACCAACTATGGATCGTAAGTAAACCTAACAGTGGTCACAAGAATCCGTTTTGAATCTCCAAATAGTATCTAAATCTTTCACGAGCTCCCTAACTTTCATTTCCCATAAATTTGTTTGTTGTAAAGTAAAATAATCTATTTAGAATCGAAGGAGATGATTGCCAATCTTTCCAATACAATATGGCCTGGGCCAATCGTGTCGTCTCCCTTACCGTCTATACCGGACCCTTAACCATGATGAATATAGCTTTCAATGTAATAGCCAAGACAGGTAAGTACCAGAGATGGGCGGAACGTTTACGGAATTGTTAATATTTTTAACTCTTGCTTTTTTTCATTTTTCTCTTATTAAGACACTGCGCGAAAATTTTTTTAATACATATTGTACTATCGTTTATTTATTTAATGTTTATATTGAGGAAATTTTGTGTGGAATCTGAATATAACAAAAGAAAACAAATATTAGTAATTTCGTCAATTTTTCGCGAATACTTCTGACGTTGTCTCTTTGAAATATAATTCGTTTAGCGAATCCAAAATTCGTTGGGAGTTATATAACAGACACGAACAAGCCTGCCAGTTTCCTCTACCTGAATGGCTGGAAAGAAGGAGCTGCCTACAATTTCACCTCAAAGACGGGAAGAGTAGCTGTCTCCGCTGCTGCTCTCTACTCCACCGGGCTTCTCGACGAATGGAGTAATATTTTCGTCTATGAGAAGGGGATATTGTTGGGAAGCATTTATGATCTGGCAAGAGACGCACCTTATATTTCTAAATCATCAACGATCACTCTATTTATGGCAAAGCAGCCTAATCTAATAGGAGCCCTACAAGTCACTGACTACTCCAGTAAGATTTTGATCCAATAAATTAACAATCTCTTCAGATATCGCCCAGTTTGCCAGCTATGCTGTAGAGTTCGCTCCCATTGGTTCCCTCGGTCAAACATTTTCTATCTTCGGTAATGCACCAGGTGGTGGTGCTAAAACAATTATTGGATATCACGATGGAAGTTCTCCCATTACAATTACCCAAGTTCAATCGGTAAAATAACAGTAGAGATTAGAATTCCTATTTCAGCAAGGAGGAACTTTTTCGTATCTCGTCGGTGGGCCACAGGCCGATCATCATCTAGCCACTCCGTTAATAGCCAGCAAGCTGCCTCAACATTTAACTGGCAATGCTTGGACCATATACATTGATGGGTTATATGGATTTGTTTCAATCACATCACCATAATATTTTAAATAAAGATTAAAATTTAGTATCTTGTATTAAGGCCTTATAAAAAGACAAAAGATAGCAAACCGGACTGGGTTGTATGCAACAAAAATTTGTGCGAATTTTTTTTCGTATACTAATCTTCAAAAAGATTCTTTTTTTCTCTTTATAGTTGTAACTTTTTTGTGTAGATTCTGCCTACAACAAGAAAAATAAAATAACTCTAAAATAATGGCAAAACGTAATATACGGTAAATCAAAATACCATCTAATAACCTATATCTTTGAAGGCTAGGCTCTTTTAGAAAACATCTTAGACCACTTTCCTGCAAACTATTCTGTCACACGTCTACCGTTGAAACGAGTTTAATCAAGGAGCAAACTATATGGGTGTGGCAATGTTGTCATTCAACAAAATAAATCCTTTCTCACAGCAAGAGTCTTTTCTTCTCCTATTATGTAGTCTGATAAGGATGCCCTTTAAAAACCGAAAGAAAAGATCTTAGAACATCAGTCTGTCGCAATGTATTCAGTTCTTCTTCTTTTTCTTGGAGTTCTTAGAGTATCTTCGGCTCCTAATGGTTATCCTACAACGACGATGATGCCAATGATGAACATGTCCATGTCAACCGGAAGGCCAGTGATGGTGTCAACTCCTGCGACTGGAATGATGTGTGGAATGCCGATGAACATAACCGTTGGGACTGGAATGCCTTGGAATTTTCCTACTACAATGATTGCTCCGAATCAGGAATGCAAATGGAACGTGAGACTTTTAGAGGGACTCATGTAGAACATTTTTAGTTCTTCGTGTTTGGCAATGACTACCTCGTCCTGAATTTCACATCTACTAGCATTGGAATAAACGATGTTATCTATCTCTATGGTGATTATAGCCTCACCAATGCACAGTAAGTAGCCTGAAAAACATATTGGAAAGTTCAGAGTCATAGCTGAAAATCAGCCAAACTACCAGAATAATATTGCTTGGCCAAATAAAGTCGTCACTGTTTGGATTCGTACCGGCAGCAGCACGAAAATAATGACTACCATCAATGCCATGGCGAAGAAAGGTAAGAAGAACAGTTTATGGAGAAGTACTGAACTGATTTCCTTCGATATTTTACTTTAAGCATTATTTTCCTGTAATATTGAGAATGAGAAATCGAGTAATCTTTTTCAGTGGCTCCAAAGCTTGTCGGAAGCTACATCACGGACACGAACAAGCCTGCCAGTTTCCTCTATCTGAATGGCTGGAAGGAAGGAGCAGCCTACAACTTTACGTCAAAGACTGGAAGAGTTTCCGTATCACCCGCATCACTGGGAGATTCTTACAAATATACTGAATGGAACGACATCTTCGTCTACGAGAATGGGGTGCTGATGGGCAGCATCTATACTCTTGCCAATCCTTATGTGTCTACCTCTCCGATGATTACCCTCTACATGGCGAAGAAACCAAATATGACTGGGGCTTTAGAAGTCACTGACTATTCCAGTAAGTCATCGACCCAAAAAGTGACAAATCACTCCAGATATCGCCGATCTCGAAACATATTATGCATTTTTTTCTCCAGTCGACTACGTATCATCGACGATGTATCTAATGGGCAATCAGACAATGGATGGGGCACAAACTGGTATTGGAATGAACGACGGAAGCACTCCGATCACAGTCACACAAATACAAACGGTAAAAATAAAAAAATAAGAAAAGTAAACATCATTTTAGTATTCAGGAAATGTTTCGTATCTCATTGGAGGACCAATGGCCAACCGTCGCCTCGCCACCCCGCTGATGTCTAGCATGCTGCCTCTACATTTGACAGGCCACGCTTGGACGTTTTACGTTGAGAGGGACAGGCATCAGTCACTATTACATCACCGTGATATAAGCCTTAAAAAATAAAAAGATAATTAACTTTTTCTAGTTCTTCAAATAAAAAAACAGATTTATTCATTCATGAACGCTCATTAACCAAACTAATTCTAAGGATGTTCATTGATTTGCGGAGTTATATAAATCATATTTTGCCGCTGATGTCCAGCATGCGGTCAAAACCAAGACTTAAAAGGATTTGAGATTCCCACTGAACTTCCCAGAAATTTGACTTCCAATCTTTGCGAATTCAAGTCAAACCCAGTTCCAAGCACCTCCGTTTTGAGTCCATCTTGTGTGTCAATGCCAGTGGATGCTGAGAGTCCTATCTTGGCATTCACAGGACCTACATCGGCTTCCACGTATTTTGCCTCTGCTTTGAATCCAAGTCCGTTATCGTCAGCATAACCTCCAAATTTGCCTGCTGCACCAACACTGGCTCTCGCCAAATTACTGACTCCAAAACTTGCGAGTTCACCGTTTGCTCTATACTCGTTGCGACCGGCCTTACTTTCGTGGGCACAATTCAAACCGAGGAATTTGAAGCTTACAGGCCCCACATTCGGTCCCCAAAGTTGGGCACATCCGTACCCGTTGCCTTCTTCGTCTTTATATTCCGTGATGTTAGGCGACTGTCCGCACATTTTGATTCCATAGCGACACCAGTGGGCGAAGTGTTCGCAGTTGTTTTTGAACAAGTCGTAGTCCCACTCCTTGCCCACCATCGACTCCGCTCGTTCAATGATTTCATCTGCATTAAATGGTTTCTTGACTTTGTCGAAGCTATTGTTTACCGACGCCCAGCATCCTCCATACTTGTTGATTGTTTCAATGCTGCTTGCCTTGCTTGCATGCATGCTTATTTCTCTCTGGACATCGGTCTCAGTACGGAATATTAGATTGATGGTTACGGGATGTGATTCCAGATAATCGGCAAGTTTCATTTTTCCAATGATTATATGTCCTTGTTTGCCTCCTTCTGGTGCTTGCACGTGGATAATGTATTTGTCACAAACGAGCACTGCCCAATGCTAAAATATTCTTTCAGCAAATGAAATTAGTGGAAACCAACTGTGTAAGTTGTCTTTTGAAACTGAAGAAGATCTCCTGGTTTTCCGATCAGTACTGATGACATCTCTGGTGATTCTGTAAAAATGGAAATAATGTAAATGTAAAGGAAAAAATGATAAAGAAGTGGGACTGGAAAAAAGGAATTGGGCGGCGCTTGATAAATGGAAGGTGTAATGATGACAGTTGATCGCATAAAATCAAATTTTGTCTCAGTTTATCGATATGTGACTTTTTTTGAAGAATCAAAACAAAGATTGGCAGAAGTTTGAATGTAAATAAACAAAAAGTCGTTAAGCTAAATAATACGCCTTTTGACAAAGAAAAGACTGACCAGTTTGCTTTAGTCAGAAATGCTCAATATATACTATTTCGAGACTGTTTTGTATAGCAGGATTTATTGAACCCGAGTGATATTAGAAAGAAAAAAAGGAGATCCCTGGTCACCACGTTTGAAGATAACTTCATGAGTTTCTTATCCGTCAACTGTCGTCGTCGTTGCCTCCACGGATTTCGTCCAACTGACAGACAGCTAAGCAACGATATTCTACTCACGTCTTCCATCGAATTGTGGGCCTGAAAGGTTTGAAAAAATAAAGAAGCAATACCCTTTGAACTATTGCTTTGAGATCAGAGAATTCTGGCTCGAGACGGAGATCATAAACGGAATGAACGACGGAAGCACTCCGATCACAGTCACACAAATACAAACGGTAAAAATAAAAATAATAAGAAACGTAAGCATTATTTTAGTATTCAGGAAACGTTTCGTACCTCGTTGGAGGACCAATGGCCAACCGTCGCCTCGCCACCCCCGCTGATGTCTAGCCTGCTGCCTCTACATTTGACAGGCCACGCTTGGACGTTGATAGGGGACACGCACAACTCACTCTTACATCACCGTGATATAACCTTAAAACAACAAAGATAACTAACTTTTTCTTTATGTTTCGATTGATATGAAAGAAGGGATTTATTCATTCATGAACGTTAACCAAATCATTAACCAAACCAATTCCAAGGATTTTCATTGATTTGCGGAATTATATAAATCACATATTGTAATTATTTTTTAGCTTGTTTTCTCCCTTTTTTAGAATATAAGCTTCTACATATACTCTACGACACAAAAAAACGCCTAATAAAACTTCGAAAAAAAAAGAAAATAATACAGTATGTGATATATAATTTGCCGGATTTCCTAGAAACTGCGCTGCGGCAAATTGGCGCCAGCCTTGCAAAACTCCAAATGTCTCGACCAGACGTTGATGCTTTTATATTCTGTATATTTTTTGCTGGTTTCTTGTTATCATTGTTTGAATTTCATAGCATTTATTAGTTATTATTCTCTAAAACAATATAAAAAAAATAACTAAAATTGTTGCTTTTTTTAAAATTTATAATAATTGGAATACTTTGCTGCAATACAGTTTTCGCGGATTACTTATCATTTCCTTCATATTCACTCTTGATAATTGATATATGAGGTATAGAAGAACTGAAAAATAATAAATTGAAAATAACGTTACAGGACTTTCTAACAATGTCATAATTGTTTTTTTTTATTCTTTTTTACATTTTTTCTTTCAGAATGTCATACAACGAGCATAACGGCTATCCTGAATACAAACCAGTTATTAATTCTCGAGGAGCTGTTAACCGTAATTCTCAGCAGATTACAGCCTACGAATACGCTGAGCAACAGCCTTATGCAACTACTCAGCGAACAATTAATTCACAAAATAGGCAATCTTACCATGAACATAGACCACATGTTAATTTGCGAGCTCCTAATCCACATCATGTTCAATCTTATACAGAACAAAGACCTAGTGCTACTACTCAAAGAGCCCATTATTCTCTGCAATCTCATCAGGAGTATACTGATTTTCAATCTTATATTACCGCTCAGCAAACTGTTCATTCTCAACGTATGCCAACCTATGAAGAAAATGGTGAATCTCAAAGGTTAGTATCTTATTCCATGTTTTATAATTTCTTTTATACATTATTCTACTCCAAATATTGTTCCTTCAGCTCAACAGCAGTATAACCAGTATGAACTTGGTAATAGGTGTGTATTATTTTGCTTCTATAATATATTTCCAACAGAACAAGACGGGGAGGCGAGACCTAATTGACACCTTTACTTTTTCAGGGACACTTTGAAATTTACATGTTTGCTTAAAAAACTTTATTTTATAAATGAAATAGAATCGTTGTCATTTCGCACCGTATTTCAAAGAATTATGTGTATTATATATAAATTTGTCCAGATATTGGCCATTGAGCCGATTCCAGTTGCCGTGTTCACCCGTTTTCATTATTTCCCTTTGCTATTTCATGGTAGTCTCGGAAAAATAAAAGAATTAAAAAAAGGTGCAAAAAAAGGTGAAAATTAAATGAAGAGTCAATGGGGTTTCGCTGCGTTGTCTTTTCGAGATAGACTAATTAGTTTTATTTAGATTACATCCTTTGAGTTCTGATAAGCAGCTTTCTCGAACGCCTCTCACAGAGAAACGCTCAGATACTGTAAAGGTTGTTACATTTTTGTTTGCCCTTTGAGTTAATAAATTTCAGATGGAAAATGCTAAATTTTCGCAGGATTTTTTGACCCGATTAGATGCATATGAAGCTATTATTCCAGATGAAGTTACAAATTATTTCATGAGAACTAGTGGTCTTCCGACTGATGATGAAAGAGTAACAAAGTGATACCGAATTATTCTTTCAATAGCTTGTTTATAGATTGATTGCAGTCGCTGCTCAGAAGTTTATTTCAGATATTCTTCTAGATGCTCGTGAATTGGTAAGTTTCTATACAATTTTCTATACATGTTTTAGGCTAGGATTGATCAACCTCCCATTCGAGGCACAGCGGCTAAAGTTTGTTTGACTACAGATCTCTTACATGCAGCTCTTCGTGAACGTGGAATTGAAGTTGTTCGTCATCCATTGCACCATTAGATGTATATACGTTTTCTTTATCTGATCTCTTTCCCTCATGTTCGTAGATTTAGTTTAGTTAATTTTTTTGCCATTTAAAAAAGTGCTATAGAAGTTTGAAAACGTAAAATTAATCAATAGATTTTTGAAATGTAATCCATATCATGATTGTTAATCGAATGGTGTAAAATGTTTTAGTGTACATTTTTCATCATCGAACCAAAAAAATGGAAAACCAAATGAAAAGAAAATAGCTTGTATATTATTGAATTTTTACTCGGGATCAGATACAACTAGCTGCAACGGCTTTCGAAAATATGATCTATAAAGGAAGATTAAACGAGAGAAGGTCAAGTTTTTAACTGGCTTTGAAAACAGAAATAGTGAGTCATTGAGCATGTGAGCTTATCCAGATCGACGAAAACAACAGGGTTGCATATAATAATGACAGTATATAGACCGACTGTCGGGAGGCCGTAGATACGACGGCTATAAATGAAGTAGGCAATCCACAGGTGTAGCGGATACGAAGATGCCTTGGAAAAGAAGGAAACGGTATGGGGTGGGTGGTCTCACAGGAATAAGACACACACTACTCGTCGTACTCATTTTAGTTTGCCAGTTTTTGAAAAACAAAAATTTCCTTCTCGCGCATTAATACCGCCTTTTCACAATTAATACCCAGTACAATATGAGATTAATATAAACACCATTAAAAACTAAACAAGATGAAAATAAAAGTAATTGCTTACGTAGTAAAAACAAATGAGACGAGAAGGCGACGAAAAATGATGTAATAGATGATAATCAAGGATTGATGAATGCTTCTGCGGGAATCTCTGGTCGTTTAGCCAAAAATGTTTGTCCAGCAGTCTAAATAAATGTAAAAAACTGAAAATGTAAGAATCCTACGTCATAATCCCAATTAGAATCTTGTAAGCATTGTGCACACCATTCTGGTTTCATACCACTTTGACTAGAGAAACTTTCAATCATCTGCTGTTTAATATTGTCAGAAGGACCAGAGATAGGTGTTGCTGTCACTATAGGTTGAACTGTAGCTTGCCCATTAGCTATACACTGAAAAAGAAGACAATTAAAAAGCAAAATCAATTACATACCTTATTAATAAACATTTTGTATCTGGCCATACGTTCTGTTGAGATTGAGCTCAAAAAGAGCATATCGGAGATAATAGCGACAGATCTATTAATAAATGTAGTCAGATTTAAAAAATGTAGCTTACCCTTGTGGACGAGGCGCAACATAAAACGAACGAGAAAAGAAGTTTAAAATAGGAACAGCACCTCCTGTTGCAAATGGACCTTCTTCATATAGACCTTGTAATGTAAAACCAAGAAGAGAAGGCTGAATATGATATTGAAAAAATAAAATAAAATATACTGTAGAGAGGTGAACGTCGACCACGAAGCTTTCTTTGAAATGATTAGTAGCCGGTAACTTTGCTAATTGCACGGCGATTTCCATTGCTCCTCGGAATGTTTTGCTACTTCTGTATTTGCTCCATTTGTCTTCTTGCAGAATATTATGAGAAGCCAATTTTAGCGTCCGGAAATTGTCTCTATAACGTTTTGTTATATATCAAATACCTAAATCGCTTACTGATTAGCAAATCTACTGTCCGAAGAGAAATTTTCGATCGTAATTGTAAATGTTGACTGTAATTATAAGTTAAATTAAAATTTAAAAAAAAAATTACATTTGTTTCATCATATGCCGGTATCAATTTTTTTCTATCTGTATTTGTACCATCATATAGTTCGATATAGCTGATAATGAACTCTTCAACCAGTGTTCGAATTTCATCACTACCAAAATAATATCCAGCCTAAAATGCAGTTTACTATAACATATAAACAGACTCGTGGTGGAATGTCCTTTATAGAATCACCATCTTCCTCAATATCGTCTTGTCTACCGGAGGGTGGAACATCCTGGCCATCCTAAAAGAACATTTCAATTATCGCCGTTTAAATAAACATACCAGTATGATGACCCTCGGAAATACGAGATGGACAGCACTGGAAGAGAAGATTATGCAAGAAGTAAAACCTGTTTAAAAAACTAACGGAAACTACAGAAAATAAAAATAAAAAAGCTTCGCTTAGCTGCGATCTGTACTTTAGATAGTCGGTACTCTTTGTCAACTGTTCACAAACAGGATTTCCCTCGAAGAAAAGCCTTTTGATAGGAAGACCACGAAGGTTGGATAACTGTTCCATGTTATCAATCTAAAAAAATTAAGAGATATAAAGTGACACATACAGAATTATCGGAAAGATCCAAAACTGTGACGAATTTAGCAATATGCACAAGCATTGACGCGAAATTCAAAAAACGAAGTCTATTACCCTAAAAAATGGATGAACTGCTTTATCAAACCTTTAAACTAAGAGCAACAATATTTCCGTATTTTTCATCAATTCGTTCAAGGACTGCTAGCATTACATTATTTTTGTTCAAACCCAAATGAGCATCTTTTTCAAGAAATTCTAAACATTAATATCAATATTATTCAACATACTCTTATCAAGATAAAAATTGGAAAGATCAATCAATCGAGTTTGTTCGTTATATCTTGAATCAACGACTTCCTAAAAATAAAGTATACAACAAGGTTCTCTTACGCTAATAAGATCAACATCCTGTTTTTGCAGCCGTGTCCATGGAGCAGGGCATTTTGAGACATTAAAAGTAACTCTCTTGCCTGTTTTCTCATGGACAATACGTTTATTAATAGCCTTGATTGCTTCTGCTGCTTCTTCACTCTATATTAAAATTTATTACAGAAAATTGCAACTTACCTTGAGATAAAATTCAATATCGCCCTTTGGTGTAGTTGTCACCATAATTGGTTTGAAATCATCTATATCTTGATGATTTAACTGTCTCATAATCCACGCTTCACCAAATACACGTCCTTCAAAAATCTAAAATAAAAATATTAACTACAACAAGAAGCTGGACATACTCTGACTTTATTAACTTGTTCTGCATTTCTGGGACCAGATAATACATTAATTCGATCTGGTATACTAATTTTCGTAGGCATTCGAGGCCCTCGTGTATCTCGATTACGCTCGTTTCTACGAGGACGAGGAAGAGTAACTAAACATAAAGCTTTATGTAAACTTCAGTTTTACCTCTGTCATCTTCTTCATAATTTTCATAATTGCTCACAATATCGGGATCAATTGTACGAAAAATGGAAAGCTTGGAAATCTCCTTGGCTCCTTTTCGGCCACCACCACCACCATTGCCAATATTACGATTTCGATATGACATTTTCTGAATAAATTTATTATAAAAAAAACAAGAAAGTTTTAAAAAAATTTTAAATGTCCACACTTAGTTGTGGTATGATTGTCCACGGCAAGCATGTGACATCAATCAATAATTGAAATTCGGTAGAAAGCGAGGTGAGAACTAATCCTTCAAAGAAGCACACAAATAATAGGAGAAAATATTTGAATTGAAAAGAAAGTATAATTGGGTCGGAAGATAAAATATTCGAAACTGATTTCGAAATATGTAGTAATGCATATCAGAAATTTAACTCTAGTTTGCTTCAAACATTTTAACAAAAGATATTTATTTTTAATTATGGAAAGGTTTCTATTTAAAAAAAAAAAAGAAAATTAAAATTAAAATTAATAGGCTACTTAGAAGAAAATCCAGCAACAGGACTATGATATCCCTTTATCAGTAGGTTGTGCAACTAAAAATAGAGCTGATAACAAGAACATAATACATGCAAAAATTAACAGTTTTATTACAAACTGTTTACGAACGGAGAAAAAAGTATTGAAAACAAAATTAACCGAAAAGTGACAGACATGGAGACTCGGCTCAGCGAAGGACCGCTCGACGCTTGTGTACCTTGATTTCGAAAATAATTAAAGTTTTGTTGTTTGTTTTGGATAATTTGTCAATTAAATACGCGTATTAACTCAGAAAATTAATTACAATCAATCTAAAAAAAGATTGAAAAAAAAACTTTTTTTAGCTGTTTGCCTTTAAACCACTTTTACCTTCCTGACATAGCTTGAATCTATGCTAATATATACAAAAGTAATGGTTCGTATAGAAAAAATTACAATAGCTGAGAAAATTGATGAATAGAATGTAGAATTTATAAATATCACGAATAGGGTATGTATGAAAAATCATTGTCACAGATTTATTCTAATTACTCCTCAAGCTACAAAGATGATTAATTTCTAATTATAGAAGCATAAAGTAAAAAAAAAAAACCAACAGAAGCGTGTGGAAACCGCTTCATTCTATGTGAAGCGTCATTCGATTTCCCATTCCGCATTAGCGTACGCCGACGTTTTCATTATAACGCCTTTAGCCTTTCCTTCAAATGCTTCCTTCTCCTAATTCTTCTTTATAGAGTTAATGACAGAAAGTCGGGTAAACCAAATTGGTGCTTTACTCGATGCCAAAAACTCGGTAGTACGAGCTGACGCCGCTAGGGCATTCGGAAAATTTTCTATCTGCGATCAATCCGTAGTTGATGTAAGCCTTTTTTCATCTTTTCATGCCTGTTTAGGTTCTTTTCAAACATTTAACATCCAGCAATTGGGATGCCAGAAGGGCAGCAGCTGATGCTCTGGGATATATCTTAGAATCGGTAGAAAAACCGGATGGAAACATAAAAGAAGAAGACAACGTATCAAAAGATTTGCTCGAATTCAATGTAGAAAAAGTTATACAAAGGCATGAACCTCTAACATCGTAAGTGAACTTACTTTGTTTTTTTATTTTTTCTGTGGTAGTTTTAGATTTAATTATTAAACAAACATCAATATTCAATAGACAAAGAATTCACTTTTTATGAAAAGTAGCCTAATTATTTGGATTTTTTTTAAATTTTGCTACAACAAAGATACTATTGACGATTTTGATCAAAAAATACAATTAGAAAAAAACAGTAATCCAATATTATCGAAAGCTTTTATAAATTTACAATACTAATTGACAATTTATTTTACTGTAGAACCGACAACATCCAAATAGACAGCCATGAGTACACAGATGAAGAGAGACGGGAGGAACTGAACAAATTCCTCGACCTTGAAGACATCAAAATTACTGGAATCTCTTCAGTAAGTCCTCTTCTTTGATTTTCTATTTCTTCAGCAAGACTTTCTCACCTCTTCAGAAGTTTCTGGTAATGGAATAGAGCTTAGTGGATTGGATAGTTTTGTTAATAAAAAAGTAAGATACACTACCCCATAGAATTAGGAATTTTTAGGTGAAGGTAGAACCTCTTGAAAGAGATATAAAGTTTCTTGAAAACGAGGTGAATGAGGGAGAAGACCCGGCTCGACGAAGTCTTCTCTACTTGGTTCTTCGAATCCTCCCTCATTTAAAAAATCAGGATTGGAATTGCCGTCATGGAATGGCCCTGGCACTCAACCAGATAGCCGTTTGTCATACATTCTTGTATGTTTTCCCCTTCTTTTCCAGTTTTCCTTTTAGAATTCCTTCAAAACTGCTAGACAAATGTATAATTGAGTTGTTAGATGTGTTAGTTTTGGATCGATTCGCCGACTATGCGTCAGGTAATACCATTTGTTTTTATGACATTTCGTTCTCCGTTTAGGACGAAGTTCCGTCGTTCCGGTTAGAGAAACATGCGCTCAAGTACTGAGTAATATCCTAAGAAATATTAAGGATCCAAGAAAATCACTGGTTTTACAACGGGTAGAAGAGTTATTACTCTTCGAGGGACAAGTGGGTTTTTCATTGGAACATATAGCAAAAATAACTATTTTGCAGAAAATTTTCTGTTTTCTGACTTTCAAAGAGTATGCTTTTTGATAATAATTTTTGTCTTGCATGTCGAAAAATGCGTAAAATTAGAAAACAAATCAAGGGAAAACTCAAAAATATAAAAAGAAAATAAAATAAACTTTTATTTTATCTACAATTCATTTCAGTGGACATGTCAGCAAAGTGCCCTTCTCGTTCTCAAATACTTCTTTTCCATTGCCAAGACATTCGTCGAAATAGAAAATCTATTCAATCTAGTCTCCAAAACATTGGTTTTTCATTCAACGGGTGGTGTGGACGAGGTTGTTTCCTCCTCGGTCTATGCTCTAGGTTCCATAGTTCAAAATTCATCGTTAGATCGACGAGGACAGCTTGTCGAAGTCATTATGAAGAGTGTTTGGGATCTCTATGGAAAGGAAAATCTAATCGTAAGACTTAAAATATTTTGTAATTGAAGGTTTTTTGTCCAGGAAAATTCGGATAATGAAAATCTCATAATGGATCTCCTTCGTATAACGGGTCAATGGCTCAATTCTAATGCAACTGCCAAGTTGACAAACTATCAAACTGTGATGATAACCTCACTCCTTGATCCTCTTTATCAATCAAGGGCAGGTCAAATAGCTAATGTAGTTCATGAATCTATCAAGCGACGATATGATGAGCTGGAAAACCAAAGGAATCAAGGAATAGTTATTGAAATTGAGACAGAATATGATCTTAATCAAGAGGTAAGCAATCTAATAATCGATCCATTTTCCAGGATATTTTCAAAATTATCAAAGATTTCTATAGGATATTCATGTTCATTCCAAAAGGTCCTGAGAGCGATGTTATCATGAGCCATATGGTCTATTTTATAAAATTCGTGGGCGAAATGTATAGGTAGGGGGAATCAGAAACTAGATAGAACGAATTTAGGCAAAAGTTACAAACTTGTGAGCCATTAGCAAGAGCCTTAGATCAATGGATCAGGTGTTTGGAATTTGATCATCGGTCTCCGAGGATAGGTAACGATTTATAAGAAAATTTATGGGAAAATTTTTTTTACTGAAAAAAGTGATTTTCGAAAAGTTCTCAAGTTTTTGTGCGAGGGTAAAAATAAACAAGAGTGTGTCTCGTAAAGAATGTGCATTCCGAATTTTGTGTTTTATTCGCATAAATCTATTCAACGTTGGATACCAGGCCTCTAGAGAAGCCAGTTTATCTATTTGCAAGATTGCAGCATTTTAAAGCCTTTTCTCCCATTTTATAAGGTGTATCTTGGTTTAAAAAAAATTAATGATACGAATAGGGCCACAAGGGAAAAAAACCTTTACATTAATTTCAACTAATTACCTCACTCTGCCTTTTCAGATGTCATCGAAGCAAAACTAGAGACTCCTAATGAGCGCCGACGATACGAGGCTTATACCTCCTCTCCTAGAAAGAAACAATCAGATGGTTATGAACGTGAAGAGTTCAAAAAAGCCATGTGCAGTGAGGAAATCGACACTTTGACTGACAGTGAGAAGGATGAAGTTTTCATGAATCGCAAATTAATCACCGCTAAAATGTTGGCCATTCCATTACAAGCCTTCTACGAGGCGGATTATTTCATTGTGGATAATCAAACCATGTAGAGCTCTATTGCTAAAAAAAAAAAGGAATTTTTAGATCCGAGTCAATTCAATTCCTGATGATGAATAAAGTCAGAAATACATGCTCAATGTATGAACTACTAGGGACGGCTATATTATTGAATTCATGGAGTGCTCATTGTAGAGAGCTAGAGGGAAAAAGGTAAGATTTACTTAGTTTAATCAAATTGAACGGCTAAATAATTAGTGAGGAATACTTTTTAATGTTTTGTTATCCGTAAATTTGCAAATCATCAGTTATTTAGCAAATTGAAATTAAGTTCTCTCATATTGCATCTCAATCAACTTCTCTTTTTGCGCTCTACAACATTGTAAAACATTACAACCAAAAATGAAAAAAAAAATATTGTTATGGACCCCTAAAAAGTGAAAAAGAAATTCAGGAATACTCCAATAGCTAGACCAGTAGCCATTCAACGAGTAATCTGTGACCTTATCTATCAGCCAGCAAGACAATTCACCGAAGTTCAATGTGCTGTTGAGCAGTTGACTCAGGTAGGTCTACGACTTATCTGGTTCATAACTCCTTTCTTCTAGGAATGTGATGACTTTGTTCGTGCTTGTATTCGCGTAGGTGTCGATCGAAGTTTATTACCGTTAAATCGCGAAGATACATCCACTGAAGATCTGGCGAAGGCGACATATGAGCAGGCGATGATTCTATCCCTCCGACAGAAAGATCGCGATGATATCATCGCCAAGTACGAATTGATGACGAATGTTGTGGAGGTGGCAAAGTTGAAAATAAGAGCCAATACAGCGTAAGTAAAATACGAAAGGGATCTGATGGATTCATTTTAGACGAGTATATTCCTTTATGAGCTCCGCTCTCTTTACCCTCCAATTCTGTACGGAGAAAATGACACCTATGATTCGACCATTGGTAGATTGCCTTCAGGTAAATCAATTTTTCTATAATCCAGGATATCTTTTTAATGAAAAATTCAAAAAATCTTATTGAGGTTTGAATTTTATCCTTAGAGAATAGCATAACATATCCACCATTTCTTTCAAAATTCGGTATACTAAACGAGGAGCACTTTTGTGAGAAAAAATATTAGCACTTCTCAAAAATTCAACAAAAATGTACTACCCATATTTTATTTCAATTGGTTTAAACATTGCTATTCTATTCAAATTCAATTTAATAGAAGTAATGCGTGAGCCTATCTTCCCTCTACTTTCCTTCAAAACCCTCTTTCAGTCAGAAGAAAACATTAACGTCACCTGCGAGGTCTACAAATACTCCATTCCAATGATGATAGCTATGACCTCCATGCGAAATCCTCGTCCTCATGTAAAAATTCTCGAACGGGCTATTACTGCCTTTATCTCTTGCAAAATCCGGATTCCTAGACAAGAAGATTGGGAAGGAAAATCGGAACAGATTTACCTCCTTTATGGTTTAACTCTGGGCGATACAAAATACCATTTCGCCAGTGGGAATGCCGAATTGATGCTTCATCTATTCCTTACTACAGTGGATCCATCTATGGTCCCAGAATTTTATCAATTGCTGCAGATCGAAGAGGGAAAGAGCCTGGAGGTAAGCAATTTTACCCTTCAAAATTCCTTTTTTTAGAAGATCGTAATTGCCATGGAGTTGCAAAACTGCTTCTGGCAACGATATTCCCCTCCCTTCACTGATTTCACCGTCTCCAAAATTCTCGAGCTGTTAGGATGTGACAATCCAGCCCTTCGATTCGCTGGAGCCAAGGCAGTATCCACTTATGCTAGAGGAAGAACGGGCGAAACTATGAACCGCTTATACAACCCGATGGTTAAAATGTTAGGAGATCTTGATGATGATAATGGGAGAAGAGGAGCAATTGAAGCCGTTACACTGTAAGCATACAGGCTACTGCCCTTTAAAACTACCATAATATTTTTTAAACTTTCTGTGCAATCTTACAAAGGCAAAAAAAACAATTCAGTATTCAGAGATCCCCTAGAACGCTCATTTTAAAATGAAACAACTGATTTATCTTTGATTTCTTTTTCTGATCTTCGTTCTCTTTCAGATTGATCCAGAACAATTTAAACCGTCTAGTTCCTCTCTTCGCTCCTCTGGTCTTCCCTCGACTAGCTGACAAAGACCCACAAATCCGTGACTGTGCTGGTGAAGCCTTCCGCAAGATGGTTCCTCTACTGTCGCTCGAAGACTCCAGTCAACTCATTCCCGAACTGGATCCAAAAATCGAAAAAGAGCGAGAGAGGAATGGGGATTTTATATTGGTCCTAAGCAGACCATCAAGCCTTCCGCCGGTTCAGCAGAATCACATTACGGGACTGACCTCGGCTATCTCCCTTCGACATTATCAAATAGTAAGATTTTAACTTAAAATTGGAGAAATTCTTTCAGGAAGGCATCACCTGGCTCCGTTTTCTTCGTCGATATGGTCTCAACGGCATTTTGGCTGATGATATGGGACTGGGAAAGACCATTCAGACTCTGTGTGCAATCGCTATGTCTCATGATCAAGGTAGTAACCTTCTTTATCTCTATATTGCTCTTTAGACACCGCTCCTGCTACTTCTCTAATCGTCTGTCCACGTACTTTAGTGGATCATTGGGTCCAGGAATGGCAAAAGTTTTTCCCTGATCGACGACCAGCGGGGAAAGTGAACTCCAACTCACGTGGAAAGGAGATAACAGTGATTTCTTATGAGGATTTAAAGGCAGGAAGATATGCGTAAGTGACCATGTGAGGGCATTTTTACTGAGAATGGGTGGAACATTTTTGAATTAAAAAAATATAATTAAAAAAATTAATTAAAAAATTAAAAAAAAATTAATTAAACCATAATTAAAAAAATTGTTATACATATGTTCTACACAAAATTTTTCATCATATATATCTATCTTTCTTACGTTTTATCTGCTAAAAATGAAAAATTTTGTGCAGAATATAACAAGAGGCCCAAACCGTCAATAAAACTCCACTTTTTGTCTGAAGTGAAATTTTAGCAAACAGACGTGGAACTACGTTGTCCTGGATGAAGGTCACGTCATGAGAAATCCAAAGTCAGCCGTTTGGAAGGCAGCCAATGAACTTCGTGCTCATAGTCGACTCATTCTCTCTGGTACTCCAGTTCAGAATAGCCCAGCCGATTTATGGGCTTTATTCGCCTGGCTCATGCCTGGATATCTGGGCGATGAGAGATATTTTAGACAGAAATACTTGAAGTCAGTAATGAAATGTCGAAATCCAAAAGCAACTAGCGAGGAAATCCAGGTATTTTTCTTTTTTTTTTATCCTTTTTATGTAAAAAATTCTTTTAGAAAGGCAAAGTGACACTCCAACAACTTCATCAAGTCATTCTACCCTTTGCTTTGAGACGACTAAAATCGGAAGTTCTTCAAGATCTCCCACCTAAGATGCTTCAAGACTATGAATGTTACTTAACCGACGATCAACAAGAGCTCTACACCTTTATAATTGAAAGGTAAGGATCTCTTATAGCAAGAGAAAAAGAATCTAGAACCTGTACGAAGAAAGAAATCCAAGAGGGAGAGAATCTGTTAACACCGTTGCAGACCTTTCAATGTCTTCGACGGCTGGTTGATCATCCATATCTCTTGAGAGAGGTCTTGGAAAGGATAAAAGCTCCAGAGGAGATACTAGCCAAGGTAAAAGAAGTGAAGAAGGGACTTTTGACGAGGAAGAGTAATTCGATATAAACAAAGAAATAGCAAATGTAGGGCTGGTTGGTATCAGTCAATAATTGCTTATTTTTCTTTGTTTCTTTATAATTTTTTGAATTTTTTTTAACTATATTTGCCTACTCAAAAAGTTACTTAGAAGAAAAAATTAAATTAAATTAGCGATATTTTCCAGAATTTCGCTCTATTCTTTTTGTTCATGGAAAGTTCATTTTATTTTTTCTGATTTATATTTTCCTCCTTTTAATTCAAATCGAGCCTAAAGAGCCGAAAAATCCTGATCTTACCTTCTTGTTCTATCTAAAACGCCTTTAAACTCTCCATTTTAGGTAACTAAAGACGCCCCCTCCGGCAAGCTCCAAGGTCTCGGTCATATTCTCGAAGAATGTGGTATCATACCTCAACAATCCCCTGCCGGTGAAGTTGAAGAACCTCTAGACTCAGTCCCTGTCATTGAAATTCCTCATCGAGCCTTGATTTTCTGTCAATGGAAGGCATCAGTCGATCTTGTGACGCATGCACTGGACAGGTCAGCCTCTCTTTTTTTTTCTTGAAATGAAGGTTTTCAGTGGGTCCCTTGGAGCTAAAGTCTCCTATCTCGTGCTTCACGGAGGAATTCCGGCTAATTTGAGACAATCGGTTGTGGATCGTTTCAATTCTGATCACTCTATTGATGTTTTAGTTCTAACCACAAATGTAAGCCTAGAATAAGAATTAAATATTCATTCAGATCGGTGGAGTTGGATTGAATCTCACTGGCGCTGATGTGGTTATTTTCGTCGATCATGATTTCAATCCATCGAAAGATGTTCAAGCTATGGATAGGGCGCATCGACTGGGACAGACGAGAAAGGTTCATGTGTATAGACTGATTACAAAGGGAACAGTGGAAGAACGCGTCATGGGACTGCAGAAATTCAAGCAGGATACAGCTGATGTGAGTTAGAAAAGGGAATTATTTTCTAGAAATATTAACGTTGGAGTGAAAAATGTTTTCCAAAGTTTTTTTTTATAATTTTTATATTTCTTGTAGATGTAATTAGGTAATTTCTACTACCAAAATATATTTCAAAAATATTTTTATCTTGAAAATTCGAATAGAATCGGGAATAGACGCTAACTGACTTGCACAGTTATCAATTAATTTCTTTTTTCAGGTAGTCATCGGAGCGGACAATCGTCTTCAAGAAATGAATACAGAACAATTAATGCAAACTATGTCCCTCGACAAAGAGACAACAACGGCAACTAATGAGCCAACGAAGAAGCGGGTCAAGTTATCCTCCACCGCTGGTGAGCCTGGCGAAATCTGGAAACTTGAAGAACTATGGGACGATTCACAATACGAAGAACAGTTTGACGTCCAAAAATTTATGGCATCTGGTCGGTGACAATGTGTCATTTTTTCCTTTTCTACGGGTTATATAATATAATGAAGGATTTAAATAGTATAGATTCATTTAATCAAAAAAAAATGCCATCCAGGATCTTGGAGAAATATGACCGTTCGTACTTAAATCTTTGATTTTGTCCCTGTCTTTCTCCTTACTGTTTCAGTTGCGGTAATTGTGGTAATATCATTTCAATGGTTGTATGTGCTCTACCCATTATTTTTTTTGATTCAATGCTGAGTCGCAGCAGTAAAAAATATAATTCAAATTGGGTTTTTTTATTTTTTAGAACTCAAATCTGCTGATGATATAAGTAATACAGATTATATTTCCAGTCTTCAATGTACAGTAATAAATCCCTTCTTTCACATCAATCGAAACATAAAGAAAAAGTTAGTTACCTTTATTGTTTTAAGATTATATCACGGTGATGTAAGAGTGATTATGGCGCGTCCCCCCCTATCAACGTAAAACGTCCAAGCGTTGCCTGTCAAACGTAGAGGCAGCATGCTAGACATCAGCGGGGTGGCGAGGCGATGGTTGGCCATTGGTCCTCCAATGAGGTACGAAACGTTTCCTCCTGAATACTAAAATGATGTTTACTTTTCTTATTATTTTTATTTTTACCGTTTGTATTTGTGTGACTGTGACCGGAGTGCTTCCGTCGTTCATTCCGATGACAGTTTTTGCACCTCCCAACGTCTCATTGGCTGTAACATAACATGTACTTGGAGAGAAGTCGAATGGACCATAAATCGCGTAATAGTCTGTTACATTGACGATATCTTAAATAATTTGTCATTTTTTGGGTCGATGACTTACTGGAATAGTCAGTGACTTCTAAAGCCCCAGTCATATTTGGTTTCTTCGCCATGTAGAGGGTAATCATCGGATAAATAGACACATAACGTGGATTTATATTGGTAAGAGAAAAGATGCTTCCTATCAATACCCCATTCTCGTAGACGAAGATGTCGTTCCATTCAGTATATTTGTAAGAATCTCCCAGTGATGCGGGTGAAACGGCAACTCTTCCAGTCTTTGACGTAAAGTTGTAGGCTGCTCCTTCCTTCCAGCCATTCAGATAGAGGAAACTGGCAGGCTTGTTTGTATCGGTTAAATAACTTCCAATGACTTTAGGATTAGCTAAAGGAGATAGACTATTCAGAATCCCTACCTGTCTTGGCTGTTACACTTAAGGATGTCGTGATCGTTGTATAAGTGCCCGTTATAATCCATAATTGGAGCATCTTATTGGACCAAGCAATGTTGCTTTGATAGGAATCTGTATTATATCCTAGGATACTGAAAATTTCCCATAATTAAGCAAGAGATTCAAACGAAAAAAAATTGTTTTAAGTGTCTTATTTGATGGATCTCGATTTATTCACTCTCATCGAACATCTCCCGGGTCATTCACTCACTCTATAAAAGTTTCATGATAGGCTCCGAAATAAATATCATCTGATCTGCCGATATTATTAGCTGTAAAGTTGGTGATCAAGAAGTCATTACCCAAGACGAAGAACTAAATTCTTCTCACTTTTATTCTTTCTAATTAAACTCACATTCCAAACACAACTTTGATTTGCGGCAATCTTTGTCGTCGGAATAATCCAGGGCATATTTGGTTCAATAGTTATATTCATCGCCTTTCCACATGTCATTCCAGTCGAAGGAGTTGATGTCACTGGCACCCTAGTCGGCATCATCATCGTAGTTTTGCCATTAGGAGCGGAAGAAACTCCGAGGATCGCAAGAAGAATTAGTGCCAACATGATGATTTGATAGGCTTTTTCTGGACTTTTATATTGCTGGTCTTATCAGACGGCGTAATGATGACGAATGCGCTTTTCCTCCAAAAAATACTGTAAAATGGCAATTGAAGTTTATTAATCCTTTTTTATGATAAGGAAATTATACTGATTGATTTTCATGGATTCAGGAGAAATTTATGACGTAAAGCTCTTAAGCGATGAATTTAATTCCACGATGTCATTATGTTACCATATAAGCTCTTATCAGTCTACGTGTTCTTCCTAGACCAAATTATCAGACTGGAGGGATTTTGTAGCTTGACCTAATCATTTCCTTCTGTGTGGATACAAAAGACACAATCATTATCACTTTTTCTAGCGGAGCGGGATAGAACAACTTTTTCGACTGGATCCCCTCCTACAGGGCCGGCTGCACTTTTTTTTGGGCAAATACGTTACATTTACATTGAAATAGTTAGATTTCATACGTTCCCAACTTTATTTTAAGATATTTTAAAAACTTAAAAATGATTAATAATTCCCTAAAGAATCGTTCGTTCTGATAATCATAAACGGATCAAGACGGTGGAGTGAAACTAAGATCATTAGCGGCCCTAACCATCTTAGCTTTTCTTTTCCATAGTTCCCAGCTGTTTTTACGACCCATCAACCTCTTCACCTCATTCATCCTCCTTAAAGCCTCTATACAGCTGCTGATGCCCTAGACACGGCCATTAATCTCGCCAACTGGCGCTTCCTCCCGTGCTGTCCTCTCGGCTGTCTTGACCCTCTATGCTGCTTCTCTTTTTCCTCATTTTGCCCATTTTTCTCCTTGCGGATTCATGTACCCGTCGACCGTATGAAGCCAAAGGAGAGAAACGATCTGGAAATAATGGCTATGTGGTGGAGATAGATGCTGCCACGACTGGTGGAGATACCGGAATTGCGGGATTTGTTCCGGGACAGAAGTATAAGAGTTGGTTAATGGGAGATTATAAGATATTTTTAGTATCACTACGTGGTTGGAAGACACAATATACCGTTCAGACATTCAGAGGATTTGTATTGACGGCTCAATTTGAAGATGACTCTCCAGCAGGGCGGTTTGAGGTGAGTAAAACAAAAATAAGAAACGAAGTTTTGTGACTCAGGGAAAATTTTTTACTAACTATAACAGGCTATTAAATTCTTTCCAGATAACTTTCTATGGTAATTTCTCATTCATAACAATCAGAGTCAAATTTCTATAAGAATCTCTGTGAATTCTTTTTTTTCGGATAAGAAGAATTGGAAATCCAATTCTTCTTATCCGAAAAATACGCATTCCACTCCCACCAACTTTTCCTCTTCAGATAGTTCGTGGTCAGGGCGATGCCCGTGTCTCTCCCGGCTGTCGTACTGCCGGTGTCAGTCACTCTCATCTCCGTCCAAAAACTTCCGTTCATACCGTTTGGAAAGCTCCTGACTTCGCCACAGGTTGCATTCTACTTCGTGCTTCTATCATCGAATCCAAATACGTTTGGTATGCTGACGATAGCCAACTAACCAGGAGGATTTGCATTAAGGGTAAGAAAAAAATCACCAGTTATTTCGAAAAAAAACAATTGCAGCTGGCTATTCTCTAGCTACTACTGAACCTCCATCTGGAAGTCAGGAATGCTGTGCTTGCGACCAGGCCAAATATAGTTTAGAATTCACTGGTTTATGGAGCAAAGAAACCCATCCAAAAGACTTTCCAACCCGTAAATTTTCCTATTTCTTTCCATTTTCATAGTTGAACATCTCACCCATTTTACTGACATGTTGGGAGCCAGTCATTCGGCGAATTATTCTCTTTGGAAAATTGGAGGAGTATCGACAGATGGAATGAAAGAAATAGCCGAATGGGGAAATACATATAAGGCAGAAATTGAGGCAAAGGAAAAGGCAGCAGAAGTGAGAACATTAATGAAAGTCAAAGGACTTTGGTATCCGGAGGTTCAAGGCAAGACGAGTTCGTCTTTCATTGTCAATAAGTAAGTAGTTTTTCTACCTTTATATTTTGGACAACGAAAAAAAAACTCTAGAATAATCAATTTTCATTGAAATTCGAACGGGAAATGGCCACCTTGAAAAAAATTCAATTAGATTAGAAAATATTTTTTCTAAATCGTATTTTTAAACCTGAAAATAAAAGTCGAGAAATTTAGATACCATCACTTCATCTCGCTGGCCACAATGTTTGGTCCATCTCCTGACTGGTGTGTTGGCCTCTCAGCCATTAATCTTTGTCTTCCCGACTGTTCTTGGGTAGCTGAGAAAACGTTCCATCTTCAACCCTTTGACGCTGGTACGGATTCCGGACCAACATATATGGTATAAAGCACATAAAAGTATATTAAATTGATATGAGAGGAGGGAAACCATTTCAACGATCTATATCGGATAGCCGGTGTCGCTTCCATAATTTTTCTGTCGTTTAATGAAACGGGTGGGAGAGCATGAAATTTAGAAACAAAAGCAGTTATATTGTTATATAGTTCAAAGAAATGAAGAACGATGACAGTGATAACATGAAAGGCTAACCCATTAAAGAGAGACTGATAGACAGTAAAAGATTTTTGTTTTTATTCATAAACTTTTTTTATTCAGTCTCCCAACTCTCCATCTGAACCTCGCGATCCCATCCGCTGGATCACCACTCGAGATGATCCTTCTTCTCCTTTCCATAATCAAAACAGTGACACTATTCCTCCTCTTGCTACCATTGTTTTAAAAAGGATTGAGGTAGGATCCTCCTTTAATTATTAATTAATTTCTAATATCCAACAAAAATAATTTTTAGATCACTCCCAGCCGCTGTCAAGCAGATGACGAATATCGTAGAGACGCATTCAATATCACTAATACTTCCGAAGATGAGGAATACAAAGACAGAAGGGAATGTTTAATGACTGAATGGGAACCATGGTCACTTTGCTCCGCAACTTGTGGTAAAGGCATCCGAATGAGAAGCAGGGTTTTTGTCTTCCCTGTCAAAGCTCAAATTTTCCACTGTAATCGTCAAACGACTGAGAGACAATTTTGCAATGCAAAGTTAAATGAGTGCGAGGGTAACAGTTCCTCGATCTTCCTTCTTAATTTCTTTAGATTCCACTGCTTTTAGCAGTCGTTGTGCTGTCGAGGCTTGGGAGAACTGGAGTGAATGTAGTGTCACGTGTGGACACGGGACGAGGAGCAGGAAAAGAGTGTTTTTAAATCCGGCGACGAAAGAAGAAGATTGTCCACATATTGAGCTGGAGAGGAAGGATCTGTGTGTAGGTATGTTGAACTGTCGTGTTTTTGGATCGGCCATTTCAACATGCTAGGCCAATTTTTTTTTACATTCTCAAACTTTCAAACTTCCAGGCGAATCTGGTGACGACTGTTCCGTTACTCCTGATCCCCTTTGCCGAACTACCGCATGGTCCGAGTGGTCTCCCTGCAGTGTCTCTTGTGATGATGGAGCCCGTGTCAGGACCCGGCTGTTTTTCTATTCCGAGCATGAACATACAGTGTGTTTAAATATCATTTATAGATAGAGAAAATTCCAGCGCTGTTCCCACATCACTCTCCAAGAGAAAGATGTCTGTGTTATGCAATCCTGTCGACGATTTATTGAACAAAATTCAGAGGGTTTGGATCATAATTAATCTGTGAAAAATAAAAAACTATAGAAATTTGTGCTGAGCCGAAAAGTGAAGGTCAATGTGGCGGAACCTTCCCTCGATATTGGTTCAACAATGAAACAAATAATTGCGAGAGGTTTATCTACACCGGTTGTAAGGTATCTACGTTTCATATATAGTAGTTCACTGATGTGAAAGGTCTACAACTGCACTGAAAGGAAACTAATGAGTAATAAACAGGAAAACAAGGATTCTGTCAAAATGCTTTCCTTCATTTAGTCACAGAGGGGATTTAAGAAATGCTGCTTGGATAGTTAGCATGATTGCGTGCTACTTTTTTATTCGAGTTCAATGCCGTTGAAGGCCAAAAATTTAATTAATTACTTCATTCTTTTAACTCCTTCAAAACCTACAATATTTCAGGGCAATAGAAACCAATTCGAGACGGCGGAGGAATGTCGACGAATCTGCCTCGTTGGCCATAATCATGACAAGGCTCTCGTACCCAATCATCAGTTGATCGAAGAATTTGGAAGTCAACAAATTAATGACGGAGGAGAACCAGTCGCCTGTGAAATGCAAGAATGGGCTCCGTGGGGAGCATGTTCAGTGACATGTGGACGAGGGAAGAAGATCCGATCGAGACAGATAAAGACCTTCCCAAGGAATGGAGGTACTCCATGTCCAGAACACTTAATACAAGAATTAAGATGCGATCAGAGACCTTGTGGTAAGTGTATTCTTTACCTTTTTTTAAGTTTCTCGGTCTCCCGAAAGAAGATT
The DNA here is from genome assembly GCA_932521415.1 of Oscheius sp. DF5120. Classification (NCBI taxonomy): domain Eukaryota; kingdom Metazoa; phylum Nematoda; class Chromadorea; order Rhabditida; family Rhabditidae; genus Oscheius; species Oscheius sp. DF5120. Next base: position 6,693,779 of record OW051462.1, read on the forward strand.
TTCTTATTGTCTCTAATTTCAAGCCCATGTATCACCAGGAAATTAACTTTTTAGTATTTACAGCTTACTTAGAAACCTTTTTTTGTTAATTCGGTCAAGATTATTCTCGAGAAATGAAAACAACTGCTTTCTAAGAAAATAATGGCTTGAATAAATAAGGTGTTTCCTTTACACTCTTTGCGCACTGTACGTATCCAATGTCTGTACGTATTCAAAAATGGATTAATTTTTCAATTTCAATTCTTTATTTCAGCAATGACTGGCTGTCAAGTAGGTCCTTGGTCTCGCTGGACACCTTGCACAGTCTCTCCAACCAACTGTGGAAATGGCAGTCAAACTCGTAGACGACGAGTAATGAAGGGAAGAGATGCCGAATGGCGTGAAACCACCTGTCAAGATCCCGAAACCGAGTCGAGGCCTTGTGGGAGACCATGTTGATGTGTAACTAGGGTGTCCTAAAGTGTTTTCTGCAAAAATACGGAACTATAAAAGTATTTTAAACACATTTTCAATATTTAAATGCAATTTGTCTGGTTTTTGATGCTCTTCAAATATTTTTTTTATTAGATATTAACAAGTCCTGTCTCCAAAAGTATAAAAATTGTAAGAAACATTAAAAAAACGTTCTGTTGTATGTTAAAGGTTGATGTTAAAGTTATTTTTATAACTATCAAAATATGTTCGGCGAAAACTATGAATATCTATGAATATCGGAGAACAGGTATAAATATTGCAAGTTTTTTGTCATTCGATTTTCCTTTAAATGTGTGCATTTGTCAAAATGAATTACAAACCGACAGGACTTGGACTTTTTGAATCGCTAAGATAATCTTCTGTGCCCCTGAAGAGTCCCCGTTTGGCGTAAATTGGTTTACTCGTCGTCGTCTGACGCTTGACGAGTCCATTTTGATTGGCGGCTTTTTCTAATCCTCCCGAAATACTCTCTTTCATCCTATATAATGGTCTATATGGTTATTCCTGTCAGTCAACATAAGCTCATCAAAATTAGAAGGGTTAATCGGAGACTTCTTACTCTGCTTGCGATGTATTCAGGAATGATTGCAACTGCGACAAATATCCTGGGTAAGTGTTATTTTGTCTTGATTATTTAACAAGGAGCATCGACAAACTCATGGCTTTATACATCAGAAGTGCTAAAATATTATGTGATGCCAAATAGCAGTCGACATATGGAGGATATTGCTAATCAGCCAGTCTACTATAAGAATGCGAGCTATGGACCATGGAAATTTTGCTGGCTAGATCGTGAGCTCTTTTTCCTTGCACTTTCTTTCTTGCATTTTGTACAGAAAATATGTAGGAAAAAACATGTATGGCTCTTTTTTGCTTTGATTTACTCTACAGTCAGATAAATATGTAAAATTACTCAGACATCCCCATACACAAATCTTTGTTCGCTTTATATCCTAAATGTAATGTTTTTATATAAAAGAGGTTCTATTGGAGAGTTTACGGCAGGTTAGACACAAGAAAAAAAAATAAAAAATACAACGCTCTTTTGAGCACGTTTTACAATTTTTATTTCGTTCTTTATTTTTTCGTGTAATTTAGAGTCTTAGTTATATGGAAAAAATATAAAAGCATCATTTTTGTAAATTTCACTGGGTAAAAACTGCTCACATAAGAAATATAAAACTAAGACAAATTTCTTCAGCTATCACTCAATTTGACTGTTATGACGTGCAATACTTCCTCGATGAAGATCCCAGTGATACGACAACGGGAGTTCAACGTAGGTTTTTTATTTTTTTTCATTATTTTTTTTTATAGAATCAATTAGAAAAAGCTTCTATTTTATGATTACTGGTGCTGCGTTGAGTGTGTTGGGCACATTTAACTCGGCTATTTGTGCCGTTTTGCCTAATCCTTATGCTTCTCTCTTTTTATCAACAGTTATTCACATCAATGCAGGTATGATAACTTTTTTCTGAAGTAATGAGTAAAGGAATAACCAATTTCCTCTGCATCATTGTCTTTATGTCATCTGTTTCAAAAGAAGTCGGCTATAAAATTTATCCCGAGTCGGAGATGGACGATCCATTATTTCATTATGACTATGGATATTCATTTTGGTTGTTGAAATTCTCCTTTCTCCTAACGGAATTTGCTGCACTTTTTTCAATAGTTGTTTACATGGCGAAGAGGGATGAAAGAACATTCAATCGTTATAAATTAAGGAGTCTTTTGAATGTACACAAAGTTAGTTTTTATTTTATATTTTTTCGTATACCGTAAAATCTCCAATAGAACCCCCGGGGGTTCTATTTTTCAATACCCCCGTAAAGAGGAGGTTCTATTAGAGGGGGTGGTTCTATTTTTCAACAGTCCCGGAAGAGGGGGGTTATATTGGAGGGAGGGTTCTATTGGAGGTTTTACGGTATTTTAAAGAAAACAATACAGAAAACTTTGAACCCCTATATTTTTTAATTTAAAAAAATTGTAGATGAGCCAAGCTTCACCAGTCGTGGATGAAGTAGTGAGCAAAGAAAATGGTCACTTGCATCCGAGATTCAGAAAATCACCTCATTGCTCTATATCCAGGTTAGTTAGACTATATGTCAATCTTCTACGAAAAAAATTGTTTAGCGATAGTTCTGTACCTACATTGGACGACTTGGCTGTTAGGCGGACTAATTCCGTTTATAGCAATCCTCTACAGCCGGTGAAAGAAGCACCCGAAAAAGTATTGTTCTTATTTTGTTTCTTAAATATTCTACAGTTTCAGTATCTCTCATCTCCTTTTCTTAAACGAAAGATAACAACCGCTTCAATTTCTGCCCCTTTGGATTTGATGAATCCGACAGAAACGTGTTTATAAACATAAAAATGAAACAGAGTTAATATTACATATCCAAACTTGTCAAACAAAAAAAAAAGATCCCTTCTATTGTTAATAAATATGAATAGCCCTATCATATTTGCGCGTATCGTGCCGTAGAGTTCATTATTACTTTTGTTTTTCTCCCATTTCACCTTTCCTACGCCAGTCTCATCGACCCCAATCAAAGTTCAATAGCAAATCGTCCGGCTGTCGACAAACACTCGGCCCGTCAATTCGACCTCCATTTGCCATGTGATCCCCCTGCTTTAAACCAACCCACCCTCACTCTTTCTCCAGCCTGTTTCTTATTAGCATCTTCTTGATAAGACCCTCTTATCGATTGAAAGTCTGACTCAACGACGGAGAATGTTTGCTCAAAATATCCTCTGTTGTCATATTTTCTATCCGTTCACTTCTTATTTTTCTGTTGCATTTTTATCATTTTTCAGACTTTTTTTAAAGCAAAATGGTCGTTGATGACTCAAAACCAAATCCATCAGCAGGTTAAAAAACTTTAATCTTTCTAATGCGAAAAACTTATAGTAAGGAGCCAATTGAGAGAATGGGAGGACTATAACTACGCTATGCGTCTCCAAGATGAAGAATTTGGACAGTAAAGACTTTTTTTTTGCCAAAAATTCAATCATTTCCAGTCATTATGATCAAAATAGACAAGAAAGACGAACTGTTGGAAGCGATACACGAGTTTCTAAAGTTGTTCAACAGCAGGAAGACGATGTGGCGAGGGCTATTCGACGGCAAAATTTCCGTCAAATGTTAGCCTTTTTCTTTTTTTTCCCACTTTTTCCAGAGAGGAAACCGATGAACAAATCGCCCAGCGTCTAGCTGCAGAATGGAAAGCTGAAGAGAGCCGTCGAGCGGAGGAAAAGCTTCGGCAAGAATTGGTCGATGAAGAAATTGCCAAACGGCTGTCTGAAGGAAGCGAATACAATCCGAACATGCTTTCAAGCTCTTCGGAGCTACCTTCCCAACCACCGCCATACGATTTCGCAGCTAGCCAGCCACGTCAAGAAATGCTGATTGACTTTGCTGACTCAAATGTGGGTCATCTGATCGCTTATTTACCCGGCTTTCAGAGTAATCAAACCCCATCATCCTCGGGATACCAGAACTTGACTCCTACACAATTAAACACTCCGAGTGAGTATTTAATAAACTACGCCAGAAATATATCAGTTATAAAACCCGGTAATAAAATCAAATTTTAGACAACACCAAAAAAAAACTAAAAAAACTTGTGAAAAATTATCTGTAAGAAATATCAAAAGTGGTACAAGAACTTTAAAATGTTTTATTTCCATATTTATAAAAAGCAAAAAAAAAAATTTGTTGCAAAGTTTTCAATATTATTTTCAATATAATATTAAAAGAGAAACCAAAAAAAAAGATTTTCTCGAGGTTTTTTTTACACGTAGTTATTTTACATCTGATTTTTTGCAATGGTTTTTGCAATTTCATACAAATTGAATCTTGCATAGGCAGATTTCGGTGGTTGTTTTAATGTTCCAGTCTTTAATTTTTATGCTTGCTGTGCCTCTCATTCTTTAATTTTCTAGCTATCCGTAGCGGAGTTCCTCTACCTGGATTGACTCCATTGGCCACATCTTCCACTCGAGTCCTTCCACCGTCTCAAGACTCCCTCGACAGTCCAGTGAACTGGCCAGCCCCTCCGGCTAGCGTTCTAAACAGTCAACTCAGCTCAACTAACCCGTTTTTACCTTATTTGATGAGTACTAACCCTCAAGTGCTTCCTCCATCTATCGGCTTTGTACAGCCTGCTCCTTCATCTTCAACTAATGTGACGACCCATCAACCTCCCATTAATTCTGAGTAAGTTTTGTAACTAATATTTTTGTTATATTGATTATTGTTAAGCGTTTTCTCTTTTTTAGTTTTTAACACATTGACGACAATGACAGTTTCAAAATTTTTTAAAATGTATTTGTCCCTCGCGGTTCACATTTAAAAAAACCTTCATTGTCGTCAATGTGTTAAGTTTAAAAAATGAAAAGAATCTAAAATTTAGAAATGTTTGTGTTGAATTTAATATTTCAATCAAATTACAAACAAACTTAAAAAAAAACCTTAAATTCTTTTACGCCTTTTTTACAATTCGTCTTAATAATTATTTTCAGATCAGAATTCGGCCTTCCTCCCCCGTCATCTCTGGCCTTAGGGCACACCGGTATCGGTTCCAGACCCTTTTAATAACTTCTTTTGGAATGTTTATTTGTTAAAGAAAACTGGAGATAATTGAATAAACAATAAAAAGAATACACACATATATCACAGAAGGGAGATCCGAAAAAGTAGACTCTATGCTGCTGCTGGTGGTGGCTGATGAAGGCACATTTGCTTCCCATGGACTCATTGTGACTCGTTTTCTAGTTATATTTACAATTGATAGGTATATTGATAGATTAGGTTATTGTCGTTTTAACTTTTTTCTCTGGCGTTTGACCACGTATCCATTGTGACGAATTCATATTTTCCTGTGCTTCGGCTCGATTCTTTTCTTCTTGAGCCACGACATCCAACATTTTTTCTCGTATACTATCCGGATAATAATGTTTAAAGACCGGCTCCGCTGAACACCATTCCAGCGCCTCGTAAGCATGAATCAATAGCTGAAAAATGAATAAGTAGAGAATGGAACCCTACCAAGGGAAATCGTGACGTGAAGTAATTTAAAAAATCGTTCGGTATGTGTCCAAGTGATTCCCGCACCTCCTTCGGCAGCTCTCGATAATGATGTTTTTTATTTCGCATTGCTCGCAGGAGATCCCGTACACTTTGCGATTTGTATGTTCGGAATTTACGTAAATCTGAAGAGAATTAAAAAAGTGGTGGTCTTTAATATTAATAATATTTTTTTAAATTTTGTGTAGCAAAAGTGTAATCGCGTATAATGAAAAAGTTCTAGAAAGTTAAATGTTAGTGTAAATTCGAAAGAAAATATAATCCATTTTATTTAAAACGCTTACCTTCAGTCAACGGCTGGCAGATATGATTCCTCCATCCTCCATTCACAACTTGCCTCGCATTACTCTCCAGCCGTCTAACAACAGGACTATTATCCACCTCTTTTTCCACTCGATCAGATACATCGCCAAAGAATCCTAGTCGTTTTTCCGCTGACCAAAAGAATGGATGAATCTGCACTGCGGCGGATGTTGGTCTTTCTGTGGATTCCATTTGTATCATTGCTTCTATTAAATTCATTGCTACTGGAATATCTGGAAAATTATCATCAAAGTGGAAGATGGACCTTACCGTCTTTTAAATCCTTTAGATGATACTTTCCATTAACAATATTGGCCTGTCTATGGAGATTATCACCGAATGGATGACTGCCATTTGTTAAGACGTAATAAAAAATACAACCAAGACTAAAAACATCTACTGGTCGACCCTGAAGCCATATAAAATGAAGGAAAGTAGAAGATACATACCGTACTCATAGAGTTAAATGCTTCTGGAGCTATCCAGCCATCTGTTCCAGCCATTCCAGATCGTCGTGATAGCGAATGTCTTCCAGGTTGAATGCGTTTGCATAGTCCAAAATCAGAAATAACAACTCGCACTTGGCCACGATGTCCGGTACTTATTAGAACGTTCTGCGGCTTCATGTCGCGATGAACTGAAACAGGATACAGTATTATGGTCTTCATTTATAAACATGTTTAGATTAAGCAGAGAGGTAAGAGGATTTCAAAATTGCGGACTGTATATCTGATCAATACCAAAAGGTTGATCAGAAAAACTGATCCCATCAATTTACATCATATTTGAGCGTTTAAGGTTAGATTAAATTTTTATAATTCTAAATCTAAGGAGGACGACTAACCAATATCCATAGCGTGTAAATGTGTCAGTCCATCTGTCGCTTGTCTCAATATCTCCACATGTGATATATCGAATCCAAACTTATTTCTTTTTTCGACAAAATCATGCAGCGATGCAACACAGAGTTCCAAAGCCAGATAACGAAATTGACTGTCAGATTCCATACAAAAGTATCGAATGACGTGTGGATGAGCATCGCTTTCTCGAAGTAGATCCGCCTCACGATCAACAAGGTTGACAAATTCGCTGACTACCCGTTTGACGGCAACCTCACGTCCATCGAATTTACCTCTGAAGAGAACTATGAAAAAGGAGAAAGCTTACTTATAGACTACAGTACCCTCACAACCTCTCCCTATTACGGAGTTAGTATCATAAAGCAGCTTTCCAACATTCATCCACCCTTCCGGAACCTGAAATGACTTTTATGTTTTTGTGTTTTGTGAGCAGTAGTAATATTAAAAAACAATTATCAAGAAAGAAAGAAATTTTAAAATAAATGTAAGAAGAAGTAATTATAAATAAATCATAAAATTTTCTAAATAAAATCTGACGCCCACGCAAATTGATGTAAATTATTTTTGCAATCACTGATTTTGAACTCGACTCTGCCACTAGGTTTTATAGCGAAACTACATTCAAAAGTTGAATTTTTCAGCTCTTTTTTTAATTTCATCTAGACATCAAAAGACACTTACATCGTCTCCCTTAGCTCCAAAGCTCCATCCTTTTCCCGAATTCGAAACTCTCGACGTTTGTGCACTTCTCGCCTCTCCACCTATTATTGACGCAACTCCACTCTTAAAAAAAGCTGTGATTTTTTACAATTTTTTCTCTCCCTCTACCCTCCTTCACGACATTTGTCTCATTGTGACACATGTTCTAAATTCCCCGGATTCTTTTGGGCACAGATAAACAAAGCTCACTTACCTGCTTCCCACAAGTCCAAACAGTCGCTATAATGATGATAAAAATGGCTACTATTACACCATGAACTGTTTGTGGATGTGTCACATAGATTTTATAGACTAGGGTTTGTAATGAGTCGTCCACTTCCGATGGCTCTTCTGCTATTCTCTAAAAAATTCCAACTACTTAAACAAAGAAAGGATACCGGTCTTTCTGTTCCTCTAAAACCGATTGAAGGAAATGTTGGAAAGGCAGGAAAACGTGTAGGAATAATTGAACCGATAAATAGGGATGGCGGCTCATGATATCCTGAAACAAAATTTCTATGAATTTTCAGAAATCAATTTTTTATATCGCTTTTTGTGGATTTTCTAGTAGTTTTGAGATTGAATCTAATCATAAAAACATGTTAGCTGCAAAGAACGACAGAAATATTCTACGATGAAGATTTTTTTAAGCACTAGTAAGGCTACCAGAGATCAGGAGAAGAAATCTCCATTAATCAATTTTCCTCCACTTTATAGGTTTACTAAGGTAAGAAAGTCTTATAATTCGAATCTCTTGGCCAAAGGACTGGTAAATTTTTCCTAAATGCTTTCACTCAATCTATATGGGGTGAAAAATGACACTAATTTTTGTTCATTATACCAGCCATTTAAAATGTGTCGCTATTTTTGTATGAATTATCAAGAAAACCATCTAATCGGGTCATTTTCTTATCAAATATGGTACAATGAGAATATCATTTGACTTATTCGACTCTTATTGCTGTAAAAACATTCATTAAACTATTTTTCCCTCTAGATTCATCAACAGAAGAACCTCATTTATCCACACAATTAAAAAAAATTTTTCCTGAAAATACGGCTATATTATATGTTGTTCCCTCATCTCTAAATCTGCCCGTTGTGTTTTTACTACGGCTCTCTTTCGACGGGTCTCATTCTCTAAAGCGTCTGCTCAGGTGAGAACAAATGACGAACAAATTGTTCGTAAAAAAATCCACTAAAAACAGTAAGACGACTCACCGAGGATAAGGAACTCTCCATCGTCCGTTTTATGTGTTATCGTCGGATTCCTTTCAATCTGTACTATTGGCCGATTGGACGGGGTGAATTTGGCTTTGTCCTGTTTCTAAAAATTGTTACCTCATAAAATTAAAAATTACTGAGATAGCTATCGGCGCTGGACCTTCTAACAATGGTGGACCGAGATATTTTGGCGCGTAAGTGATTGTATGCTGATCCACGAAGGCGTTAATAGCATAGAGACCGAGAGATGTCTCGCCAACATAAAGAGTTGAAAAAAGGGTGGCAGCGGGATTCTCACTCGGTAGTACATTGCTCCATTGGACCGAAGACAAGGCACTCTGAAAATAAAGTTATAAAGATGAATATTAGAGAGAAATGGAAAAATGTGAGTGAAACGTTAACACATCTATTTGTTTTGTTATTTTTTCAAAAAAAAAAATTATATTCCGACATTGATGTTTCTGCAAAAATGTTCTGTCCACATCTGTTTGGCGGATTTTTTTGTGATAACCTCCAGAATTCAAGCAATACGTTGCAATCGAAAATCTTCCGCGATTTTTGGTCGGTTGGGTAGAGTTTCATTTTTCGGCCGAAGCATTTCAACTATCGCGATTTTAACTCATTTTGCAACTATGATTATCTCTACCTTTTTGAAAATTGTTACTTAATGAGAAATTTTGACACTAAGGTGAAAAGAATGTCTTGGTATCGCTATTGATAGAAAAGAAATATACTATTTTTAGAAAGAACAAACTTTCCCTTAAGAAAATATATTTAGATACTTAAAAGATCACCAGATTCCTTGCCAACTTCTAAAAATAACTCTGATCCGCTTCGACTCGGAGGGAGGGAAACGGATCAGTTAATCAATCTGTCCAGCTGCGAGCCGTTCGACTCTTTTTCATTCGGAACAAAAACACTACAGGTCATGTTGTGATAGTTGCTACATGATCCTTTGAGATTTAGCACTTTTTCTTTAAATTCTCGGGGTTTAAGACTCCTATCCTTTCTTCTCCTCCTCTAACTCTCTGATTGAAGGACAGCCGTCACCCTACTGGCTAACTATTTTTGCTTTCAGCTTACTCGTCATAGATACGGCAGAGGCGGTCTCCTCACTCCCGCCTGCCTAGCCCCGCAACTGATTTGTTGCCTTGCTCTGTTGCCTCCCCCGACTCGTTCATCAATCAATATTTCAACTATTTCTAGACGTCTCTCGGGAGCATATTGTCTCCTATATCTTTAAGCTTTCTATCATTTCACATATCATTTGACGCTTCTGATTAGAGTCAAAAAAAGAAAGTAGAAGACAATCAAATAGCTAAGAACTATCACCACATCTACAAGCTCAATTATCAGCAATTTTATTGCCTCCCGCATTACACACTCTCCCTCCCCGTGGTGTGCTGAAGAAACTCAAATTAACAGGAACTGCACCTGGCTGAATGTGGGAGAAGAAGAGATACTAAGTAGGCGCATGGATGGAGCCACCTGAAGTAGCCTCTGCTGCTACTGCGCCGAAGTTATCTAGCACACAGAGGAATTTATCGGCAGAACAGAGCAGCGTTGAGACGCCAAAGAGTTCATTCGCTGGTGGACGACATCCATCAGAAGAAAGTAGGAGTATACGATTTGCTAAGAGACCTGGTGAGAGAGGAGATTCTCATCGACGGGCTCATAGTAATTGGCAAAATGTTGCTCATGTTGCGAGGAGATTATCACGACCAGCACTTCAAGGAGGTTTGTTCGTGTTAAAAAAACTGCTACTTCACCCTTTTTTACTTTTGGAAGTTCTAAGCTTTTTATGTTTTTTGGTTTACTGAAGGTCGGGATTGTTATTTTAGTCTTCCTTGTAAACCTGACAAGATTCACATCAAAAATCACATGTCTGTAATCCAATTCGGTTTCAAATTTCTCTTGCAAAGGCAGTTTCCTTCATCTTCCTCCCTCACCCCCCGAAAAAAAAAAGTATCTCGTGTGTTACGTGAGTGTGGTAGTAATTTGTCTCCGTGAGCCACATTTCATTCGACGCCTCCTGTGCTGAGAGTGTCTCCTCTCGCCCCCTGCCAAAAAGTGCTCGCTTCATCGATTGATCTCTTTCTACTCAAGTGTTTTATTTCACACCTACTGCATTCATGTGCAGATTGTGAAGAGTCTCCCCACTGCCCCGGCTAATATTTCTTCTGGGCTATGTAATGTCGGCTAATGAGGTCTGCCTATACCAAACTTCCTTCTACCAAAATTTCAGGTGTGTATCTTTATCATGTTTTTGAAATCTTCTTATTGTCTAAAACGTTGCCAAGAGCCTATCACCTAAACAAAAATCAGCAGAGAAGGATGCTGTTCCTCCTCAAAAAATTTTTCTTTCTCAAGCAAAGTCCCTATTGTTTTGTGAAGGCATGAGTTCTTTTTCATGAGCTTCTAAAATTTTAAACTACTAGATAGAGGGCTTGAAATCCAATACTGAGAATATTGGTGAGTGACAAGAGCCACGTGGAAAAATAAATTTGTTGCCACACCCACAGCAAAAAATTTTTGTATCTAAAAATATCCAAAGTGACTAGAATAAAATATAGAAGTGGCAAGAAGTTCTTTAGAGGGAAATTCGATTTTTTTTATCTGGTTAAGTATCCCCCTCCCCTCGATTAAAGTCTATTTCCCAAGAATTTCAAGAAATTTAGGTCTCAAAGGAATACGGGTCCGCGGTCATCTCAATTACAAAGAACTACGAGATCGCTTTGAACGACAGAGTACATTCCATGGTATCAGTCATGCATCCCTCGCCCCGAATAAAAAATGGCGAGCCTTCTGGTATACTGCCTTTACGATTTGCTTCCTCGCTCTGGCTATACAGATTCTTTTTCTTATTATTCGATATCGACAATATCACAAAACCGTCGATCTTGATGCAAGTTTCACTTTTCCTTATGGATTTTTCTATATTTCCAGCTCAAATTTGAAAATGCACCATTTCCTTCAATTACATTATGCAATTTAAATCCTTATAAGAAAAGTGCAATCAATGCAAATCCGGATACTAAAGCAATGGTAAGAAAGAGGAGAGAGATAAACGAATCTCTTCCAGATGGACGCCTATTCGAAACGATTATCGTCGGGTGATAAAACGGAGGGTGTTGCAGCAGCGCTGAATTTTGGAGGGCTGAGAAGTGAGTTTTCATGTTTTTTTAGAGCTAACACGATTGCGTTAGATGCGGACAACTTAAATATTTTGATTATTATCCATTTTACTTTTTTCTCAGATAAATCAGCATCAATTTATCAGAGAAAATTCACTTGAATAGGTGTGGGCATAACTAGTTTCTCTAAAAGGGTTAAAATTTTTTGTTTTATAGTTTGTACTTAATTTTAGAATAGTCGTCTTCAATAATTTATTTCCTGCTTGCGATCAGGTACTCGATCAAAGTTCTGACTGCAAAAACTCTAGCAACCTTTTTTTCTCATCCTTTCGATCCTCTTATCCATCTTTCTTTGTAATCTGTCTCCCACCTCTGCGAACACTGTCCCCTTCTAGCTGCCGACTTGTAATTTATCAAAATCCTTCGCCGGCTCTCTCTCAAGCAATCTCTATCCCCTCTCTCTTCTCCCTCGCTTCGGAGAGGTGGTTGTACACTCAACAGGCGCATAACACAAAAACGTCGAAAATCTTAAAAAATAATCCGTCTCTTCGTTTGTCGGCCATGAGAAAATAGATGATTGATGTGCATAAACATTACATAACCTTCAAGGACAAGACATTATTTTTCAGTGAAAAGAGCAAGTCGACCTAAGAACAAAAAATCTCGAGATAAAGATCGCCGCTATCATCAGGCTTTTGCTCAATGTTTATGCGATGTGGATCCAATGACAGCCGAGAGAAAGGGTTCATGTTTTGCTGCTTTACAAGGAAAAGTTACTGTCGATATATCTGGACCCGTCCTGAGGAATTTTCATCCCTCAAAATGTCTCTGTCAGCTGGATATGGTCTCTCGAACTTTGTGGCCATGTTTTCCTTGTAAGACATTTTTTTTGTAAATATGTGCTTTAGACTCCTCCTGGAAGGAAAAACTCTGCACCGAGTGTGTTGATTCATCCGGTCATTGTCCTATGAGATTCTTTAAGACCAAGTTGCCCTACTCGGAAGTAAAGGAGAAAGAGAAAGTCGATTTATGTCTTTGCCATCGAGATTACAATCACTGTGTGCGAACCAGGGATGACGAAATTATATTAGAAATCGATCCAAATGATGATCTAGCCACTCTAAATGCTACAGCCAAAACAGAATATCAAAAGATGTTGAAGGAAAAATTTACAACCACAACAACGACAGAGGCGCCAGCATTGGCAGAGGCATTAGGATTTGAAGTAAGTCCATTTACCCCCCCCCCCCCCCCCCCCCTCCCCAAAGTCGCTCTTCTATTTATTCCCTAATTTTAGAACATCACTGACGATATTGCGCTAGCCACCCAAGCCCAACAAAATCTAATGTTTGCCGTCGGATCGATGAGCAATAATGAGAAGCAAGAGATGTCCCATCAGCTAGATGAATTCGTCCTTAAATGCTCGTTCAATCAGAAGGATTGTGATATAGAAAAGTGAGTTAGACTACATTATTTTCGCGATTCCTACATAAATACTTTGAGTATTTTTCTATTCACCAAGAAGACTTTTTCAATATTTAACAGGTTCTAATTAGAAAATTCTAATTTACTAGTCATTTTAACTGAAGTCGGAATCGGCTCAAAAATGTTCTGTGATCAAACGGAACAGACCACGTAACAATGTAAATTAGTATAGATATCTTAGAAACATATCCAGTCAATTTGCCACCTTTTAGAGACTTCAAGCTGCATTATGACAATACCTATGGCAATTGTTTTACTTTCAATCATGATCGTCAAGCAGAAAGGCAGTCACAACGGGCAGGAGCTAACTATGGTATAAATCTTTCGAGCCTATAAATTCTTCGATAGGTCTGCGTGTTCTTCTTTACGCTGATGTCACCGAATATCTTCCTACATCTGAAGCTGTCGGTTTTCGCATCACAATCCATGATAAACACATAGTTCCCTTCCCAGATGCATTCGGGTATAGCGCTCCTACGGGTTTTTTATCGTCTTTCGGTGTTAGAATGGTATGTTATCTTCCTCTTATCCTCCATTTAAATTCTTTTAGAAACAATTCATTCGCCTAGAGCCACCCTGGGGACATTGTAAGTCAGGCGGTGAGGATAGCCCTCATTATGTCTACAAGGGGTTCCATTATTCGGTCGAGGCTTGTCATCGAAGTTGCTCCCAGCGCTTTATCATCAATCATTGTGGCTGTGGGGATCCTATGTTCCCTCTTCCTGTTGGGATTGATTCTATTCCTTGCAAGGCTACGGATAATATCCAGAGGGAATGCCTTCGAAATGCGACTCTAACCCTCGGAGAAATGGCTTCAAAAGGTAAAGATGGAATGGTCGACTGCCCATGTCATCAACCTTGCGAGTAAGAATTCTTCTAGCTATAGCTTCTTAGGGAAACCAACTATGAAGTGACTTACTCCGCTGCGAGATGGCCATCTGGTTCAGCAAAAGTAATGGAATGCACGCCTGGAGATTTCATGTGCCTGGAGAAGTATCGTAAAAATGCGGCAATGATACAAATTTTCTATGAGGAGTTGAATTATGAGACATTGATGGAATCACCAGCATATTCAGTGGGTTTGAAAGACAATTGAAATTAGAAAGACTAGAAATTTCTTAGTAATAGCTATAAAAACAAGACCAAAAATGCTCTTTTCAATCTAAAATGGCGCTCCCAAAAAGCTCGTACATTTTCAGTTAACCTCCCTTATGGCCGATCTTGGTGGTTTGACAGGTCTTTGGATTGGTGCGTCTGTCGTCAGTTTGCTTGAAATTGTCGCGTTTTTCATTTTCTTCTATCAAGCATGGCAACATAAGAGAAAAGGATCTTTGTAAGTCACTCTCCTTTTTATTAGTCTTCCTATTTTTTAAGACAATCATCCTCTAATCAACAGCTCTCTATCAGGAAATCTAACAATTCAATTCATCAGTTGCACAAAACTTCTACCAAAATTTCAATTCAAGATGCCAGGTCAATAAAATCACTGCATTCTAGCAAAAGTCGATCAAAGCAGTCAATTTTAATAGAAGATATCCAGGTATGATCCTTCTCTATAATCTCAAAAAAATTTAGGAGCAAAGTGACAATGAAGAGTCTAGTAGCGGCAGTAATATGACAGAATCCAGTTGTCGTTATCTACCGCCTGGCGAAGATCTCCCCTGTCTTTGTAAATATGACAATAATGGACGAATTACTATTATGAAAGCACTCTGCCCCGTGCACGGGTACATGGTTCGACGACAATATGACTACAGGTAGGCGATCAGCAAATCCCTTGGCTCTCATATCCGGTCGACTTCTTTTCCATATCATTATAGCTTAAGGCCCTCTTTCTAACTCTCTCTCTCTCTCTCTCTAATCCTAGTTCTATTTAGTGACGAAGACGAGGAAGAAAATAGCCAGGAGGGGTAGGCAGTCTTCTCTCGAAACCCTCTTTCGTGTCTCTAACCTTTCTTTTTTAGTTTCTCATCCTCCCTTTCCCCACCAGCAATTCAGGAAGTAATTCTTTCAGTGTTTCGAATAGCGAGGTAGAGGATGTCGACGATGAAGTTCATAAAGAAGAGCCCTATTATTCTGAACCCTTCCGACGGTGAGCCCATTTTCTTCAAATTAATTGGGTCAATAGGAAATCAACAAAGAAGAAAAAAAATAGTAAGAAGTTGAAAGACCCGCCACCATCTAGCGACGGCCCTGGTCCCCCTCCCTCAGAAGGAGAAGGATTATTATAGTCCATCAGGAATACAATATATAAGGTGTTAAACTATCGGGTGTTTTTTGTTATACTGCCACTATATTATAAAGAATTCTATTCAATGCCTACCTTTACGAGATTTTCCATTGTTTCTTTCCCAAGGACGGTAAAGGAGAGCTTATGTAGGCCGTCATCTTGGAGGAGATACATTGCAACAGCAGGCATTCCAAGATCCAAATCCCAAACTATTTGCCCTTAAAACGGAGTTTTGATAGGAATAGAACATTTCAGGAATTATAGGAATAGCACGAACCTGTCTCATTATCAACTGCTAAAATATTCCCTGAAGAAGAGGATACGTAATGTTTCAATGGATACGTATTATCAGCTGAAAATTCAGAATTCTCAGCCAAAATCTTGCCTGTTTACCTGGTAAAAGGTGAGCAGAATAATCGGAGAAGGTAGCATTCCATGTCTTTCCCCTATTTTCCGTGTCAAACATGCTAACGCGATATTCCGTTCTACCGATAAAAATACTCTGTCCCTGATTTGCTGGACAAACACGTTCCGTTGTCGCAGAGGATAGCGTTTCCATTTTGGTTCCACTGACAGGATCGATTCCAAACCAAACGTCCTTTTTACTTCCTGAAATTTCTCTAAATTTTCCAAAAGTCTCTACCTGCATATAAAACTCCATCAGTTCCTCGACAAGGAGAGGCGCTGACCAGCTGAGGAATGGTAAATGGCAATTTTTTTAAAACGCCTTCTTTTAAAATATAAAGAGTGCCATCTTGTGGATTCGGTAGGAAGGTAAATCCCTGTTTAACACTGTTGGGAGTCCTCAATACAGGTCCTAAAAAGGAAAAAGGGAGAAATTAGAAGGTAAAAGCCAACTTACCTTCTTGAAGTGTCCATTTAACCCGTCCATTTTGAACATCTATCGCTCGAAGATGGCCATCTAGGGTAGAAACGAGGACTATACTATGTGATTGTGTTGAATGGATTTCCTGAAAGAGATTTTTGAGCTTTGATAAATACAGATTGAATCTATTAAAGTAATTTTTTTCCTGCAAAACACCAATATTGATAGGTTAACTTTCTAACCACTATATATATTTTACGTGTTAGTAAAATAGTACAAGAGCCAACTATTTCTATCTTTCAATATCTTATTAAAAATTTCAAAAATCCTGTCGAGGGGGGGGGGGGGGGGGCACTGAATCGAGCTGACTTCAAAAAATCGATCGATGAGCTTTATCTCTCGACCAACGTTTTTATTTATTGCGAAATGAAGGCATTGTTACTTTTGGGAGTGAATAGTAAAAAGTAAAAAATTTTGTATACAAAAAATAGTAAATGAAAGACACTTCATGAAAAATGATGAAATATGGGAAACTTCCAACATTATGAAACTGATTGTTTCTTGATTATTTCAATGGAACAAAATTAGAAAAATCCGAGGATAATTGATCTAAAAAAATTCTCAATTCTTGTGTTAATTTACTCAATAAATCGTGCGCTCATTATCATAAGTAGAGTCTAACAACTCTCGACAAGTTTTTTGATCCTATTTTTTTTTCGAAACAAAATATTTAAACAAAAAAGAAAAAAATAGTGAAAGATTTGAACTTACATTTAACGATGTGACGGAATGGAAGAGGAGAAAGAGAGCTAATAGTCGAAACACGACGCGGATCATCGATGTATTGGTGCATAACATACAGTCAGAAAGTAAGACATACAATGTCTAAACAAAACTCAACAGGTTAAGTCCATAAAGCCGGTAAAAAATAAAGAAAATTGCATTTGCTTTTGATATATCTCTATTCAACTAATTGCGAAGGCCATGACTTCTTGTAACTTTTCGAGATAAAAAAATTACTGACTATTCTAATAAAGGATAGAATAAAAAAAGGAAAAAAGAGATTTAAAATTCAATCAAACAAATGTGACGTGTACTTAAAAATTGCGTTCCTTTGGAAGGGCTACGTACGGCAATACAACGGGAATGCCGTGGAAAGAAAGAAAAGAAGCTAGTAGTATCAATCTGTTTTTCTTTGGAAAGAAATTAATAGGAAGAACAAAAATTAGAATCAAGCACTGATTGATATAAACATCAGTCGGGACTTAACGGGAGAATACTAGACAAAATTAATAGTTTGCGAGGAAAAATTAAATTAACTTGACTGTGCCACAGGTGTGCAGACAAAAGTACGTAAATCTTCAATCCTCATTAAATCATTATTAACTTAGATTAGAAGAGCAAAAAAGAACGTTTCTTTTTTAAATTACAAAATCAACAAACCTTTATAGTGTTTATTATTTTTTTTTATTAGGAAGACATGTTTTATTATTATCACGGATATACAGTATACACAGAATGATACAGTAAATAACCGATTGTAAAAACGTAAATTACTCAAGGCACTTGAGTAAGTAGCTGAAAAGACTCTTCTTTTCCTCTTTCTCATAATCAACAATCATTTTCAATAATTGTCCTGAATCTTACTTTAAATATCCACCTTTCTAGCTACCTGTCTTCACTCCCTTTTTCTTTAACATTCCATAAATATTCCCCAGATTCTCGTAAAAATCACGATTGCTAAATGTAAAGTAATGAACGGTATGCCGATCTTGTAAAGAGGCGGCTATCAGCTGGATAAGACCTGAAACATCACTATTTTAGACAGTGGAACAACCAACTTTTGAGTTGCATATCTCCTCTAAAAGCCCCACAACCCCAATTTCCTGTAGCTATCGGTCTATTCATCGTATCATTGGGACCAAACCCTGTGTAAGCTTTTGTCAACTCCTTGAGGACAAATCTCTCCTCATACTGGATTTTAGGATTATTGAAGGATGTCGCATTAATAGCCACAACCTCACTCATTATTCGATTGTGTTTATCTCTAAATACAATCAAATATTTTAGAAAAATAGCTTACTTGTTAGTGGAAGGGATATAATCCCGTCTTTCGAACTTGAAGCTATCCGCATAGCCGGTGTAGTTATTGAAACGTTGGGTTCCAAGAATAGAAATTGCTTCATCTTTGTCCATTCTTTCACAGATTAGAAGTGAAATGAGAAGCTCAGGAGAGAGCATAAATCGAATTTCTTCCTAAAAAAATGTCATACATACAAAGAATTCTTTTTTTCTTCCTAGGTTGGGATCAAAAGGGGAGCTGTTTTTTTGATAGGAACGAAAATAAGATTAGATATGATTCGTTTTTTTTAAAATTAGTTTCGTAAGCTCCAAGAGTTAAAATGTTCTTCAAAAAACGACGTTATGCTGTTCGGATTACTATTTGTAATTGAATATTTTGTTGACATCCGCATTGAAGAAAATCTCACCTGGACACATCCTGCATTCAGCACTCCTCCTCCAATGAACTGATTAGCAAAATCTATCTCTACCATTTCCTCATCTGTGTCTTCTATTCTTCCTTCTGAATGGACAATCAATTCACATAGAGGCTTATTCACAGAGTAGAAGTTAATCTCTTCTTGTAATCTATGACGACGGACAGTGATACAACCTGAGGGCACTTAAATTCCATTTGTAGAAGAGAAAAAGAGCCTACTGTTTTTCAACACACAGTCGAAATAATGTAAAATACACTTAATCTTTTCTATCTTGCATTTTTTTCCCTTCCAAAAGAGTCTAAAAATATTGAATATTAACTACTCTTACAGATCAAAATTGAAATATGTTTTTCTCCACGCTGTATCAAAACCAGGAGGAGGAAAAGTGCAGAAGAAGGCATTAGCCAAGAGACAGGCAACTTGTTCTTGAGATAAAGAGACGGATCCAGGTGATTTGGAGAGAAGACGAGGAATCGGCTTGGTTATAAGTTCAGGAAGACGTAGAGCCAGAGAAGCAATTCCTGGTATCAATTTCTTAAGATAATAAGCGGCGGTTTCCTTAGAGAGATTATTGTTGAATAGATCGTGAAGAGACTCAAAAGTAAGAGGAATTGGCTGGTAGAGGTTAATGACTTCCTGGAATTCATTGGTATTAATATTTCAAAATAATGTATGTGTATATAGGGCTACATTCAAATTTTGAAATTGAAAAAAAAAACAATTTCGAGTTCATTAGAAGCCTAAAAGATGACAAAAATCTTGAAAGTGATGATCAAAACATATGAAAATAGCCCTTAATTATAATTATCCAACTAACCGTGACCTCCTCAATGGTCTCCTTGGCATCTGTTAATAGTTTTAATTGCTTCATTACATCTGTATTGGCACATGAAGATGTAGGTAGTCTAACATTCCTCTCATCTTTCCATCCAAGACAATAGTCTTCACAAACACCAGGTGGGAATAAAACATGATCGTTTGAGCCGAGGGCGTCCAGCTCGGGAAAGAACAACATGACTGACAAATGAGGGAATTTCCAGCATTTTAACAGCGACGCTGTATTGCACCACAAACATGCAATACCAGCTGGCAGTAAAAAATATTTAAGATAGATAAAACGCTTTCGCGTAATGTTTACTGAATGGCTAATATATTTTTCACTCTTAATTTTTTCATTTTTTTTTCTATATGTAGATTCTATACAAAAACAATCGAAATTTTGTGTACATTCTGAATATAAAAAAACGAAAGAAAACAAATATAGTCTGTTCCAAAAAAGATACGTTTTGTCAACTCTGCTAAACGTCTTAAGCGCGCAGTTTTTTCTATTACGTTTTTATCATTAAATTAATCATTGGTAATCCATTTCTTTTGATAAAAGAATAGTAGTAGTTCAGAAATATGAAAAGAATCATATAAAATAATGTTGTCTTTAACAAGATAAAAAAATAATTAAAAAAAAAGAAAACTGTACGGGTATGATGTTTAACAGAGTGTAAAAAACGTACAAAACGAATCGTTTTTTTAGGACAGACTATATTAGGGTCTAAACGTTAAAACTACTAGCCTGTCGATTACGTGTTCATTGATCATTTGACCCGAAACCACGCGGGTGCTGTTCCTTCTGCCAACATTCTTTGTACTCAATGACTTCTAGTAAGCCGTCCTATATGCTTTTTATTTATTTTTAGAGACCGGAAAATTTGCTATTGACTTTTATTACGATGTAATTTCTCCTTATGCTTGGATTGGTTTCGAAGTAAATGATTTTTTATTTATTTTTATTTAATTTTAGGGAATACTGAGATATCAAAAAGTCTGGCCCATTGCTGTCAATTTAAAACCTTTTTATTTGCGAGATGTGATGGCAACAGCAGGTAAGAAAATGGTCGCGGAAACGTTTTGCAGGGAATAAGGCTCCGTTGGCAGTTAAAAACAAAGGAACACATATGATATTGGATCTGGAGAGAAATAACGATTTTTGGGGACTGAGCTTGAAGTTTCCAGAGGTAAGCAGAAGGTTATTGGATAAAATAAAAAGGTTGGAATGAGAAGAACATTAAGAAAAGGGGTGCCCCGTCGATAAAATTATTAGATGCTGCGTGTACAGTTTTAAACCAGTGAAAACGATTACAATTACTGCACAAAAAATATATATTCAACGAAAAAAGAAAATTGTGAGGTTAGCCTTGTTTAGAGTTCTCCCCTTGTCATTTTACACAGAGCATCTGTTCTCCTATGCATTTTTTATTCCGGGTATACTAGTGTTTTTACCCATCAATGTATTAAGAAAAGAAAATAAATCTTACAGAACTTCAAAACCTGGATCAAGAACCCTGAAACTAATAGCAGTGGTGCTCAGAAGATTCTTCTCCTCATCCAGGAACAACAGCCGGAACTTCTAGAAACTACTAGTCGTCAGTACTGGACTCGAATATGGAATAAAGGATTGCCCATTTTTAGCGAAGAAGATCACCAAGCAGTACATCTTTTCGATTTCCAATAGCGGAAGTAAAATTTTCAGGTTCTTCAATCCTCTGGTATCAAAAACCCATCTCAAGTAATCGAAGACTCGAAGAAGGACAAATACACCGAGTTATTGAAGCAAAATACTGGCGTAGCAATCAACCAGAAAGCTTTCGGAGCTCCTTGGATAGTTGTTCACAAAGACGGACAGGAACATTGTTATTTTGGATCTGATCGTTTCTATTTGATTAGTCATTTAATTGGAGAGCAGTTCACTGATGGGAAGAAGGAGCTGGCAAATAAAATATAGTGATCCAATAAATTAGTAGCTTCAATAAAAGGTCTTCTCACATATTTGTCACTCGAAAACATCCATAACTATATCTATTTATATCTCAAGAACAGCCGAGCGAGCCTTTCGTACGCCGCGCTCGTACCCTGAAACACAATAATTTGTTCGTAGAGCACATCAAGCTGTTCGAAACCCTTTCGGAAAACATTCGCGTTCATGTTCATGTGCTCAGTTCGTAGAGTACAGATTTATGTACTTTTGAAGGAAGGGAGCTCTTGGTACGTGTGCAAATAATTGCTACTAACTAATTATTTAATTCAAAGAAAAAAGTCCTGTTGCCCAGCATTACTTTCCTTTTTCAATTTTGGTATTTCCCGAATTAAATCTAATGGATACAGTTCATCACAAAGATTAAAAAAAGAGTAACAGTTATTCCCCTTACTATATTCATTGGACCAAAATCAGTAAGCAAAATTCTAATCAAGAAGAAAGCGACGCGATACTTTCATTATTCTAATATTATTACCATAACCAAAACAGAGAAGAGAAAATGATTTACTATTAGAAGATTCTATTTTTTGGTGTTTTTAAATGACTCCATCAGCTGCCCGAAGCTCTCCTTGTTAAATATATCCGTTCCATAATTCACCAGTTCGCGTAATATAATTTGTTGGACATCCGTCCTTTTCACCATTTTCTCCAATATGATGGATACTTCTTCAATATTGTGCACGATTTCTCCAAAGACAAGTCCTAATTGAGCGATTTCATTATAAAAGTATTGTTCTTTTCTTATCAAAAGCAGTTTGCTCTTACATGGCACTAGGTAGCCTCTATGTTTGTATTCCTGAAAACAGATTTGTGTACAATAATTGATGCTCACCATTTCAGGCCTTTCTCCTTTCCATCTAACGTTTTCAAATAAGATATAATCCTTTAGACCCAGTTCATCCTCTTCTTTCTCACCAAAGACACGGATTTCATCGTCGAAAATAAAATTATAATGAGTCAGATTGCGTTGACCGGATAGCATGCCCTAAACAATGAAGTATCTACAGCAAGGATATAGGATATTTTCTGCAAAAATCGGAGCATTTTAAAACTGTTTCTTATACATTTTTACCATTTTCTGTTTAGAATTCGGTAATATTTACGAAAAAAAACATTTGAAAAGTATTACGAAAAAGTGCAGTTATTTTTTTGTCGGTTCTTGTTTCTTCGAACATCGTATGCATAGTTTTCAATGTATTTTGTTATTATTATAGATATTAATGAATTCTACATTGGAAAAATTATGTCAAAACGGTTTGATAGTATAGTCTCGCATTGTTGTAGACTACTTAGAAGCCACTCGCTGTTCTATGCACTAACTTGGATAAGTGGTGTTATAGAAAAAGACTGCACTCCACAGACAAAAGCCTTTCTTAAATCAATGCTTTTTAAGTTCAGAAAGACATCTACACAGTCGCCTGATAAGAGAAACAAATCAGATAAATATATTTCGTGACAACCCTCAATAAAATAAATTATGGAAAAAAAAATCTTACCTGTTTCATTATTTCTCGAATTAAATTCAATGAATACGGTCCATCACGAATATAAACCTTGTCTGCCTTTATCAATTCGAGAATCGAGCAAATTTCATCGGTAAATCTGGTCATAAAGTAAACTTCATTGCTTGAAATTCTCATTGATCGAAGACAATCAACGAATTCTTGTTGGCCAGAAGAATTCGTTTGATAGATGAACTGATAATATAACTAGTTGTATCATAACCAGAGACTTTTACGTTTACGTTTACGGAATAGCTAATATATTTAGTTCTTGTTTAAATCAGATTCTATATTCTTTTTTATCATCTTTCTCTTAGCATATAAAGAATAAAAATAAAATTTCAAGGACCTAAAAACTCAAACTGAAGATTTGAAAATATTTTTAGCGCGCTTTTGTGTATAATGAGAAAAAATGAAAAAGAAAATGATGGTGATTCCGTAAACGTTAACATTACGCCTCTCATAGCCTTACCAAATCCTTGAATTTAGTTCCATATATCTGCTTATGACCAGTAATCATTCTTTTTTTTGATATTCCTTCCAGCTTCATGCCCATTTTCATACTAGTCATTGTATGTATCTTCAAAGCAAACAATTGTCACATTGTTAACTTACGTTTACTATCCTACCATCTTTTCGATTAATTATGAAAGTAAGCCGATTTCTAGCACTTGTAACTGGAAACACTTGACTTTGAACATTTTCGTCAGCCAGCTGATTTGCAGCCTTACAAGTTTTTCGAAAACTGACGAGATCTTCAAAGGATTGGATCTGAAAAGAAAGAATATGGTAATTACCTCTACAGTTACCTTAGTAATAATTTGACTTAAATTTTCAGAAGAGATCTGGAAAAAATCTAAGAGCATCGTTGATGAATATAATATAAAATAAAACAAGTAGAATCAAAATTAAATGGAATACAAGCTATATGACTATTTGCATCGCTTTTTTCAAATTTAATATAGGAAAACATAGACATTAAAGCGTCGCTTTCATACTTCATCATTTCGTTCTCTCAAATACCATCAGACATGTTAAGTCAAATGCTGGAATAACAACAGAAAAACATTTTTACAGTAAATATAACATACAAAAAATTCAAAATATTTAGATTATTGAATATGTTTACATAAGTAATAGCTATTCGAAAAGCCCTAAAGTCATCGTTTCCAAACCACGATTGAGTATAGGTCTTTTCACTTCTGTTGTTTACTGTTAAACCAATTGTGTGGATGGTCTTGACGTAGTTGCATAGACATTTTCTACCCGTGAATTGTGAATCTTTGACAGAATCCATTTCCTATACGATCCAATGTAATACAGGTTTCCCATGGGAGAGAGCATCGGAATCAATCCTAAAAGAATTTTAAAAAAATGATAGTACTACCAATGATAGCGAAAGTAGAGAACTCTAGAATCGGATGATTGTAGATATGGAACACACCCAAGGCAAAAACAACAACAGCAAATGCAAATATACCAGGTAATATGGCTTGAAATGTTAGGGCCTAAAATGATTCTGCCAAAGAAAACAAACATTTAGCAAGTTTTTGTGCATTTTTTTTGTTTTGTCACTCATCGAATTGTGATTGAGGATTGCAATAATCTTTTGTCGACAATAGAAGATGATACAATAAATAGGATAAACTGGAATACAAAGATGCACACACACGAATAGCATTTTCCATTCAAATATAGATATGCTCCCAGATATGATTGACTCATTAAAAACATATGATGGAAACTTTTGGTGTATGATTCTTGTCAATACTTCCGGCGGATCATTAATCGACATATGCACAATCTGAAAAGAACTTTTACAAAGAAAATTATTTGAGTTGAATAACTCAAAAAACCTGGAAATAATTTTTAGAACTGTATGGTAAATATACGGGAGACTGTACCCGAATGCATATAAAACAACTTACTGATTGAAAAAAAGAAGGCATGTAAAAAATGATAAGAACGGCCACTATATGTTTACGGTTGATTTGGTAATTTTGAAGGATGAGATATCTATAGACGAAATTGATCATTAAACTGTATACGCTATGTGCGAAGCAATGAGCCGTTATTGCATGCCTTAAAAGATCTTTTTATAGAGAAGAAATCTTACAGAACAGCGCACACTCTTCCATTTATCATTTTACAAGGACCGCTCGGAATAAATATTAGACTGGAGCCGGTCGGTATGGTTCTCAAAAAGTTTTTTACACGTGAGCAAAACACATACCTCTGCTGAACCAATAAAGCAGTACAGCATAAAATTGTTTCACACAGTCCACAATTTAATAAAAGTACAGTGTAAACATTGAGAGAAGGTGGAGATTTATAGAGGATCAAGTAAATAAGAAGAAGATTAGTCGCTATTCCAATTGTATTCGTGATGGTATGGACAATCATACACACAATTTCGATTAAATCGTCCGGTTGCATTTGGCAAATTAACTCTAGTTTAATGTCACTGAAAAACGAAAGTACACCTTATTTTCATTTCCACAATATAGCCAATCAAGGAGAGCAAATTCTAAAATTAACTTTCAGATAAGGGACTTCGAAGGATATGTGTAAATAAGGAAGTGAAATATATAATTTTTCAGAGAATCGTAGAAAAATTTATGAAATTTGTGAGTAAAGTATATAAATACATATTACATTTACATCTCTAATTGCTTGCACATGAAAGAAATTATGCAGTCAAACGTGGAAAGATGAGAAAATAGAGAAATATACACAGGGAGGTATTGGTTTTGAGAAAAGATTTTTAGAGACTGAGGCTATGTGTTTCACTCTATATATATATATATATATATATATAGTCGCCTGAGAAACAAATCAAATAAATATATTTACGTGACAACCCTCAATAAAATTAGTTATTATGGAAAAGAAAATCTTACCTGTTTCATTATTTCTCGAATTATACTATGGGTGACGTATCACATCTATCTAGATAAAGTAGATCATCAGAAAAAGACCGTTTAATTTACAACATTATCTAATACAGTAAATGCGCATAAAGTTGATCCCGACATTCCGAAATGATGTCGGTGTTTGATTTTTGACCAGGGTCACATAATTGAGCTACAAAAATAATTATAGCTCACCTTGTTTTCTTAATATTGCCTCCAATTGGCTTTTACTACCTTTGAAAAGATACCTAATTGGTCTAGATAGCCTAAGTCGAGAATTCAAACTTTCAAAAAAAATTCCAACTGTATTCGTGAAGGTGTGGACAATCATCAGAGAATTCGCCCAGTGGCATCTGGCAAATGAAAGTTCTTTTGATGTCAATTTATGATCAACTAGCCTAAGTTTTTTTCATTCCCACAATTGAGAGAATCAGAGAGATACTAAAATTAACCTTCAGAAAAGGGATATTTACTAAATTTTTAATATTTAGAAATAAAAAAAATGGAATATAGAGAGAAAATTGTACACATATTTTGGTAAAGTACTTAGGCTACCTACATATAGTAGATATCTGTAAAGTGTGTATACTTATTAAACATGTATCCGTAATATAGAATAAAAAATTGTTTTCATTGGACTCCATCTTATAAAACGTAGTGAATATATCCCGATATAGATGTACTCTTTAATTGTTTGTACATGTCTTGGCGGAAATCTGAATGTACGAGAAACAACATGAAAGAAAGCCAGAAGAGAGGAAAGATGTGAAAGTAGAGAAATGCATACAGCTCACTCTTGAGCAGCACCAATCCGTTGTCCTTGTCTTCTATCTTATACACTAACCTTTGTAGCTTCTAGTCTAAAATATAAATCACTTTGTATATATTTTTTAACCAGATAGATGTTGACCATTTGATTTACACTAGAGTGTTATGCAGAGAAATATTTGAAACTCGACTGAGCTACTATTTTTAGGCTACTTTTTTATACATAGAATCTAAATCTGATAGAATGGTACAGAAATACCAGTTTGAAAACCAATGGTTTGTATAGTTTTATTGGCAACTTTGAAACGGGACACTTAACTGTTTTTCGAAAATTTGTCATAATTATTTTATTAGGCAAAGCTAATCAGTCAAATGTGCTCCTTTAGAATTTACTACTTGCTCCCAACGAGTGGGCAGCTGATTGATTCCACTTTGATAAAAATCCAGAAACTTGCTGTCGAAAAAAGATTGAAGTTCGTTTGCGAGGTGAGCTTCATCAATGAAGTGCTGTCCTTCCAAATGATGTGCCAAAGATCAAAAGAGGTGGTAATCCGAAGGAGCAAGGTCTGGACTATACTTAGGATGTGGAAGGAGAGTCCAGCCCAATTTCTTAATCTTCTGTTGAGTAGTCTTAGCAATGTGAGGCCTTGCATGGCTTCAGTTTGATCAATCATCAGGGCGTGTGATTATTGGTAGTAATAGATTATTAATAGGTTTTTAAGTCTACAAGTTATCGCGGGAATTGACAAAGACGCAAAAAAATTAGAAGGATAAAAGTGTCCCGTTTCAAAGTTGCCAAACTAATACATAAAGTTCATGTTCATAACTTTTAGAAAAATCATTCAAAAAAAAACAGAAAGTTGTAGATCAGGTAACCAACAACACCATGTTAGTTGTGTAAGTTATGTGCCAGCGATATGTTGTGCGATAGCTGTCGACCATTAAAATGGATAGAAAAATGTTCACTTTGCGAGTGTGAAGATAGAATTTGATGTTAGGATTCACAATGGACATCATCCTAATCAGTTTTATTTTTTTCAGAACGTACATAGTTTATTTCCAAACACAACAATACTTTACCCATTTTTTTCATTATCTTATATATTGATATATCAAATCAACATTCCACGCAGAGGCTGTAATTGCCCAATAATTATCCTTCTCCCTCATTTGCACTATCGTCTTCTGATATTCTTTTAATGTCTCACTCATCATGGATGATCCGTATAAATAATGACTAGATACTCCTACCAATAGTCGAGGAAGGCTTTTTTGAAACTGAAAGAGTTTTAGCCGATTGGAAACTTACAGGGCCTTCCATGGTCAATTCAAAGACCCAGGTTGCACAATCTTCTCCACTACAGGTCAAGTAAAGGAAAATATGCTCATTAACTTTAGCTTCTTCGGAAATGGAACAGTTTGTAATCCTCCAACCATTTTGGCCAATCAGATAAACTGATATCTGACCACTACCTTAATATATGGACTTCTTTTTTAATAAAAATAGCAAAATACCTGTCACTTGGAGAGAATATTTGACACCTAGAGAGGTTTCTTCAGTGTTGAGTATCGTTAGCATTGTTTCTTTAGGAAATTTGAGTTTCTCGGCTGCGTATTTGAAGCGAATGTGTCTAAAAAAAGATTTAGTTGTGAGAAGAGATACCTGTCAAGTTGAATTCGATGACGAGTAGGGAAATAGAAGGGAATCTCGCAATAGGGATCATTATAGGAGCAAGAAAGTTGCATGAAATCTGAAATAAAAAATGTGTTGGACGATAAATTTTCGGGCCGCTATTAATGTGAAAAATGATATAGCTAAGTTCATTTTTCCCTTTCACCTTACCATTCTCCTGATTTACAAAAGGAATATCTTCAGCTCCTCTATTATCATGTGAAATCGCATAAATCACCGTATCATTTACTGTAATCGATCCATTTTCATTCTTGAAGAGTCGATTAGTATGCTGAAATCACTTTTCTCTTATCCATTTTCGTAAGAACTAACGAAGAATTGAGTTCTTTTAGTCGTTGGATATCGATCCGTAAATCGATAGGGAACACCATTAATGGTAGAAATAACGTAGAGAAGTACAGTAATGGCCATAAAGATACCGATTAGCATCCCTAGAAAATTATATTATAAAAAAAATGATTTTTTTAATTTCTTTTATTTTCTTGTTATATTCATTTGTTAGTAGGACATAAAAATAAATAACTTTCAGGTATCTAAAAACTGGAACTGAAGCATACTGAATATAATTATGTTTCGTTTTTGTTGCATTTTTACTGTGTTTTAGTTACTAAAAATATATTTGTAATTTCGCATGCATTTCACCCATTTCTGTTACCTATGTAAGATCCGATAGTCCGATCAGTAGACTCCCTTACAGACCGAGATCTAATGAGAATTGGCAGCTAAAAATTGATGATCTTTTGTCTTCTTATCTATCCTACCAGATTCAGTATGATGAAAAAGGTAGAAAAGCCCACAAAGGACGCCACAATCGGTTCAGGATTCCCTGATGTTCTCCCCATGATTGGAATAAAGATCGAGAGTAACATCTGAGAGGTGTAAATTATCATAGCTATACCAGGAAAGGAGAAGAGTACATGAAGAGATAGACCTATCCAACCTTCTGAAATTTTTCACTAAAAAAATTAAGTGGATATAGCCTACCAATCTTTGGTAAGAGAAGACCAATAACTGGAAGAGAAAGAAGGACGAAGAGAAATCCACTGGCTATGTCGAAGTAGGTGAACAAAGCGAGGATGAGGGAGAGAACGGAGAGGTGAATGCATTCGACGGATTTGGAGAGGGTCTAAATCGATTAGGTAGGAGAGCAACTTTAACTATGTTTTAATAGTAGATAAAAAAATACCTCCTTATCCCGTTTAGTCATTCCAGCCACGAGAAAAGTCTGTGTAGAGGCTCCCACCCAAGCAACTGGAAGACCATAGACGACAGGAGCTATCCAGTGATTTGAATACCAAGAAAGAACACCAAGGAAATAGGAAGACAGTTTGATCATCCTGCAAATAGTGCACTGAACTTGATGAATCTGATTAATCCCATTATTCCTATTTCTTTAAAACCCGAAATACTTCCCAAACTCCGTTAAGTTTCATATTAATGGTAGAGAAACTTACACATAAGTCATGGCTATCATAGCAAACACAACAGCCAAATAGATTATCACCGCTTTAATACTTTTTGGACCAGTTAACGTCAAAAAAACTGTCAGTAGAATAATTCCTATGCTAATCATATGAGCGACTCCAATTGGGTAGACCACCACGAATAAACCTAAACTGTATATCTCCTTTTTTTTCATTGACTTTTACCCAAAAAGTCAAAAAAGACTATTTTTCCTGATCCATATTCTGCTGGTTTTTCTAAATATGGAGAAGCTAAGAGATGGCAAAGAGTCGAATAGATATTCTCTCCGGCTCGTTGCATTGATCCATTGGTTATTCTTTTTTCTTCGTCAAACTCTGTATGCCACCAATAGGCATTCTGGACAAAAGCTAAGTCGAGGCCTAGAAATGTAAAAATTTTAGAGGAGAAGATACCAGAGCTGAATGATATTAAATTTCGGGATCAAGCAGTATTTTTTTGTATAGATTCTAATTATCACAGGAAAAAAACAACATTGTAAAAAAATAAACAGACTCCAAAGTTCAATACCGCCCAACCCTGTAGCCTACCAGGAACTTTTCCATAGTCCCTAAAGACTCGGAAATCCGTGTCTCCTGGGTATACTCCACTCTGAAAAACTTCTTGTCCTACAACACTGCAATGTGGATGGATAGCCGCTTCAAGATATGAATTTAGGAGCCACTGGTTGGATGGCCCAGCTTGGAAGAGCAGTTCCCGTCCTCCACTGCCACTAGCTTCGAGATTGATAAAGGCACGGACAGAATGACGCCAAGGATGTTGGGTAATGAAGCCGTGAGCTGCCTGAGATGTTTAAGAGAGATAAAAAGAAAAGAGAAAATACTTGGAGACTAGATTCTTCCGCACCATTGAAAAGGAAAATAACGTCGTGATGGAGTTTGTCGGGTTGGGCAGAAAGCAAACGCATGAGCTCTAACATTAAAGCGCAGCTAATAAGATCATCAGAACCGCCTGAAATCAAGGGATGGAAGACTAAAAAAATAGATCTGTAATGCAATTATTTTATAAAAAAATTTTCTAGATCAAACGCTGGGTTGACTAGATCTATTCTCAAGTAGCTAAGTAATATTTTATGTCTCTCTTACCACTACTAGTTGGCCAGCTATCATAATGACAGTTTAATAGTACTGCAATATTTTCTGTTCTTCCTTCCGCTTTTCTTCCCAGTTTCGCTATCACATTTGAAACATTCTTATAGCAGATTGTAAAACCATCACAGTCAAATTCTGGAATATCAAAACACCCAGAAGGATTTTGTGTAGCTACTTGGAAGGAGACCGACTCAATGGCAGTGGATTGAATGGATCTAAAAATTGTCTTTAAATTCTTACTTTTTTTGAAATTGCTCACTTGACTTCTTGTAATATTCTATTTCTTGTAAGATTTTCACAAGCTGGTGATCCAGCGGGTTTGGGACCATAGTCACTGAGCTCTTTGAGTATTTTTCTGGCTCGAATCTCGGAAAACTGAGAATTATCTAGTATTTTTTATAATATTCATTTTTTTTAAATCACCTGGAAGTGGATCCTTTGGTTCTGGAAGACATTTATGAAAGTGACTGACAGTTCCGATGAGAAGCAATATAAGAACGACAAGGATTGTCCAATGTTCTCTACCAAATTCTCCTTTCTCATGAAGTTTTTCTTCTTGAAGAGGTACAGATGGTGAAGAAGGAGATAGATCGGGATGACCACGCCGCCGAATGGCAGTGGGCATCTGAAAGCTTATAAAGAAAGAGACTTAAAAAAGGACTTGAGTGAATAGAATGCGTTTCTAGAAAGAAAATTTTGAAAACCAACTTCTTTGAGGAAAAGGATCAGTTAGGAACGACCAAGGTCAAGTATCTTTAGGATATGGCTTACAAGCATTAGATGAAACGTTTTCACAATATTACTCACTATAGCAAGAAATGAGAAAGAAAAATAAAATGTTAGCAGTTCCATAAATCCGTGAAAATAATCCGCTGTTCTATACTTACAACACCAAAAACCGATTGGAAGTGCCATGTTACGCTGATCAACAAGAAAAAGGTTTCTGATTATGACTAATAAAAAAAACCCCCCTCGATGATTGTCCAACTAAAACAACTTTAAAGGCAGCATTTGACGTTGAAAATAATTTTCTATCACATAGTCTATCCAGTTCAAAAAAAGATGACTTAAAAATTTAAAAAATGGCGCTTGTTCAACTTTTTGGGCACCAAATTCAATATTTCCTTCTGTAACCCTGAAAAAAATAACTTGAAAGATTCTAGAAATTCAAAAATTAAAATATTTTGTTCTTTACATCGCACCCAAAAGCTATTTCCAATTCTCAAATGGTTCTTTGGCTTTCAAAATAAGAATCATTTCCGATCAGACGGCTATTTGCGTACATTGTTTACCATCCTGCTGCTGTTTTTTCCTATTTAATTTTTCTATAATCTTATTGATAAACTTGCAAGATAACAAGAAAGAGAGATGACAAAAAATACCGAACAAAAATTGGTTGCCGTGGAAGATAGTCCACCCTTATCAGAAAAACCCGCCCATGTGTAGTGCGAATGGGCAAAATGGAATACTTTTATTTGACTTGATACAATGACGGGAGAATATGAGAGAGCATTCCAGCAGGAAGAGAATAGAAAGGAAGGCAGTTGAAAGAAGAAAAATGGGTAGTTAGGTGGGACCGGCTGGACGCATCAGATTGTGCGGATATTCACCCTTCGTCTTCGGGGAGAAGAGCAGATTCGACCTAAAAATTAATATTGGATATATAAAAAAAATAAAAATTGTATACTCTTTTTAAAGAAAATTAATTATGATTAAAAAATACAGTTTGATTTTTAAAGTTTGAGGTACACCATTATCTTGGATGTCAAAAAGTTTATGATATAAATATTAGAAAACGAAAATGACAGAAAGTTGTATCGCGCCGATGTCTTTATGATTTTTGACCTAGTGTTAAAATATGTTATCTTTTGACTTGGGAGTGATGGTGATTTAATGGTAAACATTAATCAATTTCGGTGCCTTAAGTTTGTCTTTCACTTGATATTCATAAATTTTGAGTTTTCCACAGCGGGAGGTTTGGATTTTTAGAATATCAAAAATTGTAGAATTAGATAGCTATCTGTAGTCTCATGTTTATGGCAAAAAGTAAGAAATAAACCTGTGAGGAATGGGATCATGAGGTCCGGGAGTGGGAACATGGCCAGCGCAGTATACCTGAAAATGTTACTTTGCTTTTTCTTCACTCACTTCCAAGTCTTGAGTGTCATTTCTATTATTATGATACGTCTTTAGTGACAATCGCGTTCCACATATCCAACATTTGAAGCAGCCCTTATGGAAGAGTGCTCCATCTTTCAATGGTCCAACCTGGAAGAAGAGACATTTTTGTTTACTGTAGTACACGCTCGAGTGGGACATCCTCTCAACACGAACTGGTTACTCTTATTAGCATTACAATCAGAGGAAGCCTCAGAGATAGATCGATAGCTGAACGCCCAGAAATCAAAGAAGATAGGGTACTTGACGGCTGAAGGGGAGGAAAGAACAAACGATTTGTAAATACGGAAATTGGAGGGAGCAGGCTTAAGACTTAAGCCTAAGCCTAAGGCTAAGCTGAAATTTTGCCAGACAACTCACTTTGTCATTAAAATAGGTGGGCCGTTTGCAGCGGAAACAGGGCTCCTTCATCAGGAGCTCCTCCCTAAAAACTTTTCATCTCTCTCATGCCGAAATTAAACAGAAGATTTTCAAGGAAATAGATTATCAATAAAGAAAAATGAACAAGAATAAGGTTGAAATGTTCATGAGTGAGTTGTGTTAACCTGTGTGCGGCAACGGATCAGCCGCGGGGGCGGCACACAGTTTGCCATCGTCTTAGGCCTCCTCCGGGTGGAAGAGAGAGAGAGAGAGAGAAAGAGACTAGACTCGGAGCAGATCAAACAGACGAGAGATGAAAGAGTGAGCTAGGTGGAGAGAAGTTTGACAAGAAAGAACTCATATTCAAACATAAACTCGCAAAGGCGGTAATGAGCGAAGAAGACGAAAAACAGATTTAGGAGTAAAACTTTCTGTGATTGTTGAGCTCTGAAAGGTAAAGCCCTAGCATTATAATTCAATATATAATAATGTAATTTATAAGAGCTTTTATGTTGCAAGCATATCCCGGCCGTTTCTTCATCCCTGCTCATAGAAGTTTACATTGTTGTGTGAATGAGCCATTTCATAGAAAGAACATTAATGAGAAGATCAGAAGGTGACATTCCTGGGAGAAACATAGGTATAATAAAAAAACCATCATATGAATCAAGGAATTATCGTCTTTGCATAATTCGTTGACTTCTATCATTAAACTACCATAGCGAAGCTATAGATTTTATGATCGTTTCTTCAGGAATTTTTTCATCTATTGACAAAGGTTGTACACCAGAAACCATTCAAAGATCGCTGCGCTCGGCTGTTGCTTATTTTGGCAATTGGTAGGTTTACATAGATCTCCATTGTTAAACTTGATGAAAAGTGAAATGGGAATAGAAACCAACTTAAAATCGTTGGAGATGGTATTATTTTTTAAAAAAAAAAATCAGCTGGTGGCACATGCAATGTTTCATCAACACAGTATGTTCACCTTTTGTTTTGTTGGCAGCATGCCGTTGTCGTCAGCGACGACTGTTCAAACAAAGGAAGCCTGCCGTGAGGGAACTAACTCATAAGAAAAAAAGAAACCAGTTAAATGGAGGGACATTAAACACAATGAACCTGGAGTTGAGAAAGCTGCGAAATCAAAGAGCCATGAAAAACGGTCACGAAAGTCAAATAAAGATCGTGGTGGACACATCTGAGAGGCATTATTAGATATGTAAACATTAGACGGCGGGAGGAGAGAAAAACAAGACAGCAAGGAAGACAAGGCATTTTCTTGTTAAAAATCAGATGGGAAAGCGAGAACACATTCAAAGGGATCAAAAGAACAAGTGTTTGATTCATAAACCTCCTCTAGCGTAAGTCAAGGAAGCTTAAAACAATGATTTACTGTTTTTTCAGAAAAAGTTTGTTACTCCCTCACTCCCCGTCAAAAGTCCACAATCCGACTATTCTTCGTACTATATCTCAAGTTCTTCGATTCGACCTTTGAATTACTACCTTCTTGAATGAGATTAAATTCACTGACAAATATTTTAAAAGTTAATATAAAAATTTTATTATCAAGAAATGTCTCTTTAAAAAAAATTAGACTCAAAGCAGCCCAAAATTCACTATATTAGCGGTTGAAAGTTGTTTACCTCTTCCCCATCTTCTGAACTATTATTTTGATAAGATAATACGACCTCAAATCCCTTGTACCCAGCTTCTTTTCAATTAATGGACAGGACCAAAGTGAATTCCTGGTTCGACTTTTATGAGTACTACTTTTTATCGTGAGTTCAGTAGCGTGTCCTATTGATTTTTTTGCATCCCTCTCCAGATAAACATTGGGCAGTCATATTTCTGCTTCCTTAATAACATCCCCTCTTCAAATTCAAATTACTCCCTTAGTTCGCGTCAATCCTCTTAATACGGCGCTATCTTAGTGAGGATCGATGCCTCGTTGGGGTCGAGATTTTTGACACCTCAATTGGCTCTTCTCGGCTATTTTGATGACTAATATGTATACATTTATACAAACGAGATCAATATCATATCCATGAAGTATTTTTATCAGATCTTCACCGTGGCTCAATTTTTAAGCTTCCTCTTTGTAATTTAATATGCAAGAATGCGAATTCCCCATCCATAGAAGCCTTAAAACCCTTATTACATTGTGAAATGATCGGTTTAAAGAGAAAAATAGCTTCCTCGAGACATTCTATCCTATTCCTGTTTTTCTTGCTAAGTCCATGACCAACCACTATTCCTTAACATGATTTTGGCCTTCGTAAGTAAATCAATTTCCTGGAATTTGAATACAAAACTTGGTTATAAACTCATTTAATGGTTTCAGATTCGAAAAAATGGCTTTGCGGAAGGTTCGAAGTAATTTGGAGCGGCTCTTCGATAAAAGTTTAACAGATCTCATACGCGGTATCAGGAATAATAAGGATAGTGAGGTGGGTCTGTTTTTTCCTTTATTCTCTCTTTTAGGCCCGTTATATTGCCGCCTGTATAGATGAAATAAAACTGGAACTTCGGCAAGAATCCATATATGTGAAAGCCAATGCCATAGAAAAGCTAGCTTATGTAAGTACCCTCCTTACTTTTTTTCTATTCCTTTCATTTTTTTAGCTTCAAATGCTTGGCTATGACATCTCTTGGGCGTCATTTAATATAATAGAAGTTATGGCGTCTACGAAATATACGGAAAAACGAATAGGGTAGGTTTTTTTTGATAGACAATAGAATATTTTGGTTATTTAGGTACCTTGCTGCAGCACAGAGCTTTCATGATGAGACAGATGTCCTCATGTTAACGACAAATTTGATAAGAAAGGATTTGAATAGGTAGGAAAAAAGCCTAATGTGAAAATAACGATGAAATCAAAAGAAGTTTTGGCCTTTGTAAAGCAAATAGGGTTTTATATTGAATAATGATCAAATTCTTTTGATTGGCTTAACAAACTTAATTTGGGAGTTTTCATAATATAAAAAACAATCTTTTTTCAGCTCAAACATGTACGAGTCTGGCGTGGCACTTGGTGGTCTTTCCTGCTTCATCACTCCAGACCTTGCCAGGGATCTAGCAGCCGATATTGTCAATCTGGTAATTTTTTAGAAGAATCTATTTTTTATTTTTTAGCTTTCCTCCTCCCGTCCATATACTCGCAAACGAGCCGTTCTTTTACTTTATAAAGTCTTCCTCAAATATCCCGATGCCTTGCGGCCAACTTTTCCTCGATTGAAAGAAAAGTTGGAGGATCCAGATCCAGGTATTTTATCTATTCAATTGACGAATTTTTAATGATTATAGGAGTCCAAAGCGCTGCTGTAAACGTCATCTGTGAGCTGGCCAGAAAAATTCCAAAGAATTATCTAACTCTGGCACCAATTTTTTTTAAACTCATGACGACGTCGAGTAATAATTGGATGTTAATTAAGATAATCAAGCTCTTCGGCGCACTGGTACCACTTGAGCCAAGATTAGGAAAGAAATTATTAGAGCCGTTGACCAATCTTATCAACAGGTAAAATTTTTTTTAGCTTGTGGTGCTCCGAGAGGCTCTGTCTTTTCCATTGAATGTTTTTAATGAAAAAAGCTATCCATTGATCATAGAACTGATAGAAAATGCTGCTATTCCATTATTCGCATATATTTTTTAAATGCGCATAATTCAATAGATATACAATTCAATATATCCGCTGAAAAATTGAAAATATTCCAGTACCTCAGCTATGTCTCTTCTTTACGAGTGTATCAACACGGTAATAGCTGTCTTGATCAGTATATCAAATAGTTCGGGAGCGGATCACACGGCCAGCATTCAGGTAAGACCTCTCTCTCTCTCTCTATAGAATTATTTGATTATTTCAGCTTTGCGTTCAAAAATTGGGAGTCTTGATTGAAGATTCTGATCAAAATCTAAAATATCTTGGCTTATTGGCCATGGGAAAGATTCTAGAGACTCATCCAAAAGCGGTCCAGGCACATAAAGACATTGTTCTTCGATGTTTAGACGATAAGGATGAGAGTATTCGACTGCGGTAGGCATTTTATTTTTCATTTTTAGCTCAAATTTTCAGATCTCTAGATCTCCTTTATGGTATGATATCGAAAAAAAATATAATGGAAATCGTGAAGAAGCTCATGGAACATGTGGAATCGGCAGAGGGATCGTATTATAGGTATGATTACAAAAAGGTTATAAAAAGAAGAATGATTCAGGGACGAATTGCTCTCCCGCATAATTGGCATCTGTAGTTATAACAATTATCTCTATATTACTAACTTTGAATGGTATATCTCGGTCTTAACAGAATTGACAAAAGTAGAAGGAACGAAGCACGGGGCCAAGATAGCAGAGCAAGTGAGTTTTATGATTATTTCTTTGATTTTTGAATAAGAAATGAGACAAAGATCAAGGCAAGAGACTTTTATTTGGTAAAAAATGAAATTTTTTGAATAATATTCCTATTATTAACTTTTATTTACCCTTTTACCTTTAATTCTCATTTATGAAGCAAATCACAACGTCTAGCTACTGATTTCGTTGATTTTCATTTTCATTTTTCTAGATTCAAGATGTTACTGTCCGTGTCGAATCGATACGTCACTTTGCCGTTCATCAAATGGCTCGCTTAGTCGAGAATGGCATGCCTCTATTGGCTGGAAGTGCTCAACAACGGAGTAATGTCTGTGAAGTTCTCGTTGCTGCTGCTTGGATTTGTGGAGAATACAGCTCGTATGACTTTTCCTCCTTCTTTTTATTCTTTTCAGACATCTAAAAAAATGGAAAATCTCTGTGGATACTCCAGATCAGAGTCTAGAATCCGTACTGGAGGCTATGCTGAAAGCCAAACCTTCCATCATGCCGGGTCATATTCTAGCCGTCTATGTTCAAAATATTGGGAAAATTTACGCAACTCTTCTACAAGATGCCGAGTCAGTAGACAATTGGGATGCTATCGAGAGTCTGGATAATTTGATGTTGTCGAAATTACCTGAATTCGAATTTGCGGAACATTTAGAAGCACAAGAGAGGGTAGGTGATAAAAAGAGATGAAAAATTTTCGTTTACGAAATCGCTAACATATCATTACTATTAGTTCTTAAATTTTTTTTACTGCGATATTCAAATTTTATACAAAATTTCCCATCGTTTAGCAGCCTAAATTATACAAAAAAATTCAGAAACCTATAAAGTGAAATTTAAACAAAAATTAAAAAATATAAATATAATTTTAAGCACTTTTTACTTGATTGATTTTGAGTACAATCCGATTATAAAAATAAAAATAATTAGCTATTACGTAAACGTTTTACCCATCTATTAATTACTTTCAATTCCCTTTTCATTATAGGCTTGTAATCTAATGTGTCTTGTCCGGATAGCGGAAGGGATTCACCAACGGAAAGAAAAAATAGGCGAAGAATTTGGAACCCTGTATCAAGGAGATCTCAACCCAGTCAATCCAAAAGCCCAAAAGAGTGTTAGAATACCAGAGGGATTGGACTTGGATATGTGGATAGGGGATTCGTGGGAAGAGTCTCCGGAGGAGTCAAGTGATAGCGAGATAGAAAGCACCTTTGGACAGCCGCAGTTGAGGTGTGAATTCACGAGCTTTGGATCAGCACCTCAATTTGAAAGCGAAGAGGATGAATCACGGAAAGTGAAGAAGGAAAAGAAGAAACATTTGGTGAGTTTAGCATCATTTCATAATTATTGACATTTAGAAATCCCATGACCCTACGCCTGAAGATATTGAAAAACGACGAAAGCAGCGAGAACTAGAGATAGAAAGCAATCCCTTCTATGTCAAAGGAACTGCCACAGTACCGAAGAGGCCAACGAAATTTATCACGATGGAGAGTCAACACGCAATGGAGGTCATCGATATTCAAAGTCCTTTGGAGATACCCGGTTAGACTACTTTTTTTTCTTATTTCTTTAGGAGTCATAGGTTTAACCAAATATACCGAACAACAGGACTCTACCTTGACTTGGAAGAAAGCCAAGGAAGAGAAGAAATCTAAGAAAAAAGGAAAGAAGGGAAAAAAGAAAAGAACAGCCAGCACATCGAGTGAAGAAAATATAATTGTTCATAAGGTGAACAGGGCGGATGGAGAGATGCCAGAGGATGCCAGAAGTCTGGATGATGAAATTGAAAAAACCGTAAGTCCTGTTACTGACAAAAATTAAAATTGACAGGCTACTGGACTATCAGACGAGTTCAAAGCTCTCGATGTCAATCTGGATGAACCATTAAAGCCGGAAGAAGTGATTAGAGGGCCTCAAGCATATACAAGGATACATCCAGCCACTAGACCGACTGTAAGTTGACCACTAATAGGTGAAAAAAGAAATAGGTGAAAGAATATGGAAGCCCAGGTATGGGCATGATATCATATTTCGATACCAGTTAGTACTTTTTTTTCTTCATTTTTTGAATTCAGCATCTACACAAAAATGTGCACTTAGTAAAATGAAAATCAGAAAAAATAAAAAAATTTTTTCAAAAAAAAAAAAACAGCAATTTTTTCAGGTAATACTTTCCTCCTCGCATTTCTTCAGTTTATTCTATTTTTTTCAGGGTCCCCTTGTGCCTCGTTCTCCTACTATAGATTCCTACAACAATGGTCTCTCCTCCACCACAAAAGTAATCACCGAAGAACCCAAAAAGACCAAGAAAACAATCAAGAAAAAACCTGCCGATGAAGAAAAGAAGTCAAAGAAAAAGAAGAAAAAGGCAGTAGTTGAAGAAAAAGAAGAACTGTCCATGGATCAATGGTTGGAAGCACCGTCCGTCTCGGTAACAAAGGCAGTGGGTACAATAAAGACGGAAAAGAAAAAGAAGAAGAAGAAGCAATTATCACCATCGAGGGATGCTTATGAAGAAGCCTCAGGTGTATGTACGCCATCAAATCCGAATATAGACATATCGACAACTGTTATAGGACCTATGAAATTGGGAGCTAATGAAGATATAACTGTGGTAGGTTATACGTTTTTTTTCTAGCTTAAAACGTTCTCTACAGTTGAATCAATGCATAAAAAATACACTTTATTCAGTAACCTGTCATCTAGAGTCTAAAAGATTTATTTTCTAACATCATAGCTATCTTATCTTCAACATCCAACAAACCTTTTCTTCTCTATAGAAACTTTCGCAAAAAATCTGAGCAAAATTTAGTTTAGAGCCAGATAGGCGAAAAATCTTTTTCTGTATCTAAATTTGTCATAGGAAGCAATATCCTTCTAGTGATTCAACTCAAAATTATCTTTCAGGATTACGATACTCAAATAGCTGCCTCCAAAACTGATAACCTCATTGTCAATCTTTCCGTCAAAAACATTGGCAACAAGCTGATCAAGAATATTGAGATCAATTGCATTGATACACTCTCTGCTAAGCTGAAAAGAAATTCAGAGGTAAGTTCTTGTACTTCGGAAAACTCAAAATGCTCTTTAGAATGTAGTCAAAGTCCCCGGTGAGCTGCTACCAGACTCTTTCGAATCCTTTCCACTGATCTTCACTATTTCTGGAAGTCCTACAACTGCTCAACAACTCCGTGGAAGCATCGTCTATTTCACAAAAGATGAGGAAGGAAGCGGTGAAGAGAAGCTAGACTTCCGGTTGTCATTACGACCGACGACTTTTGTCAATCCGATGCCGATTAGTAAAGATGGCTACTCACAGCTGTTGGCCAGTGATGAGGTGGACTTCTCATCATCGATATCATTCCAGTCAGAACTAGCGTTCAAAGAACTGATAGCTAGAGCGACGGTAATGGGACATTTTAGTGGTAAGTAGGAATGATTCACAAAAGAAGATTTTTATCCAATAACATGAAAATTCTCGGTAAAAAAAATAAATTGCCTAAGTAATTCCATTAACAAACCCAGAAGCAATCCAATCTATATTGGGAAAAATATTTATGGTCAAAAGAAGGGTCTCTATAAATTTTCTTTTTGAGTTAATAGATATTTAACTTTAAAAAATTATTAGCTACCGTTAAGGCTCATTTTTTAAATTTTTTATTGAAAAAAAAACAAATAAAATCGAAATTTAAATTATTTTTTAATGTAGTGTCCTCTTGTTTTAGGAATTAGATTAAATGGTGTTCAAATGGTTCGATTTGGATAACCTCCTTATCAAGGCGATAGAAACTGAGGAGTATATGGAGTATATATTTAGAAAAATACTAATGATTTTCCCTTTTCTTCCTTTCAATACTTTTATATTTTTTTAGTGGTGGAAGAAGTCTCCACTGCCGCCTCTCTCCATGGTATCTTTATTTCTGGAGAGCCTATCTGCGTCCTCATGAAGAAAAAAGCCGACGCCGTTTCTATTGATGGAAAATCCGGTACCCAGGAACTAGTTAATGCGGTAGTTCATGATCTTCGCCTCATTTGCCAGCGATAATTGATTTTATTAATTTATTAATTTATTGTGGTCATACGGTTCATTGCAATCCTATCCTTTCACTTATTTTTGTCGTTTCTCGTGTGATATTTCTTGAATCTTACATTCCATATATAAATTATTACTTGAAACAAAAAACACGTCGAGGGCTGAAAAATATCCGTCGAATGTGACGATTTCCCAAACTGCAAGAAATGGGTTTTAAATAGGAAAATACAATAGTTTACCAGTAGACGATCCATTTGGACTGATTTACATAGCCAGAAAGGAGGTCAATGGTGGCCAGAAAGGGATTTTTGGATCTAGAATTTTATTAATAATTCGACTTCCTAGGTTAATGAAATACTCAAAGCTACTAGGTATTCCATTAATTCTCCTTACCCCATCAAAAAATTAAAAGATAATGTAGACGCGAAGAAACACCCACTGAGCATAACAAAACTGATAGCCAGTCGTACTTCTGGCCCTAATGTTCTCTAAAAAAATTTTTTACTATTTTTGATTTTATGGTGTCATTACCTTTCTCTTTGGTTGCAGTGATCTCTCTGTCGTCCGGCCAGAGACCCCTGATGGCTCGACGTCGATTCGTTGCCCACCACTGGGAATGACAATAGATGTCTGAGAGAAGAAATTAGTGTTTCGACGCAAGCGATAAAGACGAGTGACGATGGCAATGTTAGCAAGAATCATTATGGTGACACAGAAGACCTGAAAGGAGAAGACTAAAAAACAAAAAAACAACAGCGTTCCTCCCTCCCCCTATTTGATAGAAGGATAAAAATAGAGTTCAGATTTTTATAATTCAACTCACTTCTTGAAAAGGTAAGAATGGAGTTTAATGACTTTCAAAAAAAGAAACTGGAAAAATGATTTCTTGGAAACCCCTTTGGATCAAGTGAAAATAATATTCAGTCCATTCTGCTAAAAACTTACCTGTAGATAATTATTTCCTGTCTGATACAGCATAGTATATGGCTTAGTATAATCAAAAAACCAATACTTGTAGTCAGTATGATACATATATCCACAACATGAGGTGTATAGTGGAATTGTCACTGCCGTTGTTAGGGCATATAAAATGATGACAAGGACTACGATTGATCGAATATTAAATTTTCTGAATAAAAACGGAAAGAATAGAGCCGTGAAGTGAAGGAGAGAGAAAACTGGAAGGAAGAACAGGTGAAAAAACCATTGACAACAAAGGATGAATATCGAAGCGTTGTAGAATATAGGTTCTAAAAGGCGATCAAAGAAGGAAGGAAAACCCACGTTTCTCAAGGACGCTGCTGTTCTGAAAATAGCTGGGAATATCATGAAAGATGTTGATTACAAACGCAAGACAATCGTTTATAATAAGGAAATATATCATAAGGAAGATATAGATCTTGTGAACCTGAAAATAATACTGTCCATGAAAGTTTTTAGAGTCATTTTTGGAAGAAGAACACACCCAAGGCAGGGTTAAGGAGAAAAAAGAAAAAAAAACTGGCTTGGAACTTCTAATTTGAATGAAATTTTGTGTTATTTTTGGTGTTTTCTATTCGATTTTTGAGAAAAAGATTGAAGCAAAAAGGCACACTATATTTAAATCTTTTTTTTATTATATTTAGCTTAAAACTTCAAACTATTTTGACCTATTTTGGCATATCTTACCTCTCCTGATTTGAATATTGATGTAAATAGCCATATGTTAACAACTAATATAGTAACTCGCAGAGGCCAGTCGATAAACTTGAGCCATATCATCTCCATCTTTACCTAAAACCTTCGAATGATACATGTACAAGGTTAAAAAGAACAGATTATTTTTAAGTTGCAAAAAGTTTTCCTCAACCAAGAAGAGATGAATAGAGTTAATGACAGAATTTTTATCCATGAATATGATCTTTGTGGACAAGCAGTACGTGTGAAAGCACTATGAGAGAATCGTGGGAAGTAGACGAAGTTCTATGAAGGATTGACGGGAAGAGTCAGGAGTTTTGAGTCAGGTGAGGAAGGAGGAAGAGAAAGAAAAAAGGAAGTAAGTTGAAAGGGTTTTAAAGAAGATCCAGCTCAATTAGCAAAAACTATAAGTAAACAAGAATAATTGGATTTTAACCAAAAAAATGTATGATTAATAAAGTAAATCATCATTTATAAAAAAATTTCAATTTAAAACACGTGGATGTGTATCAGGTGAGATCTATATCCTGAAATTTTTAATTCTTACAATCCCGAACATTTTTTAAATAAAAAATATTTTGGGATTCTATGAAAAGAAAAATTAAGAGAATTCATCATTTATAATCATTATATTACTGAGATTATATTTCCTTGTGGGACTGACATGGCGTCAGTTCCGATCAAAAAACGTGGCAAAATAGTTCTCAGACTCGAAACTTGTGGTGAT
Organism: Oscheius sp. DF5120; assembly: GCA_932521415.1. NCBI lineage: Eukaryota > Metazoa > Nematoda > Chromadorea > Rhabditida > Rhabditidae > Oscheius > Oscheius sp. DF5120. Next base: position 6,738,206 of record OW051462.1, read on the forward strand.
ATCAGACTATACACAATACTTATACTAAAACGAAGCAAATATGAAGATCATACTTCTTTTCACGTTCAGTGAGGTCTTGAAAATTGAAAAGCACTTGTGGCTATTTTTCCCTGCACTTAATTCAATCTTGAAAAAAAAAAGAGTTCACGATGACAAAAAAACCGAGATACCTTCGTCACTCTCTCATTCTTTCCTCACTTTCCCTTATGTCGTGACGTTATCCAATACCTCACTGCGCGTGAAAATAAGGGTTATCCTTCCGCCTGTTGTATGCTAAAAAATCCTTTCCAATTTTCCTTCCGTCCAACAAAAAACTAGAAAACGGTTCCCAATTGTCAAAACAAGCTAATTGGTGGACTATTTAGAGACTTTTCCAGTAGACAACAAGCCAACCGGAAGATATCCAATTTAGGTGAAAAGAGTAAAGGATCTGTGAAGTAAGTTGAAGAAAAGTTAGAAAGAAGAGTCAAGGAAAAAGGAAGTGAACAACAAGGAAACAGATGCATTCAAGAAAAGATTGGTCATTATTGTAGTGATTTATAAGAGCAGCTGATTTATCACTATAAAAACAAAAAATAGACAGAGTGCTTTGGTTGGCTGAGTTATGTTTTCTTGGGAAACAATCTTTTCATTTACATAGACAGACGAATAGAAATCGAATATTACATACTTGTTAAAATTAGTAGCCACCAGAAAGTGCTCATCGGTCCTATCGGAATGAAAAACCACAAATACGACTTCAAGAGCAAATTTGGCAAATTTCTGAATTATTATTTAGTTTGAAGAGCAAACCAAATGTATCTGGAGGGGAGTTAATAGTTCTTGAAATATTTTGTAATCATTGTTCCCGAGAAGGAGCTTTATTGATACAGATAGTCCTTTGCCTATATTCTTTCAGGAATGACTTTGAATGCTGAATTCGAATATCTCAGTGTTAAATTGTTTTTAAGAATTATCAAAAAATGGTTTAGAGGACATCTGGATGCATTAATGGAGTTTTAAACTCTCCTTTTTTAAAATCCACTGACTGGAAGCATGACTCCCCAGATAACTTTGGGCAATCCAGTTACAGAAACAGCAGTCCTTGTAATATTTTTGTATGAAGAAATTAGAAATTAAGTTAACTGAGAAATTAGAATAGTCTTCCGAACATGATTGATTGAAAATTAGTAATGATATAGTAATCAGATTGATATCGATCGACCAGGAGAGACAAAAATTTTTTTATTGTTTGAATTTTTTAAGATACAACTTTCGAATCAGGAACATTCCTTTATTGATAATTTTCCTGCCCTTGTCCTCCTCTAAAAAAGTTCTCGTCCCCAATAATTACAATGTATATAAGTGCTATTGTGATCTGTTTTTTTTCCTCCTAATATCAGCCTTTGCCAACTACACAACTAGTAGCGTCTTACCGTCTTTCGACAGTTACACGTAAATTGCCGATGGGCGGCACCTGCGTACAAAAAGCCTCACGTTAAGTAATAATCGTCGTGCAGCGCGCACCTCAGGGCGTCTCCGCCCAGTTTTAAAGACGACTGTCGGAGAGAAGAGGGGAACGAGTCTCTTCCGCTTCCTTCCTTCTTAATCACACCTTTGAATTTTTAAAAGACGATTTTCAGAAGCCAAATGCGCTGGATTCTTGTCTTCTGTGTTGTTTTGATAACAACAAGATGTCACAAAACGGTAGAAATTGACAACGGCATAGTTGGTGAGTAACCTTTTTGGGGACATCTTGGGTCTACAAAATCTAGCTTTTAAAAAGATTAGTATTAAAACGAATCCCGCAATCTAACTGTTCCCCTGCAATTACGCTTTCTCTTCTAATGGCGTCGCTTCTTTCGGACCCGTCAGCAAGGTCAGTCAGAGCTGGCAGAGAGAAAACTTTAGGCAGTTTTATATATATTGGAGGAAGGGATGGAGGGAAAACAAAAAAAGGGAAGACTATCTCGTCCCAATTGGTGTCCAAACAGTTTAGAGTATTTAGGGGGATAAATTTTAAAAGGTTGTTTGAATATTCAAGATAAACTTCAGTATTTTTCCTAGAATCCGAGAATTACATCTTTTTTCTTTTTATATATTTATATAGATTTTTTAGAACCTTCTAAAATTACTCATGCAAAGCTTGAAACTATTTTTAAAGTTTTTTCTCAGAATCCCGGCTTTCTCTTTCTTCAGACTCCCTATGCCAAATGAAATCCGTCAAAGTAGACGCCATTTGCTGACCATCCGTGCATAATTCGGTCGAACTGGTCACAGGGGACTCCCATAGAGAAGCTACCTTAACGAATAAATAGCTTCATATAAATTATAGAGATCTCTAGTATTGTCACAACTTCAAGAGAGTCAATAGTCAAAACGTCAGATTTCCTCAATTACTTTTGAAATTTGTAGGAAAAAACAACCCCTTCTAGCGGAGGATTTCATCCGGTTCCTTTATTATTTTTTAGCCATCCTTTTATTAAAAAACGCTTAAAAGACCAAGCAACTAAGACTTTCTAAACACTTCAAGCTTCCTGTCCTATTCCTCTCATCTTGGCGGTGTCAAGCAAATCGTCCTTTCTGTGTCTACTGATCCGCAAATGTAATTCCTCCCGTCTCGGTCTCGTCTTCCATTTGTCATCTACTAAAAACTTGCCTCAGGGCGAACGACCTCTTTCGAGTCCATGTTGGCGTAATAATTGTGTTATTTGTAGGGGAGCCACAAGTACAGTGTGAAGCTGATGCAATCTCCTTACTTTTCACTTCCAAGAATTCTTTCATCGGGAAGGTCTTTGTTAAGGTGCGAATGAAAGGAAAACTAAGATATTATGGAGGTTTAGGGATATGTTCAGGATGATGGCTGTATCCAGATGGGAGATCAAAAGACGGCTCATCGATTTACAGTAAAGCATGATGCCTGTGGGAGTAGGAGACAGAGAGAGGTACCTGTTTATTTCATTTTTACTCTTGTTATATCAAATTCTACACTAAATTTTCCATCTTTTATTGTATAAAAAGTAAAAAAAAAAACAAAAATTGGTAACACAATGCATGAAAAATCATAGAGTTATGGTATAAGTAGCATTATGTGGAAAATTTTGATATCAATAAGTATCTGAATTTTACTTTATTTTGGCAAGACATTTTTGTGTAGAATCTGAATAGAATAAGAGAAAAAAAACAAAATTTTGAATGTAATTTTTCAAGGTAAACGGCGTCGTCATCGTAACAACTGTCATCATTTCCTTCCATTCCATCTTCATAACCAAAATTGATCGAGCTTATAAACTCAGCTGTTTCTACGTAGAGGCGTCAAAGAAGGTTTCGCAGCAGTTGGATGTCGCGTAAGGTTGACAGTTATCCGTCGGCAAACCTGTTTAGGAGTCTAACAACTCAGGCGTTGGAAGGACAAACACAGCTTCCCGTCTGTCGATATGAGATTTTAGGAGAAATCAATGGGCCAGCCATCAAATATGCTCATATAGGTGATATCGTATATCACAAATGGAGTTGTGCTTCGGAGATGAATGATGTCTACTGCATGAGAGTGCATTCTTGCTCGGTGAATGATGGACAAGGAGGACCGCCGGTTACTGTACTCGATATTAATGGGTAAGTTTGAGCAGTTCCTATCCTTTTTTTATCTATACGTGAAGAAATATCCAGAAGTTTTCTTTTTTTCTAAAAAATTGTCTTCCTCCAGGTGCTCCATTGACGGTGTAATCCTCCAAGATCTCGATTATATTGATGATTTAACAGCCGGAAAACCTGCTCCAGTTTTTAAATTCGCAGACAAAGCTGGCCTTTACTTCAATTGCCAGGTTCAGCTGACCATTAAGGACAAGATTCTCGGTTGTGGAGCAACTGTAATATCCTATTCTACATATTATGCATTTTTAGCAACCCACTTGTATGCCCCAAACGTATGTTGAACCTGCTGGAAAAGCGACCGAAGTTGCTTCGGGAGAATATACCGAGTCTAGTCATGAAAGTGGCTATCCGACAAAATCAATTGATATTTATGGATCAACGACAGAAGAGGTGTCATCAGAAGAAGCAATGAAAACGACTACCAGTATCCCAGTCGCTCTTCGCTTGGTAGGGGCTCCAGGCGCCCAACCATCTTATGAAGACTTCAAATTGAACGGAGAAAAGGTAAAAATTAGAGATGATCGAAACTTTACAGAATGGCTAATATTTTCTTTATTCTTATATTCATACTTTATTTAAATTTTTTATCTTTTAGAATATAAAACATGCAAATTTAAAAATTTACGGCTATAAACTAAAGCACAGAATATCATGATTTTTTTTGTCAATTTTTATTGAGATTTAGTTAAACTTTTTGTTAAAGCTCTTTGTTAAAGATGGACAAAGTAGAACTCAAAAATAATAATAAAAATAGTAGCATCTCTGTAAGGATTCCTGTTATTAAAAACAATTAAATTTCAGCCCCCTAAGGTAGAAGAAAAGGAACCTTATAGTCGTCTGTTGAGAAGAAATATCAGGGATTGTAAGAAAACTAGGGTTTCATATGACCTTTAGTTTCAGCCAATCGAACCAAACCAATCACTGTAGCCGATTTCGATCTTCCAGAAAAGGGTTTGATAGTCTTCGGATTAGATGATGGAGAGAATCAAGAAGGTAAATAACCTACTACATATTAATTTCAAAAAAAATATCAGACACTACTAATGCATCTCAGACAGCTAGAGCCTTCTTAAATGACAGAAAAATTTCTAGTACTTGTTTCTCAACGAGTAAGGCGTCTTTTTTTTAATGAAAAAATTTTTTTCAGACAGACTTATCACAATACTAGTCATTTGCATGGGAATCCTAGTCGTTGTTACTACGACGGCTATTGTAATCGTACTACGACAAAGGAGAATGATCTCGAGGTCTTTCAAGCCATGATACATAGAAGAAGGATAGTAGAGGGTTTTTTGTATATATAGACATCAGACGCCATTTAATGAAGTGATAGCTTCAGTTAGAAAGGTTTACTGAAAAATAATAGCAAGGATGCAATTTCTATCGTTCCTGGTGGAACTTGCTACTGGCTTCTAAATTTATAAAAAAAAATTTAATAAATGGTCATGACAGTAAATTTGGTACTTTTGTCAGTCATCTTCATATGCACGATTGTTCTCTTTAACAGTCAGGATCGATGAGCTGTGGATATTGAAGTATGGATAGCATTAATTTATTGGAATGACTCGCGAAGCACTTAAGCCATTAGTGGTTCTCATTCCTTTTGTATTGCTTTCATCCTCAATTATCCCTCTCCTTCCACAACAATTCTTGCTTGTTATTACATCCCTGATCGACGATTTCGTGTCTTCTCTTGATCCCAGCTGTCCATAATGTATAATATTTTTCAATATTTTTCTCACATTATTTGTCGTCAAAAATAGTACTGAATCTTTCTTGGAGATAAATAAAACAAATTACTTGGATTCAGCATATTATTACAAACAGATGCTGAAAAGCGAAGAATGTTGACGAGCCAACTAAGCCATGTGGATTGAATGGCGACGGAGATATTGGCAAGAGTTCGAAAAACCTGAATTTAAAAAAATTAAAGTGTAGGAAAATGACCGACAATGAGAGACACAGCTACAACAACAGCTTGAGTGAGGAGAGATTTATCGTCTTTGTCTTCAATTCCATGAGCTGCTCGTTTTTTCTGTAGAGATATGTAGATCATTAGATAGATTAAGAGAAGGATGACGGAGACGAAGTAATCCAGCAGGGTTACCATCTGGAATTCTTTAGGTTGATTTGTAATTCGTTTCCGAAATAGGACGTTTGTCATTGACTCATCTGACGCCACTCACCCTAATGAAGATATTCGAATCCGCTTTCACAAGTAGTTCCGTAATTGACAAATTGTTTTTGTCAAATGTCTCCACTCCTCCCCATAAAATTTTCACAATAGTTATACAAATAACGAGAAGCCACGTGAAGCCGATAGAATACCAAATGTTACATCTATGAAATTAATAACATAAACAAATGGTCACCGGGAAAAGAGAAAAAGTATATTAGGAAAGACAAAAACAGCGAAGCGATTAAGTGCCATGAGAAGGACGAAAAGAGTAAAGCCAGTGTCAGTGAAGTAAATGGTTCGGGTGCCGACAACTTCGCTGAAAATTATTTTTCAATATAGAGTTCAAAAAAGTTTCCGTCTAAGTGTATCTAGTTCCATGGCAAAAATAAAGGTACATTGTACTCTTTGAAGAAATGAAAAGATTAAAAGAATGAACTCACAAAGAATACTGTAGCGACGTCTCATCATTCGTATCAATAAAAAGCAATGGAAATTTACAGAAAGCTTGAATGTAAATCCCAATAAAATTGCAGATGGTAAGCTGCCAAACAATTATAAAGAAAGGAATCTAAAAATGGTTGTTTAAGGTATAGTTCACCTCTTTAAATGTTTGCCTCCCTCTAATGAGGACAAGAACAAAAACGGTAACAAAGATGACACCACAGAAGACGAGAGAACCGTAGAGAATCATTACTCCTATCAAAACAGCTGATTGCAATTCAGGGATTGCGAGATCGGTTATTGCACCACCGTTTACAGTAGCCATGATGCTGAAACATTTGAATCACGACGTCGAAAAGAAAGAAACAGAAGTAATACGGCATCTTAATATAACCGACGAATTACTAGATTTTAAATAAATGGTGGTTCTGTACACATTTCTATTCACTTCTTAAAATATAAAAAGAATACAACCGCCAATTTCGATCAAAAGAGCGAGGAGGCCAAGAAAGGAAAATAATTATATATTATCAAAAGTCAGTCTATAGATCAAACGTCCAGCAGTTCGGATCCCTTTGATCATCTGAAGGATTGACTAATGTCTGACTGACTGATAGTTGATGAAACCCTTGCTGTGGCAACAAGTCAATAGAAGGCTGATAGTTGCTATGTCTCCTTGTTATGGACACAGATGAAGACACAGATATAATTAGGACGATTCAATAACAACAAGCCTTTCTTCTATATTGCAAAGATCTAATTCAGGTAATAATTTGATAGGAATTTTATAAGGTTCCACGAGACTTACTGACGTTTGAACTCAGTAATCAGATCGGAAGTTTTTATTATTTAACCTTTGATTGAGGGCAAATGTTCACATTTTTCCTTAAAAAAATTCTTTGGGATTACAGGAGTTTACGACCGGCACACTTGGAACTTATTCAATTACTGGAAATTAGGGAAGCCACGAAAAAAAATTGCCACTGTTCATGATGGGTCAAAGCAACAAATCCAAAGTGGTGGAGGATTACAACAATCTGATAGGGTTTGTATTAAAGATGTTGCTTTTATCGAAGACAAAGGTGCTCATTACTTTCAGACTTTTCTACATATCTCCGCGATCTCATTAGGTTGAAGGAAATATCTTTTTATACATATAAATATTCAAAAATTTTTGTTGTGTACAATCTTCTCCTGTTTGATTCGTTTTAGGTTTTTTCTATTTCTCATGTCGTCCCAGAGTTCATTAATCTAGAAGGCATGACCGAAGAAAGTCAATGGGAATTCAGTTAACAAATTAATAAAGTTGATTAATAGAAATGTTGCTTTATTCATAGTTTATTAATGTCTTACATTTTGATACGTTGGTAACCAAGTCTAATACGGAATGACCTCACCCTTCGTATTGAAATATCCTCCAGTTTGTTCCGGCTTCAAATGATAGATTGTTGGCACCAGATCTTTCATCGATTCGTCCAGCTACAATCCCTTTTGTATATCTATACTCTGATCCTACCGTTAACAATGCTTCTTTCCCTCCTAGATCAGTTTTAACCCATCCGGGACAGAAACAAGCAACTAGGATGCCATCCGCCTTCAGGTCATTGGCAAAACATTTCGTCACAGCGTTGAGTGCACTCTGAATATCTAGAAATAGAAGATAATATCATACCTTGCTGGCACTATAAACCACAATTGGCTTTGGTTTGTATTCGTCTGGTTTTATGCCGAGCCTTTTCATCCTGAGTTCAGGATCGTTCATCGCAATAGAGCCAGCAGCAGAGGAAATGTTGATGACTGCAGCTCTGGAGGTACTGAGAGGGTCGTTCGGCTGACGAGCTGCGGCTTTACGAAGCAGTGGGAGGAATGCCTGGAAAGAGATTGACAGTGAAGGAATATTCTTTTGCTTCAAGGCACAAGAATTTAGGTTGTTCTGTCATTCATTTTTTTCACGAAAAAAAAGATAGAAAGTAGAAGTTTGCCCTCCATTTTTGCTATGAACTTCCATATTCTTTTTTTACCTGTGTAATAACTATTGGAGAAATGGTGTTCACATCCAGTTGTCTCGTTAAATCAGCTCGATTATATGGCTTGTTGATATCATACTCGATATAGATACCTGCATTGTTGACCAAAAGACTCAGTCCATCGTCTCCAACAATCTTTTCTACCTGGATTGCAGTTTATTCTGTCACAAAAACTCAACATACCTCGGGATAAAGCTTTTCAATTGATTTATCACACGATACCTCCAAGGGAAGGATGAACAGACGAGAGTCGGAAATGGATTTCAGCTCCTAAAGATTTATTCTGCTTTTAAAAATGTTCTCACAGTGGCTTCCTCCGGTTTCCTAGCCGTGGCAATAACTTTTTTGATGTCTTTGTTCTCCAAAAACTTTTTCACCAGTCCATAGCCGATGCCTCTATTCGCTCCCGTAACAAGAACAGTCGCAGGTGCCATGGGTGTCGAAAAACAAGTGAAATAAGAAAAAGCAAATAGTGAGGGTAAATAAAGGCAGAATTGTCATCATTTTCCGGAGCAGTGGACGAAAATGACCAGCTGTGATAAGATAACAATGCTGGTATTGTTGAACGAATTTTAAAAAGATCTTTCTTGTAATACTCGTACGGATTTGCCATGCAATACAAAATTATGAGGTTATACTGTATTACACATGCTTTTTTTTTTAATTTTTTTCAGTTCAAAAAATTAAAAGTAAAAAAATAAGTACGTGATATGAAATACATTGTACACTACGTGATTTATGATAGATGCTCTTTCTGTTTGCGGAAAATGGTATTTTTCACCTGTTGCCATGTGACGGCGGAAATGGTTACAAATCCGCTATAAAGAACGGAATAGATAGTCTAAATCCAAAACCGCAAAATATTAATCGAATGGATTTCCAAAAGCAATAAGAACTAATTCGAAGTAAAAGTACGTAAGTAAAAATAAGTACGTGGTATGAAATACTGTATATACTACGTGATATATAATTTGGTAGATCTTCTATCGGCAACGGTTGCCATGCGACGTTCCCCATTAGTTTCTATGGTTACAATTGTAAACTTCCTCTATAAAAAAATCTGGGTAATTTTTATATGTAACTGAAGTATATCCTATGTTCGCTCATCATCGTATAATTGCTGCTGAACAGACAAACACAATATACAGGGTGCCGCAAAATTATGGTAACAAGATAAAAATTACGTAAAAACGCAAATTTTTTTTAGAAGAAAAAACAAACATATAGACTTTATTTTCCACAAAAAACTGTACTAAACAATACACTAAGGTTCAAAGAGATCGCTATCGGCATTGACACATGCTTGAAGTCTCTTGGGGAAGGCGTCGACGGTGGCGAGCAAGTAGGCATTGTCGAGCTCATCCCACGCTTTTTGCATGGCTTTCTTCAGTGAATACACGGTGCAATGTGGTTTTGAGCAAGCTTTTGACTCAAGAACACTCCAGATAGAATAATCCATTGGATTGAGGTCGGGTGACGAGGGAGGCCATTGGTTAAAGGCGATGAAGTCATTCTCGGTCTTTTCTTTTGATTTTACCACAATCAGAGAGCAACTGGCTTTTCCTCTGCTTGTACGCTTTCTTCTTCAAATATTGCTTAACAATTCGACCCATGGAATGCTCAGAAATTTTCATTTCTTTGGCCATCTTGCGGAGAGATCGTGCTTGATTCAACCGAAGACGATCACGTACCTTCTTAACGTTGGCCTTGGTGGTAACAGAAACGGGACGTCCGGATCGATCAGTATTATTTCCCAGCTCCATGAACCTTCTAATTGTTGTCGAAACCAGCTTCCTGGATATATTGAGCCGTCGTGAAATGTCAATCGCTCGGATACCATCAAGGTGAAATTGAATGATTGAAGCTCGGTGAGGTGATGGCTTCACCATTCTGGAAAGTAAAGCTATTTGAGTGTTAAACTAGTGAAAATATCATAAGCTATAATTAAAAAACAAAAAAATATTAAAAAGAAAACTAGTGCTAGAAAAAATTGGATTTCCGCGCTCCCACAGCGTGTTACCATAATTTTGCGGCACCCTGTATACTCATCTTCAGTTATGGAATAGTCAACTATGCTATCGGATCCTAAAACCAGAGGCGCTAGAAGTCAACGAAACACTGGTTGCCGTGCGAAATGGATACAATACACGTTTTAATCCGCTAATCCACACAATGAACGAAACAGATAGTCTAAATCCAGAACCGCAACATGGAGGATTCGTCATGTGAAATCTCAAAACTACACCATTCTACGACTACTTTAATTAAATTGTCGATTTATTTCTACAATAACAAAACTTATGGAATTTGAAGAAGAATTTTTCGAAAAAATGGAAAAGTCTTCAGAATGTTATGTACCAAGAGAATAAACTCCCTATTTCCGACGAATGTACATAAATTTGTGCTCTACGAACTGAGCACACGGGCTCGAATGAGTTCCGATGAGATCTCGAACAGCTTGTTGTGCTCTACGAACGAATTATTGTGTTCCAGAGTACGAGCACGGTAAAAAATTTTGGTGAGGGACTTTATAGGTGGATACTGTCCTGGAATATCCCACAATTGCGGGCAGCGGAGAGTGGACAATGTTTTTCTTTGCATTTTCTGAGTTCTTTGTCCATACTAACAATATTATTAAACAAACAAGTCTTTATTGATTTAAATATTTTCTTCACAACATCGTTTTCAAAAAACGTCAACCATACCGAAAAAAATTGTAGAGTGATTGTAAATGAAAGATACGCACCTAAAAATATTATGCGACACAAAAATAGCTGACGTTAGACTTCTATAAGGACCTTTAATTGTCTCGTTGACATTTGGTTCGGTCTTTATCGTTCCATCCATATCTATCCCAAATTTAGTCTTTCTTAGCAACAACAGATGCTTGTATATATTTATATAGTCACTAACACACAGATGGTTAGAAAGAGAAAGAGAGAGGGGGACACGACGGCTCGTCGGGATGCAGAAAGTATTATTTTTTCCAATCTTTGACCATTTATTTTTTTTATTTATTCTTTACATTGCAGGACGAGTCATGGATCTTCCTCCATCGACAACGATGCATTGTCCTACAATGTATCCAGCTTTATCATTATTAGCCAGGAAGGCAATAAGCTCTCCAATTTCTCTTGGATCACCAACTCGGCCGGCCGGAATCTTGGTCCTGTCCTTTCCAGTTGAGTCGAAGAATTTGGCTACCTGTTCATCGGTGTATCCTTGTCTGTTCATCAGGGCAGTGCGAATCATACCGGGACTAAAATCAAAGAAGTGGGATGGTTTTTTTTATACTTGACAGAATTAACCCTGACATCCTGATTGATATAAGTCATAGCCAAATTTCGAGTAAGATGATCCATTCCAGCTTTGGCAATGCAATAGTACGGGAAGGTAGGGTTCTAGGAACTCTATTAATTTCCTCATAAAACCTACAACAATAGTTGATGCAATGCTGGAGACATTGACAATGTTTCCTTTGGTTTTGATTAAATGGGGCATGGCCAGCTTCGACAACTTCAAGACACTATAGACTTTCTGTGGATAAGGGAAAGGACTCACGAGCGAAGATTGAGATCCATTGTTAAGTCGAAATCATCGATGGATTGCTCAAATCCGAGGGTCTTTGTATTGTCGGGGGTTAAACTGCCAGCATTATTGACCTGAGAAGTATCAGAATTAACGATTCTCTTACCAAAACATCTAACTTCCCCCATTTGGCTACAGTCTCCTCTACTAATTTTCTCTGGGTCTCATCGTCAGTTACATTCCCCTGAATGACCAACACATCTGCCGCTCCGGCATCTTTCATCTTCTTCCTGACATCTTCCAATGCATCCAGATTTCTTCCAGTGATCGTGACATTTGCTCCTTGTTCAGCAAATAAGATGGCCGAATCTCGACCGATTCCACTACTGGATCCTATGGATATGATAAGAAGAAGAGAAGGCAACCTACCAGTGATGATGATTACCTTTCCAGCAAAAGCCTTTGCCATTTTTTGAGAGACGAATGTGGGACAAAGACGCAGGCAGAAAATCTTAACATTACGATTGGAGCAAAACTTGCAGCAGATAAGAATTGAAAAAGAGCAGATATGCTGGTGGAACAAAAATTACCCTTTCCAAAAGGACTATAGAATGCAGGAGTGTGCATTTTTGCTTTGCTTGACAGGATTGAAAATCTTTGAAGACTTTTCTAAGTCTCTAGGATGGCTTAATATTTGGTCAATCTTTCTGCCACGAAGAATCTAGAAAAAAACGTAACGGAACTCAGGGGAAATAAGGAAATAAGTAAGTTTCCATCAGCTGATAGAAAGACATCTAGCCCCCCTAATCTCTTGAACAACAGTTAGTCCATCAAATAACTAGTTTTAGGTAAAAAAATTGAAACAGGAGAACAAAATCATGAATTTCCCAACCCAAGGATCAGCTAGACCACGATTTTCCATGATTACCAGTTCATTCAGACCAAAAAGCAATAGATTGTGTGAAGTGTGATAATTGATAAGTGGTTGGTGAGATGGTTTCTCGTGATAGCACTCAAATAAATCAGATAGATAACGTATTTACTGAAATCAACGAAACAATTCTCTCTAGAAGTTTGCATTCAAAGTTATTTTTCGATACAGCCGCCGTCGACATGAACAATTAATCTGTCTATTTCCATCTATCAAAAAATAATTCTGCGGTATCATGAACAAAAAGGGAAATGGTTACATGGGACAAAAACACAAAGCCTAGTTACAAACAAACGAAATAAGAAAAAGTACTGCTTGCTAAGAGGAAAATACTTTTTTTATGTGATTAAATGACACAGGGAAAAACTTTCGGAGGTCATATACCGGTTATGGTTGGTCGTGACCATGGTAACAGGTCGCAGATTAAACAACATTCATCATTTATATGTGCAGAATGAAAAGAACCCCGCCTAGAATACAAACTAGTTCGAAGTACAAGTACGTGGAATAATTAACTTAGCTCCCGTAACAAGAACAGTCGCAGGTGCCATGGGTGTCGAAAAACAAGTGAAATAAGAAAAAGCAAATAGTGAGGGTAAATAAAGGCAGAATTGTCATCATTTTCCGGAGCAGTGGACGAAAATGACCAGCTGTGATAAGATAACAATGCTGGTATTGTTGAACGAATTTTAAAAAGATCTTTCTTGTAATACTCGTACGGATTTGCCGTGCAATACAAAATTATGAGGTTATACTGTATTACACATGCTTTTTTTATAATTTTTTTCAGTTCAAAAAATTAAAAGTAAAAAAATAAGTACGTGATATGAAATACATTGTACACTACGTGATTTATGATAGATGCTCTTTCTGCTTGCGGAAAATGGTATTTTTCTATTTTTTTTATCAGCTATCGGAGGACAATGCATTATTTATTTGAGTTTACTCATATTTATAGTTAATTCATAATTAACTTTTTTATCTTCGTGTGCATATTTGTCCAATTATCTTTCGTAAGTTTTTATGCTATTTGCCTTTATTCTCGTCCTTTTTTCCAGTTTAACATTCAATAAGCGAAAGACTATTTCTTGAGGTAAGAGAAATTTTGTGGTATACAGTAAATATTAAGTAATTGTATAATTTGTTATTTAAATGTTTGTTTGTTCAATTATTATAGGTTTAGTACAGTAGGATGTCACTGGCTTCCAGAGTAATTAATTAAGGAGCAAAAATACGTAAATATACACAATTCAAACATCAAAACGAGAGTATCAATCGAGTAGTTTAGAAGCAAAAACACAACCGTAATAAAAGGGTGAGTATCGATCAAAAGAGCCACACCGGATGGATGACGAGAAGGTAAAGAAAGATAGATTATTTCTGCCCATTATAAGGACTGAAGGTCGTTGTAGTTATTTGCAGTACTTGTAGGAGCCGATGCTGCTCTAAATAAAAATATTTTTCATTCTTCAAATCCTTACCCTTGATGTGCGTATGGATTGTGTATCGGAGCATAGGGATTATGAACAGATGCTGCTCCAGGTGGTTGAGCGTAAGGATTTCCACCCATATAACCAGGAGGAGGAGGGGCTCCGTAAGGATTTGGATATTGTGCAGGAGGCATATAGCCGGGATGAGGAGGCATCATAGGTGGTGGAGCACCTGAAAAGTAGAAACTAGGAGGGTTAGGAAGAGATGGGACGAATGTTTTCAAAAATACTTGCTTTCTTCTTTAATTATTTTATTTTGTTACACTTTTTTTAAACTTCTAGCCTCTAAAATAATTACCTTGATAATATTGGTAACCTCCAGGGAGAGGTCCATAAGAAGGTTGCGGAGCATTCATCGGCGGCGTAGGCTTTGATGGAGGCCCTCCAATAGGAGTAGTAACACTAAAAAGAGCTTTACTAAAATGAAAATGGATACCTCAACGACTTTGCTTCTGCAAAAACCGCTCTAGGAGATGGAGTGGCGGCTGGATATACAACTGGCTCTTGCTTGTTTACAGTTATTGGCTGTGTTGGTATTTCAGTCGCTCCGTTAGTTTTTTGAATGATTGGCTTGATCTCTATTGGCTTTTCTGGGACTGTAGGAGCCACTACTGGTTTTTTAGGTGGTGTAGTCGTCTTCATCATCTTCGGCGGTTGAGGAGCCAAACGTTTGCTATCATCAATCTCTTCCTCCTCATCACTATCCTCATCCGAATCGCTGATCTTCCTCTTCTTAGTTGGTTTTTTTGGCATTTCAATTTCTTCCTCTTCATCTTCATCCTCGTCTTCTTCTTCCTCTTCCTCATCCGGCTTGAACTCGGTTTCGGAGTCACTACCTTTCTTCTTAACTCTATCGAGGGCTCCGACAGGCCGTTCCTCCATCTTTGGCGGTTCTTCAACCTCCTCTTCCTCTTCTTCCACATCACTCCCCGTGTTTCTTTGCGGTTTTTCAACAACAGCTCGACGAAGAGGTCTAAAAAAATTATATAATAGAGATGCATGAGGCTTCGCAAAATGTTAATTTTTTAATAATTGAAATTTTTAAAGAATAGATCCTTACCGTCCGCTCTGCGTTCTTGGAGCATCTTCGTCAGTCTCTTCTCCCTCTAATTCCTCTTCATCTTCTTGTTCTTCTTCATCTTCCTCATCGTCAGAGTCTTCTTTAGCTGTCCATCGACGGTTAGATGAAGTAGTCTTTGATACTTTTCCCCCTTTCTTCTCGCTCTTCTTTGCATCCCTTGAATCGTCGGAATAATAACTCTCATCATCTTCCTCTTCTTCTTCTGTTTCATCATCCGATGCATATTTGGCCATTTTCTTCTTTTTTTTGCCTTCCTTTTTCTTTTGTCCTTTGCCGCTGCGATAACCATAAGATCCATCTGAATCAGAAACAACAAAGTCTTCATCGCTAGCAGTGGGACCGTCGAATCCACGGCGACCATAACCACCACTGGAAGAAGATATATAAGAAAAATCTAGTAACAATTACCGGCGAGTTCTTCTTCTCTCTTCCTCGCTAGGAACATATTCAGATCCGGACATTGCATCCTCTTCATCGGCAGCTTCTTCTTCAGATCTGAAAGTAAGGAAGAATTAGATGTGAAGAGAAAACAGATTATGAAACAATATCTGAAGCCAATTCTTTGGTATGATAGTCAAATACTTGATTAATAAGTAAATTGACAACATGATAGAAACTTAAAAAATCTCCAAGAGGTAGGAATATTTTTCTTGATCGATTTCTAGTGGTTTTTAGAGAGGCTACATGAGATTCATGAATACAAGAAGACCAGAAATCATTTCTGGATAGTTCTTAAATAACATTTTAGAGGTATAAGTGAATAAATCATGGTCATAATACTCAAAAATTTCAACAAATGATTGAAGGAACGGAACGAAAGTCAACTTGTAAGGAAATTTAAAGTTTTTTTTTACATGGTCTCCCAAAATAGCGATATTGCAGTTTTTGATGTGTCGGAATTCGATAATGATAAATAAATAAATTACCTCGACAGGAAAATAGTGATCAGTGATCACAAAAACTTTCATCGAGGAAATGGATTTTAAGACTATGTAAAGAGAATATCAGGAATATAATAAATGTGAAAGCTCAAAAATGTCTAAATGGAAAAATAAAATCCAATACTTACTCGTTCGCTTGATATTCATCCGATTCACTCTCTTCCATATTATCTAGATCCAAATCATTCAACTTCTTTCTTGATTTTGGTGTTTTGGTTTTTACCGGCTTTCCTGACGACAATCTTTCAATCGGTTGTCCATTTTCATCGATACTTGCTCTTCTTTCAGCCTCATAAATGTTTGCCATATCTTTACTTCCAACTCCTCCGGATGGTCGAACAACTTCTCCATGTCGACTGGGAGGCCTTTCTTCGCCCAGCTCTACACATGCATCGTGGATGGCTTCATCATAATCTTTGAAATTATAGTCAACCCTTTGAGTTCGTCTACGACTACGACCTTCGGCAATTGTAGCCATAACTTCCATCTGGAAGCGGGAGCGAGGGGCAATTTTTCTAAAAATTAATAAATAATAATTAATAATTTTCTTACTTGACAGCCTTCCTCTTTGACTTCCTTTGTGTCGTATCCTCATCCGACGACGAGCTGGAGGAAGGAATGGCTGTCTGCTTGAACTAAAAATAAATTATTGATCCAAAGAGAACCCAAACTTACAGTTGTTGGAATGATATTGTTCAGCGATACTCCAATATATTCCATTTCTCTTCTCAATCTATCAGCAGCTGCTTTCTTCTTTCTGTCCTCACTGTATTTCTTCTTCAAGTTCTCATCTAAGACTTTTGCAACTTCTTCCATTTTTTCAATCAACATTCCATGGACACATTTGGGACAGAACCAATCGCCATCGGGGACAAACCTAAGAACAATTTGTGAGGGAGAAAGAGCAAGCGGGTTAAGTTTTTAATATTAAAAAATGTTTTTAGACCTAGTAGGGTCAAAACGTTAGATCTGAATCAAACAGTAGGTAAGAATGTCTCCCCTTCAGCTTAACCGAAAAATGATGAACAGATTGATTCGGAAGAATTCACTCACCACAACATCGGTTTCAAACAATATGTATGCCATGCATCATCACAGACATCGCAAAGGAGAAGAACATCCCAATCACAACTCTGTTTACACTGTCCACAAGCTGAATCACCCGTCGCTACCTTTCTCTCCTTTTGAATCTGAAATTCACCAATTGTTCAAAATTGACTGAATCTGACCTCTTCCTCATCCGTATCATCTTCTTCATCATCATCTACCACATGTTTTTTCTTTCTTGGACCCCTCTTCCTTCTTTTTTTCTTCGGTTTTTCTGATTTCGGTTTGAATTCGTCGTCGTCATCATCTTCTTCAGTTTCTTCTTCCGTAAAGTCGTCTTCCTCATCGTCAGCCTCCTCATCTTCATCCGTTGCCGTCTCACTTCCTTCTTTTTTTACCGAATCCTTATCCTCCTGTGCTGAGTTGTTTTCCTCTTCTTCGCCTTCTTCTTCCCCTCCCTCAGATTTCTTCACCTTCCTCGAAGTCCTATGAGCCTTGGGTGTAACGAGTTTACGAATATTAGAGGTAGCTTTACTGGCTGCGCTTCGACGAGGCATCAATCTTCTATCCAGCTAAAAAAAAAAACAACTAATCACTAGGAAAAACCTACATCCTCCTCTTGTGGTTCCTCTTCCTCTTCCACTTCATTCTCCTCTTTTTCTTCTTCTTTTTCTTTCTTTCCATCTCTTTTATTTTTTCTCTCTTCTTTCTGTTTTATTAAGAATTCTCTCATTCTCTGCAAATTTTTAGATAAATCACAAGGGAAAAAACTACTTTAATAGTCGCCTCGTCCAGATATAAATCCAAAAAGGTTCCTTTCTTTGTGGACATAAGCATTTGTGCTTGGGGGTCTGTTGTTAGGGCGGCTTCTTTTTCCTTCTCTTTAGCATCTGTTTCTTTTTTGACGTAGCCAAGATCCTCAGATTTTAAGCGATCGATCAAGATATTCAGCTCATCTTGATCTCTGAAAAAAAGAAGATCAAATGAAACTGAAAATAATAGAATTTATGATAAAAAGTGGATGTTTTTCTTATACGGTATGAAATATGAAAATACTGAAAAAAAGAACTGAAAAATATTTCCCACCTGACGATCAGTGACCATGTAACTCCACTCTGATCATCTGGCTCTTCCGTATATATCCTTATATTATATTCACAGTCTTGTTGATACCAATAGATCAACCCATTCTTATCCATGCCTAACGGAATTAATCTCAAATTGTTTGCCCGACAGGCTGTTGACATCTAATATTTTAATTTTGTCACCAAAAGAAACTCACATTTTCTTTCATTTTGGGATTATAATCAAACTGAGCGTCGCAGAGTGCCTTGAGAATTTGAATTTTGCTCGTGACTGGGAGATTTACATAACCATATCTTGAATTAGTGAAAAATAAGCAAGAAAAAGTACCTTTCGACTTGTAATCTCTGCTCCTCTGTCGTTTCGTTCATACCCAAAAATTTCTTCAAATAGTTTTCCCAATTTTCTGCTCGGACTGATAGCATTCGTATCCTTCTCATCAGCATTAGATGAATATCCATTAGCTCCTTATTGACTGAATTATTTTTTTTAGAAAAATTCAAAAAGCTGCCTACCATGACCATCTGCATCAAAGGAAGTAAGAAGTGATTCGAGTTTTGTAAAAGATAGCGGCTTCATACCTAAACAACAAAAAATGAATTCGTAAAATAGTGGAAAAAAATACCAATCATTGCTCCGAATTTATTAAAGAAGCTGCAAACCACAGCAAAGTCAGGTTCTTTGTGAAGTTGATTAACATCGACCTGGAAATTGAAAAGAGTGTTTTGACTATTGATAAGAAATCTGTAATTAATGAAAAAAGGCTAAGTAGATTATTTGAGAGCTTTATACTGAAATATAACAAATTATAAAAAAGATTACAAAAAGAGCTTTTGAACTGCATATGAGCTTCTAGTAAATTGTGGAAAAAATTGGGTAATTAAAAAATGAATCTAATGAAATCCCACCTGTGGAGCATGTGACTCTCTCATTTTAATAATCTCCGCTGCCGGTTCATCATCCTCATCTTCATCTTCCATTGAATCTTCTTCACTATTTATGACCAAAGGCTACAATAAAAGAAACACAGTCGAATGATTAGCCTTGACCGTACCTTCTCCTCTTCTTCTTCCTCTTCTTTTACCTCTTTTTCTTCTTCCGCGATATTCGGCTTTGCTTCTATTTCTTCTGTCATCTGGAAAAATAAAATAAACTTAAATGAAAATAAAATAGAAGAAAAGAGAAAAAGACACTTTTGAAAAAAAAGACGGTGAGACGCTATAGATGGAACGACAGCCGGCGGTTGGTGCATGGCTATAAAGACGGTTTCGCCGCAGGACCCAGCGGATAAGATAAATAAAAAAAAATTCTCTGGGGGATTTCAGAGTCAGAAAGGATTGTAGAAGCTTAAAAAATATTGTAGGTAATTTAAAAGCTGAAGGAAGAAGCGAAGCGAAGTAAATTATTGGAAGAGGAATCTCTTTCGGTTGAGACGAACACTGTCATCATGAAATATGTTTCTTACAACAATTTTATATAATATTTTTTCAACTCCACGATGTCAATTTGGTTAGAAAGTACAAAAAATTAATTAAAAAGTAATTCTGGGAGAAAAAAAAAACTATTTATTATATTTTGAAAAGTCTGTAATAGGCTGTAAAAAATAAAGAGACAATTGAGATTTAATTTAAATGCCATGAAAGATTCACCGGTAATGTAATCCGTAATATTATATAAAAGGGAGTAGTAACAAAAGCATAAACATGAAACGTTGAATTTATACCTACTTGTTATTTAAAATAACAACATTTAAATTGATTTAAAATGGAACTAAAAGCATCAGATTATCAGTTTTTTAGCTCTATTATACCGTTGGTTTATGGTTCAGTTTTCTTGGTCGTTTTTGCTGGTACATTTCTTGATTGATGCCTTTGACGTTTTCTACGACTAGAGCTAACATTTTCATTTGTGCTTTCAGTTGCTTTTATTAGTGGTTTATTCTTGATTTGTGAATGAACTTTCACTGAGGATTTTCTACCTTCCATATAAGTTTCTGAATAATTGAAAATGACATAAAAATGGTTTACTTTTGCTTTCGATGTTATATTTCAACTTTTTAAAAGACTCTGGAAGTGGATTAAAACGTTCTAGATAAACAATATCATCATCACCAGTAACTTCTTGTTGGATTTTTTCATTTAATACTCTTTCAGAGATAGAATCGATTTTTATTAACCAGTTTTCGAGTTCTTGGTAATAGTAATAAAGGATGTTAACTTGCTGTAAAAAAATAATAAAGATAAAGCATAATAACAAGTATACCTGATTCATCGTCAATTTTCTTAAAAAACCTTGAGCAACAAGGTTATCTTGACAAAAGAGAGTCCCACATTTGCATTGATGTTTTAAAAATTCATTAAAGTATGACTTGCCATAATTGATTAGGATCTGAAAGCATAGTATTGCTTTTTAAAAGGAAAGAAAGACTTCTGTTCCTGCTGGAATTGGCATACAAGCTTTGTAAAAAAGGCGATGAAAGGCCGGATGAAGATAGTTCGAAATAACCCTAATAATAGTAAAATTAACACAAATCAAAATAGCCTACCTCATCACAATTGCATTCTGAGTGCAACCATGTGAAGTAAATCTGGCTGCACTGCCTTTACTATACGGGTCAATGTACCATAACGGTCTATTCAGATGACGGCCTCTATCATCATCTCTCAACACATCGTGATATGCTTCATCTTCTATGAGATCCTCTTCTTCGAGTAATTTCCACCATTCCAAACGTTTCTACAAAAATTTTAAAAATCTATATAATAAATAAACTGACCCTGATATTTCGGTGTCCGGGAAGTCGTTTTGTGATCATCTTATTTATGAGGTGTTCATAGGCATCGGTGCCACACAGTTCGAAGCTGTATGCCCGACGCCGAGGGTTATCAAAGAAGTCATGGGCTCTCTTTACTTCACCATTGAACTCAACGATGAATTGATCTAAAAAGTGATAATAAAATTCTATAAGACAAAAATGATTATAATAAAATAATATCGCATTTTGGAAACGAATTCAAAATTTTTTACCAGGCTCAATACTATTCAATGTTCGAATACCAAAGCCCAATTCTTCATTCCTTCTGAATATCTCGAACCTGAAAAAACAATAAAAATCAATAATTTAACGTACTGATGATTAACTACAATGTTTTCAAGCCGATTCGGACAGTCGGGAGAACAACCGCAGAGCTCTCCACACATCACCATGACAGAGGTAATACTGCTGGCTTCATAATCTCCGTATGAATGGTAGTCCAAAACTATTCCGCTTCCCTAGTAGTAAAATAAAGACAAGATTAGAAGGCTTACAAGACATTTGACGTCTTCTTTATTATCCGCTATGGCTTTTTGGAACTTGATGCATTCACAGGTACTGGAGCATGGACCCTTACAGGAACAGCTAATCTGAAAAAGATAATTATTATATTTCTAAATATGGGCACTTAATTTGAATTTTTTTGTGTCTATTAACTTAGAAACGAAAAAGGAGTCAAAAGATGATCAGTTAGGTGAAAGATCCATCACAATAAATACGGAATAAGAGGCGGAAAAGGCGATTCATACTTTGGGAAAGATTTGGTGTGATACAATAACCGACAAAAGTTTTTTCTAAAATCAAATCGAGACGCTTAGAATAACATTTTCATGGTAAATACCTGGCTGAAAGTGTGTAGGAACAGATTTCATGCTCAAATAAAGAAAAACCAAATATTTTAAAATTACCCACCACCATTTCTTTCTTTTTTTTCGCATTTTCCACTTCAACAATATTTTTGTCTATATACTCAAAATTCAACAACATTGGATCGCTCGAAAGCATCTTTAGGTCACAATAGACGGCGATTTTCGACATTGGAGAACTTGTAAGTGATCTATTGAATTTCATTAAAACAACTGATAGCTTACCTGCTTAATAGGAACCTATTCTTAGTCGGTGGAATGTAGGACGGGTCCTGTTTTATTCGTTTTTGAAGCCAGGAAGGAAATGTTTTGAAGGGTAGAGGACTCGATGCTTTACTGGATTTATTGGATGCTTCATTGAGTCGAGTATAGAAAAAGCCTCTCAGTGTATTTAAGACTGAAGGAACAACAATGGATAACAATATATTAGCTTACTATACTCTTTGGTTCGTCTGCTTTTCCTAGGATTATAATTCTTTTCTTTTTTACGTTTCCAGAAGGCCTTCGTCAATTCCACAGTGTTATCGAAATGTGTAAAGCCAGCCAAGCGATAGATTTCTGTTACCCAGGTAGGAACAATACTAAAAGATATTGGCCGTTTGTGACTAATCAAGTGAATCAAAATGGGTAAATAACGGGAAATTCTCCCTTTCTTTCACAAAAAAGTAAATTAAACAAACTTACTATTGGTGTAGAAATGTCTCCTCAGTCATTCTAATACAACATTCTAATTAACCCATAGAAAACCTACAAAATGTGCAAAAATGTTTAATCTTTATCCAGATTTAAAGGACTGTTTCCCCCTGATTAGTGGGAGGTGGTAGCAATGCTCTTATAAAAGAAGCAATTTTATAATATTGGCTTGTAACACTCTCGGGTTTAAAAAAATAAAACCATCGGGTTACTGCTCAATAAGTTAATGAATAATTTAGTAAAAGGCAAATATATGACAAAAATTGATCACGTAAAATATCAGTACTAGTAAAATATGACAAAAATAAATGAATATATAACCCGCTTTTATAATAAGATATTCTTCTTCATTCATGTTGTTATTCGGAACTTTTCGAGAAAAACTGAAATAAATTAAAAACATAAAGAAACTGCGTACTTGGTTTAGTTCTTGGAACAAGTTGATTTTCTTACTTATCTTCCATTGCCTCTAGATATACCCAGCAAAAGTTCAGCATCACTATAACGAGTACTTTCAGATTCTGAATTATTTAATTGAACTATAAAAAATGGATTACTGATTGATTGGCTACTAGTCGAAGGAACTGGTTCGGTTTCTTCATTAATAACAACTTTCTCCTTTGATATTTTGCTTTTCTCCTCGTCTGGTTCTGAATTTTCGTAATAAAACAAAATAATTGTTCACCAGTTGCTTTAAAATCTTTTGAAGGACCCAATTTATCGGTTTCATTCATAATGATTTCCTTTAATCTCTGGTTTCTCTTCATTTCCGAATCGAAAAGTTTCAAATATCTAACAAAAAAGCGGCTTACTGATTGGTTGTCTGCTGAATGGTTCCGGTTCATTTTTATTATTTGACACTTTTGCCCTTTTAATCACTATTCCATTACTTGGCTTCTCAGTAGTAGTTCTTTTTGAATCCTTAGATATTGGTTTATCCATAGAAGTACTCAAATAAGATTCCATAAAATTTGCTGAAATATATAACAGTGACAATGATAATTAATTAACCCCAGTTCTCAATATTCCTTGCTAAATCTTCTGGATTTTCTTGCTTTGGAATAGGCATGATATCATCATCATCATGCATTGGCGGCTGAAAAAAATTGGGATCAAATTTATCAAATTTTAAAGCCCTCTCCCGGCAGCAATTTTCTAATTTATCATAGTACATGAAGAGGACACCGAGTTGCTATAAAATACCATGAGAATAAAGTGTAAAAAATAACTACCAACCTCTGACCTGCTTAAATAATTCCAATATTCAATTACTTTTTCGTTGTCAATGCATATTAGAGTACCACATTGGCACTTAGAATTATTACGTTTTAGAAAAGAATTTCCGTAATAAAAGGTGATCTAAACTTCATGTCAAAAAAGGAAAAGTGATACCTCTGTTCCCGCTGGTATAGGTAAGCAAGCCTTGAAGTACAATTTATGGAAAGCTGGATGGAGATAATTGCAGATTACTCTATAAAAGTAACAATGTCTTATCAACTTTAGGTTTCTTCCATTGCATAGACCATTCGTTCAGCCCCCCCCCCCCTTTCTTTCTTTTTTTCCAATTGAATTAATGATTTGAAGTTTTAATCTATCCAAAAATTTTCATATAGCTTCATTGATTACAAACTTTTATCAAGCAACAGTTATGCAATTTTGCGAAAAACCTTGGTGGCTAAAAAAATGCCTACCTTTGCATTACTGCGTTAGCTAAACATCCATGAGCAGCAAATCTGGCTATATTTCCACTAGAATAGGGATCAAGGTACAAAACAGATCGAAATGGACCTTTTTCTTTTTCCATAAGTTTATTAGGATGAAGTGGAGCAGCATGGTCAGCAATATCTAGGATTATCTCATCCTCTGCCAGGATTGCAAACCATTCTTCTTGTTTCTAAAAAATCTAATAAAAGGTATATGGCTAACCATCAAGTCATCTGGATAGAGATGCCTTATCATGTCGAATAATATGCCATGAAACTGATAGGGGCATAGCTCATAGGAATAATTCATTCGAATTTCTTTGTCGACGAGATCAACGGCCTTCTTTAGGTCTCCAATACATTCGCAAATTAATTGTTCTGAAAAAAATCTGAAAAAAATTCGACCTACCTGACAAGATATTGTTCAGAGTTCTAAAACCAAAGCCAACAGCATGGTTCCTTCGAAAAATCTCAAATCTGAAACAAAGTAATGTGTTAAGTAATATAGATAAAAACGAAATGGGTTTACCTTGCTGAATGCTACCCTAATTTTCATCTTATTACTAACAAAGAACCCAATTTTGAGAGGAATTTTAAAAATGGTTTTCTCAATTCTTTACTTTTTCTGAATCGAAATTTCCACAAAATTTCGCATTTGACTCAAAAAAATCAAATCAAAGCTGTATTGTTTTCAAAGCTTTCATCTCTTTCAAACAACTTGAACCTTACCGATGCTTGATTATTATATTCTCCAGTCTATTAGAACAACTCAGTGGACAACCACAAAGATCTCCACACACTATCATAATCGAAGTCATAGAATTAGTACAATAACGGCGATTATCTAAGACTTGTTCAATTCCCTAAAGAAAAGATAATGGAGAGAAAAAAAAACTCACAATGGAAGCTAAATCCTCTTTATTTTCCTCTGTTTTCTTCTGAAGAATCAGACATTCACAAGTCTCCGAGGAACACACTCCATTGCAGGTGCATTTTATCTGAAGAACAAGGACAAATTCAAGGATTGGCTAGTTACTTACGACCAGTTGTTTTTTCTTGTCTAGGCTCTTTAAATGGATCACATTTTCATCCAAATATTTAAAACTGAATAGCATCGGATCACTCGAAAGGCTGTCTTGGTCACAAAAGACTCTGAGTGGGTTGTCAGAATGGTTTGAAGGAGCTAGATTTCTATATTTAGAAATTAAAAACAGAGTTGAAAATGGCTTACTCGTTTAAACAAAGTCGGGTATGATATCCCCTCCTTTTGTTCGTTATATGTTGAGGATTTGTGTCAATCTTTTTTTGCATAAATTTTGGCAAATCGCTGGAAAGGTAGGATGGTATTCCTTCTGTTCCCTCTATTGGAGGTTTGTCAATCGGATTTGGCTTTAATAAATGTTTTGCGATGCTTTCCAATCGCTTGATTACTAGAAAAAAAATAAAAATAAAAAATTGGCATACTCCATTCATTCGTTCTGATGCTTTGCCTGCTTCGTTGTTCATTATAATTTTTCTCAGTTTTTTTCAGCAGATGATGGGTTTTCACAAAGTCGGCCAAATTATTATAAGGAAGGTATTTATATTGGTTATAGATGGCTTGAGCCCAATCAGGAATGGGACTGAAAAAGTATAAATTGTTCCAGCTTCTCTCCACTATCGTTCCTGTCAATTGGGCTCGATTATAATGATGACTCCAAAAAAATGAAAGGAGGTAACTTACATTTGAGTGGATCCATTTAGCTTTTGATGCATTCTCCTATATTCTGTTTTTAATTTGAAAAATTGAATGCTAGACAAACATAGTACATATATTCAAATGTATTAAATGACTAGTTGAGGTGTCACAAAGAAGCTAGATGTTCCTTATAAGAAGCATCTTTGTTGGAATATTCCAAAGCCACCAAAAAATTCCTATCTGTAATAAAAGCAAACTGTATACGAAATCACTCGTGAAAAAACCTGTAGCAAATATAACGTCGCATCGAAAATTTTATATTTTTAAAGCTTCTACGTACCTGAATAAATTTGAATTTGGAAAAGCAAGGATTTTTTCTCAGGCTTGGTTTTTCTGGCCTATATTATTTTCATTGCTTTTTCAAAAAGAAATAACAACAATGAAGAATTAAATAAAACCAAAAGCCGAATGCAATGGATAGATCTTATTAGGATGTATAATCATATGGTAGAGTTGTGAAATCTGGAAAATACACCAGCATATCCATTTTTCCAATATTTTAAGCTTCCCAATTCTGCAATCAAATTGATCCGCCGACAGTTTTTAATATTCATTTTTCCTGGTTCATTACAGAATGGTTTAAAGGTTTATCAGATCATTTATCCATTTTATGAAGAAGCGCCGCCTGTTTTCAATCTGACAATACCTGATAATAACAAGATTATAATAATAGTAATAACAACAACTAATCTAATATCAACTAATGCCACCTCTAGATACAGGCGAGCATTAGGTTGCTTAAAAAAAGCTATTCAATAACAGCGTTTATTTTCAGATTCCCTTCAATACTATTCACAAATCCATAATTATCAGTTTTTAGTTGTTCCAGGTACAAATTTTTTGGATTAGTGCAGACATAAGCTTCTAGTTAGAATATGATTTAAAAATCGCCACTGCGTGACATCTAAATTTCTTAGTGATTGTGACTATATGCTCTTCCTCGATGGCGATATAGGCCTCGTTAATCCTAACATGTTAGTGAACCTATTATTGTAATATAACATTTATTCAAAACCGTCGAATCATTTATTGATCCTCAGTACGATGTCACTTTATACAATCGCTTTATAATCAAGAGGGCAGGTGGTTATTTACTAAAAAAAATACTTAATATGCGATGGAATTCATTTGATAGCATAGCTTGTTCATTCCCTTTTTCCTTTTTTGACAAAGCAAATAGGCAGATTACGAGTTTAAATTACCTGATTCCTTCACTGAACTGATAATGGTGGTCTCCATGTATGTTTAATTTTCGGATACTTGACTTCTTATAGGCTTACATCCTTCAAAAACTTTCCCGATCGACCAGAAGAATATCAAATCTGGTTAAAAATCTACAACGAGTCAAAAGATCACGACTGGCTCTTTACCTATGATGCTTGCGTACAAACAATGCTGGGAATAGATGAAGGAGTGAAGAATATCAGCTTATTACCCTAATGGAATATATAAAAATTTCTTCACGAATTGTTTTTAAGAACAAGTTATTTTTCTCTGTGACATGAGATTCTTTGACTGTCTCTAAAAAAAATTTTGTGCCTAATATGATCTCTCTCTAAAATTGTTCGACATTTACTACTACTATTATCTTATTCCAGCTGAAAATACCTAGTGATCTGTCAAAATTTATAGCCTTAATCGAGAAGTTTAAAGACGTGGACAGTCTCAGTATTACTAGAGGAACAGAGATAGATTGAGTCATCGGAGAAGGCCAGCGAGTAAATTGTCATCACCTTTTATTTGTTTTATCTAGTTAAATTTAGAGGTTGCACAACAAGGTACTTCATCAATTTCTTTCGTAATACTTGTCATTAATTTCAAAAGAATCATTGCCGAGTTACCCCAATTTTTTTGAATATTACTGAAGAAGTTGACGATTTTAATAGCGTTTCTAATAAATTAAAAATCGGATGAAAAAAAGTTAAAATAAACCCACTTTGTACTCATGTTGATTATTGCAACTGATAGGAAACTTCCGTCCATCACTGGCGCGTACTAAATTAAAGTTTGCTATATGAACTATTTAAAAACTTTTTTCCCTATTTTTTTCGAATGTACATAAATCTGTACTCTACGAACTAAGCACACGAACTCGAATATGTTCCGATGAGGTCTCGAACAGCTTGCTGTGCTTTAGGAACAAACTATTGTGTTCCAGAGTACGAGCACGGCGTGCGAAGAGTTGCTCTTGTACTCTCGGCTGTTCTTGAGGCTTCTATAACAAATGAATACCATTGATAAGTATAGCCATGGATATTTTAGAGCGACAACTACAATGAAGATTTGATTTCCGTTGTCTCAGATGTCCAGAATGTTATATACCGAGAATAAACTCCCTAATTCCTTCGAATGTACATAAATCTGTACTCTACGAACTAAGCACACGAACTCGAATATGTTCCGATGAGGTCTCGAACAGCTTGCTGTGCTCTACGAACGCATTATCGTGTTCCGTACTCTCGGCTGTTCTTGAGACTTCTATAACAAATGAATACCATTGATAAGTATAGCCATGGATATTTTAGAGCGAAATTGATGATTTGCCTTGTTTTTAGCGTAGCAGCGGATTATAGCATCTTGTTCCCTCATTTGCACTTTTCTAAGAAATTCTCTACCACAGAATATAATCGATTTATCTCACAGTATAATCCACATTCAAATTAACGCTACAAACTTGAACAGTCTGAACAGAGTTGCACGGTGCAAAACTCAAATCCACTTCCGTTGGATCAGGTCCAAATCTAAATGCTTTGAAGCAGTTTCCATTAGAATTAGGAGCTTGGGCAGCACCATTATTCAAACACATCAAATTTGGATTGATTTCTTGGGCGTCGGCTCGAAGGCAATACGTGTAAAAACTATCATCGATGTTTGGTATAAAGGCTAAAAAAGATTTTCGGGAAAAAATAACTAACAGAAAACGAATAAGTATTCCTCAACAACAGCTTCTGGATGTGGAATAGCCCACATAGTAGAGCCTTTGTTTAAGCAATCCAATTGTGCAGCTTCCCATGTGGGAAAACCAGCTCCAGATTGAATTGAGAAGCATTTACTATATGAACCATCAGGGGCGTCAAAACGTTGAAAACCAGCGGGACAAGCAGCTACAAAATTGTATAAATATAGATAAATTTCCTACTCAATTTAGGTCGAGGTATAGGCGGTGATGATTGACCTCCAGGAGCTTTACAAATAAAGGGATGCCTACTTTCGTAACAGTCGTCCGTTTTCCAGTCACCGGTAGCTGCATTGAATACCTAAAATTGAATTAAAATTGCCTAGATGACCAGATAAACAAGAAAAGATATCTGCATTCAAATTCAAAAAAAGGATTTAGCAGATCATTAATAAAAAAAATTAAAGAAATCAATTCTCCGACATATATAAAATAAATACTTCTTACCATACAATATTCCGTCATTGTCGGCTGTCCACCGGCCCATTTCGTAATCCTAAACAATTTCTGTTTTCCATTTCCCTACCCTTTCGTGGACCCATCCAACCACTCATATCCGTTAGGCGTTGTCTCGTCGAGAAGATATCCTCCAATCCATGAATCCCCTTGGCCTAGAGCAGCCAAAGTAGTTTGAATAAATGTATTGGTTGCTTCATCCGGAATACTAGCCGGTACTCCTGATCGATTATAACAGGCTTCTGCTGTAAAAACCCAGCGTCTCGGTGTGCAGGCGAATAAATAATATTCTCCGTTGTGCAGTATCCATTGATCACAGACGGGAGGAGATTCAGAGAAATCGGCTTAAAATAAAATTAAGCTTTGTTTAAACCAAAACTTATGCTCCCCCCTTACTAGACATATGTTTACGAATTGACTCTATCAGTATCACCTGAAGAAGCGTTTTTTTTGTCCCTGGATATTACTGTAATTTGACGGGGGGTACACAAGTTCACGCTTATTTTATTTCACAGTATCCAATTTTTGGCATAACTTACGAGTATAAGTAGACATACATCCTTCTACAATCAGAGGTGCAAAGAGAAGAAATAGGAAAATTGGCATAGGAAGCCAAAAGACCAACCAAAGGACTTATGGTGCGGTGATCTCTATTTCCTGCTTAAATAGCGCCTTTCAATATCCGTAAGGATCAGGATTTGGTCGAGTTGGTGACAAAAAGGATTGATTAATCAAATATTATTTTGGAGGAAAAGACAGAACTTAATGAAAGTGTATGAGAAAATGCGACATTTTAAAATATCACATTTCTAGCAAAATTATTGGACTCCTCATTGATAAAGTTAGATCTCAAATATTTGCGAAGCAGAGTAGATGTCGACCACCATCATTATACCATTAAGCATTTCATTAAAAAGAATTATTGAAAATCTGTTATATGCGAGAAAGATTTAGTCCAACTTGTGATACTTGGCTATTGAAGAATTCCTTCCTTCTGGCTCACTGCAGAAGGCACTCTTTGATAACTTGGCATCTAAAACATTTCCGAAGCTGTTTTGATGTATGTTATGCGATCCGTTAAAAAGAATGTCGGCTCAACTCTATTCTGCGAGATTGATAGTGATTAAAACTGGAATAAACGTCAAAGCCAGCTACGCTAGTCTACTGCAAATTTGAAGATGCGTGAGAGAGCAGACCAGTGAAAGAGTTAAAAAAAACCTTCGCTTCTTTTAAGGTGAAAGAAAAGCAAGAATTTTATATCCAAAAAACTGCTTCCAAATATATTAGGATCTTTCTTGGAGGAGATATAAATCTTTTTAGAAAATCTTTAAAATAAATATTAAGAAATAGAGGCTTGAAAAAATTTTTTTATCTAAACGCCACTACATTTTAACTCATCGCCTGTTTAATTCCTCCAGTTTCTGCAGAAAATAATGAATCCGAATGATCAACCAAACGTCTTTAAACCGGCTGAAGTCTATCCTGTGTTTTGTGTTCCGATACCTTTCTTTTTGGAAAGCGGCTATCAATGGTTTCAAGTTTCACTGATGCCCCGTCCATTTCAATGATTTATTCCAAAAGATGTTAAACCTGTTTTTTGGTCTCTCTCCCTGTATTTGTTCTGATGTTGAAATTGAAATAAATTCTACTAGTTAACCTGTCAATAAAATAGTATGTAGAGGAAACCGATACCAACTCAAGAAATAGTTACATCAGGAAAAGAAGGAAAACAACCTCGCGAAACTGTCAACTCAAAAGGCGTGTAAGCCTTCTACTTTTACACCACAGGATGTTATAGAGTAAAGACGGTATATAAAGCCATGTATTTAACTGAAAATTATATATAAAACAGATACAGACAAGTAAAATATAAAAGAAATGAATAAAAGTACACAAGGAAGTGCTAAAAATTCAAAAGCGCATCGCTTTGGGCATTTTGGGCATTCCTGTGGGACCGTGCCTTTAAAGAATAAATAAATTCAGAAACAAACCTCTGCAGCAATTGTGCAAGCACACTTGCGATGCGACCCCTCATGTCCTCATGATCTTGCAAATCTAAGATCAAATCCATATTTGGATGAGATCTGTGTTGTGACTTCAGTTGTAGGGGGAACAACCTTAGTCGAGAGACGTATTTATAACAAATAATGATTGATCACAGTATCACTACGGGTCGGGATTTTACAGGTCCTAACACCTCCCTTTTCTTCTAAGCACTCATGCGTACTGATAGCTTTTGATTCAAGTTGTATAACATAGATGACTTTTCCAATCCGCTTGGAGATTGTGGCAGGTATCCAATATTTTCCATTTGATGTGAAATTTCGTGCATAGACCGGTGTATTTGGTGCGAATTCTTTGATTTTCGTGCCATGATGACGATGATGGTGATTGAACTGAGTGGCCATTCTTAAAATTCTTCTTTCGGATAGCATTGATATCTTGTTTCTTGGTCTATGTCCCAGAAGTAGTTCCGCCGGTGTGTTGTTGCCGATTATTGCATTTGGGGTGTTTCTGTAGGACGAAAGAAAAGTTTGTAAGGCTTCGTAAGGGTTCCTTGTGTTCTTTAGTTTCGTAAGCGATCTTTTGAGCGTATCGACTGTTCTTTCTGCTTGTCCGTTGCTTTGTGGATGATATGGTGGTGAGCGGACATGCTCGATACCAGTTTGTTTGCAAAATACCTTGAATTCGTTTGAGATGAATTGCCTTCTATTGTCCGAGACGATGGTTTTCGGTACGCCGTAAACCATAAGGTTGATCAGACGCTTAGGCTTAATGAGTCCCATGATATTTGTCCCAGAGGAAGTCCTTCTAAGCACAAAGAGGTTTGAATATTTATTGTCCCTAACACATCAGAGAGTTAGGATAGGAAAGAGAGAGGGAGAGAGAGAGGAGGACAATTGGTTAATCTGGGAATGATCAACCTTTTGCAGAATGATTATTATATCTTTAACCATTTCATTAACAAATGAAAATAATATTATAATTTTAACACTGATTGTTAAAATGAAAAAAACACTGTACACACTCTTTGGTCTACATCCTTCGAAAAGCCAAGTTTCGTCCATAAAGACTAGGAGGGCTCCTTCTTCTCTATATTGTGTAATCTTAGAGAATTTTAAAAAACTAGGAAGAACCTACTTCGCCAGATAGTTGTGACATAACTGTGAGGTAAGCATTTTCGTAAAGTATAACTCTGTCAGTAATTCTTTGGAAACGGAATCCTGCTGCCTGAAGAATCCTCCATAGTGAGCTATTACTTATTTCAATTTGTAATTCAGGAAATTCTTCCTTCAGCTTCTGATAAATTTCAGAAATTACAATTCTTCTCTCATGGAAATATTCGGTATGTACCGTTCATCTCAAACACTCGAGAAACTCAGGAGAAAACTTTTCCAAGAGGCGTTTGCCCTTCTCTTCGGCTGTTTGTGAAGTAGGCTGTCCATCGTTGAACAGCTGAAAACTGACGGCAATAGGGTGAAACAAAAAGAAATACGAAAAGATCAAGATGAAATACCGATTATCAATTCTGAAATTTGTTACTTTCACTACTTTTTGATATTATTGTGATTGTCATATAAATATTTTATTGAAAAAATTAGATAAAAATTCAACATAAATACAAGGGATAAACTTAAAAAAGTCGAGTAAATCATGAAAAAATGTCTTTCAAGTCAAAAGGTCCCGCAGCGAAAGCGCGCCTTAAAAAAACGGACCGAGGAATTAATTTTTAAGCCTGACATTTCCGTTGGAAATAGACTACATATTATGTTGATGTTTATCTTTTTCCCTGTTCGCGAGTAGCTGTTTTTCCCATTTTATCCGTTCTTCTTCTTTTTTATCGTTTTCTTTTGCAGCCTTCCTCAATATATTCTTAAACATATCCATGTTATCTAACAAAAAATGTTGGAATTGAATTTTATTCCAGTCGAATCCATTCATATAATTATCATCTCTATCCTCCTCCGTTACTGAAAGAAAATTCTGAGATAAATAATTTCCTACAGATTTTATGTTTTCTTTCTTCTTTAGTCTGTTTTTGTTCCTCAAATTGCTGCTGAATTTGTTCGCAATTTTCGACAATCCATTTCAGATACTGCTTTTTACGATCAATTAAATGTTTCTAAATTAGGTGAGAAATGTGAAATAGGCATACTACAATGCTATGATGTGTTTCTCTTTTCTCGCTCAAAACAGCTTGCTGTATTTCATTGTTTATTTTTCTGGAGATAAACAAAAATAATTGTTCAGTTTCATGATCATGTTCGTGTCTATTACCATCGAAAAACTTGGCTAGAATTTTAAATTTTTACAGAAAAAACAAATCTTACTGTGGTTATCAATATTTTGTTCCCTCACATTATCCAGTTCGGGGAGAATTTCACGAGTACATTCTATTTTCTCTTCTTCTTTATCATTGTCAAGATCAATTATCTCTTTCATGTCAAATTTTGGCTTTCCATTAGGGAATGTATTGGCATATTTTTTGGCTTTTTCTTTGCAATGTTTTTGAAGGAATTTGATACGATGACTGAGCAATTTCACTCGCTAGAAATAGAAAAATGGTAATTATAGGTGATTTACCTGACTCTTCAACAGCTGCTTCCAATATGCCTGCATCTGGTGATTTTCTTCACAGAGGAAAGTATCACATTGACATATCCATTTCCTTCCTTCTTTTGCCAATTTTTCCTTGCGGTTGGCTACATAATCGCTTCCATAGTTCAACGTGATCTAGAAAATTTTATAAACAATTTTAAAGAGGTGATACCTCGGTGCCAGCGGGGATTGGAAGACTGGCTTTAAGAAAAATTCGATGAAAAACCGGGTGCATGTAATTGCAAATAACTCTACGATAGAGATTGAGGGAGAAAAACGATGAACTACCTTATAAAAATAGCATTTGGAAAGCAGCCATGAGTGGCGAATCGACCAACATTTCCTGCTCCATAAGGGTCGATCTCCCAAACAGGTCTTCTAAGATGGGCATCGATGTCATCACCTGTCCTTTTCTTATCATAATCATAATTGTTTTTTGTAGTTCCTTGAACTTCTCCAGTTTCATTATTATCATCTGGATTAGCTTCATCATTTGAATCGGTTTCCTCATTTTCATGTGCTTCATCTCTTTTTTCTTCGATGTGTTTCTTCCATATCTTGACAATCTAAAAAAGACAAAGAAATTTAAATAGTAACACTAATAACTTTTTTATCCTTCTCAAGTAAGGGCAGTGTTTTCCACATAAAATCATATCCATCTTGATCACAGATTGCAAAACAATAATCGGCTCTACGGATATCCCCACAATCAGCTATTGGTCGGATTCGCCCAGTGAACTCACAAATTAATTGATCTAAAATTAAAATTAACAATATGGATCCATCAGTGTGCAAAGTGGAAAATGTTTATGATTTCTGCTCGTTTTTTTCTAATTATTTTTTATTATAAACTCGAAAATATAGCTATATATACGGACTATATCTTGAAATAAGATGGACAGATAGATAATAAGAAGGGATGGACACTTACGCATATGAATGTTATTTAAAGTCCTTAAGCCAAAACCGAGAACTATATTTCTTCGGAAGATTTCAAATCTTAATAAAATATCGACAGATCGACCAAATACTCACTGATGTTCCAGGAGGATATTTTCAATCCGGTTCGAACATTCTTTCGGACAGCCGCAAAGTTCACCACAGCAAATCATCACAGATGTGCAACTATTTGTTCCATAAATTTTACTTTTATATTTATGTTTATCCAATATGACTCCATTTCCCTAGAAACAAGTGTGAACCGGCAGAATAGAGACTTGCAAGATTTTCAAGCTCATTTTTTCCTCCAGCAAGCTTTTTTTGAAACTCGAGACAAGTACAAGAGCTTGTAGAACATCCTCCTTCGCAGTTGCAGAAAATCTAAAAAAAATTAACAGAAGATTCCTCAGTCCATAATTAGCGATTGATTAGAGCATTTTTTTTTTATAAATTTTTGATTTATGAGTGACTTTTTTTTGCATTTCCACCACAATCGCACTCGGACATTTTCAAAGAGGCAAATTTTAGAATACGTAGGTATTTGGAGTATTTTTTATTTTTATTTTTTAGTTTTTAGCGATTGTATCAGACTTGTTTATATATCTAAAAGCTTATCTTTCATCTCTTCAGTGTTCCAAATTGTTTATTTAAATGTTTTCATATTTTTTATTATTTCTTTGTTGACCTTTAACATTTGTTCATACATGATAGGGGAAATCAAAAGCTTACAGTAATTTCTCTCTTTTCCTCTTCGTTATCCACCTCCACAAGGTTCGTATCTGTGTAGACCATATCATGGAGACAATGATCACTAGACATCATATCTAGATCACAAAAAATGGGAGTGACTTGGCCAGTAGCCGACGTCATAGTCAGATTTCTAAAATACCATCAGATATCTGATATAAAAAAAATTAACTCCTTCAATAGTAATCTCCATTGTCCATTAGGATTATAGGATGGATCATTTTGTATTTGATTTGTGACATACACCGGTTCAGAGATATTCCGTCGGCGGCCGGCAATTGGATCCTTTTTTAGTGTGTCTGCGCAAAATCCAAAACACCATTCTTCAACTGGAAAGAATTTAAAAAAAGAAGGAAAACTAACGAAATTTTTCTGTGAAATATTCATTCATATCGACTTCGTTGTTTAATTTTTTTTCAGCCTTTTGCTGTTCCATTCGATGGTAGGATTTACCTCTTTCCTCCTCTTCATGGTAACGGACAAATTTCTGCTTATTGTATAGTTTCTGGATATGCTCAGGATATTCACTAAAAAGATAAACTTAAAGAATTTAAATTTTTTTTCCTGCAGCTTTCCAGCTACTTCTATCGGTTTATCATTATTTTTTCATATAATGAATTTGCCAGTCTTTTTTACCTGACACATTATTGCTGACAAAAACTCACTCGATACGAGGTCTTTTCGCAGTTGGCTCCATATTGTCCTACTATTCTGTTCCTATGTTAAATGAAAAACCTTGAGACTATTTTACTGCAAATAAACAAAAATGAAGGTGTTTTTTCAAACATTGATTAAAGGACTAATTATCAATAGAGCGAATCTTTATATATTTATTCAACGAGACCCGTTTTTAAAATCGTTGATAGTTTTGAGGATGATTTCATTTCGATGATGCTCCATTTCACGCTCGATATCTTCGATTGTTATGAAACCGTCACCATCAGCGTCTAATTGCTGGAATTAATTTGTGAATGAAGAAAAAAATAATCAGCTGATCATGATCTGAGAAGATGCAGATAAGGAAAGGTACATGATAAGATAAGGACCCAGAAATGGCGGGTGGAGCGCGAAGAATAAGCAGAACAAAAATAAGGGAACAATAATAACTGCCTCAAAACAACCAGTAAAAACAAACCACCCGCATAAAATTCAAGTTTGTTTTTGGACCTCAAACAAATTTGACGTTTCTGCGGTGGTAAGCAATGCAGGTTGTTTTCACCAAGTGATAATCCAGACTGTTTTTAAAAAAATATGATCGGTTCCGCCCATGTCTGGTTAACATTCCGTGACAATCCCTTCTTACCTTAAATTTATCGTTAGCATATCTCTTCAATATTGGTGTCGGCGGCCCGATGTGCTCATCATTACTCTAAAATTTTCTTTCATCTTTCTCTTCTTGTTCATTGCACACCTTCGTTCGATATATACTCCCTGTTGGTAGTCCAAGACTATTACCCTGTTGGTTTTTTCTTGCTTTTAATGCGAAGACACATCGGACATATTCAAAGAAAGCTGGCTCACTGACCAAGTCCTGATTCTAGAGTTGATAAGAGAGATTGTAAGTAATTACCTTCTCATCTGGGCCCATTAAACCAAAAGCGAATTGAGCTGTTGTGGAGACGCCTTGTTCGACAGCGTATTTAGATGATCGGCCACTTTCTGTCAACTCCCAGAGGCTCATTACGAGATCCTGAAAAATACTTTAATTTTTTTTTGAATTTTTGTTTTTGTATTTTCGAAGTATTTTCTCTTATTATATTTAGATTCTACACAAAATTTAGCATATATGCAGCATATAATATACCAGTTTTAAAAATTCTAAAATTAGAACGCATGAAAATGGTTCGTTGTTGCTACTGCATTTCTATATATCATATAATTTTTGTGCTATCTATTTACCTTGAACAGTAGTTTTTCTGTACCTTTATCCTTAATTATCGCTTTGTATAGTCTATCAGCAAATCGATCATCAGCTGCACAGGGAAAAAGCAAACGGACTACCTGTCTCCATTGAGTATCCGACATTCTACCGTTGGAGGAATGCTATGATTTTTTTTCAGGGGGAAATGAGAAAATAAACCTGTTTGAAATTTCTATAAAGGAACATGAGCCATTTTCTATCG
Organism: Oscheius sp. DF5120; assembly: GCA_932521415.1. Classification (NCBI taxonomy): domain Eukaryota; kingdom Metazoa; phylum Nematoda; class Chromadorea; order Rhabditida; family Rhabditidae; genus Oscheius; species Oscheius sp. DF5120. The sequence continues at coordinate 6,776,222 of OW051462.1, forward strand.
AAACCGGTGCATCTTATAAGTTCTTCTAGAGAAGGAGGACGAGTACTGAAGGGATCCTCAAGATCTTCGATGTCTTCTTCCACCTCTGAAAAAATGGGAAATAGCAAAAATCGTATAAACAAAATTTTGAAAATCTTTTTTATTTATAACCTTCCCAGTATCTATTTTTTTGGATCACTACGTCTCTTTTTTCCCTCACTAATTAGTCTCTGGGAATGGGCGAGTGGATGGCGATATCGTGTATGGAAGGGCTAAATCGATTAATTCTTTTTAGAAGCGAAAGAAGTGAAAAGTTTTTTACTATTTGAAAAGGCTTTCTGCACAAAATAGCTGTGGTTTGATTTCTTTGTTATTTTTTTATCAAAAAACTATCTTATACTACCAGCCCTTCGTATAGTATTTTTGTAATTTTGTGGCGTTTGTGCTTTGCCAAGAATCACGTCTGGCTTATAGACAGAAAAACAATACAGACGCTGAGATTAATCCAGCTCTTTCTTAAGCTGGTTTGAACCTCAACTAAAACTCTATTTGAATAGAGTAATATATATGTAAATGAGTGCTAGAAGGATAGAGGATTCTAGGTAAAGAAGAATTAGTATATAATTCGAAGTTAATCATTTAATTAAAGCAATGGAAAATCTGAGAAAGTTTGAAATTTTTTTTTACAAAACTTCTATTCCAGGCATACAAAACATAGAAATGTTATTCCACTTCAACATACCTCTCTTTTTGAATGCCAGACTATCCATATTATTTCTAAATTGCAGTTTAGATAATAGAAAAAACATTATTTGCAGATGAAGAGGTAGCGAGCAGAGCAACAGCAAATGAAAGAGCAATGGAAGGTTAGAATTTCAAAAGGGAAGCGCATTAAGGCTAGCCGAAGCCGGAGAATAAATAGCAAATGAGATTTATAGACATGCAACAGCATAATAATAGAAAAGAGAGTCAAGCGAAACGAGGGGAACAGCTGGTCGCGGAAAATAAGATCCGAGAGTCGTAAATTTTGCGGCGATTAAGTCGCTAACTGCCATTGTGTTGACTGGTTGGAATATTGAAGTTGGGTTAGGGATGGGGAAGGATGGGGGAATGCCAGAGAGCAGCAGGCTCAATCTAATTAATTTTTGCATCGATTTCAAGAGAAGGAGAAAAAAAGAAAAAAAAAACTTACCATCTTCATAGAAGCAGATGAAGAATTGGAGACGACGAAAATACCAGTAGAGTGAGCGGAGGAATGAATTTTTGAACGGAGGCTGATTGCCGAAGTGTCTAGAAAGGGGGAATTAAACCTGCAGGTGAAATGTATGCCTCTAATAGACAATATATTATTTTGTTTCATAATTTTTCCATCAATTCAATGGTTAAGGCGATAATCCTACTCAGACTCAAGATCTTTTGGCGGCGATCACTGAATATGATTACTGAATATTTTGATGACCAGAAATTCGCATTGCTCTAAACCAATTCGAAATTATTCAAAAGTATTCCTTAGAGACATTAGGATCTATCGGAGAAAAAGAAAAGTTTAGACTGCACACATTATTTATTAGTGCTTCGAATCTACATTGCAGTAACTAGCTGAGATCAAAGAATATTCGTCCTATATAGATTCTTGGAGTTTGTATAATTTGGCTATGAAAACAGTCAGGCTAGACTATTATTATTTAAAAACTTCAAAAACAACAAGTACTTGACAGTATCGCATCATGTTTCCTTATTTGTATAGAAAGTAAAACGAGCTTTACAATCCACCGTATCCCAACGAACAGCTAAAGTTTCAAACTAGTCGAGTTTACGGCAGACATTGTAGAAGAATAACACAAGTTTTAAAAGAAAAAGTAATGCCATAAACTGGCTTTACGGGTTAATTGCATGATATAATGATATAAAGCTATATAATTTAATAAAATCTCGCCACGTGTTAATTAAAAATACTTTCAACATTTACCAAGAGACTAGTTACCTTTTACATCTCTGAAGACTCGTCTCCTCAATAGATGTCGTCGGTGTGCACTTCATTAGTCGAAGTAAGAGGAAAAGAGATAAACAAATAGATTAGTATTAAGAAGATTATTATATCACACTAGAGAAGTCATCAAAAAGAGCCTCTCGCAGCCCAATTAAGCACCAGACGTATTGAAAATAAGAGAGGAGAGAGAGGCAACAGCGTTATATCCAATTATTGAGGCGTCATCACGGGACTTTGATCCCTTGAATGCTTTTTGGAAGGGTTAGCCGTCTATTAATTTCTACGGATTCGTGAAGGGCTAGAGGCGGGCTGGGCAATTTTTAGTCCATCAACTGACGAGTTAGTCTGGTCTTTAAAGATCCGGAAAAATGACTGGAATTTCACCTAATTATCATTGAATGTTTCAAGTTTCTCCAAATAAAAAGGTAAAAACAGACTACCAGGGTTGAAGAGAAGGAACTCGGTTATGAAAATGCCAGAACGATGGAACGTTTTAAGTATTTTTATGCTTTTACAGTTTTTTTTAATATTTCTCGCAAGTAGAATACACCATGATAAAAAAAATCATCACAAAAATAACAAAACACAAAAAAAAGAAAAATACAATATTTTGGCTCATTGAAATTTGCAATATTTTGGAAAATTTCCACAAATGTAATGTCTAATTTTAATTTAAAATTCTCATACGCTAACGAATAAAAAATACTTGATACTTAAGTATAAAAAACGACAAAACTCGTCATTATGACGGATTACACCCACAGAATCTAGGCTCAGAAATCTACACTAAGAATGCGATGTCTGACCTGTGGAAAGGTAATATGACCCTCCAGGAAAATCAAAGAAGTGGCAAGGAGACACGAGAGAAAACAGAGTTTTTGGTTTTTCTTGGGGAATTTTTCAGGTGTCTTGCGAGAAACATGTAGGACTATACTTATAAAAATAAATTAGTGGAAAAGCTCGAGAAAAAAGAGCTACTGCGAGATACCCTGGAGCTTATCTAACTTTTTTTCTTATTCTAGAAGCGCCGTTTATGGTAATTAAATGCTAGAAAAAAATTGTTAAGCAAGGAGCAGTAGGAATATAAGAATTTGATTTACTTGAACCTTACTCTATTCTTCCACTCATTGAAATTTGCAATATTTTGGAAAATTTCCACAAATGTAATGTCTAATTTTAAGTCAGTTTGATTCCTATAGATACTTCTACCATAAATAACAAAAAGAAATTTTTTAAAATCCTAATAACAATAAAAATTGAGCCCCCACTTTTTCATTAGAAATGGACCATAAAAATATCAATTAGAATGTGATTGAGGGATAAATATCCTAAAGAGTTTCTCTAGAATCCGGAAATTAACTGGACATTATGAAGTAACAATGAAAGAATCTTCATCATTTCTATAAGATTTCTAGATTCTACAAGATTCTACAAAATAAGAATGTGTCAAGCAATATTTCCTGTCTCCCGGTTTCCCCTAACGTACCCTTATCACGCGTCTCTATAGCCTATAATCTCCTTCAATCCCTCGCTCACCTCTCTAGTAGTCTCTGTCGTTGACTTTGGGTCCTCCTTGGGCTCCTCTTGTTGTCACGTCGCATAGACCGTCGAAAGGTACGAAGACGAACAACGGCCCACATCTAATTGGCGACAATTTGTTGCCGGAGACAGGAAAAAGAAACTTAGCCAAGATGAGGAGAGGGAGATGTGTATACGTGGGATGATCAATAGTGAGTATAGAAGAGGATATCAACTGAGGAGGCAATTATGGAGAAGATAGGGGAACAGGAAGGAAGAATTATGAGACTGAATTATCAAATATTAGTTAGTATCTGTTTTCCTTATAACAATTGGAATCCATACAAAAAGTTATGTGCAAAAGAGGAACCCCCATTTTTGGAGAGCAAAAGAAGACTTTAAGAGGATTGGAACGTGGGAATACCACACTCTCATCTTCTTCGTCTTCTAATTGAATTGTCCTTGCAATGGAAACAGATCTCTAAAAGATTCGAGACAAATGACATCTGGACATCGTCAACTATAAAAGACGTTTTACGTAGTCTGACCTCTACTCTGTCAACGTGAAAATGAAATGAGAAAGCACTGATTCTGACATAGAGGATAATTGAAAATAGCAAGGGAAGCACGAAAATAGACAAGATTGAATGACGAAAAGTGAAGGAGGAGGCGATCTTTTGCGCGTTGACTGGAAGAGCAATCCATTGACTTCCGGGAGATGAAAATGGACAATTAGAAGACTGGGAGGCACAATCAGGAACAAATAGAGAAGACTTTTTGTGACAAATTTTCAATGCTGTCAGCAACACTTGGAATGTGAAAAGTTAAAGGCTATTTGCTTAGATTTCTATACGTAGGTTTTTCTTTGTTTAATATATTTTTAAAGATGTTGTCATCATATTATATTATATACTTAAAAAAAACATAAATTCAAAGTCATCAATGATCGTCTTATGTCAACGCTGATTTTTTCATTTGAAGTCCTATGAGTGTATATAATATAGTCCTATGAGTATACCAATTATTCACTCGATGGGTCCTCTTTTGAATGTTATAACTTCTCGTTACTTACAATGAACGAAATTCCTCTAGTATATTCTAAAGAGTGCCCTCGTCCTCGTCCTTCTTCCATTCCACGGTCTACAATTCCTTCAGCTCCTTCTGATGAAAATAGACCGGAAAACTCCTATAGAGTAGTTAGACCAGAAGAATCCCCTCCAGCGTATAACAGTCTTCTATTCGAAAGACCTCCAAGTAGGTGTTAAGCAGAATAAAAAATAATCTCTAGCTTATGAGGAAATCCACATTGGAAGTGCTCATCCGTCTCCAGCTATCAGTATTCGAACAGTTACTGAAACTAGAGTGATCAATAGTCAGCCAACAGCAAACTATCAGCCTCAAACAATCCGTCCAAGTATCCATCCAACGACGAGAGTGGATATTGATAGCAACGAAACAGGTAAATTGCTAAAATGGAATAGAAAGAAATTTTCGCAATTATTTCTATTTTCAGACAATTGGAAATGTTGCCTGTTAATATTGTCAAGCCTGTGAGATTCTTTGTTCTCAAGTCGTTTTTGATTATTTTCTTTGTTGATATGAAATTTCTTTTTCGGTGATATTTGAGACTATTCCTGACTATTCACATTCGTCATAAATATATATGTCTTGTTTCTGAATTTCTTTGTGTCGTTTTTCTTTTTTTTGTCTTTTAGAACTATAGAAAATTCATATTCATAAAACCTACTTCAATTTTGTAACTACCATATGGCAATTCGCCACGATTTACATAATATGGAACTTGGGACATGCTTTCCATTCCGCCAATAACAACCTAGACAACAAAATAGTAATCAGAAAAATGATAATTTACATCTTGATGTCTATTCTATAGAAAACAGCCTCAAACAATCGGTCCAACTGTCCATCCAACAAAGAGAGTGGATACTAGCAAAAACGAAACCTATGTATTCGCGCAATTATGAGTACGGTGAGAAATTCAGAGGGACAACCTACTCATCCAACAGGTTAGACAAATATTCGACGGTTAGTGTGCATCACTTACAATGGAAGAAATTCCTCCTCTTTCTTCCATTCCATGGTCTACAATTCCTTCAGCTCCTTCTGATGAAAATAGACCGGAAAACTCCTATAGAGTAGTTAGACCAGAAGAACCCCCTCCAGCGTATAACAGTCTTCTATTCGAAAGACGTTCAAGTAGGTGTTAAGCAGAATAAAAAATAATCTCTAGCTTATGGAAGTGTTCATACGTATCCAGCTATCAGTATTCAAACAGTTGATGAAACTAGAGTGATCAATAGTCAGCCAACAGCAAACTATCAGCCTCAAACAACTGTTTATCCAACAACGATAGTGGATATTAGAAATAGAGAAACAGGTAAATTGGCAAAACAGTGAAATGGATTGAAAATAACTTTTCTATTTTCAGACAATTGCCGTCGTTTGTATTTTTGTTTACTTTTTACATGCTTTGGTTTCGTAGTTATACGTATATTGTTCGTAATTGTAAGCAGAAGTTCAGCTTATGAATAATATAAGAAGTGTTTATCGGTCTCCAGTTTTCAATACTCGAACAGTTGTTGAAATATCTTTATCTTCTCTTGATGTATAACAGCCGATTACAATGAGGGCAATAATGATAGGCGTCTTTAGTACAGGCACAACAGACAGCAAAGATCTGAAAAATTATTATTAATTTTCACTATTTTAATTCTTACAGTCAGTTTGTACGTCTAAAGCTATATACATAACACCCAACCGATTAGACAAATATTCGACGGTGTATGTACTTTGTTAAATGTTAATTTTTATTGGCTATTGGGGGGGGGGGGGGGGCCGAAGCCTACAAAAGGTACAACTGGCACTTACCAGTGGCCAAAGGAGAAGGAGACTAATAACCAAAATGATCCAAGTACAGGTTCCCCAATTGTAGTCAACCCTCGTCATCACCTGAAATGCGTTAGAGGAATGACTTTTTCTACCTCTTGTTGACAATACGAACACATCATTTTGTACGACTCGAACGAAGAAGCTCCATATACATACTCGTTTGGGTGATAGACTGTTACGATCTACAAAGTATTTCATTTTGAATTAAAAAGATCATTACTTGAGGTAACTGAGGAGTAAGTATGACACTAGGAGGTGGCTGAGAGTCGACAGCTGGAGTATACATTGGCTAGAAGAATAGATAGATATTTAACAATTAAAACTTACTGGAGGCTTACCGTCATCAGGATTATAAGGTGGTGGCATTTCGGCCATTGTGAGTGACAATTAACTTGACGATAGTGAGAAAAGGAATGAACTGCGATGCAACGAAACTTCTCTTAAATTGAGAAGCGACGCGAAGACAAATAGACGGAAAATGTAAGCACACCCCCCAAGATCAACAAATCTTGAATTATGTAATCATTATATTTTTCCGGAACCTACTACTTCCAGACATTTTTTACTTACTTGAGGGGGATTTGAAATCAGGATAGTTGATATAACATACTGAACCTATTAGCTTCTATAAATTGTAATTTCCTTGATAAAGTCACATAAGAAGTGTTCATCGGTCTCCAGTTTTCAAAACTTATTCATCTTTAATTTTGTTTTATTTTTGTGTAACTGGTTCAATTATTTGACTAATAAACAATTTGTAATAGACAGTGTGCCTATAATGAGTGCTACAAGATTGGGAGAAATTTATTGACTGTTAACTTATTTCGCGTCGCTTTTCTTTGATCATTTTTTATAATCGATAAGAACTCAATCATCAGACAAACAATGTTGTTTTCCTTTTCCCACATTCCCTATTTAAATATTAAGTTGGTCTTGGAAAAGGTGATTAATTTTAAGACTATATTTCTCTAGATGTCATATTTTGAGGACGTGACTCGATTTCGCCAGTGTTGTCGAACTAATAACCAAGCCGTTGTGGAAATTTTTTCAACTCTATCTTTTCCTCTCAAAAGAAGAAAGATTCTTCAAATTACCACGACACCAGAAGTTTGTCGAGTTGTGGAGGTGGATTTTCATCCTTCAATAGAATTTTCAAGATTTTAGATAGTTGCTAGGGTCGATCCCTTGGATCTTTCCTCTGTTCAAATTACCTCCCCAGAGCAGATTGAAGGAGGAAGATTTCAATCTGTGGTAAGCGCGAAACAAACAAGCAATATTATTATCATTAGGTGATCTTCCACAAGGCCTATTTCTGCGATAAAAATATTTCGGACGATTTCCTCAAATCAATTAAAATTATCACAAAAGAAATAAGTTTTCCGAAAAGTTCTGCTGAAGAAATCAAATCTATGCTACCGCTGTTTCAAGCAGAACAAGTCAAATTCCCAGCAACGGATCTTATTGATTTTGATGATGTAGTTAGGGAGTTGCCTCGGATGGTAATAACATATATTGACTAATAAAGTTTTTTCATATAATTCAGGGAGTCTTCCAATTGTACATAAGAAAGGCTAATACCCTTCCAACGGATTGTCTGGATATTTTTCTCAATTTGCAGAATGTAAGAATTGTTGGTATTCTTCGTGGAAATGTTACCCATACGCTGGTTGATCTCATTTTGGTTAGTTTTAACACCCTGTCTTTATAGATCTTTATCTTCTTCCAGAAAATTCATCCAAAATTGTTTTCCAGAAAATGAAAACAGGACGCTGCAGATTGAGAAACTTCTATTTTCCAATAGGTTCTGGTATTCTACATTTTTGTGAAGAAGAAGAAAATGAGCTTGGACTAGATACCTACCTTCTCTTCGAAGATGTTAAATCCAACTTTTGGCCTTATGGAAGATACCGCGGTCATCTAGTACCGTGTAATGACAAGCTACTCCTTTTGGTGAAAAATTTCTCAAGAACATATGGTGGCGATGGATATATCATGGGATGTCTAGTAACGAACCTCGAGGAGGCTTACCATCAGTTAGAAGAAATGGTAAATTTTAAATACTTTGTCAGTTGGGCTAAAAAGGCTGTGAGAGATGAGCTGATGAAGTATGGAACAAAAGAATTTGATAAGAAAAAATTTGTTCAAGCATTGGAGGATTTATTCCTTTTATAATACCTTTTAATAATTTATGTTAATAAATATTGGAGAATATATGAGTACCAGAGATGCGTCGCTTTCTTTAAATTAAATTGATTTGTTTTTATGGATTTCAATTTCAAAAAAAGTTATTCATCCAGAAATTTTCCACCTTTCTCTCATAAAAATCTTAAAAAAGTTATGGGAAAGATATCAATATTTTGTTCCATACAAAATGGGCGGAACTTTGATGAGATCACAAATTTTTTTCTATTTTATTTTTCTTGTTCCCCTGCCTCTCGAGTCCCATCACGGAGGGGAGTCTCAATCTAAAAAGAGAGCAGCTGGGCTAATTAAATCGTTTTTAAAAGACTTCATTTTATTCAATAATTATCTTTCTTCATTTAAAAGAATTTTGACAATTTCTGTTACGAAATTCTTGAAGTTATCACGCTAAATTCACTCTATACGCCATTGTTATTCTCCAGGCATGTCCTCAGACTTGGCGGACTCACCACCAAAACGACCAGTCCGTCCAAATTTCGCCGAAGATGGTAATATATTCTTTATCTAATTTTTTATAAACATTTTTCAGTCTATGGAGAGAAGGAAGGAGATCTATCGACAGAGGAAACCACTGAATTTAGTGACTCTTCTCTTGCACAACGTCGCCAAGTAAACTCAATAAATGTTGTATTTATATCGTTTCAGGTGTCTTTACTGAAGTTAAAGCAACTTAATAGCTCTTCAGGAAATTCTGAGCCTTCAAGTCTTCCAGAACCTCCTCATGCAAATGAACCAGAGGTGTTTCACTCTATTATTATTTATTTTTCTAGGTGGAAAAAGATCTCAATTTTATCTATACCGAATGTGACTCATTACAAAATGAACTAGCAGAGCTGTACAGCTATTCTGAGCTGGATGATTTTTCTGTGAATTATACCTGCTGGAAGGTATATACTGACAAGAATCAGGTGAGAAAATTTTAATTTGATTTTCACGGTGCTTTTAGTTAGATATAGCGTTCAATATGCTCTCAAAGGAGAAACAAAAACTTGTGATCATCGATTTGATTGACAAAACAGAGAGCGCAGAACCGGATATTCGGCTCTCGTCCTCTAGGACGCTACTTTACCTCCTTCAGGTATTCATCAAATTTTAGCAGTATTGTGTTTTGGTATCAGCCGGTATTTGCCTTGATTCTCCGTTATCATAGTTTTTTGAATTTTTTTGTGAAAATATCTCTCCTTTTTTCATATTTTAAAATTTTTTTTATGATTTTCTAGATGTATCTTTTTGCTTGATTTCTAATAATCATGAGAAAAAACAAAACGGAAAAAAGGTAAATACTGACAACTCTGGTACTCTTTTACTTTTTTTTCAACCTACTTTCAGGGAGCCTTCGGTGATTTCTGTGAAGAAGAAGAAGTCGAAGCTGGAGTACAATCTCAAGCTCCACAAGACAAAGGAACAGGCGGCTATGAACAGGACTGTCTCGTTAGAGGATTTCAATACGCTCATCTCCTTTACTCTTGTGGTGCCTATCCAGCTCTTTGTACCTTGCTTTTAACGGAAATGGTTGAACCATTTGATTGCGGACTCGTATCGTATCATGATGGAAGGGAATCAAAGGCGAGTAGTAGAGATAGCCGCCATGCGAGCAATATGGATTTGTCGTCAGACCACGGTGAGTATTTTTTTTTCGGCCAGTTTTAAAACCAACTTCTATTGTGCTATACCCCAATCAATTCCTTTCTTTGAGATCGATAACTCTCGACAGCATTGCAAAAAAGGAACATGTCTCTTTTCCGAAAATTGCGGAAGAAAAATCCAAAAATTCGCTAAATGACGATACAAGATGCTCTTTTTTGTAAAAATGTACTATTACACTGCGCTATTAATTCTTTAAGTAAAATGTTGAGTATAAAAGGACATTTTTAGAAGAAATAGAAAATATATTATAAATTGTAGATTCTACCGAAAGAATTCTAAAAGCCTAAACAAAATTAAAGTTGTAATGTAAATAAAAATAAAAATAAATAAAAATGTCATATTCCAGAAAGGAAACAAAAAACTGCTACTTTGGCTGACAATGAAGCTCTTCGAGTCGTTCTCGGTTGTTTATATCACATGGTTGAACTCATCCGGAATAAGGAATTAACTGATATACGTTCAAAATATGCTAAACAGAGGGAAGAATTTCTTGCAGAATTGGGTAAGCTATTGGTATTCTGTGCTTTATGATTCAGGTCAACCTATCGACAACTATGGAAAGCCCCTTCTCTACCTGCTTTTTGAAATGCTGCCTCAATATTATACTGGCTATTCCCCTCATTTTCCTATTAAAAAAGTAGGGTCAATTTTAGTTTATCAAAAAAAAGGATTAATTTTAAAAAATCTGAATATAACAAGAGAAACCCCTCCTCAGAGAAACTTAAATGTTTACTCTTTTAGATCCTTCTCCTCATCTGGAAAGTCATTCTAGCCTCATTGGGTGGCTTTGAAGAATTATCAGCATTTAAAAAGGAGAAGAGGAAAGCCCGAAAGCTGGCAGTTTTCGAGGATACAATCGAAATAGCTCAAAAGCTACCTGCAACGGTTATAGCCAATGAGGAAGGGATGAGCTGTTAGGGGCACAATAGACTTTATAAAAGAAAATTTTAGGTGTTCGAATGGTGACTAAGAGGAATCTCGCTTTGGCTAGACAGATAGCCACATCGGGGAGTGAGGAAGGCAGGGATGATGAGGAGGAAATGACACTGACGAAGGATACCGAGGTGAAGAGACAGACCACCCGACAGACAAGTGGAGATCAAACGCCCAGAGCAGGATCACCGATGTTTGAACCGCCGAAGAAAATTCTCCCATGGAAACCTAAAATCAGTAGGAAAGAGGTCGATTCCTTTATTCAGCAAGAACGGTAAGATTTCTCATCAGAGCTGGACGGTATCGACTTTCATCAAAAATTTTTAGGGAAAATGACCTCTTTTCAGACAAAAGTTCTTCAATTACCAGCTCCCTGGAGATATTGAAACCCTTTTTGGCTTTCCACCACCAATCTTGGCATCGATAAAAATCCTCAAAAGTCATATCTATACAAGTATAGCGGAGTTACAGGTTAACGAAAACTTATAAATTGATGAAAAAATTTAGGAGGAAGAAGATGAAAGTTTCAACCGCTACGCACTATCTAAAAAGGAGAAATTCGAGAATAATCAGGTGGAGAGATTATATGTGGGATTGCTACCAAATTTGAGTCAATATGTGGTGGCCCTGTTGAAGGTTCTTCTAGCAGCAGCGCCGTCGAACAAGGTGAGCAGGCATTCCATATCTACACCAAACTGCATTCTCTAACGTCAAATTATCACAATCGAAAAATACGAAATTGATAATTTTTTTTAACAAAAATCAAAATTTTCAGGCTAAAAACGATGCTCTGAACATCCTTGTCGACGTCTTGACTCCAGAAACAGACGCCTGTGATTTCCTTTCCAACTCTTTTAGCCTAGGTAAGACCTTTTTTTCGTTGTTGATCCTTTTATTTTTTAATTCCATTAACTTTAAAAATTCCAGACAATTCAACAAGCAATCCTCTCGAAGACAGTGTTAAAATAACCATCGACATCAAACGTCATAAGGAAATCCTCGTAAAAGCTGTTTCCTCCATTCTTCTTCTTCTTTGCAAGCATTTCAAGTTGAATCATATATATCAATTTGAATATCTTTGTCAGCATGTGGTAAGAAGTCGTGAAATTATGACAAATAGCTTATAGGTGTTTGGAAACGGAATTCCTCTTCTGCTAAAGTTTATGGATCAAAATATGCAGCGGTACATACAGACGAGGAATGAAATTTATGCATATAACTATCCTCAATGTGTTCTACACTACGTGAGAAATAGGGGTAAGTAGGCATTTAAAAATAAAAGATCTGAAATTGTAGAAGAATGGCCTACCTTGAATTCGGACAACGTGGAAGAGTCGTTGGGGAAAAATGAAGTGTATTTCCTCTGGCGGAATATGTTTTCATCCCTGAATCTCATTCGAGTTCTTAATAAACTCGTAAAAGGAAGACATTCCAGAATAATGATGCTAATGGTGTTTAAATCAGCTCCTATTCTCAAAAGATCTCTGAAAGTTCGATCGGTAAGGAACTCAAAAAATCGAGAATTAAATAGGAATATTATTAAAAATATTAAATTAAAAAATAGCAAATAAAACCTATAAAGACCTACAAAAAAAATAACACAAAAATAATAGAAATTTTTTTTTGAGTATTTTTTTTAAGTATTCTACAAATTCATGTTCCGTTATTGTTAGATCACCACATTTTATGCTTGAAATATAAACAAATTTCAGGGTATTTTTCAAGTATACATTCTAAAAGTTCTCAAAATGCAGTCGAGATATTTGGGAAGGCCATGGCGACGAGCTAACATGGACATAATGTCAGCCATCTATAGCAAGGTCCGTCATAGACTGACAGACGACTGGGCATTTGCAAATGAAATGAGAAAGTCTTACGATTATCATAATGAAGAAAATGAGTTAAAAGCAGCCGTTGAAAGATTCCATAGCCGGAGATATTCAAAATTGTATCCACAGCTTGCGATTGGTAAGACACATAACTAGTTGAAGAGAACAAATTTTAGAAGTAAATGACGATCCTATGCCAGGAGATGATTATTTAAATCGCGTTGATTTACGAGAATATGAGCCAGGAGATCATTGTGTTCTGGCAGCTATTGCCAAAGCTCCGAAAGTCCCCCAATTGTGAGTTTATTGTCAATTACTGCAATCTCACTTGAAAAGAAAAGCAAGACCTGAAATCCTTACCTCTGGCTCGAAATTCAACAGACTCCATAAAATTATAAAAAAACATCGTCCATCTTTCAGGCTCTTGGAAAATTACGAAAAGTGGGCTGAATCAGAAGTTTATCGCCGAAACATCGACTGGCAAAAGGTTCTATTTTCCTATAGGGGTGTTTACGGACGACCAGAAAATAACCCTTTTATCAAAACAAATGATCAGGTGTTGTAATTTTTTGTATATAGCAAACATAAATTATTTTTTGATAATATTGATTTAATATCATGTTACTTCTCCAGTTGGTTACTTGTTCACAACCTTCTCACTTGTTGTCTATACAAAATGTTAAGTGAGACATTAATTGATAGACAAAAACAATTAGAAATGCTAGCTTTCTTTAAAAATAAAACCACTTTACTCTTGTTATTTTTCTATTTTGACAATTATTTTATAGAAGGCAAGAAAAGTTGATAAAAATAAAATCTAAATGAAACGAAGAAAAATTTCCGAAACAAGTTGTTTACAACAATTAGGCCTGTTAAAATTATGAACCGATTTTTGCCATTTTTTTCTTTTACATAATTTCACATAAAATTTATTTTTTATCAAAATTTTTTTTTCTCAGAAATGATGACGAGTTTCACTATATCTCGACAAATACTCCGGCCATTTATTCGGTAATTTTTTACAACAAAGTTCATCATTAAAACTTCAGCTGCTTAACAACGTATGGGCCAAATACTTATACAACACAGAAAGTTGAAAAAAACCTACCATTAGAACATTTAATTGAGAAATACTCGCAACTTAAATGGGATACAACAGTTACAGCAGATGATCCGCTGGTAAAATTTATTCCTCTTTGTTATATTTGTTTAGATTATGAAATTGAAAGAAGGACTATTATCAGGGTCGAGAGCAGCTTTAGCATCTTCTATTACTCTTGTAGAATCGAAACATCCAAAAAAAAGAGCACAAGGTAACGTACTTTTAAAGGTTTGTCGTTGATTTATTAATTTTTACTTTTTCTAGGAAATACTCAAATTAGAACACAAGAAATATGCTGAAAATGGAAAAGAGTCAATGATATTTCGTATTGGTTAGTGATATTCTTTTCTTTTATAGGGTAATTTGGTTTAAAAGCTTCCTTTTGTTCAACTGTACTGAATGTTAAACTGATTTAAAAGAATTGACACATTTTTTAATCGTTATTTTAGGTATTTCGGGAAGTCCAGGAGTAGGGAAGTCATCATTTATAGAAGCTTTGGGTAAAGAACTAACAGATAAACGTAATTTAAAAACAGCTGTTTTGACAATAGATCCATCAAGTGCAATTACTGGTGGTATTTATCTCAATTAACACTAACATTGTTTTCTATAGGCTCTATACTTGGTGATTTAACGCGAATGCAAGAACTTTCAAGAAATCCAAAAGCTTATATTCGTCAATCACCTTCTAGTGGTTAGCTAGTTATATGCTCCTAATGTTTCTTTTAGGATCGCTTGGCGGAGTTGCCCGTGGTGTTCACGAGGCGATCATTTTGTGCGAAGGAGCTGGTTATGAAGTTGTCTTGATTGAAACAGTTGGTTCGTATTCTTCAGCTTTTTATTCATTTTTGTTTCAGGAGTCGGACAAAGTGAGGTTGCTGTAGCTAATATGTGCGACATGTTTTGTCTTCTTCTCTCTCCCGCACATGGAGACGAGTTACAGGGAGTTAAGCGTGGTATTATGGAAATGAGTGATCTTCTCGTCGTGACCAAAGATGATGGTGAACTGAGGCCGAAAGCAAAGATAACACAAGCGGAATACATATCAGCTTTGAAATTCTTGCGTCCTAAGTCAGAACATTGGCGTCCACGGGTTAGTTTTTCAGCTTTTTTATATTCTTATAGGTTCTCCGCTCATCTATAATGGATGCTGGATCAGTGTCATTTGTAGTAGAAAATATGTTTGAATACTGGAAAATAATTGGAGAAACAGGAGAACTAGAAGAAAAACGAAATAAACAACTTACACAGGTTATTATTAGTTCTTTCTTACTCAAATTATAATTATTTCATATATTTTTTTGCCAAGGTTGTTGCCAAGTGACTAGTCCGCCCCCTTGTGGGGGGTTGTTATGAAAGATCGCGCTATGGCCTATTGTTTCACAATCATTTTTATCAAAATTTCTTTCAGTGGATGTGGAGTCATGTAAGAGATGAGATTATGACTGTTTTTACCACCCATCCTCGAATCGCAGCCATGGCTCCAAAACTTGAATATGAGATCCGTCACGGTCTTAACACTCCCGGCCTAGCTGCCGAAACAATGATTAAAACATTTCTAGGTGTCTGAATATTATTTAAATGTATATTTGTATTTATATTTAAAATGGTGTAGTATTTACGTGTATGTGGGGCATAAATTTTTATTGTCAATATTATTTTGGGTTTAAATGTATTTTAGGTTGTTGCCATTTTTATCAGCTAATGTTTGTTTATAATGCTAATTTTTGTTAAGATGACTACACGGTTTGCGTGTGATTATGGAAAACGTGTTGCTGGCTGCAAGAAATGCAAGCTGAACCTCGAAAAAGGAGTAAGTATTTTTTTTTTCAAATTATTCTTTTATTATTTTTGCTTAGAAATTAATTAAAAAAATTTTTAGGAGCTACGACTGGCTAAAATTACGCCAAATCCTTTTGTCCAAAAAGAAGATGGGCCACCACCGGACATGAAGCAGTATTATCATCCACACTGCTTGTTTGAGATGTTTTTCAAAGCACGTGCATCCACAAAAGTTGTGGAATCAGAAGAAGATGTTGAAGGTAAGGGACGAAAAAAATGATGATTTTAGCGTTTAATTAAAATGTTTATGTTTAGATTTTGATGCCTTAGAATCCGAAGATCAAGATAAAATTACCCAGCTAATCAAGGAATTAAATGAAGTTCGTCAGAAGAACACAGGTAAAGCTCCGAAAACGGCTGCAAAAAAGAAGAAAGCTGACAATGTTTGCTTTTGACTATATTGTTTAATAGTTTAGGATGAAGAAAATGAAATACCGAAAAAGTCAAGAAAGACTAATGTCAGCGACGATAAAAAGAAAGTAAAACCCAAAAAGGAAGAAGATCTGAAGATTCATAGTGGAGAGCCCAACGAGGAATCGAAATATAATTCTTTCATTAGAGTAAGTTTCTTTTAAATATTTATTGCGTTATTCAGTTTTGTAAGCTTGCTGAAGTTATTGCCTCAGTTTCCAAGCCTTCAGACAAAGCTGAAGCAGTCAACACGTTTATTAGGAAAGGTGAGAAGCTGTAAATTTTTTTATTTTAGACGGTTACGATGGCGATGTGCATACATTAATTCGTTTACTTCTTCCGGGAATAGATAGTCGTACATATCATATGAAGGAAAAGCAGATTTTAAAAGTTTTTTCTGAGGTTTGTTTCATTTTCTCTTTGTATACAAATTCAGATTTATGCACTCAACTTTGAAGAACTTGTCGATAAATACAGAAACAATGGCGACGCATCAATCGTTATTCGTGAAACACTCGAAAAAAATAAACTCATTCCAACTAATAATAGTGATTGGAGTATTCAAAAAATTGATAGATGGCTGAGTAAACTATCAGAGTTTACACTTACTGATGAACAGAAAACTCATTTCAAGTTTGCTGCTCGCAGGCTAGTCATTTTATTTTCAATTTTGACTTTTTACGCTTCAGACTTTCTGGTCTTGAAATCATGTATCTCATTCGTTTGGTTAAAAAGGATCTCCGTTTTAATGCTGGAACTAAGCACATTCTGGAAGGTCTTAATCCATCTGCATACGAAGCTTTCCAAAATTGTAGAGATCTTACTGATATTATAAACAGGTACACATAAATATGTGAACTTTGTAGTTTTGTTTTTCGTGTAGATGTCAAACAGGAAAGCTATCCAAGTCATCTATCGAAATTGGGATAAAGCTTGGAACTCCTGTGCTTCCCATGCTTGCGGATGCTTGTAAATCCGTTAAACAGGCCATGGCAAAATGTCCTAATGGGATGTATGCAGAAATTAAATACGATGGAGAACGTGTACAAGTACACAAACAAGGAAACGACTTTACTTTCTACTCTCGAAGCTTAAAACCGGTTCAGTCACATAAGGTAATCGAGCTTTCTTTTGTTTTCCTCGTCTTGTTTAGGTATTTCCGTTTGAGACAACGATACCGCAAGCATTTGCTAACGGAAGTGATCTTATACTCGATGCTGAAGTTCTTATGGTTGATACACAAACAGGAAAACCATTACCATTTGGAACGCTAGGTATACACAAGAAAGAAAAGGTAGCCATCCTATTAACTCAAAATTTGTATAGTTCAAAGATGCGTGTCCTTGTCTTTTTGTCTTCGACATTCTTCGATATAATGATCAAGATCTGACTAATAAGCCAATCAAAGAAAGAAGACAACTTTTAGAAAAACATATGATTGAGATTCCAAACAATGTCATGTTTTCTAATTCTTTTTTTATTGAACATGGGGTATATTGTAATTCGAATATTTATTTCCTAGGATGACAGCAAACTACAAACCATGATATGGAAAGCAATTGATGAAGGATTAGAAGGACTTGTGCTCAAAGTAGGCTGACTTGCTGTTTAGATTTTTTTAGGATGTTAAATCTAAATATGAACCTGGTAAACGACATTGGTTGAAAATTAAGAAAGACTATCTGGAAGAGGGTAAAATGGCTGATACTGCTGATCTCATAGTTCTTGGTGCATATTTTGGAACAGGAAGTAAAGGTAAGGTTTTCTGTTTAACTTTTACAGAAAATTCAGGTGGACTTATGTCTGTATTCTTAATGGGTGTTCGTGATGGTAACGATAAGTATTATACTGTTACAAAAGTTGGAAACGGACCAAATGATGCAGAACTTGATAAGATCAATGAACAACTAAAAGATAAAGTAAGAGTTTTGCTATTTTGTAAGATTTTCGTAGATGACTCGTATTGATCGAAATCACAACAAGTTACCAAAATGGTTGGAATGTTCCCGAGTGTTAGTTCCTGATTTTATAATCAACGATCCAAAAGATGGTCCAGTTTGGGAAATAACTGGTATGGGCTAAATGTATATTGAGCTTTCTCATAGGTGCTGAATTCTCAAAATCTGATAACCATACAGCTGGTGGTATATCTATACGTTTCCCTCGTTTGACCAGAATACGAGAAGACAAGGATTATCTTAGTGCAACAACATTACAAGAACTAAAGGTTAGTTGTCCTACTGTTTTTTCCTTGTTTTGTAGAAACTCAATGAAAATTCAAACTATAAGATGAAAGTGAATCCAGATATAACTAAAGAAGATGAGATTCCGTTGTATGCCAAAAATGAAAAGCCAGAGGAATCAAATAGTAGTGAGACAAAGATTACAACCAAGAAGCGGAAATTAACAGAGGAAGAGGATGAAGTTAAAAAAACAGCAAAGAAACCAAAGGAAGAAGAATCTGAAACGGAAGACGAGTGTCCAGAAGGAAAGACGCCTTGCAAGTAAGAAGTGATCACTTTATGACTGGTTTTAGGTATGGAAAGAAATGTTACCGCAAAAATGCTGATCATAAAAATGAATTTTGGCATCCCAAGCTGTAATATAATATTCGTTTATGGGTTATTGTATTAATTTATTCTATAAAAAGTTCATTGTTTCTAGAACATTTCAATTAATTAGTTTTTTTTTTCGTCAGCAACCAATGGATGTTCTTGGATGTCCCGATTATAAAACAAAAGTAGTATAATAAGAAATTTAATAATACCTATACCCGGCTAGAGTTGTAAATCACCGATAAAAGATTTGGGTAAAAAAATAAAACACAACAAATACAAAATAAACAAAATTAGTACAAATCTGCTTGAATTATGTACTCTTGATCTAATCCTAAATAACAATCCGAATGAATGAAGATTGTTATGTTGCACTGACCCCTAAAAAAATATTAAATAAACATAAAAGACTTGCAATTTTTCAGGCGTTGTTAAATCAATCCTAGCTATTCTTTTACCATTGATAGCTGGAACATGGGATACAGCCAGTAATTTATCATTTTCCTTCTCTCCAACCTATGAAAGGTTGTTTTTTTTTAAATACTAACCGAAATAATCCATCCAGCTGACTTCTCTTTTGACCACTTCGGTAAAATAGCTTTTGTTTGATGTCTATTAAGTCCTAATGTCTCCAAATCAATTTTTAGCCGATACAATGAGTTTCTCTCCAAACGCACCGAGCGATTATTAGTTAAGTTAAATGAAATCTCTTGTGATTTCCGAGTAAATCTAATAGCTTCAACATTCAAAATCGGCAAACTTCGTAATGTTTTTGAAATCTGAAACAAACAAAATAGGTAAAAAAAATGCCATTACCTCAGCTATTTTCCTTTCATCAAGTATCGTCCGTTCTTCAAAGTAATTTTTTATATTCACTTGCACATCTTTTTCATTTTTACTACGATCTATATTTAATTTATTTTGTAGCCAAGGAATAGTTGCTTTCTCGCTATAATTAGTTTTCGAGAAATTTAGAGTGCATACCCAAAACTTTCGGCTTCATGCTCTTTGAGATATGGTAATACAAGAAGAGGATGGTCGTCATACCAACGGCCTGTATAACACATTTGTTGTAACGTCGTTATTTGTAGTGCTGTTGAAAGCCATCCATTTAACAAAGAAATATCACGCATAGCCTGAACAATAAATCTATTAATAAAGGGAAGAAAACTCACTTGTAAAATTCGAATACACTGATCAAGGACACTTTTCTGGTCAGTACGATAATCTGTTTGAACTTCAGTATGTGAGAAATGTGCTTGGAACAATAGATGCGTTTTTGTATGTGAAGAATCCATAACATTTGTAGGGAATCGTATCCTCAAACGGCGTTGAAGTTGCCTAAAATTGTACTGTAAAAAATTAGGTCAGAATAGTTACGTGTTTATAACATCTTCATTATGGCGAACAGGAACCTCAGCATATTCTGGGACATGCTGAAAATATATGATAAGTTACATACGTAAAAAAAACTTACAGATAAGACCTTTAGAAGATCTTCAACACTACAAGTTTCATTTAGATTGTCTAATAAGAATCGCATAGTCTCATGACGAAGATAATAAATTGCAGCTAGACGGCCAAAAGGTGATGATTGCAATAAACCTTGCTCCTCATCAATTATTATACAACTAGATTGAAGAAGTTCTTCAACTGATTTGTCAACAACATTAACCAAAAATGAAATCATTGCTTCCTCAGAAGGATCTTCCAAACCGTAAAAGCTAGAAACACAACCTCAAAATTATAAAAATCTTACTTAGGGTTCGCAAAAAGACGTCTATAGAAATAAGTTCCTGCTAGATATTCCATCACTCCTTGTTTACTAGTAATCATTCCAGCATTAATTTCCGCATTTACATGATTTGGTAAAACAGGCAAAAGACTTGATTCTACAGGGAATGGCTCATATAAGAACTTCTTATAAAAGTTCTTTTTTACATCTTGAACATAAATAACAGCAACAGCGGACGTGTCGTATTGTGGTCGTCCTGCACGACCCATCATTTGAAGTACATCTAAAAGTCATTTTTAGAGATTAAGAGTTATTAACATACCGGTTACAGGGAAATCAACATATTTACAAGTTTTTCCATCAAAATATTCTGTTCCTTTGACAATTACTAAATGAGCAGGCATATTAATTCCCCATGCTAATGTTGCTGTAGCAATAAGAACTTGAATCTTCATATCAGTATACAACTAAACACATGAGAATAAGAAAATTACTCACTTGTTCTACGATTGCTCTCTCATTAGCAGTAAGACCGGCATGATGCATTCCAATACCAAATGGTAGAGTTAGTTTTAAATTTTCGTCATTTATTGACTGCATAATAACTTCCAACTGTAAAACATATCTTAAAAAATAAATAAATAATACCTCGTCCTTATCCATATGAAGCCACACTGTTGGATTACCGTGTGAAACCAAATGTGAAACAAAAGCCATAGCTGTTAGTCGAGTTTGTCTTCTAGAAGCAACAAATACCAGAACAGGTTTCTCAGGAGAATAAGTTTGAATAGCTTTAAAAAGTTAACGTTATTAATACACCAAGTATATACCTCTAAATGCTGGTTTGTTCATGAGAGCCATTCTAGGACAGTAATGTTGACCAGGAAAACCTTGAATATGGACGTTAATTGGAACTGGTCTCACTGCTGGGCGGAAGTTATACAGACCTTGCTAAAAAAAAAGTTATGTTTATGAACAAAAAAAAATTACATCTTCAACTCCCAGCCATTCAGCTACATCGCCGGCATTTGCGAGAGCTGTGGACAATCCAATAACACGTGCTGAAGATTCTCTAACAGCCGATCGTCTCGTAATCAATTTTAACCTAATAATAAAAAATAATACAAATAATAAACCTTGTGACTATAGCCTCTAATACAGCACCTCTGTCAACTCCCAAAAGGTGTATCTCGTCAATAATTATTAGCCCGACTTGTCGGACGTAATCTCTTGTAGACCAACTTCTAGTAATTCCATCCCATTTTTCTGGTGTAGTAATTAGGATAGGAGATTCTTCTAAATCAGCTACTTCCGGAGTATAGTCGCCGGAGACTTCTATTACTCTGTAGCCCATTTTTTGTTCAAATTTCTTTTTCCAGTCTTGAACTCTTTCTCGGACTAATGCTTTCAATGGGGCGATATAAACAATCTAAACTAATTTCATGTATTTATAAAGTATTGCCTTTCGACCAGGATGATCTTGAAGGAGACGGAAAATACTTAGTTCAGCACAACATGTTTTGCCTGAACCCGTTGGAGCGCCAATCAATGCATTTATATCTGTTTTATATAAACAATGGAATACCTTAAAATTTCAGTAAATTAAACTGAATTGTATACCTGCGTCTGGATTGGGTTGAAATGAGAAAAGTTGTATATTGATTCGAACAAGGGATTATTTAAAGTTTTTATAGGTAGTGGAATCAATGGCAATAAATCTGTAATTAATTTTTTTAAACATTAAGTAGAATACCTGTATGTGCTTTGCAGGACTTCGGTAAAATACAATTATGCATTGAAAGAGGGATTAGTGTATCATCCGAAACATAATAATCACTTGCTAGACGTAGTTGGAACTGATCTGTTAATTGATGATCTCGTATTGGAATAGTAAAGACAAAATGCTGAGGGTCCCTTTTGACAACCTAAAACATGATGTAGACAAGCACAGTGATAGCAACACCTTGACTTTATTGAATGCAATCCTTTCCTGATAAACTATTTGACCTTCTTTTGCATTTTCTAAGTAAAGCCAGAAAGATTGAGCACCGTTTTTACCAAGGAAACGATCATTCCATTCGAAAGCCGGTGTGATTTTTGCATCAACTTGTACAATGGTACTAAAATTACATATACTACCATACATTACAGCTCTCACTATGTGATGGGCTTCAAGGTAGCTTCAGCCTCTAATCTTGGAATCATTCGAAGACAATGATAAACTTTATCGCCATCACAGCTGAACATGTAGCCTAAAATTACTATGCCTTTCGTAAAATGAAACTGACCTAAATCTTTCGCACTTAATTCTAAAAGCTCCGCTTCAGATAAACCTCTTCGCTCAATTTTTTCAACCACATCAAATCTTATAAAATCGTTAATTAATTGTCTAAAAATGGAAGTTAGAACATAATTATATATCTATATATATACCGTAAGCAACTCTGGTTAGGCCAAACTTTCTTCTCAATACATTTCGACATTGTCAAAAAAGCATTTGTTGCTTCAGACCACCCTTTTCTCAATACTATCTCGAAATAAGCCCGGCATAGGCGACTGGCATTTTGCTCAACGTACATTGCTTCAGAAGCTAAAGCAAAATTCCGGATATAACTACGCGAGAGTAAACACTATAAAGAATAAATAAGAAAAATAGACAAACGTACTTGTAATAGGACGTTAACCTTGCCAGGAATAGAAGCTAAACCACCTCCACGAATATCTAGCATACAGCCAAAATTTCGAAGTTCTTCTAGATCAATTGCTTCTTCTTCACGAATCTAAACATTTGTATAAAACAGACCATGTGCAATACTTTTAATTGGGAGAATTCTGTAGCCGAAGCTATCAAACCTAGAACCATATCATCCGGCATTAAAGGAGCAAGTTTAACTGGAACTCCTGTATCCTTCAATTGTTCAATAGTTTCGAATTTTATGTAGAAGTTGGATGCAATTCGACCCAAATCTGTAGCATGTAAAAATCCGTTTCTGAAACAAATTATACTGTTTTGAACCACATTCTTACTTCACATCATAACGAATCATTTCATTCAAGTCTAGTTTAAGTGCCGTATCTTCAATCAACTTTCGAAATTGCTCTCGAACAAGAACCTCTCTCATGTTGGGATTCTGAATGATAAGTGTAAAAAATGTTGTCGAACATACATCAAGTATTTTATGAGGGAACCCGTAAACCATAGGATTTTTCATAGCTCTTGTATAATAATAAGTATATGTCAACCATTCTACTGCTTCATCTATTGTTGAAACCGTTCCTAATGAAATTTCAGCATTCAAATTGTCGGCCATTCGTTTGAAAAACTGGCTTTCAATAGGTGCCTGCCGATTAAGCATGGCTAAATATTTTGGAAGTTTATCGTGATTTGTAATAATGATTCCTGTAACGAAGAGTTTGAGCTGAATTCATAAGACTTTCTAACCATGTCCTTCATCTTCAAACTGTGGACGACCAGCACGTCCAAAAATTTGTTGTACATCTAAGACTCCTAAATCCGAAAATTGTCCTTTTTCAGCATCAAAAACATCAGTTCCCTGAAAAATTAATGTGAAAACTTTCCAAATAACTTACACGAATAACTACAGCATGAGCTGGCAGATTAACTCCCCAAGCAAGTGTAGCTGTACAAAATAGAACCATAATATGTTTTTCGGCAAATGTTTTTTCCATTAAATGACGGTCGGAACGTTGTAACCCAGCATGATGAATACCAAAACCAAATCGGAAAAATTCATAAATTTGGGCATTTCGAGATGATTGACACTAAATGATTGATAGAAGACCCTAAAACTTACTTGTTTCTCAGCCATGTTATAACTTCTTGTACTTCGATTCGGAGGTAAAAAAAAATCTAGATGGCCTAATTGGGCTGCTCTTTCGCGGAAAGCTTGGGCGGTACTGCCAGTAGCATTTCTCGAGTGTACGAAAACCTGTAAAACATACTAACCGCGAAATAAAAACCTACAAGTACTTGATATCCCCTTTTCACATAACTCAAAACTTCATCATAGCATACTTCATTCATAGTTGTTTGAACTTCACGAATACCTCCAATTTTCTTAACACCGATAAACCTGTAAACAAATTGTATAAAAACAGTCAAAAATTTTACTTTTGAGTCAAAGGAACTGGTCTGAACCTTCCATCAAAGAAGAATAATCCTTTATATGGATTTACGCGTAAAAATTCTGCTACATCTAGATAATTTGGAAGTGTAGCAGAGAGACCAACAATACGAATAGTCGATTGAGACATTTCAACCTAAAATGGATAAACACGCATTTTTTCTATAATACTTGACGTAGGGTACGTGCTACAATAGTTTCAATTACTGGTCCTCGGTCATCATGTAAAAGATGAACCTCGTCAATAATAAGAAGCCGCACCAATGCAGTTAACGAGTTGTCAGCAGTTCCTTTACGTGTGACAACATCCCACTTTTCTGGAGTAAGCACCAGCATCTAAATTTTTAATAAAAAATATTAATAAAATAATAAACCATACTTGTGTTTCTGACACTTCTTTCTTCGACAGTTGGGTATCACCAGTTAATTCTCTGACTTTCAAACCAAGTGGAGCCAGACGTTTTCCAAAACTTGCCGTCATTTCCGTTGCTAATGCTTTCATCGGCGCAATATAAATAATTTTAAAGTCGTCTTTTGCAATTTCTCCATTCGGTTTCATGTGTTCATGTATGACATTTAGAATCGCCAGCATAGCGATGTTGGTTTTACCTAATATTGTTTGTATAGTTGTAATAATAAAGCACACCAGCTCCGGTAGGTGCACAGATTAGTAAATTCTCTTTTGTCTTATAGGCTTGTTCAAAAACGATTGACTGAATAGTGTTGAGAGATTCAAAATCTTGGAAGCCTTTATGACCGATCTACAATACAGGTTAAAATATGTTATAAACATACCTCGTCCATATCTTTAATGTAAACATGTCTCACGTCTTGAACAGATTGCTTATTTGGAGGAGGAACCTCGACAGATTCAAAAAATCTATTGTTATCGCGAATAGACCCTTCTGGGAGAGCATACTAAAATTTTTTTAAGTAATTTTACTAGAAATATATACATTTATCCCCATAAAGTTAATCGCCGTTTGTTTCGTTGCAACTTGTGCATCGAATACAAATGGATATTCTTCTCTTTTCGCTGGAGCAGCCATTATTGTTGGCGTCCATCGTAACTGATCTATTTCTAATTGTCTAAATTAGTGTTAGATACAAACCGAAAAGAAGTATACCGTTGTTTTTGCATTTCCCGCTGTGCCAATTCTAATTCTAACATTTCTTCGTCACCAAAAGCTTGATATATCCTACAAAAGTAAACTAAAAGAATAACAAGCAAACCTATTCATCTCTTTTTGCATGCGCTTTTGTTCTTTCCTCATTTGTCGTGACATTTCAGACTGTGCTGCTGTCTGCACAGTAACTTGTTGACAGTAGATGGCACCATCATTTCGTTGTTGAGGAGTGGGCTGAAACAGGATAAGTCCGTAAATCCATGAAAAAAAGGGATTGGTTAATGCTACTAGTATCGTCAATGCATACGGTCGCTTTTATTTTGGTCCTCATTGTCGGAAAAGCGAATTCGCTGAGTAAGATTGTTCAATGTACTGCTCGATTTGACTGCAATTTTGATGCGTTAGCCCATTGGAATCACACGAGAAAAGTTGTTCAAGACCTCATAGATCTGAATTCGGGTAAACTGCGCTCAAAGGAAAATTCGACAATTATGAGACTGGAATATCAAAAAACATATCTTTGTGCTGATGTTGCTGCTGCAGGTTTTTTACTAGGAGATGACAAAATGGACGAAAATGAACTAAGCTGCATTTGGTCAGGATCCGAGTATTCACTTAGTTGCACACCTGTTCCAAAACAATACAAAAATGAAATCTACAGCGTTATTTCACGAGAAGAAATGAATAGAAGAATCCGAAAATTTCGAGAAGCAATCGGATGTGTCAACTCGAAAAATGGCATGTTCCCTACTTTCGATCCTCAAGTAGCAATATTTCCTATTGATAATGTTCAAAATATTCAGGTAGCGGAACTGATCATCTGCAATGAGCGTTGCACTATTGGAGGCATTGGCTACATCGCGTCCTGCATCATGATGATCGTGCTCTACATCGCTGTTGTCTTTCACTGTCTGACAACTCAATAACATATCTTTGTACAGTGACAAATTACTATACGTATCTCTCAGAAATAAGAAATATAACATACCTTCTCAAGTCTTTTGATATTTTGTTTCACATCACTGAGCTCTTTTCTTAATGCATTCCGAGCTTCTAATATTTGTCCAACTAGCTCAAATTGATCAAATCCTAACAAATCAATAAGCTGTAAAGTAATGAATGATTAAGCAGTTATGCCTTACTTCTCCCTGAATATCATCGCTCGGCTTGTTTCCCTTGATCATTTCAAAGAGATGTTTAACTAAGGTAGCATGAGTATCGGGAAACAAAGATTCAAATGTAGCTACTAGAAGTGCTACAGACATTTCCGATTCGGACTAAAATATGGTATAAGAAAAATATATAAAGTACTACATGATTTTCAGTAAATGTGCTATCAGCCGAAGAAGTTCCAGAAGTTGAAGCCATTTCAATGTTAAAAAGTTCCTCGTCTGGATTATGCCATTGGATTTCATTTTCAATAGGGATACTGAAAACATAAATTGAAAAAATCTATTTACCTTTCTTGTGGTTCAAAATCATTAGTAAAAAGAGTGAGAGGAAGGTTTAATATTGCTGCTACTGATTCAAAAATCTTAATACCGCTTTTATCAAAATCATCCCTAAATAAATGTAATAAAAATATACAGAAAAACTAACAGTGTTATAGACTGGCCATGTTTTCCAATAAATACAGGATCTTCAATTGAATCCGGATTTCCTTTGGATTTAGTCCAACAATTCGAAACAACCTTATGTAAAAGCTTCATTCCAACAATACTTCTAATTTGAGAAACATCTGAAAAGTATTAAAGATATAAATTAATTATTAACACTTACATTCAGCTATAAGTTCAAAAGCTTCCTCATTGTATGAACTTTCGTCCGGAAACAATCCTGCTTTTGCTTCTTCTTTTTCCTTTGTTTCCAATTTACCATGATAATTTTTTAGTATATTGAAAGCCATCAAAAGACGATATCGAACTCTTTGACCATCTAACAAACAATTAAAAAAATGTTATTCACTTACCTATAAGCCGTAATATACCTTCTATTAAAGCAATATTATAATGAACATTATATCTTTGTCTTGTATTTTGGTCAGAAAGAGCTGCATTAATATCGGAGATAAATCTAAAAAATAAAATAATAATAAATTCAACTGACTTGTCATATTGAGAGAGAAACGGTTCTTCATGTTTTTCTTCAATTTTACTAGTCGTCCAGACCTTCGGATGATTTGGTAGAAGGCGACCCGTAGCTCTTTGTGAAATAAGAGCACCTAAATAAATTCAATTGAAGTAGAACAACAAAAACTACCTGAATTTCCTTTTGGTGCTTCTACTTTTGGTTTCAATTCATCCAATTCTTCTTTCAAACGAGCAAGAGACTTCATGATGACTTCAAAAAGTCTAAAAATAACACAATAAGAATATAAACAAAATAAATATATAAGAAGGAGAGAAAAAGAGTTGCTTTTCTGTGACGCGATTTTTTGCAGCTGGTTGTGCAATCGGCAGTGCCGATACGGCGGTCTTTCCAATTTACCTTTACAGCAAACTGATCGGAATGAAAAGCTATTATTACTATAAGGACTCGAAAATACTACAACAATAAACTGCTCTTTAAAAAACAGTTGACAACTGGTTCCCATTTTTTTATTTACAAATTGCCTAATTGAATAATTGACATGCTTCATGCACTGACCCGACTAGAAAGTAACGAATGGCTTCTATATTATACAAAGTTAAACAAGTTTTTCAGTTTTTCATATCTAACTTACAAGTCAATGAATTAGTTGTTGTCCTAATCTATGACTCACTACATTATTTGCTCAAATTTGAGCGTTACCACTGTAAACTGAGGGTAAAAATATGGATAGGACTAGAAGAACCAAAATTTTTTTGAAAAAAACTATTGGAGAATTTGGAAAGAGAAACGGAACACGCTACCGAAAAGAACACGAGACTACATTTATACAATAATTTATATAATAAATATACCCAAAAAAGAACCGTTTAAAAACAACAATGATAAATATAAGTGTTAACAATTATTACATGTTTCCTATTATTTGTGCTTCTTAGATTCCTTGACATTGTCTACGACTTTAGCCGGCTCCTTGAAGTAAAGGAAAACGATCGAGAAAAGTACTACACCGATCATCATTGAGAAAGAAGAAGCATAATATGGATAAGCGGCAGTAATGAATCGTTCATACTGATCGTGCCATAATGGACGAACCGGAACCTACATAACACTTACAGAAAAAAAGAAGGACTTACAGCACGAACTTCATGAAGATGTGTATAACCTTTTCTTCTATAATCAACGGAAAATTTGTAGACTCCAATAACATCAGGAAGCTTGAAACGTGCAACAAGAGCTCCATTCTAAAAAAAGAAAAGAAATATTGATAAATAAGAATACTGCATACCTTAGGAGTTAACGTTTTACGAACAAAAGGATCAACTCGGATAAATTCCAACTGAACATCCTTAGCAGCAAATGCAATCCATTTTCCGTCCTTTAACTCCTCAATTTCAATGGCATATTCAACATCATCAGTAATGGTATATTCTTTGGGAACAATCTTCTGGCCAGCGAGATGGTGCGATACGCTCTTTGTACGGAGAACACCCTTCTCTTTCAGAGCCCACTTGGACAATTCAGTAATCAAAGCACGATTACCAGATGAAACTGGCCTAAAATGTTACAGTAAAGCTAGAAACTGTAAACAAACTTGTCAGTGAGACCTGCCTTTGTAACTTGAGCGTTAATGAAAGCATCAGAAAATAGATCGAGAGAGCCACAGAAAGTTACACGAGCATTATTTCTAGCTTGAAGAGCAGCAATCATGAGGGCCTGTTTACCGATAGCGGCTGGATACTGAAATTTTAGAATAAATGTTTGTAGAAATACATACGTTATCAACAGGACTACGAGGATTGAAAGAATAAGCTGTAGATTGAGCACGAAGAATTTCCAACTTCAAGAGATTATTTTTGTCGGCAATAAGAGCAACGCCCTAAAAATATGCTGAACCTCGATATCTACCTTGAAAAGCACAGGATTCAAATTAGAAACATCTCCAACCACGATTCTGGCATCGATAAGTTGTTTCTTATCGGCAACAAGTGTTGTATGAGTTCCATCATCCTGTAAATACTATAATGGATATTATTAAACTAACTAGAAGTGCATCAAAATTGTGATGATCAATAATTGCTGTTTCGGCTTCATCAAATTCAAAACCGTTTTCAGTAGCAAGCTCGCGAATGGCATTACCCAAGTTTGAACCAGCAGCAACAAGCACATTTCCACCCATATCAACAAATTGAGTAATATCCTTGACCGTTATTCCGCCAAATTCTACAATGGATAGTTTTTGAAACTAGAAATGAACTGACCTTCCACTGATGGGGCAAAAATAATCAGATGATCATAGACTCGTTCATCGAATTTGATTATCTCAATACTTCCATCATCAGCCGATTTAAATGAAAGTTTATGTCCTCGTTCTAAAATTGTATTGCAAATTAAATTAAAATACGACCTTCAAGTGACTTAAAGAAAATAGAATGAGTTTGCTTCACATTATCACTGTCATGTAGAACCAATATTTGATCAGCTATAACGGCTGCGACCAAGGATAAAAGCCACAGATGTCTCATGGCTTAAAAATAAAAAATCAGAATCATAGAAAGCAATAATAAACAAAACAATGTTATAGCGGTTTAAACGTCCACGTAGAGAAAAGATAACCTGAGCTGTTGTGCTATGGAACGTGGCCGTAACAAGACCCGGTCTCCACACCAATGCTCACAAAGAAGAAATAAATGCACAAAATAAATAAGATAAATGATTGAATAAAACAGCAAAAAAATAGGAAAATTATTTGAGCAAATCTTTTTAATCGAATGACTATTCACAATAAATCTATCTAGTGGTGACCGTGTTGGTTTCGAAACTTATACTGAAGTCTATTCTCTTCAGGAACGATAAATTCATAGGCAATAACACCAACTTTTATAATGCTAAGAAGTAAAGCGATACGCCATACAACCTGAAAAGGTAAAATATTCAATAAAAGTATATAGAGCCATACTCAAAGGTATGAGAAATAATAATTAAAAAAAAATACCTTCAAATACGGTCCATATGGAGTCTGGGCCCAAAATTCGGTACTATGATTGATAGCGTTGTAGGCAGCATAAGTCTCATTCTTGGCTGCGCCAAAAAGGAACATTTTTGGCTTATTATTGATATTATCCCATTTTCCTTCACTGGCCAAACGATTTATGGTTTTCCATTTCGACAAATCTTCCACATGGCTCGAAGCAGCCCTTCGAGAAACCATTCGTGTAGTCGGCACTACTACACGGGCCAACGTCATCTAAAGGATGACTGATTTAGAAAGAAAACGTTACTAAAGATACAAGGCGAATAAACGCATGTATAGCATCAAATGAAAATAAAGAGATCGGCTTTATTTAAAAGTTACAAATAACAAAGTAGCCACAACATTGACAATAGTATATCCTTAGTCAGTAGCCGTAGCTAAGGGGTTCTTTAGAACAAGGATAACGGAGTCTCCACGGAGAAACATCTTCGAGATGAAGCGGTCCTTAGCAACAGGCTTTGCCTTCTTCTTTCCCTTTCCTGATTTCGGGTTCTCAGTCCACATTTCCTTCACATTCTCCAGTACCATGTTACAATGACGATCGAAAGCTTTTACTCGACCCAAAAGTTTCTTGTTGTTACGACAGTTGATGAGTACCTACAAGAACGTTATTTGAAAATAATAAACTAACCTGAGCATTATTGTTAACAGAATGTGTCAAAATAGAAAGTGGTCCCACATTAAATTCTTCTTCTTCCCTCTTGGCGAGCTCTTCTTGAGTCATCTCGGAGCGGGGCTTTTGAGTAGCAGCAGCAGCCATTTCGTTGTATCAACCTTAAAGTTAAAAAAAGTTAACTATAAACAAGGAATACAGATAATACGCGATATAAACGCACAATATACAATCAAACATGCAAATAAATATTCTTTATTACACGCATTAAAAACCTGTAATTAGAACTATCGGTGCTAGGATCGAGTTATTGAAGCATCGATTTGTTTTACTTGTGGAAGGGCTAACATCACTTTACGCCGATAATTAGTAACACCCTAAAATGTATTACATAAAGAGAAAACAGCAAACCTCCTTATATATTGGGTTCCTCTCCAAATATATAGTATCTAAATTTGACAACTTCGCAAGATTATCAATCTCAGTCCAATTGCTGATTTTATTGTCATTCGCCCAGATGTCTGTTAAATTTTCCAGATTAGCGAGGGAATTCAACGATTCAATTTCATTGTCAGCAATATCGACAATTTGTAAACTCTTCTAAACGAAAAATATGTTAATCATTAAACCAGTACCAAATTTGAAAGAGCAGCAATATCAATGATTCCTTGGTTGCTGAAATGTGCTTCAGTTAGATTCACCAAATGTTCTATATTTTCCAATTTAATTAATCGATTACCCTAAAGCTTAATGCTTATAGAAGTTTCAAAAAAGCATACCGGCAAACTGAGAATAGTTAAATTGATGAGGTTATTTAGACCTTCAATAGTACGAACTTTGTTTTTGCCAAGATATAATTCTTTCAAGTTTGACAAATGACCGATATTTTCTATCTTCTTGATTCTGAATTGTATGATTGCATAAACGATTGAACCTAACCTATTATCACCAAGTTCTAGTAAAGTGAGATTTACTAATGAATTCAATCCTCTTATTTCCGAAATCTTGTTATGAACCAGATATAAATGTGTTAACTTGGTCAAACTATCTAAACCTTCAATCGTTCTGATCCTAAAGAAATAAAGATTAAAATAAAAGAAAAAATAAAGTAACCTGTTATGAGAAAGATCCAAAGTAGTAAGATTTACTAAATTTCCTAGATTCTCAATTTTCGTAATTTGATTCTCATAAAGATCAAGCGATGTTAAGGTAGACAAATTCAGACATGATACACTAATTTCCGTAAGCAAATTATTACGTAGTGTTAGTTCCTAAAACTGCTACACTATAAAAGGCACTGACAAGATACCTGAAGTTTCGTAAACCTTGTTAAATCTGGAATATGATCTGCTCGAGTATGTGTAAGATCAACACACTCATCCTCTGATGAGAAATCATCTAAGTTAAACTGGTTTCGCTGCACCGGCTCATCGTCGACAGCTTGTTCCTGCAGCTCCGTTTCCGATTCTGACATATCTAAAATTTATTATTATTACAGTTTGATAAAGACCAGTAATAATTAGAGAGTTCACGAAGGATCTACAAAAAGATTTACAAAAAAAGATTTATAAACCTATTTTCGTTCAAAAGGATCAGACCAGATTCGTTGACCGTGGGCCATTTCTTCTCGCGTTGCCTGAATCATCGCTCGTTCCTCTGCTTGCGCTTTCTTATAGTAATCCGTAGTCATCGGATAAAAGCAGACGGAATAGACAGCAATCCCAGTAAGTACAAGCGTTGTGGCGACCGCAGCTGTTCCAAGAGATGGGCGTGCTGTCTTTTTTAAAAATGGGATGCGATTTTTTAAAGATAACCAAAAAGGCACTGGAGCACCTTGCGGAACCCTCATTCTGAAAATAAAAGTATAACAAAAACCGATGAAAAAGATTATTTTGCCTAGAAAACAGGCTTGCTACTTACAGACTATCAAAAATTGAATCTAGCTTTTCTTCCCGATTTTTTTTATGTTTGATATAATTTCTTACTATAGAAATGCATTTTAGGAGATAAAAACAATAAAAAAACAAATAAAAACAATGAAAAAACAATAAACAAATCTTCGAAACATTCGAAAATGGAGTTCCCGGGCAAAATGGCGTCGGGTTAAAAATGCTTCTTCCAGGCTGATACAGTGTGGGAAAAGTCATTCTCAATCCGGTTTTACTGTCTGTCGAGGGTCATGAAAAAAGAATTGTCGACGAATCCTTTTGTTTTTGCTGTTGTGTAGATGTTTACGGATGGTAAACAAAAACAATTCTTATTTTCTGTAAAAAAAAAAAACTATTCGTAAAATCTGAATTTTATGTATTTTGTTATATCTGTCAAAACTTCGACCTCTTCATCTTCAGCCGTTGTCAAGTAGTCTTATCGAACGTCACCGAAAAAACGTTGAGTATGACACAAACTCTGTCCAAGAGATAAGGGGCTCAGGTGATGACTTAGTCTCCTTGTTTTTCGCCTAATTCTCTGACTTTTCGTGACCGATTCACCTGTAAGGCGGACAGGTTTTCCCTCGTCTCGTCACTCTACGCACACTCATGAGTAGAACATCCGTTGAATTAATCCTCCATATTTGCTCTTCCGGTACTGACCCCTCATTGAAATTCGTAGTTTGCGGACGGTCGCCTATGTCGCCCTTCAACAGTCATGCAAATCAGTTTTTCCTTTTTTTGTTTCTTTCTTTCGAGAGCATTCAAACACACACATTAAATGAAAAGAATCCATAAAATTGGGGCCTTTGTAAAAGATCGAATCACACTATTTTTGAATCTTTTTTAGCAGTATAATTGGTGTTGCGTGAATCATTCTATCGACAGCTACCGCCTAGCATCCCTATTCTTTGAATTTGTTGGCATAAGAAGACACTTCTAGTGACTTTTCTGACTTTTCTACTATCCCAAGTGGGGGAATACCTGATTAAAAATGAAAGCTAGTTTATTCATTCTGTTGATTGGCACACACATGTGGCTTTTAAAAGAAAAATAAATTAGCAAGCTCTATCTAAAAAAATTTTTTTTAATTCCTCTGACGTTAAAGATTCGTACTTTTATACATTCTTACTTCCAAAAGTTTCTAATCGCTTCAATATGCTATACAACCTAGTCACTCTGCGAGGCTCCTCTGACTATATGAATGACTATTGCTCTTTTTTTAATAATGTGCTTGACCTATTGCTACTCTTTCTACACTGACCTAACTCTATTTATAAATTGATAAGCACTCACTATCTCCCTGTTCTCGTCCCCAAAATGCCTTGCTTCAAATGTCTTTCAAGGTTAGGTTTTAATACTTTCGATATAGCTGCTTTCCTTATCAAGTCATAGGGTTCTTTAGCTATGATACAAAGTTTGCACAAGAGTTGTGTCAACATACCTCTTTCCAGTTCTTCAGTTGACCTGTAAGCAGCTGCACTGAACCTTCCATCAAACGTAGTTTGTTGACTTTATCAAGGAGACCAACCATTTTGAGCCATTCGTCATTTCCTCTGTGTTCTTTCCCCTTCCTTTCATTTATTTTATGTTTTCAGAATGGACCGCGCTGTCATTGAGGTCATTACGAAAGAAATTGTCCACAAGCCTGGAGAATTTATATCTGTGAGTTTTCTAACACCCCTGATAGTCTTTAAATTTATTTTTATCCAATAACTAATACAATGCGTTTCATAATTATAGGTCTACCCCTTTTTTGCCAGTTGCGCGGGTATAAATTCGAATAACAAGGCTATTATTTCAGGGAATAGTCAATATTTACTTCCCAACGGTCATCGATGTGGATAATATTGAGGCAAGGATATTGGGAACAGCTGCTACCTCCTTCACTACTGATGTAAGTAATTGAGAGCTATAATATCTCCTAACTTGTTAGTTTCCTCATCACAAAAAGAATCTGAATTAACAATTTGGATCAAAATCTGGCTAATTGATAGCCTAGCGTGACTAAGGGCTGATAAATTAGAAGCTGAACGATATCAAATGTTTATATAGTTTAGGGAAAAATCCATAGAGGATGGCGATCCAACTGATATAACTTCCAGGACACCAGCACTCTTTTACTGAAAGTTACTCAAAGAAATAAGTACAGCTGTCCGCTACCCGATTATTCAGCCCTGTGAACAAACATTTCAGTGGCAGTAATACTATTCTTTTTCCCGCTTCTTAAACTTTTGAATGATAAGTAAACATGATCGCCTTGATCATTTTGAAAGGTCAGCAGTTTGAGAAAGAATAGGGTTCTTTTTACTTTTTAAAAGGATATTTTTGTTTCACTTCTGGGTGTATCCTCATTTTCTTTTAATTTCTCTTCACTATTTACACTATTTTACGATCCCCCTTTTTTACCCTTTTGAAATTCCGGTAATAAAACGCTTGATGACTGATAAGCTGTACCATATCTTTTATATTTCATAATATTCCAGGATCACTATACTTTCGCCAAGAAAAAAACTATTGTTGACACAAAAAAAGAACTATGGAAGTATCGAAGTCTCAACAGCATGCTGGATTTGAATGTAGACGAGAACGCAGTTGGCAATCTTTCGTCAAAGACAATTATATTCAGAACACTGGGTCTTGTTCGGGTCGTCTTCATGGTCATCACAGTTATGACTTCTGCTTTCGTCTTCCACACGATGCTCCGACATCTTTTCAGTGTACCGGAGCCCCGGTGACTGTGAAATACACCATTGAAGTATGTTTCATCCCCTTGGAACAGAGCTGAAATTTCAGTATCTGTCGGTATGTCATTTTTCTCGGTTATTTTACAACTTTTTTCATGTGTTTTTCCTAGGATTAACATAAAGTTACACTAATGGAAATACAAATCAGAAAAAAAGGTACAATTTTTGTCACATTTGTTACTGTTAATCTACAAATTAAAAAAAAATTTTTTCTTGGTATAACTTTTTAATGTAACTTCTGAATATCACAAAAAATGTAAAATAACAGAGAAAAACCAAGACTAATATTGCCTTCGAATAAAAAAAGAATGATTTAGATCACCCTCCTTCACAATATGAAGATAATCACTCATCATGAACACCAATTGGCAGTACTACGACCGGAATCAGCTTTAAGAGGAAGAAATCACAAAAGCAGCACTCATTCAAAGCATTATCGATTTCCAAAGTGGGTACTCTAAAAGAAAAAAATCCTATTCTATAGTAGATATTTTTTTTGTTGATGTTTATAAATTTCTTTCAGAGATCGAAACGTCTTCCTCGAATGTGTCCTCGAACGAACGGTCTTTACCACCGTTGATAGAGTTGGCGTCCGAATCACTGTCACAAATAAATGGAAACGATCCCTCAAATATGTTCATATGTCTATTATCCGCCACATATTCGTCCACGGAAATCTCGTCGAAGACGAAGACGTTGAAGAGAATCACTCTGTTCTTTTGGATACTACTGGTAATCTTTTCATAAAAAAAACATTTTAGGCGTCGGATTGCCAGCAGAGAAGACGAAGATCCAGGTTGGGGAGACGTATTCTTTCCGACCGGTTTATAATGTTCCGGCTCTACCGCCGACCACGACTGTGGATGGAATAATGAAGAGTGATTATTATTTGAAGATATCAATTGGAAGGGCTCATAATTTTATTTTGGCTACGCTTAAGGTAGGTTAGAAGATGATAGATGTGCGGCGGGAGGGAAATTGATGATCTCCAAGGAAAAAAGTTGAATCTTGTCTCATAAAACAGTCTCTCTTGAATCTCCAAAAGAGGACAAAGAAAAAATCACCAGACAATCAAACAAACTATAATTAGATTTTAAAACTTCCTTAAAAAAAGGAATTAAGAACTCTAGTAATGCATCTGTTCCAGATTCCCATAACAATCGTCTCTGAATTCGTAGAGCCGCGTGGTCGGTCTTGTTCTACTGAAGGTATTTCCGTTGTCCATTTCCCCCTCTCAATCTTTTTTTAGAACCCCTCATCGATTTCACTCAATCTGCTATTCCTGATCTACTTGCCTAGTCTTCTTTCTATCTAGTCTTGCTTGCTCAAAAAATATTACGTGTACATATAAGTTTATATGATTAATACAACAGATATGGGATATGAGGTGAAATTAAAGTCAATAGAAAAGAGTTGAGGAGAATCTTCAGTGATTGTCTGTCGGTGGAGGCAGAGGACCAGAATCGGAAGACTGCGGCGGAGATGATGAAGGACTAGCAACAAGGGGTTCTGGTTTGGTAACTTTTAAGGTTTCTGAAATGTAACATTGAGTTTATTAGTGCGGAATGAAAATAAAAAAAACAAACAAGAAGTGCGCCCATTTCAGCAGGTTTTTTATTGCAATGTGCGCATTACAAAAAATGAGAATTTCAAAGAGATTTTTCGTTTTCTTTTTTAATTAAATTTTCGAGTTTTTTTTCAGTTAGACTCTTTATATAAACAACTATCGATAAATATATAAACTTCTCAAGAAATTATCGAAGGGGTTAAAAAAAATTTTGTAATCAGGATTTGTAAACTGGATTGACTCAAAAATTTCACCCAATTTTAACAAGAATGTCTATAAACTAAAGTGTTACCTGCCGTCTCCATCACCTTCACCATCTCATCTGACACTCCGGGTATTTGAAAAACCGGGTTTAATGCTCTTTGCTTGATCATATTGTGCCACAGTTGCACTCCATCGACTTCCTGTTCTGCCTTACCATCAATCAACCGACGACCATCTAAAACTAGTAGAGAACATAAAAGGGCAGTTTACCTGGTGTGTATGTAATCTCTGGTCTGTGTTTCACTTCAGTAAATGCTTGTATTTGTTCTTCTGACACTTGGCTGGTAAATTTTCGATCATTGTTCACGGCGTAGAAATCAACACTATCCGATGGAACATTCATCATTCCCAACATTTTTTTGAATTGATGACTGAAAGGAGGATAATGATACGAAAGAAAATGAGAGAATTTAAAAATGAATTGAAGGAATGGAAAAGAAGGAAGATTGTATCGACTGCTGTTCGGTGAAGAAGCTGAAGGATTCGCGATGCATTGAAGTGGAAAAAAACTGAAACCGTCTTGCAGGAAAGAATATTTCGGATGGAAGCAACACTATGCTTGAATCATATGTTGCCAGATATGGGCGGACGTTTTCGCGGACTGTTTACATCGCTAATTCTGATTTAAAAAAAAGCCTAGATCAGTAATGCGAAAGACGTTGTTGCTGTTTCTTCATCAAATCTCGATAATTTCAAGATTATATTATGAATTATTTAAGGTGGAAGAGTGGCGTCAGATAGTCAACTTGCTTTTTTCTTGAAAGGAAGTAGTTTGATAAATAAACTAAGATTTTTCCATTTGAAAAAGAACTTTGCCCAAGAATGCGGATGAATTTTTCCCCTCATAAATTAAAAGTCACGTCTTTGTTCTCTCGCGGAAACAAAAACGTGACTTGCTGTATCTAAGAACTAAGGACGACAGTGCTTTGGGCACTTCCTTGTTTGAAGAAATTGAATGTTGGGAACAGATAGCTTTGTCCCTAATAAAAAGATGGCTTATAAAAATGTAGGAGGAAGATCACTTGGACTGCCCTCCCTATCCTGTTTATACCTCTCACTCTTCCTAATCCCTCTGCAAAATACAATAGGATATTCCAAAGTCATGCGTCATAAAAATAGTCAATAGTCGGATCATGAAAGAGAGAGACGTTTTGCTAGTTCGCGGAAAGAAACCGACGCACGTGTGGTATAGACAAGACGGGTTTTGTTTAGGGTTATATAGGCTTTGGAAAATTGGTACGAAGGGTAAGACTTTTTTGGACAAAGGTGACCGGTGGAACGATTTCTTGGAAGATCAGGAGCGAAAGGAGGGGGTGGAAATGTCATTTTTAGTCTCCAAAACTTGCCAACAAGTCTTTGTTTCGACCAGAAAAACCATTAAGAAAAAATTTGATTGAAAATGCCATTGAGAGGATTCGTAAAAAGGAATTGAATTTGAAGTCTTCTTCCTAATCTTTTGATTAATAATTACAGTCAAATTAACTATAAACAACGCTCCTTGTCTACCCAAAATTGGCAAACAATACTCCAAGTGACAAAAACCAAGGCCAAAAGTGGGTTAATCGGTCGAGATTACACCTGATGGCAACAAACGAACCAGATACTTACAATTACCCCCTCGAGTATTTTTTTGAAAGTTTACTCGGAAGAGATCACGTGGTCTTATCTTGATAATCAGGATGACATCATGCCCCCCTTCTAACCCAACATATTACTGGTGGAAGTTCTAAAAATCAAATCGACTGTTTAGCAAACAGACAAAACAGGTGAAATCGCTAGATTCTTGCAGAAAGGGCTACTTCTAGCTGATCAGCGGTGACATATAAGAAGGAAAAACGAGTTTGCAAATTGCTGGCAGTCAAAAGGTTTACTGTCTTTCCGGGACTTACGATAGGATTACGAAAGAGACGGGTGAATCAGCCCTATTTTTAGTAGATTGGTGAGGGGAAGACAATAATGAACAATATATTGACTAAACAAAAGTTTGGAGAAAAAGGGAGTTCGATAATGAAATTGTCTGGTTCCCATTGCTGGTAGCACTTCTAAAATCTTCAAAATATAGATATTGCACTAGAATCAACGGTAAAAAGAAATATCATCGAAAGATAGACAAAATAATTTAACAAAACGAATACGAAATTACTATTATTTTTTATTTCGCAGATTCTTCACAATATTATAACATATAGAAACAAAATTTAGTAACTAAATCACAGTACGAATGTTGAATATTAACTTGGAGAATTTCGTATTTTAAATTTTTTTCATTTGCATGTTTTATTAAGCAACATTTGTGCGGAATTTTAGTTACAAAAGCAAGTTGTCGAGTTTTTGAAGGAGCGTAGGGTTAACAGAAGCTAGAAGTGAACTTTAAGAACTTCAGAGATTAGAAATTATTCTTAAAGACCCAAAATTCTTTTGAAAAAGTGATACCGTGGAACTGCCGGTGATTGGTGAGTGGTCATAAAAACAGAGACTGTCTTTCCAAGACTTTCCAGACATTACAACAATAGAATCTTCGCATGTCATCTTGTGAAAAAAACATACTCAAAAATTGACAGCCACCAATATGAATGAGAAACTCTTTTCCCGTCGACTCCTTTTATATCTTTTCTCTCTCCAGCGGAAAAGTTAAAAATGACCTTGAACTAAACACGCCGTGTGTGAGCAAATCGTCTCCTACGTCACCTAATTGAATTATGTCGTAGAAATTTGAGGAACTATCGGATTTGATCGGGAGTCAGTGACAAACAACATAATAGGAGATGCTGACCCGGTCGAGATGACCATCTATGCAATCTTTTCATCTTCATCCTCCTTACTAGTATAAAATGGAATGAAAATCTCGATGAATCTATAGCCCATCTATCCATGGAAAGACAGCTGCATTGGATCTCGTTCGGGGCTGTTTTTTTCGCCGGAGGGGCTCTTCTAGCTCTAGTAAGCCATTTTTTCCTTTAATTTTATGGGTTCAGACCATCTCCATGCCAATTCTATGCTCTTTTGTGAATCAACTGGAGACAGATATCATTAACGCGAGGAAAAACTATGAAGATATATCAAATTATATGTGGAAGGATCTAAGACAACAAGAGAAACATATCAGGAAGCCCAGACAGACTTGTAAGTTGGTAGACTGATAGAGTCGAAAGAAACTCGAAAACCGTTAAGAACATTACCAAAAGATTTTTGTACAGCTCTTTTTTCTATCATCATTGCAAAAACCCATGAAAACATCTCTTTGTTCACAAAAATCGCGAAATATCAATTCAAATATTAAAAATCGTTGAATGAAGTCTATCCAAGATGCGATTGCTTCATAGACATGTACTATACGAGAAATTTGAGATTAATTTTGATTAATATTTGAGAGAACAGGACATTTTAAGTAACGCTATTTGATTCTCAGATAAGGAAGGCTCTTCTACTAGCGGTTCCTCCTCTCCCGAAACCTCCAATAGTAAATACAATACTGGAGGAGAAGCAGTGAGCGGTGGCGCCGTTCCTCACGGCGGTGGAGGAGGCTCTACTCCTGCTTCTTCCTCTTGCTCTGCGGAGTCTTGTATTAGCCGGAGCTGTCCTCCTGGTCCTCCTGGAGATAAAGGAATTAATGGATTGCCTGGTCTACCCGGTCAAGATGGAATCCCTGGAAAGAGCGGCGCTGGTGCTGGAGCAACCGGCAGCTCTGGTCAAGCTTTTGGCGGCTGTCCACCGTGTCCAGCTGGCTCACCTGGAATTCCTGGCTATCGTGGAAAGAAAGGACCTCGCGGACCAAAAGGATCTAAGGGATCTCCCGGCGCTCCGGGACGAGATGGAGAGGCTGGAGATGAAGGGCCCGAAGGAGATATCGGTCGCCCAGGTTCAATGGGAGAGCCGGGACCACGTGGACCTCCTGGTGAACCAGGAATGGCTCATGTCAAGGGAGCAATGGGTTCGCGAGGACCGATGGGTCCTATGGGGGCTCCGGGAGATGAAGGATTACCAGGAGAGAGGGGTGAAGATGCTTTGCCTGGTGCTATGGGTCCACCTGGACCACCCGGACCACCTGGAGAACCAGGCCCTGAAGGAATTCCCGGAGTTCCTGGACGAATTGGAAACAATGGAGAGGATAGCCTATATTGTCCATGTCCGGCTAGAAAGGGCGCTCCATCTTCGGCAGAAGAAAATAGTGGAGCCAAATTACCAGGAGAATATGAAGTGCAACCAGCCAGTTCGAAA
Organism: Oscheius sp. DF5120; assembly: GCA_932521415.1. Taxonomy (NCBI): domain Eukaryota; kingdom Metazoa; phylum Nematoda; class Chromadorea; order Rhabditida; family Rhabditidae; genus Oscheius; species Oscheius sp. DF5120. The sequence goes on from OW051462.1 coordinate 6,818,606, forward strand.
GGACTCGAAAGTTATGTGGAGAAAGGAGAGGTAAGCACCAGGATATTGAATTTCGTTATGAGTAATTATTTGGATTTTTCAGTTATTTAACAACTTTTGCAATATTTTGTAATATTCAGAATCATATAATTTCAATGTATTCAGGAATCCTCCGGCTCTGCTGTCCCCGACACTCCTTCCACTTCTTCTCGTAGTGACTCCTATAAGGACAAGGCAACCATCGCTCGTCAGCTTCGTCGCAAGCTCGTCCTCTTCTAATCCTCTATATAAATCTTTATTTACACATAAGTAGAGACGGGAGATTTTCGAGGGGGCCAAGGTTCGATGCTTAAAAAATTTCTTACCAAATCTATAAAAAAGACTCACTCGCCAGTGGTATTGATTATAGAGATGGAAGGAGGATCCGGATGAGGTGTAGACGTATGAAGAGACGAAGAATGATGATGATGGTGCTTGTTTGGCGAAGCAACAGAATCCAATCGGCGATCACGAAAAAGAAAAACGAAATTGAGAACGACATCAAGGACACCAAAGATGAAGTTGATAAATGAGAAAGCCTGAAAAAGGCTTAAACTTCTGGAGTCTCGAAACTTTACAAGACATCAAATTTCAGCTTTCGATTCGAAAAAAAAATCCTGAATAAACCAAAAACGAAAGGCAAGTGTGGCCGATCTAAGACACTACATCTTTATTGGTCAGAAACTTGGTCATTGGGCTTAGTGTTTTAAACTTTTTAATAAAGACAAGTGCCAAAATTCGAGTTTTCTTTTTTTAAAACGCTGGATGAAAATACTCACCGCAGCCACCTTGAATCCTGGCGAGTAGGTCGCTTCGAAGCAGCCAAACTGATTGTAGTAGTTACACACTGATGGAGCTATCACAAACATTATTCCTGCTACTAGGGAACATAGGAGAAAGACCCAGACGAAGAGACTCCTCTGAAATTATTTCTATTATTTTAATCTTTTCAACTATTAGAAAATTATAATTTGCTCTCTCTAGTTATAATCAGATTTTGCACAACATTTGTCATCTTTTATCAAAAGAATCAAATATTGGCGTTCAACGAAAACTAAACAAATACTTACCTTCACGAGGCTCATTCTCGACAGGTCCCACATAAACAAGGAAGCGATGGAACATGAGATGAAAAGAAGACCAAGGAGGGAGAAGACAAGTCCAAAGATGGCTGGCAGCCTGGTTGGCCATCCTTCAGTCAAGGCGATGCAAAAGAGCACTATTATACTGCCAATCTAATTGGAGAATGAATCAAATCAACAGGACCTACAATTCCCAATATCCTCAACGTTAAGAAGAAATATAGATTATTCTTCAGTCGTCGCATTATTTCGTATCCATCAAAGGCTAAAAAAGACGACTGGAAGCAGTGAGAGAAAGTACAATGTCCCCTCTAGCAATTCCTCCTCGTGTTTGGTGATATGAATCAGGGGACGAGAATAACACGACAATGTGTTTGCCTACCTTCAAGCAGTTTCATGCAAAAGCGGGCTACAGGAGCCAGAGGAGGTAGATAAAAATGACACTGAAAGAATAGAATTTTTGAAGGGTAGAAGGAGACTATTAAGAGGAGGAGCAAGATAAGCAGAATTCTGTGCAAAAATAGCAACTCAGTAAGCAAATTTGACTGCCTAGGTGTCATCATAAACAAGATCAAAACGTCTATTTTTGGCACAGCGAGTAAAATAATCAAAATCTCAGATATAATGGGGTCGCTGAAAACAATTGCGGAAACTATTATGATGAATGTTATAAAAACAATGCTTACTATCTTTTAGCAAATAAAAAAAACAAGAAATTAAATTATAAAACAAGTATATTATAAAATATTGTTACCTATTGTCTTTGGTTTATTTTTTTGGTAGCTTCGAATTTTATATATGTAAATATTTTTTTATATAAAGAAGCATTATAGTCACGAATTGTTTGAAATAAATGTCCGCTTGTGCAGAATCCTAATTTTTCTGACCATAATAAAAGAACTTGTTGCTTCTCAATATTATGTTATTATTTCTCATTATGACAGGGATTAATACTTCTTGCTATTGCCATTGCTTATGAATACAATTGGCAATCAAAGCGCCACATAAACTTCATATTCCAATAACAAAATATCTTTCTCAGATTTTTTATTGTGGAATGGAACAAAATTAGATCACTTTATTTGCTAGTCCTTAGATATAATACTCCTGTACTCAAGCTGAACCTGGTTACATCAACAGTTATGCTCAAATTTTCTTTAAAATCCGCGCGTTCCACGAAAACAATTTGGTCCGAATGATTTTTTTAATAGAAGAATACCCAGGATCTTCTGGCAATTTCCTGTAGTCAAGGGTTTTTACTTAGAAGGGGAAAGAGGCTATTATATCGTAAAAATAAAAGTAGAGGAAAGTAAATTGAAAAAAAAATGCCTGAATGCACTTGTTTCCTTCCGGCACCAACCAGCAGCTGTTGGCAGTAAACCGGAACATAAGAGAGTGATGCGTCTAAGCCTTCCTTTTGTGAAAAAATATTTACGCTATCGACCTCTCTTTGTATACGTCGGTGGTCTTAAACATGAATTGACGGATAGGCAACTTTCCTTTATTATAATTATAGGAAATGGCTACGGCTAGGTACTTTATATTCTCAATAATCCGCCTTCACCTGTGATTAACTCTTAACTTTCTCTCCACTGCTTGTTCTGAATTCACGTCTGATTACATTATCGTTTCATTAGATAGAATGTGAGGGAAACCCCGCAGGTTTAATTCTCTATTTCAGCTGGTGGGAAGGCTTCGATCGACTGACGGCAGTTTTTTTGTCGGAAGACATGAAGGATTGTTACTCAACATCGTCCATCTTTAACCTCAAGTAGCCATAGCGACGACTGCTAGTTATCTCTCTCCTTTTTTAACTACATGCTTCAGCTCCTACAATTACCAGTTTTGATATCATCAAATCCGCTGAGATACCGTCTAAATATGTTCAGAGGATGTTAACGAAACCAAAAAAAATCTACAACATTTTACGTCAAAGGACATAATTTTGTGACATATGTGAACAAAAGAACAAAAGTTTATATAATATTAGGGATTTTGTAAACATATAATTATAAAACCCATCACTGATGTTTGATTTACCAAAGACCAGACAGGGAAATCAAGCGGCTAACAATTTATATAGAGCTTCACGGAATGCGCGAAAGAGATTATTAGATCACTGAAAAAAAATCTGGAACGTCAGTTCTAGAGGTATAGGTAAAATTAAATAATTCCATGTGAGAACCTTAGTAATTTTGTAATTTTTGAGACTCTAGTCTAGACTTTTCCAGTTTCTACCCATATTCCAGCAGAATGGCCTATTATGGGCATCGCAATGGATACCAATATATATATGCACAGAATTTTCATTTTTCACTCCATATGACATTTTTTCTATTCCTCTGCAATCTATGGAATACATTTTGTTAGCTTCCATTTTCCTACAAGAGTTTTGTGGGACCTGGGTTATTTTTAGAATTTGTAAAAAAAATTTAAATTGTTTTATCGTATTGGTTTCAGTTTTATCCATTTTCTTCCAGGAAGGTGACAGCGTACACTTTTTCTCAGAATTAGCTCTTTCATAAAATTCATGGAAACTAGCTGTCGAAAAATTTCTTGGGGGGGGGGGGGTTGGGAGGTAACAACTTCCTTCGAGGTTCTTTAGTGAACTAGCAGCCCTCCAAAAAAATGGTTGAGCAGGGGTTTTGACTACTTGAGATTCTCTTCTATCAAAAAAAAAATTTCATGAGAAAGATGACCTAACTTCGTTTTTTTCATAATTTTTCCATCTATTTTATCAACTCTTAAAAAATATGTATTCCATTCACCCACAAGATCACCGCCTAGAACATTTTTCTTACTCCTGACGTGTTCGCTCCCATTCACACAATTTCCTCCCCACCCTCAAGAAGTAAAAGAATTGCACCAGACGCTCTTTAAACTCGAATAATTGGTCCATTCCGTTGACGCAAGTCGGGGAGAAAAGATCAAAGACATTTCCTAAAATTTTTAAAGAAGGGACTAGAGCCAAAAAACCTTTAGAAGTCCGATTCGTTCGTGCTTTTTGTAGCGTAAAATGCGTTCTATCTGTCAACATGTCTCTTCTACCCTCTCTCCTTCTCCAAATATGATGAATTGTTCATTCTTGATATCGCTATTAAATCTCCCCTTCCACCCTTGATACAAGTCTCTCCCTCATTTTCAAAGAGATCCGTGCTGGTTGGCTGATCTCTCTCTCTCTTAGTCCCCATGGCGACGCCGTGCTCCAATCACGGAACACTATCTCCTCCCTCTGTGCGGTTATCTCTTTGCCATTTTCCCAATTTTTCTATATCTATGAGCATAAGGTTTTTACCTATTGAATAACTGATTGAATCATTCGTCACCAGGGAGATTACAGAAGTTTCTTTTAATCTAATCTCACCTTCTATCTCAATTTTGACGTCTTTCGGATTATTTTTAAAGATTCTTTACATCAGACCTTCAAAAACACCCCTCCTCCCCTTCTAGACATGGAAAACACATTATATCCTCAATCTGAATCGAATAACAAGAGAACCGCAACAAGTTCTATGTCTCTTTAATTTCCGGCAAAGTTTCCGATTATTATTGAGAGAGAAACAGACGGCTGATTAATAGATTTCATTGCGATTATGACAAGGATATGAAGGACGCTGTATAATAAGGGATTTTTACTCCTTAAAAAAAGCAAAAAATTTTGTTTTTTTTTCGCTCTTCAAACAATCTATATATTATTTGTTTCTCCTATATATAAAAAATATGTATTTCATAGCAAAAATGAAATCTTTCTACTGACAACATGATTCATGGGAGGGCAGACATTTGGATTCCTGCTGCTCTGGTGCACATGAATTTTGACCTTCTAAAAAAGGAACCAAGAAGTTTAGTCACCTTCCTCTATTGATCTTTTTCTTAAAAATGCATAGATCTGATGTACTAAAAGAAGTTCACTTCCTTTAAAACTTTTTAAATGCTAAAAGCCTAATTTGACAGCTTCAATAGCTCATTTTCTAGCAATCGTTCTCCTGCATCTTCTTGTCTGCAATCCTTTTTTCTCATCCCTAGGGTTTTAAGGGACTGCTATTTTCTAAAAATTGGTGTCCAAATAGAAGGATTCATTTTCGGCCTATATCTGGCTTCCCTGTGGCATTTTCCGTCTTTCATAAACTTTCTAAAGATCTATTGGTTGTCTGAAAGCCCATTTTTTCAGTCGGTCCACTTTTTATTTGCTGATGTTAATTATCCTATTGAGTCCTCAGATAATGGATTCGAGAAAATGTAACATGCCATAAAATGGCGTGTTAAATTTTATTAGAATTGAATTTCATATATTGCATGTAATATCAAGGATCTTATTTCTTTTGATTTTTGATTTTAATTTTTCTCTTTAGATAATTACATCATAGATGATATTTCTAGCCGTTCACTTCTTATGTAATAGAGACTATAGCCTAACCTCTTTCTGTTATCCGCCACTCCCGGTGGATTGACACCTTCCGGTCGTGTTCTTTTGACCCCTTCCTTGTCCTTCATTTTTATAAATACCCTCAATGCTCGTACATTGATATTCGCACAACTTCAATTAGATCGCCGAGGCATAAAAGGCATCTCTGATTACCGACAACGTTTATCACTGTTTTCATATGGGTCATACGTCTTGTTTATTTAAAATCCAGGCTAGAAAAAAAGTTCAATGGATAGTATTTTAGAGTCTTCTCTATACAAAAACTCCAAAGTCTGTTCTTTTGCCTACTAAAAGACAGCTTATTAGTTCCATTCATTCTCTAGTCCCTTTGTCACGGCTTCCCCTTCCTTCTTCGCAGAATCAGAACCTCTCCTCCTCCCTCTAATCTGCCTGTGTTTCACAATATGTAAGGTTCTTTGGGTGTATTTTGACAATGCTGCACTTTTTCTTAACCTTCAAAGATTTTGAATAATCTAAAAGAAATGTCCTCAAAAGTACTTAAATTGTGAAAGTGAAAGTTATAAAAATAATGTAACTTTTATAAAATAAAAAAGATTCTAAAAAATAAACGCTATTGTATAATAAACTCAAGAGAATCTTGTTTACAGTTCCTGTATTTCCACGAAACACCTGTCCTTCTGAGAAAAAAAAATATTTTGTTTGGTTTCATATTATTCTCTGATTATTTCGTATCTCATATACCAACAAAATTTATAAAAGGCATTACATTTATGAAATTTATTGAAAAATATCGCCCCCTAGCAAATTTTATTTACATATTATGAAATACTTCATACAAATAGTTACGTTCATACAGTGGGTAATTGTTGGTAAAGTCTTTCAAAGAAAGAGATTTCAACAAAACTCTTGTAGGAAAATGGGAGCTAACAAAATGGATTCCATAGATTACGAGACATGTAGACATGACGGGGAAAAAAAGGACTGTCGCATATCGCAAAGATAATAGAGAATACTTTTTAGATCAAAATAGAAGATGGATGAAATTAGTTCGGCAGCCAGACTGTAATCATTTTTTTTTAATGATCTGACAAACTGCTAAGTAGAATATTAGAATAGCATTTTTTAATCTATTCAAGATAACAAAGAGACAATACACAAACCAACAAGTCAGCAAGACAAAAAAGATAGAATGAGAAATAATAATAATTAATTATTGATATTCAGAATTTCAAAAATTACTTATATACTCTGAAAAAATGAGTAGAGAATGAAAGCCGTAGATGACTTTTTAGGTCACTAAAATCTTCTATTAATTACATACTTTCCAGATCATCCATATACTCTTTGTAATTAACAAATTTAAAAGATTAAATTTTAGATTGATTCTTTACGTGATTTTTTCAAAACATAGAATGTAAGTTATAGAGCGAAAAATGTTGCTTTTTTCCTTGCTCATTTTTTTTAGAAAAAATAATACTCATGTTTTTTTTTGTATACGCACTTTCATTTTATCTTCCCTGTTGATCAAATTTTCATTAAAATTTGTTCATACATGAACACCGTATTATGCACACATTTTCTTCTTTTCTCTTTCCTAAACAAACTTGAAACATCATTTCTCCATTATCATCTACATCTTCACCCTATAGAGCTTCCTTAATCGACACCCTCTCAAAGATCTCTCCTTTCCCACACATAAAACAGCTCGTTGGCTGGTGCAAATAGCTGCAATTGAGAGGGGAGAAAAGAGTTGGTGGGGGGGGGGGGGGGGACTACCTGGCCCACTCATGCGAGTTTTAAGCTCAAGCAGCACACTTCGCCTTTTGATTTTAATATTTTCAGGCAAATCTTTTCTCTATGTACCTAATCGAATGAATGAAAAACGGAGACACGACGATGTCTACAAATCCTGCCGAACTTATCCACATGGACATTGTCCGTGAGTTTTAACCTTTTTCTCTTAATTCTTCGAAATGTTTGAATTAAAAATTTTTTTTTTAGAAATCAAACATTATACCTACAATCAAACCGGTCCAGAAGTCGATAAATTAAATCAAGATGACGCTGTTTGGATTATTACAAGCAGTTTTATTATCTTTACAATGCACTCGGGTGAGTTGTTAAAAAGTGTTCGAATTTTCGGATCGCTTAATCATTTTTGAAAATCTTCTTCAATGATTAGTTGCCCTAAGTATCCAGAATTTTTAGGTTTCGGTCTCCTAGAATCGGGTAGTGTCTCAGCAAAAGACGAGGTCAATATTATGGTATTCACCTTTTCTTATCACCTCTAATCATTTCCTCCTAGGTTAAAAACGTAGTCGATGTGGTGTTCGGCGGTTTGTCCTACTGGTCACTAGGTTTCGGATTAAGTTATGGATCGGACCCAAAGTGGCGGAATCCTTATATCGGATGGGGACAGTTCTTCTACGACCCCACCAGGTATTTTTCTTTCCTTCAAATTTTATCAAAATTCAGAGACAGAGAAGGGGTCAATGCTGAAGGCTGGGCCTATGCAGCCTTCCTCTTCCAACTCTCTCTTGCCACTACGGCATCGACTATAGTTTCAGGTAGGTCTTTGACCATTTCCCTTCAAAACAATTCCGCCTTGATTGTAGTTCATGTCCAAAAAAGGATTTAAAAGGTTCAGTTTCGTGCCAATTAACTATTAATTTTATCCGTGTTATGAAATTGTATTAGCGATCGGTATTTCCTCATGCCACGACCTCTTCCATTGGAAATGTATCTTAAGTATCTTTTCAGGAGCAGTTGCAGAAAGAGCAAAACTTAAATCCTACATTCTCCTAGGATGTTTAGTTATTCTAATTCAAGCTCTACCCGCCCATTGGGTATGGGATCCGGAAGGAGTTTTCAAAAAGATGGGAGTAGTAGACTTTGCTGGATGTTCGGCGGTTAGTTAGACTTAAATGTAGATAAAGGAAATAATATAGGTCCATATGGTTGGAGGGATTATAGGGTTAATCGCAACTGTCTACCTCAAGCCAAGAAGAAATCGCTTCAGTGAAGACAGTGTTCATCAGATGAGCTCTCCAACGAATGCCCTGCTTGGTGAGGGTTTTCGATTGTGTTAACTTATTGGAACATTGAAAATCTACTTTTCACGATAACTAAAATATGAACAGAAATCCGATCGTCCAAATCTATGGGCTTCATTATGATCCAAATGCATTCAACTAATGAATCAATTTTAATCTTCCTAAGTAAATGAAAACCGCAGAATTTAAAAATAGCATCCAAAATTGCATTAATGTCTCTTTTTTTCAGGTACCTTTCTCCTATGGTGGGGCTGGTTCGGTATTAATGCCGGCTCTGTCTGGGGGATCACAGCAGGGCGCTGGAGACTCGGAGCCAGGTATTTTTTTTTTCAAATTTTTTTCAATAAAAATCTCTACTTCCAGAGCCGCGGTAGCAACTATCATGAGTTCCATTGGTGGTGGAGCAACTTCTATTATTATCAGCTTCTCACGAACGAAAAAACTCCAAGTTCATTATCTCATCAATGGAATTTTGTCCTCCATAGTCTCTATTACCGGTAGGAAATCTAGAGACGAGAAATATTTTCAGCCCTCTGCGCTGTGGCTAGACCATGGCATGCCTTGCTAATTGGCTCTGTTTCAGCTGCCTTTTCAATCTCGGTTCTTCCATTGCTAGAGAGGTAGACGAGATCAGCTATTAACATTTTCGCGGAAAAGTTTACAGAATTAATATATTATTAATGTTTATTTTTTCGTGTTTCTTTCATTCATTATTTTATTAAATTTGGATTCAACACATAATTTTTCCCATTTTTAGCATATAAAACAGATTATAAAATTTTAGTTACAGAATTTTTGCCTAATATATGCTTAAAGATACAGAATTTTGTGGGGTATCTAAATACAAAAAGAGAAAAAATTATTAACAATTCCGTAAACATTCTGCGAAAACGCTCTGCTTATGTGTCCCTGAATATTTTGCCAATTTCAGATTACATATCGACGATCCCGTCGGAATTGTGCCTATCCATTTGACCAGCTCTATTTGGGGTATGATAGCCGTAGGTATTTTCTGTGAAAAGGATAAATATCTGGTAATTACTATTTCTTTTCTACATTTATGTCGGAATTTCTAGCTAACAGCCACAAGTATGAGAGCTGGTCTGATTTATTCCGGCGGCGATCCGACTCTCCTCATCATCCAAGTAACAGCGGTGGCGACAATCCTCCTCTACAGTGCCATCACCGGCCTGCTAGTCCTTGTGGTAATCTTTGCTCCTTCATTTTATAATATCATTCTCTTAAGATTATCAGCAAGTCTCCTCTTGGTCTTCGTGTCACCGACTATGAAGAACAAATTGGAGCAGATGTTATCGAACATGGATTGGCTGGAACAAATGTAGCAAGATATGTCATTGAAAAGCCATTGAGTACCAGGTTCCTATTTTTGTTAGGAATTTAGGAAATTTATAGAACCTTCCAAACGGTAACAAAAGCCATAGCAAAATGGAAAATGTTGGCGAAGACGAAAAGTCGATCTAAAAGAATGGAACAGGCAAGACTGAAACGACTGGAGGAAGAAGGACTGGCGAATACACAAGCAAATGGAGGTGATTTTTATTTATGTTTTAATATTAAAAGAAAAATCAAGATGAACAACTAAAATTTCCAATATTTGTTTTTTCATCCCAAAAATCATATAAACAAAGCTTGGATTTGTCAATCCACTATTTCATCAAAAAAAAATTTTCTTTTCTTCTAACCCAATTTTCATGTACCAAATAGTTTTTTTAAAATCTATAATCCATTCACTTTTGAAATTCCAAGCATCACTTTTCTCAGTGAAATATAAAAATATAATTGATAAATAACCTCTCTAAAATAATCGTTTTTTCGGTCTCGTCGGCTCTGCTTTAAATGGCTCCGTCGCCAATGGCACTGTCTATCGTCGTAGTCCACGAGTCAACGGTGGTAATTCTATCAAACGTGATGTTCCTAATTCAACGGCAATAAACATGGAACCAGCTCCTCTACCTCCTGTGAGAACTCCTCGGTACTTTTCTTTATTTTTTTAAATTTTCTAGTAATCCTGCGCCACGTCGAATTTCCATTCCTTCTGGCATCGCGTCTTCTGCTATAGAAGAGGTTCCGCTACCATCGACTCCATCAAAGTCTGGCAGTTCTGCGACATCAGCGAGAGAGGACAGTAAAACGAGTAGCAGTCAAGGAAGACCCGGAACAATGACAAGATTCCTTCGAAGTCCTCAACCCCGTCGATTAACCCCTCCACCAGAGGTTAATGTCGTCGATACCCCTCACAGTACAGCCAGCAGCGGGCTGAAAAATAACAAAGTCTCTCCCGAGTAGCCTCCTTTACAAATAGCCTCAGGTTACATTAACCACTATCGAATACGTGTTTTTTGGCCCATTATAGTGGTCCGCTCAATGATAACAAAGGTGCTTTTACGGATTTTTTTATTTTTTTATTTGGATAAAGTTAATCTTCACTATAAATTGACAATTTCGATGAGAAAAGATCAGACTGGCGAAGTTCATGCCTTCTTCAAACAATTCTTTACATTCTTCTCCGTATTAAAATTAGCGTTCATTAACTTCTAGGTCACAATTATGGGTAACAACGAAGAATCTACCAATTTGACTTTTAAGAAAACAGTGCCACGACGTTAAATTATGCAGTATCGTTACGTAGCGACATTGTGCTCGTGACTTTTTTTCGTTTTCTACATCTAATTATGATTTTACGAAATTCTTTCTATTAGGCTTCCAATTTTAAAATATACGAAACATAGAAAAAGCAGTAAAATGTAAAAAAATCCGAAAAATTGATTCTAGCTACCATATTTTCTACAAGTCGTGGGATTGTTTCTTTAAAATAAAGCAATATTATTGTATTTATTGTTTTGTAGTTTTATCAGGTTGTTTTGTGTTGCCTTTTTAAAAAAGAAAATTGAAACAAAAATAAGTATGTGATACAACATACAGTATACAGTAAGCATTGCACTTGCTTAGCTTTGCATAACAATTTTTTGAGACGATCTTTTTTAAATCTACTGGTTAACGTTATTTCAACATTTGAACTTGTTAAAACTGAATCGAAAAACAGATCGCTACGAAGATTAACCACACGTTGTTTTTTTATCGTCTGCTACTTTTTTTGATGAGAGGAAACCCGTTGGATGCCAAGGGCATCGCGCAACGTGATCGCCACACGTGTGATGGACACTTTGTGTAGCTGTTGGTAATTTAATGCGAGGAAGTGTAAAAAATAAAGAGAAGGAAGCTTTGAATTTTTATGAGATTACACAGCTGGATCAGACGGTTAACAGGTTGTTGTTTTAAAAATCGAGAGAACTTTTTGGACGGAAAAGAGAAAGACCAGCTGATCTAGTTTATTTTGCTTGATAGAACATAATAAGAATAAAAAAAAAGAAAGTGGGAACATACCCTCCAAGCTGGCGATTTTTTATATGTAAAATTTTCATTCAAAATTGCATTTTTCCTGCTCAAAGAAAAAGAGAAATCCTATATAACCTTTAAAATGTTTACAGAAACATTCTTGAAAAAAAAGTAACGCATCATAAAATATCTTTTTCTGCTTCGCGTGGTTAGCCTTAAAAACTTGCTTTTGCAACGATCCGTTGCTGTTGACCTCTGACATCTTCTGCCGTCGACGACAAGAAAACATGCCCTATAGATTGCAGAAAGTCATTTACAGTGTTTCATGATCGGAGGCATAATAGATTCCGGTCTGATGACTTGAAAGAACCTCAATGATCTTGAAGATTATCGTTAAACTTTCGACGAGAACCTTCCTTTCGAAATGGATTAGTTAAATAACCAGCCAATGAGATGATGTGTTTCTTGTCTGAAATAATCGGTTTTTGCGGATCGGATTACGCTGCCGCAAACATAAACATTTACTGCCTGACAGCGGACATTGGCAGCCAGCCGATAAACGACCTCGATCTGGCAGAAAGGCAAAGCTGCTGGAACTGATCTGTTAGAGTCATAATGAATCAAATAGCTCAATTTGAATTAATATTATTGAATGATTAGATTCAACCAACAACGGATTCCTGTTTAGTAGTGTATGAACTGAAAATCTTGAGCGAGATGCGAACAATTGTGAATTTTGATTATTATCCATTTTACTGTTTTCACTGAAAGAACCTGAAATCTATCAGGTAAAAATGTAAAACAAAATAAAATTTTACCTCGAAAATTGTGAACAAGTCATTCTCCTAGACGAGGTTATTGACCGTATTTCTATTTTTTGCTTATTGATCTTTTTTTATCTGGCTTTTTTTTTTTGCTTCTCCAGTTTTTCTCTTTGGAAATCAAAAGATTATGTCTCTTAGAAAACTTTCTTCAGATATTCTTTAGTGAAATGAGACGAGTCTTAATCACCTCGAAAAAAGTGGAGAAAATCGAAAGACGAAACCAGACGGTGTCTCATTCTTACACACATCTTCTATGCATACTCTTTACAGTTTTAGCCAGTTCACATTTTTTGCGAGTTGACGAAACAGATAAAGAAGGATAAAATTACTTTCTTTTTTTCAGCCTCGAGAGGCAGTCTAACAGCAAGTGTTAAAAGCGATAATCTCGTCCGAACATCGTTCGCTAGCATAACGCGTAGTGCAAATCGCGGAGACAAAAACGAAAGCCGGCCTGATGTGTATGTTGCCGATTATGAGATAAGGAAGATGGCAAAAAGAAGGAATGAATGGGAGAAGGGGCGAATTAGAATGGAAACAAGGAATTATGAGAATAAACAATCCACTTGGCAGTAAAATTTTTCCAGCCATCTTTTAGCGATTGTTTAAATTGACTTTAGCTGAGATAATTGAGCAAAGAACAATTTTTAGAGAGTAACAAAAAAAAATATGATTTCTTAGTAATTGTGACTAGACTCACAAACGAAGACTCTCGACGAAGATTAAATTGATAGAGTTACAGTTCTTACTGATGAGTTTTTTAAACTCGTTTTACATATTTTGGCTCATCATTTCAATTTTTTCGATATTTACTATTAAATTTTTTTACCTCTTCAGCAATTCTTCATAAAATTGAATTTTTAAAAATCTAACTCTCAACATTTTATTTGAAGAGCAATTTACAGTGAAAAAGTCTAATATGTCATTTTTCGATTTCGAAGGACCTATCCTGACAAAAAAACATAATCGTAAAACTTAAAAGCTCTGTCAAAGAGGTCAAAAAATCGCTCCCAAATATCCTAATCGTCTCCAGCTAATCCCCGCTCTCCTTCTTCGATGGCAGAGGTTGCATCGGGGGTTGATCTGTAAAGGAAGAACCGGCGAACCTGTCTTGGCAACTAGGGGGCGGACCGGTAAACCGAAGGCTGTCGGGTATATAAAGCCTCGATCGACGGTTAAACAACATCTCCTCCGAGATATGTACTCCGAAGAAAGCAACGAGAAGAAACAGTGGGCTGAGGCGGAAAGCCTTCGTCGCATTGCTTTCTTCGGCATCTGCATCAGGTGTGATTTTCTCCACGTTTGTTATTATTTTCTTAACTTTTAGCACTGTAGCCACTTTAACGGCTATTGTTGCCATTCCTGCTCTCTACAATTATATGCAGCATGTTCAGTCATCTCTTCAGACCGAGGTAGGCATTCTTTTGGCTTTGTTCTAATAAATCCAAAAAATTCTAGGTAGACTTCTGTAAGCACCGTACCAATGGACTTTTCGACCAATACGAGCGTATGCAAAAAATCAAGGGAGTTAGAGGAGGAATCGTGAAGCGTCAGGCTGGCTATGATGCCCCAGCTGACGCAGGAGTCCATGATGCTCCTGTAGCTCAATCTGGCTGCTGTTCTTGCAAGACTGGTGCTGCTGGACCACCAGGACCTCCTGGCTCTGATGGACAAGATGGAAAAGATGGAGAGGCTGGAGCCAATGGACAACCTGGAGAGGATGCCGCTGCTGATGCCCAACCCACAGCCGATGACTTCTGCTTCGATTGTCCTACCGGCCCACCAGGACCTGCTGGAAATGCTGGACCCAAGGGACCTAGCGGCAACCCCGGAGCCCCTGGAGCTCCTGGAAGCGATGGACAACCCGGTGCCCCTGGTGCTCCCGGAGCTCCTGGACCCGCAGGAAATGATGGCCAGCCAGGACAAGCTGGAGCTCCCGGACAAGCCGGAACTGTTGAGGAAGTTGAAGGACCCGTTGGACCTGCTGGACCTGCTGGACCACCCGGACCACCTGGACCTGATGGACAGCCTGGTGCAGCTGGAAATCCTGGACAGGATGGACCTCAAGGACCTGCTGGAGATGCTGGAAAGGACGGTGCTCCCGGAGCTGCTGGACAACCAGGAGAACAAGGACCTCTTGGAGATACCGGAGCTGGTGGTGGATGCGACCACTGCCCACGTAAGTCAAAAATATTTTTTCCCTTAACCAATATCCTATTTTTCAGCTCCCCGTACCGCTCCCGGCTATTAATTTCGTCACCATCTCTAGCCATCGCTGGCAGAATGATGCATGTACAATATCGTTGCTCTCACATGACCTCATTGCTCAGAATAAATTTGCTAGGTTTAATGTGTATTTTTTTTGCTGTTGGAGACTTCCGGGGCCATTCGGCAGTTTTCGGAGAAGATTCGATTCGACGCCCAGCTTGTTTCTAACTAGCAGATGATCCGTGAACGGCGGGTATATTGCAACAAGCGGGCAGTGGGAAGGAAGGCTGGAAGTGAAATGAAAGGGTTTTTTGAGGGGTTAGACAAATATTTTAACAGCTGAATGATTCGAAGAACCCTCTCTGAATATAGCTAAGAACTGTAATGACTGTCGTTTATTCAATTATCAAATGGAGGTGTGAACGTCCTTGTCTCTTATCTTTCAGTTAGGATATTCTAACTTTTATATTTCTTTTTCAATAACTATCCACTCACAAAAAATTCAAGAATTTTAAAAATGTAAAAAATGCATTTAACTTTTTCATGTTAATTAGTTACTCTTCTATACAAAATACTTTTTTCAATTTGGAATCAGAATTCTTATATATCTCAAGGAATAGTTTTCCAGTAATATAAAATCGAATTCAACTGGATGTTCAGTCAGATTTTAGAACAAATTCATGATATAGCTGTGTTTAGTGGGTTTTTTTAATCTAATGCAAGAAAATCACATGAATTTCAGATAAAAGAATTATATTGAGACTAAGACTTCTTTTCTCTTCTTTGTTGTCTTTGGACTATTTCTTAGATGTGTGGCTTTTTTCAGTGGATTTTATGACTGTGACAATTTTTCACACCTCTGGTTTCCCAAAAATAGGCATCAATGAACAGAAGCCGTTTTCTTCTCTGTCATCTGGTTTCTCTGATCTCTTTGATACCATCTTAACTTTCTTTTTTGAGAACAACAGCCTGTCCCCACATTTGTCACCTGGTTAGCTTGGGTATTGATATTATCTCAAGCTTTCTCTTTCCGCTCCAAGGACAACACCCACCTACTCACTTTCATTCCTGCTTCAGGTTCCCAAGTGAGACACAGTGGGGGATAACATGACATGCACTTGCTTCTTCTTTTTTACAGCCAACACAATAGGCGTTTAAATCGCGCTCAACGAGTTTATTTTACGGAAGAAACACAACAGAGGAGGATTGGATGGTTTGAGATGGAAAAATGACTATGAGATGGAGAATAGGAAACGGATTATTGGAAGAAAGTATGAGATAAAAGAAATCAGAAAAAAAGCATGAAGTTTCCTAAAGAAACGTTTTATTCTTATTTTTTATGGATCTATGGGAAAAAATTACATAGGGAAGCAATTTTAAATCCTTATTTGAAAACGCGTGTAAGATGTTTAGCAGGGTTATAAATAGTGGATACAAAGCACCGTTTTTATTGGAAAAGATTATACACGTTTCTAATTCTGAATTCTATAATTTTGAGGGAAATATTGAGGGCGGGTAATTTTTGACAGTCTCGACATTGGCGTTCAAGAGCTATTAAGCTCTAGCTATTTTAATTTTAAAGAACGTAAAGTTATTAATCATTCTAAAAAGTTGTATAGGTGAGTGTTTGAAGGGGTAATTACTTTCAGGATTGACTCGACTAATGACAAACAATGCATATAAGTATTTAATCATTTTTTGAAAAGGATGAAAAATCCTCTAAAGCTTGAATATGGTACAGGACACGTTGCCAGGATAAATATCTGAGACCGTTGTTCACCGAAATAAGGGAGGGCAATTTATCTATCTGGACTCAAAAATCGTCTCCAACCTCAAATATTTCTCCTCACCATATAGCCTTTCAAATTGCCCCTCACAAATCCCGATTAGTATGGAGTGGGGGTTGAAACTAGTACGCGGGGAGCGAATTTGGAGTTCTACCGTCGACACAATGAAAAATGAATCTTGCCGTAAAGCCATCGTAGCATGTACTATTAATTAAACATATTTTTGAATAATTCAGCCATTATATCTGCTGGTTCTTATTTGAAATGCTTTTAAAGAAGCTTTTGACAGTTGATGGGTTATTGTGAGGGATGTGAACATTTTCTAATTCAGGGTACCAAGTGATACACAGAACATTTTCTTTTCCAAGTACTTTTCTCATGGTTAATGCAAATGAAATGTACCTCCCATAATGTTTCAGATGGCGTAATACTTCAACAGTTTTCATAATTTCAGCTGGCTTCATCGAGTGAATTGTTCCCTGGTTCCCGTTATCGATTTCTCTTTGAATACACTCTTTCTCTTTGCGATAGGCCATCAGCATTTCATTAAGATTTCTCCATTTATCCGTTCCAGCTAAACCCTAAATCAAATTTTCGTGTAGTGACAGAGTAACCAACATTTCGGTCGAGGTTTTCCATGCAGAGCAATAAATAGGCCTCAGTCTTGTCGTTGTATGGGGTCAACGTGTTGTCTCTGAGGAAAATGGCAAATGTGGCTGAAGCCTTTTTTATGGCCTCCTCCTCCGCCTTCAGCTCATTCATTAGCAACATCTTCTCCCTTTTCAAGATTTCGACCCGTTCAGTTGCACCTTAGTTCCAGTATTTAAAAGAAAGACCAACTCACTTTGGGCATTTTTCAGTTGCATCTCCACGTTCGTGTCCAACTTCTTCTCGTCAAAGTATTCCGTGTAAAATGTCTTACCACTCTGGATAACAGTAACATTTTCTCCGTGTTTCGCACAGTGCTCCTTCCCGTTCTCGTCCTTTTCCAATTTGCCCTTAACTAACATGACGATGGGATCTCGGACAGCCAAGCTTGGATCAGCCTCGATGTATTTCATTCGCTCCTCCCCGGTGAATTCCTGATAAACCGCACACTCCTTACAATAATTAGAGGTTTCAATGACCATTCGGTAGCGATAAAGTTTGATTGTAATGTACAAAGCTCTCTCAAGCTCTTCGGCCGTTTGACTTCCTTTCCGTATTTTCTCATCTTGTTCCTCCATTTCATTGACGGTCTTATTCACTGCTTGTCCGATTTGGATAAGAGGTCCGTTCAGTGATATAATAGTATTTCTGGCTCTGTTCACATGCAAAGAATCCTCCATACAGTGAGGTACAAAGTTTTTGGCTCTGTTCATCATTATTTGGATCTTCTCACTGGAGATTCTATATCCCTCCGAGTATAGTTTCTTCCTGTCTGGGTCGGAATAGCCCTACAATTCTAATGATGAGATCAAGCAAAGTACCAAACCTTAGATACCATGGCCAAGTAACGAAAGGCAAAGTTGTCCACAACAAAAAGCGTCTCATTTTCCTTCAGACTGAACACTTCCGTTTGATCTTTTTTAATTTTGTTAATCTGCTCCTGAATCTCCTTGAACATGACCTCCAAGGCATCTGCAGTGTCTCCTAGCTGGAAGACCGTGAGGAAACGGAGAGAACGTACCTGGTAGAAACAGGCACTCCCCTTTGTGAAGCAGAACACGAGATTTTTTAGAACCGAACGGTGGAACTGCATGATAAGCTCCTTGAAACAGTACTGGAATATTTCTGTCAATCGACATTTATCGGGTTCCATGACGAAGCAGATGAGGTGAATCTCTTTGAAATTTTCCAGGTACTCCAACACATTTTGGATGTTTTCCTTGTCTTTTGCCACTCCACGACAATCTAGAAGATGATTCTGCTATCTTATTCTGCTCTTTTACCTCCGATTCCGGGAGTGTCGATCAAACAAAAGATGGTATCCTTCGTCTTAAAGTAGTGTGCCTTCGGGAATTGAGTGACCGACTTAGTCCCCTCATAGACCTCGTTTTCTGAGTCTCCCATCTTAATTAGATGCTGCTCTCCGTTGATTCTCATCTTAAATTCGAAAGGAATCAGACAAGGCAGTTCGTTCTTCTCGGCCTCCTCCATCGACGAGAACATCGTGTAGCAGGCAGTCGCGTTGATGAACGTCGTCTTGCCGACTCCCGACTCCCCGATGATTAAAATGTTCTTCTGAGGATAAGGCTTCAGCCTGCTTAAGTCATCCTTCATCTCCTCAGTGACGGCCGACTTCTCTTCTCCATGGGATGCTCCGCTGCATTTGAACAAGAATTGGTCGATTGGAAGAGAGCCACATCTGAAGGTATCTTTCAATTTACTGAGCACTACTTACTCGCAAACAAAATCTTCTTTACAATCGAACTGCAGAACTGATACGCACTGGCTGCACGTCCAATCTAACGACTTTCCTCCCCTACAATCCTTTTTGGGACAGGGGAATTCAGCGTAAACAGTCGTTGTGAAGTCTGATTTGTTCTGATTGAATTTGCTCTGAGGAAAGGCCATGTTCATGGCTCTCGTTCTCTCCATATCGCCGAAGTAGTCATTCGTCAGCTGTTTCTTGTCCTTCCACACAACGATCGTATTCGTCTCAGCAAGTCCAGAATCCACATGAACGGCGAATAGGCGAACGTCGTTCTCCTTCCCGGCTGTCACAAACGTCTCCACCATCCGCTTCCAGTTGTCTTCGTTTGGGACGTCGGAAATTGAAAAGAACAAGACGAAAATTTGATTATTGGAAGAACGAATAGCTTCTTCGACATCTGCCATAACATATACAGGAATTTTCGAAGACTTCAAAAGACTAGACAACCACTTGGCTTTCTCGATAATGGGATATTTTTCGAGAAATTTCTGTAGTTTCTTTTCCGAAATGGAGCAGTCTTGCAGTCTGCCATAAGTCACCAGAAGTTCGTCCCTAGCATCTTCGTCACAAAGTCTGGCCTTCGGAAGGTTTTCTCTAACAGAGGTGTAAAATTTATTTCGAACCTCGTCACATTCCTCCAAGAAGGCATTTACTTTCTCTTGAACATCTATTGGTAATATTGAATTGTCCCTTAGTTCCTCTATTCTCCCTTCCAGATTATTCAGTTGGTCCATGGCCATTAGAAGTTTTTCTGATAGATTTTTGGAAATCTCTTGATATTCATGAATATAATGTTGATCTACACTGAATGCAGTGGAAAATTCTTTGATTCCGGTGAGAATATAGTTGATAGGCCTTCCCAAATACCCATTCACTCGTAGGACATTCTGATGAATTCTCCACATTTCCTCGACCGCCTCGGTCGAAAACTCTTGAAGTTGCGTGCAGAAAGTTGTATAAAATTCATCTTTTTCATCTGTTTGCCTCTTCCCCCCCCCCCCTGTTTCCCGTTTTTTCTTGAATAGATACCCATTCTATTATTAGTCTGAACCAGATCATTTTTATAGATAATTTTGAGAGAGATTTCAGTCATCACAACGCTTTATCACGCCTGTAAAAATAAAAGATAGACGGAAAGGTTTAAAGAAACGGGTCACTGATTTTTTTTTCAATTCAAAAATTTCAACTTTCAACCTTCAAATTTCACACAAAACCTATCTCGTAGTATATAGAACGTAAAAATTCAATGATAAAATCATAGAAAAAAAATATTTTTCTGATTGAGGTTTTAAGGTTTTAGCGATTAAGACAAAAACATTGTCGTCAGAAATTGTCGTTTGACGAGGAAAGGGAGATTTCTTAAGACAGTAATTCTGTTAGTCATGGACAAAGATTGACTTGTGCTGCTTTGCGGTTAATTTCATTTAATTCTTATTTTGCTTGTTACTAGGTTCAAAGCTCAAGCAGAACAGAAGAGTGAAACTTTCGTATCTGTATACATGTCATTTTATGCGTTGCTATGTCAAAAGCATATACCATGCAGCGTGCGTCGCTTTCTCCTTGTTCGGCTTCTTACCAACTGTCATTAATTCAATCATCTTCAATAATGTCGTTTTCTTTTTCTCACATTCCTTATGGAAACATCAAATCGATCTTGACCAAGGTAATTTTCAAGGTTATATTATTCACCTTTCTAGATGTCTTTTGAAGACATGGTCCATTGTCGACAAAGCTGTTGTTATATAAACGAACTTATCAAGAAAGAAGAGCTTTCCTCTTTGACTTTTCCTGTAATGAAGAAGAGTCGCCTAGAGATAACTACTGACTCGAAATTTCGAGTTGTCAAGGTTATATATTTTTTCTCCAAGAAAATTCAGTATTTTCCAGCTTCGAATTTATCCTCTAAATTTATCCGAACCTTCAATCAATATTATGGACCCTGAACAGATTAAAGGAGCCAGATTTAAAATTGTGGTAAGCTGGGCTTGGTGGTTGCGAACGTTGATGTTTTTTCCATAATGTTAAAGTTTTTGTGCATTTTTTCTTGATAAGAAATTTTGGTCTAATTTTATATATATTTTAGTTTAATATAAAAATAATAAAAAACAAGGAAATACTACCTACTACCGATATCAACTAGCCTTGTTTCAACTGAACAATATCACTTTTTCTAGGAGATCATTGACAATCCATTTCTTGCTCCTCCAAATGATAGAGTGACTCTCGCTGAGTTTATTAACACCTGGAATATTAAAGGAGAAAAGGTCGAGTGTGCAGTAACTTCCAAATGGGAAATCCTCTCCACTATTCCCTTGCTGACTGCATTCCGTCAATTTGTTGATTTTCTCTCTTTGACGCTTCCTCCATTGGTGGATTACTCTCAATTTTTAATACAACAAGAAGAAGAGAATGAGTGGGATGAAGAATTGGAAGACGGATCGTCCGAATCTGAGGAATCATCTGAAGAAGAATCTGAGTAATAAAGTTTTATATCGCTTTATTTGAATTTTCATATTTTTATTTTATGAACAAAAAATCATTATTATTAATTTCAATTGATTTTAGTTTCTTCGTGAATTTGGGGGGAATTAAATTAAGAAATCAAAAAAGTTTTATTGGATGAATCAACAAAAAATTTAATTTGCGTAAACTGTTATTAGAATGGGAAATACGTCCCAATTTTCATGACGGTGAATTTTTTTTAATACTCTACAAAATGCTTTTATATGGAGACGTAGCCTATGATTGCAGGATGATAGTGACAGCGAATCCCTTCTTCAATCCTTTTTTATATTCCTTTAATAGTCGTCAAATGGTTATTTGCTCTAATTATGATGAATCAAGTAGCAATTATAGTGCGGAGATTAAAGAGAAAGTTCAGGAGGAAATTATTGTCCTGTCTAAACAGAATAATCTAGGCATGGATAATGCAGGCTATCTTAATAATGGTAGTGGTCCTTTGAAGCTGACATCATTGCTTTTGATAAGCCTTTATTTTCTCACCAGCTCTTCAAAATAAATGGAGCTGACCACTCAGTTATTTATGTTTACATTCTTCTTATTTCATTTTTACTATGTTGTTATTGCTCTTATTTTGTCCTGCCATCCTTGTCACCAAGGAAAACTTCTGCCATTCATTTTTCAACATCTTCTCACATTCGACAAAACTGAATCATTTTATACGATGTCGCTGGCTGCTTACCCAAAAGTCTACGGTATCCCGGCTAACGGGGGGAACTATGACACATCAACTGACCAATACGGGAACAGATCGTCTCGCTTTCAACGTGGTGTGGTCCAACAACAACGAATATCGCGTCAATCCTGTCTTCGGATTCATCGAACGAAACGTTGTAACTCCGCTGGAAATTACTCGCTTACCTGGAACTGCACAAATACTCAAATTTAAAATACACTTTGTCGTCATCGACGCCGATGCTGTCAATCCAGAAACCGCCTTCGAAGAAGGCAGGCTGCGTGGAACTCTTACTATTCCTAAATTAGAAGCCGCAATAGAAAGAGTAAACAGATATTTTATCCGTTGGTTCTCAAATCGACATAAGGCAATCAGCCAGTTACTGGAAATAGCAAGTGATGTGAGGATTTTAGGTCACTTACAATATATCTTTAGTTAGACGGACTGGAATTCAGATGCAATGTATCCACAACGGTTGGGTCTTCGGTTGGGATTGCAGCGGGAGCTTCAGCTATTGGAGGGATGATTGTATTTCCGCCGATCGGTGTTGTTGGTAAGGTATTAGGATGTATGAAGTAGGAGTAGGAAGGAAATTTAGAAATCGAAACAATTTTCAAAAGATCCTTTTTGATATCGAAAATAAAAGTTCACCTCTTTTTCATGGTGAACCACTCTCGGTATCTAGGATACTATCTGCCAGTCAAAAAATGTTTCTGTTCAATGAACCTGTTTTTTAGCAGTTGTTGTGGGAGTTGCAGCAGGCTTTTCTAATGTCATCACAAGCGCTGTCAAGTTTTCGCAAATGAAGGTAAGATATTGAAAGAAATCGTATCTCGAGAAATCTGTCAAACAAGCTGTAGTTCTCCTTAACGAAGATAACAATATCAAGGACGGCACTATGACAGCCATTGAGAATCTATATTCGGGCTTAGAACATATCATACGGAATAATGGAGACATCGAAGCTCTAAACATCAGCGTGTTTGAAACGTATGTCAGAAATATTGTAGATGGTATAATAGTACCGGCTGAACCTGCTGGATATACTTACTGTTGCCCTCGATATACTTACTATTATTTTGGCGGCGAGAAATTTGGCAGACGGATCTCGTAGCGAATTCGCATTTAAACTTCGCGAGATAGCTGAACAGATCGATATGGAGAGACATGAACTTCTTCTCAATATTATTGAATTCGTAAGCTATTAGGAAGTTAATTAAATACTAGTCTAGCTTTCAAACCTCGAGCTCATATAGCTGATGTGCTGACCCTGCCTAATTAAAAAGAGACGCGTATCTTGGACTGTAATTACTGTACTTTTCTTATTATCTTTTTTTGATTTACCTACCTTACCATTAAAAAACTCAATAGCTGTCACTTGACTCCTACGATATGCATCATGTGATCGATTTTATTTTCAACATTTTCTCATTATCCGTTCTGCTATTTAATTGTTCATTCATCTGCTTAACGACGTTATAATTCAGTCACTCGTTTATCTGCTGTTTGCCAGAGTACAAAAAATGCAAATGCGTACTCATTCATGTACTTCTAACCTTTTCCCCTACGTGTGTCGGTCGTAGGTTAGTTCCCTTGTAGGTGAGCCGACACGTGTAACGTATCGTGATCCCCCTCTTTTCCTATCTTTTTAGTAAATGTAGTAAAATAATAAATAATCATTAACACAACCCTTTGAAGTAACGGGACTACCATCTTTGTGCGTATCGTGCTGTAGAATCCAACTAATATTACAGAAATGTTCTTTCCATAGTGCTTTAGATGGTGTAGTTCTTTTACAAATTTCACAATTTCAGTTGGTTCATCGAAAAAATTGTTGATGGATTTTTATTAGCTTTTGAAGTGAGTTCAATGGAAATCAAAAAATCTCTTTTTATACAGAAAAAGAAATAAAAATGCAGATAGCACCTCCTCTCTTCATATGATAACGGAAGATCATCCATATTTTCCTTAAGTCCGCATCATTGAATTATTTCATTATATCATAAAGAGATCAATGAACATTATCTTTAAACGTATAAGAAATTTAATATATACCTCAGAATAAATTGTCATGGTATATATGTATATATATATATATGCGAAAATGCACAAAAACTGGGATCAAAGGTGGGTTGCTTTTGTATGTGACGATACACGCAAAGGGATTTCAATTTTGTATCTCATCTCTAGGCATAATTGTATACACTTGGAAGGAAGAAAAAAGAGATCAGAAGAAAAAAAAACAGACAATATGATGAAAGTCGAGGGCAATGAATGTCACCGAAGACCTAAAAATATGTGGATGTTCTTCAGTTGGGTGAAGCTATATAGGGAGGTAGAAGGCCCTTCTCGTCGCTGTCTCTCTTTGTTAACGCGTTATCAGCTGCTTCCTTCTTTCGCCATTTTGTACGACGATTTTGGAACCAAACCTGCAAAGAAACCCCTTTATTAGAAAGACGACGAGACATGATTATTTGTGCGATTTGCATCAGACGTCGTCTCGAGGGACAAATTGGATTTTAAATTTTGCGGCGATGAGCTCGTTTTAGGCACTCAATGACAGCCATCGAATACGGTAGCTGAAGAGGACCAAAACAGGATGAAGAGGGAGGCTCAATTAGTATAAAGTTGTAGTAGTTGGGATCACTTTGTGTGTTACAAATATAATTTGAAGCAAAATTTAAAAAAAAATTAAAGAAATTCCAAAATAAAGGTATGAATGGCTGCAGCCTATCCCATTTATTATTCGCCGAAACAACGCTTGGGAAAACGAGGTTATTTCGCTCTTTTAAAATCCTATGTGTTATGAATACTTTTTTTCTCTCTCTAATAGACCCATAAAATAAAAATAAAAATTATATTCCATCTTTTGGCCCCCTATTTTCTGTTCTTCTCGCATGTGTCAATGGGCTGCCCAAGTCGAGCTCATGTCGTAAAAGACGGGCGTCGCATTCATCCTTTTGTATTGAACACCGGGGCCAAACATGGCCGGGCCGGGGTCGATTGTATGAGATATGATTATGCATGTGAACGAACCTTTACTTGACTCTCGCTCATATTCAACTCCTGGGCAAGTTGGGCTCGATCCGTGCCGGCTAAATATTTCGTCTGCTCAAATTTCTTTTCTAACATGAAAATCTAAACGGGGAGATTGACTAAGATACCAAAAAAAATTCACCTGATGACCGGTGAAGGTCGGTCTGGATTGTTTCTTTTGAAGAGTTAGGCTATTTGGACTGAGTTGAAGAGGATTGGAAAGTCGAGAAAGATGACCCAAGGCACTTGGAACAGGTAGGAGCCCGAAGGGATTCAATCCTCTACTGGCTGAAAAATATTAAGATTAATCAAAACAGTGAGGTGCAGATAATATCTCTACGTGTAGTGCAACCAAAAAAATATATAAGGTTTATAAAAATCGAAATATTTTATAGTTAAAAACATCTCACAAAACGTGTTTATTGCATATTTTCGCCCGCACTTCAGACTTGAATGCACCAAAAAAAAATGAAAATCCCCCTTGCTTTCCCCCTTCGTCCTTTGTTCCCTTCTCTTTCTATCTTTTGATTGCCGCATTGAAACTCATCATTTTATTACGCTTCTATTCACGAGCATTTGAAGTAATTTATGTCGTCAATAGAGAAAATAGGTTGAGTGCTTGTGCTCCCTCTGAAGTTCGCAACATATAGCAGAAGCCATTTACTCGTTAGGAATCTTTTAACAAGCAGTTTTACTGCTGTCGGGCTGTCATTAGTTTATTCATTACACTGGGAGCCGTTTTACATTCGAAGAATTAGAGGAATACGGTAGAGAAGCTGGAGGCAATTAGTAAATTAACTACGAAATTGTTGTTGTAATTTCAAAAGAGGGAGAATGAATGGCAGTGACTGCTGACAACAGATGGATTGTTACAATTAAACAACGCTGACACAAGAACAAATAATTTTGAAATAGTCGAGTTTCGCACGCAAGTATTAAAGTTTCCAATGTCGGCTATTTTTTACTTGATTAGAATTATTTTTTTTAATTTTTTGATCTTTTTTTTTTAAATCTAATTTTTTGTTTCATTTTTAAATTTTGCTATGTTGAAAGAAAAATCTTTCAATTTTGCAGTTTTAGATTTGATATTGATTAGAAAAATTAATTTCAAATATGGATAAAAGACTAAAAGGCGGAAAATCTGGTTCTTTTATTTCTTTTTTTGAATTCGCCTATATCCCAATGTTAGCAGTAACGCCCCCTTGTAATAAATTCCCTTTTTCTTCTCAATAATATTTACCGGCTGTAAGATATTTGAATGATAGCCTTCTTTCTTTTCTAATTGAGGCCGGTTGTCATTTTTAGTGTGGTAAGGACGGAAAACAAAAATCCCGAAAATTAGTCGGGCTTCTTCCTCTTCCTTCACTAAATATCCATGGCCAGGTGCCCGATGCTATTTCCAGATGATCATTAGTCCATTTCCGCTGAATTGAGTAACAAGCGAGGGGGCAGGTGGTCAGTTGCCGAAAACTGTCTGCGATGGCTATACTCTAATTACGGTATTCATATGCCAGGCCGCATTATTCATGTTCCAGCGGGCTGTTGCATAATCAGATGGGAAGGAAAGAGAGGGAAGTGGATTAAGAAATATAAAAAAGAAAGAGAGGATACCTTGTTCTTGTAACATCCTTTGCAGAGGGTTTGCTTGGTTCATCTGTTGACCGAGAATCAACTGTAGATAGGCGCTCTAAAAATGAAAAATGAATAGAAAAATTGAAAAGTAAATTAACAAAATTGTTTCTAAAAAATATATATCAAATCAAATTTGAAATTTCCGTAAATTAAAAAAAATCAAGCAGTTCTGTATTTTTTTTATTTAAAATTTTTTTTTTTCAAATTTTGTCAAATTTTATTTATTGTCATGAATACAATTTATAACTTTTTTCCATTCTAAATATTCTAACAGACCCTCTAAATTTTATTCTTAGTCTCGGATTTAATTTTTAATTTTTGATTCTTGAAAGATTTCTTCTTTTCCGTCACAAATCCTATTTGTTACCCTCATTAGCTCATCATAATAGTCTCTCTCTTTCTATTCGTGACATAATCTTCATCAGCTTCTAATGAGGATTCCTGCGTCGGTCAGGTTTCATGTTATAATCATCATTAAGGCATCCCTATCGTGTGTTATAATTATTCAACGAACCTGAATCTGACTAGCTTGACTCAAATCAACACTTCCAGCTGTCGAGATCAAAGGGTTTGCGACATCGCAAAGTGAGGTTGGGACAGTCGTTGAGGGGAAGAGAAAATGAGGAAAGACGGAACTGTTGGTCGACCCCGTCGGACTGATTCTTTCCTCTTCTATAGATCCACATCGTGGACTTCCTTGCTCCTCATCGCTGACACTAGATGAGCTGGAAAATAATCTTTAGTGGAGTTTATGAGTAACCTGAGGAACAGCATGTTGTGGAATGGAACGACACGTAAATATTTTTGTGCCCGCGCAGCTAAGCGGTACAAAAAAATCAGCCAACGGACAGGCGGATATAGGTGTTTGAGAATCGAGAGGATTAGGAACGCTACGCAACAGGAAAACGCGACATTTTGCGCAAGTATCTTCAGTGATCGACGAAAGATTTCAATAGACAGCTGGAAGATATCAGGATTCAATTGTTGAGATGAACCACCCGGATGTTTTCGAGTCAAAAAGTAAGCAAGAAGAAAAGGAGGAAGAGGAATCAATGGCTAAAAAAATGTCTCAAATGGTTTTCGACTAAAATTCTATTTTTAGCAGTGATGTCAAAAATTATATTTCAAACCCCAGAAATCCCTTCCATTTTGCTTTCTTTTAGCCTCTCCACCCTAATCGCCTCTAATCAAAACCTATTGTGTCAGTGTGATTTCAAATAGCTTGCTGACTGGGCATCTACATCGCTTGAAGAGATTAACCCAGCGAGAGAAAGGGAAAACGAACGCTTTTGAATTTGCTCGAGAAGCCTAGTCATCATCATCATTATATTACGGTATGGGAAAATGAGCAGTTTTGCGGCGTTGGACAAAGGAGAGAAGAGGAATAACGGGACAATGGGAAGATGAAAAAATGTGGAAAATAGCATAAAAGATACGAGAGACTTACCTAGCGGGACTGGTATCCTTCTTTTCCAGTATATGAGAAATGCTGTAGCTGGAGGATCGACTTTCTTTTTTATCCATGAAGGGCTGAAAAAAATTGAAGTTATGAGATGGTCAAGGTGATTAAAATTTTCTGCAAAAGTCCGTAATTTCAGAATATTTTATAAGCATGGTTTCTTCACATTTTAATATTTCTTTAAAGATAAATTTCACAAATAAAAATTTTAAAAGTATCGAAATCTAGAAATTTTTTTCTGTCAATTTTTATTTCATGTTGAATTTCGTATGTAATTTTATATTTTCGAGACAAAATATAAACTGAAAGACAAAAAAAATCTCGGTGAAAGAAGGTGAGAATGGACAATAGACCACCCCAAGTTTAGGCTTCTTTCTCAAAATTTCCGAAGAACCGTAGCTAAGCAAATACTATAACCCTGTCATAAAACCCCAATAAATTCACTGTCAAAAGAGAACATCTGGCTTTCAACAAAACTTACCGAGATGGGCTCAGGCGACGTACCAAAGGTGGTTTTCTGCGTCTCCGGACTAGATATTTGTGTCCCAGCAAAGAATAAGCTCATCTGGAAGTATCAATATGATACCGTAGGCTAAGAGAAATTGAGCGAAGGAAAATAAATGAAAAGGAAATAGCAACATTGAGCCATAAACTCGTAAATTATCAGTTGACAAGGGGTATAATTAAAACTTGATTGAATAATATATTGAAAAAATAGTATGATTCTTCAATTACTTCGCACAACACCAAAAGGCGTGGTGAATCAGGACGGTGCGGGACGATATTGGGGCCGAATTTTTCTTCCATCATTATAATAGACGGACATATGTTTGCGTCTCGGGTACGAAAGAGAAGGGGTATAATACGGTACAGGAGATAAAAAAAATTGAAGCGTGGTAAACTTTTTTTTCTGGGAGATGATAACGCTCTTTTTTTCGAAGCATGGAGATTTAATAAACTAGAATCTAATTAGATTTTTTGGGATTGCGAAGAGGAAAAGGAAAGGAGAGTGAGATAGAGTCTCTTCATTTTTTCTTCTGGACTCCCGGCGGGGGTCGTGCCCTAACAAAGCAAGCAATTTGATGCGGCGCGGTGACTCTTCAATGAAATATATAATTTTTTTTCTAGTATCTCCAAAATTCTCTTTGTAAGAAATCACATCTTACTTTTTTTACATTATGAATAGAAATTGGTAAAAAATATAAAAAGATAAAATTTTAAAATGTATAAAAATAAAGGCTGATGGACCACGATCTCTCTTAAGGAAGTTTTTATATCCTTAAACAGCTTGTTTGCTGCAGCTATAAAAATAATCCCCCACCCTCGTAATCAGTCTCTATCATCAACAGTAAAATCCCGTAATCTTTCATTAATTTAAACATCTCTGAATTGGTCTGTGTCTAATCCTATAGTATCTTACACACCCACCTATGTTAACAAGCTATGTTCCGCCAGATCTGTTTATTTTATCCAATTCTTAGTTTTAGTGAGTGAGTTTTTACACAATTTTTCATACCGATCACCTGTTACAAAAAGGTGACAAAAACAAGTAGACGAAACAGCTGAAAGGAAAGTGTTATTGCAGGTGGATTGTGGGGTACTCAGTAGAATAAGGATATCCGATGATTATGAAATCATCTCATTATCCTTTGGGAGTTGATATAATATCATCAAAAGGCTATTTTGCATGATAAATAGTAGTTCTATATTTAACTATTGGATTTAAAACATATCTATCGATTAACGTAAAATCTCTCGATTGACCAATTTAACTTTTATAAAAGCCACTGTGTTGATAATGCTTGCATAGTTGACAGCTCAAGTTCACCTGGCAGTTAATAAAAGAATTATTAACGACACAAGTTCAAAAAAAGACGCTCAGATTTTTGAGGGAACAACTAAGTTCAGTCGAGTTGATTGCAAAAAAAAAAAGAAATTGCTGTCTAAAACGACTTCTAATGATGTAGAAAATTTTCAGGGCATTCAGCTAGCAATATGACCTTATAATCCTATGCGAACATTTGAGAAACATGTCGGATTATAAATGCCCGCGGCCCTGTACGCAGATTTCCGTGAGATGATTTTTTGTAAATATAAAGGTTCTTATATTTTTTGCAAAGAGGTAAGACTTGAACTACCAGAAAAAAATATGCTCTGGAGCTAAAATAAAAATTATACTAAAACTATAAAAAAATCTCCTGAAGTTAATTCTAATTAAAAAAAATATATAAAAATCATTATTTTGTTTTTCTAATTTTTACTTATTAAAAATTTCCATTTTCGTAATTTTGCGTCCTGTACTGAATTAATCACCCAATAAAGGCCGCCAGCTATAAAAGTATGTGACGCGCCATGAGAGATAAGATAAATAATTAGTACGGTTGCGCTTGATTAGTTTGATGTTATAAATGGCTGGGGCGCGGTTGAGCAGGTGAATGGACGGGCAAAGCTCTTAATCGCCGGGTTATGATATTCTGTATTGGCGGTTGATTAGGTCCAGCTGCTGGTCTAACTGAGTGAGGAAATGATGCTAAACAGGTGAATTGGACAGCTGGCCGAAATAGAGGAGCAATTGATAAGTCCTCCCCTTGTGAAATGACACTCTTGCTACCTAATTATAAATCTGTCGTTTGAAAGGCTTCCCAGTCCGTCATAATCATCATCATTATTATTATTATCCGGCCGTCTCTTGGAGTATAAAGGGCTTCATCATAACATCCGCAATTTAACGAGTACAGACGTCATATACAGATTGAGGGAGCAGAAGGAGCTCCTTTTTGAATATGAAGGTGTTTTTTTTTTAAATATTGTAAAAAATTCTATTCGTTTTGCAAGAAATGGTTGTTCTATACAATTTTCTCGAACCAAAGTTCGTAGAAAAAGGTTGTGCAATTCGACTTTGAAAATGAGTGTTTTGATATTTCTGAATTTAGTAACAGAATAATACCAAGACGGGAATAAGAAGTATTGAATTATAGGCGAATATTTTAACTTAAACATGTTCCTTTGCGCCACCCAACTCTAACATATATGAGGACAGATTTTAAAAAAGCTGTTAAAAATTGAAAAATAACTTCTGTATATAGGTTTCAGATACAATTAAATTGCATTAACCAACATTTCTAAGCATGAACATGCATTTTCTTAGATTTACTAAATAATTTGCAATATTACAGACAGCATTCAAAAACATTGTGAATTCTATGTACATCAAATACGTATTTCCGTCACTCGGATATTGTAGTTTAATAGACAGGGGAATAAGCTGCTGAATAATTAACTTTTTTTCTCAGAAATCAGATTTAAAAAGTTTGTTAAAAATTCATAATACTAGGTTAGAATTCCCTGGAAAAGAATATTAAATAGAAGAGTTCTGCTATACCAAAGATTGTACGGGAAAGAAGTGACTGATTCTTTTAATTTTTCAACTAGACCTCTCCCCTTTCCCTAACCGGTCTCTCCTGTCTATTTTATTTTCCCACCTCTCCTCGTTCCTGTATACCATCAGTACAGCGGGTGTCCATGTCGCGGAGAGGCGATAAATTGTTGCGACAATCGTCCGACCATGAATAGGAGGCAACGACAAGAGTCTCGATACCGTATCGACGATTAATCTATATAACTTTCTTGATCTGTTCCGGATGCTATTATCATATTCATTTGAATATTCATAGCTGTGTGTGGATACAGGAAAGATGCGCAGTTCTTCATTAATGACACAGTTACAGCTGTCTCCCCGGGGACATTATTTATGTCGTTCTCTCGAGAAAGAGACGATATTCATAATTGAAACTAGACTAGTTATTTTAAACACTTCTAAAAGAGATTTCAGATATTTGAAATTATCCTGGCATTGAAACCATTTAATCTCCTTGTGCTCTCTTATTTCTTCCAGGATCAGGCTAATACTTGTCTATGTTTAAACACTTTACTATGATCAATAAAATTTAAACATTTCTAAAATAGGATATTAGCGCAAAAGTTTTTTTTTATAGTGGGAGAGAGGATCGTAAAATGATTAGGGAGACTCGCTGCAATAATGAGATGATCAGAATTGTGAAGATTAAGATCAAAAACTTTCAATAAAGAAAAATTAGATAGAAAAAATTAATAACGAATAAAAAGTTGAAAAAAAGGTTACAACATTTTTATTGTAATCTTGTTTTTTAGAGCTATTTTTACAAAACAAAATTTTTATGTAGTAAAAGAAGTGGAGTACCTAGCTGCTGAATTAAAACAGCTATCTTTTGAAAAATTAAAAAAAAAAGTTATTGAAAATATAATGAGGGTATTAACTAATGAATAGTTGAAGAATTGTTTTGAGAAATTCTCCACTTATTTTATATCTATTATTATCCTCAGTTCAACTATGATTAGAGGGTTGCCTTATTACTAAGAGATTTGGGAGCTTTTCCCCCTCTTATCCCATCGGTTTACATAAGTATAGATAAGTTTGATTGATGTGTAGAAAGAAGAAAAGAAGACTTGACGATATCTGTGAAATTAAAAAAAGAGATATACAAAGCATCCGAGAAATTAGGAGGAGGAGGAGATGAAGCGAATAATATCATTAGATGGCAATTTATACAAGAGAAGAGAAAAGAAGAGATCGTCTGGAAGACAGTAAATATTGAAATAAAAACAGCGAAGGAGAAGGAAGTAACAATTTCAATATTTCAATATTGTTGAAAAAGAAAAGAAGAAAATTTTCTGCGAATTGAGTTGCCTAAAATTTTCAATAATTTTTTTTTCTTCACTCTACTAGAGGGAAAGAAGCTCAAAAAAAATTTTGCGTTACCATATAAACTATGGAAACAGATAAGATCAGCTATATTTTAATCATTGTCACGGTGATACAAATATTGAAAAATTAAAAAATTTTCAATTGCCTCGAAAATGATCACTTCTTAAAGGGAAAAAATTACAAAGGCATGGAATATTTTGAAAAAAAAAATTTAAAGAAATATTCAATGATAGAAGAATTTGTAAGCATTATATACACAGCCAAAGTCGGCTCATCCCTTTCTACAAGAACAAATAATTCAGAATAGTCTCTGAATCCCCGCCACCCCCAAAAATCCGTATTAAACGGTCTCGCTGTTTACCTAATTAGGCCTCCCTCGACTGGCTGCTACTGACAGCTAATCGTGTCTTTAAATGATTGCATTTGACAGAAAATTTGGAACGGCTGGAAAACAGAGAAGAGAGACGATTATAGTGACAATTGACGAGAGAAGGGGAGGTGCCTCCTTCTCTCCCCGAAAACGTCCTCGGGTTCCTCCCAGTCGGTCGGAGGGCGGGGCTGGCCAATAAATGCGACGGCGTAAAATACCTGAATACTCTATCATTACAGTAAATTGAGGAGAAAAGCGACTAGGAGGAAAATTTTGAAGGTGATTTTTAACTTTTAGAGAGTATAATGGACTAGAACTACATTTCACAGGGTACCAAGTTGTCTCGTAGCTCAAGAAAAGTTGAGAATGACTCATAAGAGGACCCCAACGCATTACTGAACATTACTTAACCTTCTTGACTCTTCTACCATTAATTTGACCTTTAAAGTATTGAAATTCCAAGTCATCTTGAGGTTCTTGAGGCATATATTTAAAAAAAACGGCTTAAAGTTTGCTCATTACTTAAAAATCCGGTGGATACATGATTACTTGATCATACTAAGCATAGTATATACACATACAGTGTATACAATGTCAATTGGAGGTATTTTTGCCAACAATCTTTGTCAATTTGCTTATAGTAAAGGTAGAAAGACTCATGAGAGGATGCAATTACCCCGCCGAACACTTTTTATCCGTCCTTGTATCGTCTCTCTTTCCTCTCATTCTCAACAGAAGAAGCAATATGATCCAACCTCCACAAATAGGATCCAGCGGCCATAATCCTTAGAAGACAGTTGGCAATCTGTTGCGGGGCCCGGCCGAATAATGGTCGAAAATTGTCGCATCTGGGTGTTATTGCCCCCTCGGCCGTGGCAAGGAGGCGTTTATGATCTAAACGAAGCACAGAAGAGAGAGAGAGAAGGGGATAAAGAGGAGTATGGAGGGAGACGTCTCCACTTATTTTACGACTACTGCCAGCCAGCAGGAGTGGAAGACATAAAGTTGACGAGGAGAGGAAAAAAGAAAGGGATCATACAGGAAAAGTCGAGAAATATTAATATGAGCCCAGAGAGCTACGGCAGTTGAAGAAGGAAACCGAAATCAAAACCCAAAAGTTATGAAATGAACGGCTATGTTAGAAAATAAGTTTTTAAAAAAAATATAATTGATATTTGGGTAAATTAAATCTAATTCACTTTGAAAGATACGACATATTATTTCTACAAGAGTACGAATCTGGAAGAAATTAGTATGAATTTAATTTAAAAAATCATGAGAATATTCACCACGAAGTTATGTCACGATAAAATAAAATAGCTCTATTGGAGTAACAAAAGCAAGAAGAATAAAAAACTTTTCTTCCTCTTTCCAATTCCTCGTTTTAATCCATATAACAAAAGTCGAAAATGGATTCAAAATCAACTCAAAAATTGGTTGCGTTCAAATCCGGTGGATGTGGTATACGTGTTTTTTACAAATTTTTACAGCCTATACTATCCAGTTAAACAAATACATCCAGCCCTTCCTCTCCCACCTACCAGCATTCATTTTACCTGTCTCTTTTGCCCTCTACCTCCCGCCGATAACCTATTGTCCTTCATCGCGCGTCGTCCATCTTAAATAGGCATACACACATTATATGATATCCTTGTTCACATTCTCTTCCATGTCCCTCCGCTCCCGACATAAAAATTACCATAGCAAATGTAATTGGAAACGACGAGAAGGGAAGACGACATATGTAATTGACTACGGTAGAATAGTATCCGTCGGACGAGGGTAATAAATTAAGAAGATGGGAATTTGGAAGCAGGTGAGGTTAACTGGGAAAAGAGAGGGAGAGATTCATGGCTAATTTTTGAAGCGTAAAGGAAGGAAGAAGAGGGCCGTTCAGTGGCCAACAATGAGCCAATCAGAGGGGAATCCAGGCATATTTTGCAGATTTGAATCCGTCTACGTCATTTTTCTTCAAATACTACAGGTCGGATGACACATACTCCCGTCTCTGACTAATCATGAGAAACCTTCAAAAATCTTTCTGACCTGTGAACAGCGTGTCAATGGGATAACATTCCACCCATTCGGATTAGCGGGTTCTTTTGAGGCGGCTACCATAACCCTTCGACCGCGTAACGGAATCGAGGCGATAAATTACAGGAGATAATACGACGCGACAGGAGGAGCAGATGGATACAAGACGAGGGAAATTGATGTTTTCTCCAGTGAAGTAGGGTGGCAAAACAAAAGGCCTATATTTAAGACCAAGAGACTAAAAAAGTGAAAGAAAATTAACTATCTATATAAATGGGAAAAATAGCTTCCGATAGGAATCAGATATGAACGTTATCGAGGAATGTTTACTGAATTGCTATTAATTTATTTCTCTTGTTATATTCAGATTCTCGATAAAATTTCCCATCTATATAAAACGTAAAATTTCAATAAACAAATCACAGTAAAAATGCAAAATGAAAGGAGCGAAAAATAGCTTCTTTCCACCCGCTCAATTTCAGTTTAAAAAATTACCGTATATGAGACTTTAATAAGCACTTAATATAATATCAAAATATATTATAAAAATCTTGGGAAAACCTAGGCCATCCACGCGATCTACGATCTATCTGGCCCCATTATAAGCTTACGTTATGCAACTAGACCATTCATTTACCTGGAATATAATATGCTCATTGTACAGGATAATTCACTATAGTCGGATAAAAAAGGTAGGGAACGTTCCATAATATGATCTAAATGAAACTAATTGAACTTTCATAGGCCTGTGGTGCTAAGACATTTTAGAAGGATTGAAAAACAATTTTTTTGTTATCAGGAACAAACAGAACTCAGAAAAACTGGGGCATAAAATGCCGACTCATTTCTTCTATTGATGATTCTAAAAATTCTACAACGATGAATAACATTAAAATAATATTTAAAAAATTCAGCTACAAGGATTCAAAAAACATTACGCTGATGGAAATGTTAACTTTATCTTGGTATTAGCCGTAGATTTGCGAAAAAAGGA
Organism: Oscheius sp. DF5120; assembly: GCA_932521415.1. Lineage (NCBI taxonomy): Eukaryota > Metazoa > Nematoda > Chromadorea > Rhabditida > Rhabditidae > Oscheius > Oscheius sp. DF5120. The sequence goes on from OW051462.1 coordinate 6,855,200, forward strand.
AAATATTATTCACAAATATTGACAATTTATTGTTAAGTTAGAGCCAAGCTAGAAGTTGAAAAAAAATAGATAATTTCTTAATATTTTAGAAAAAAAATGGTTGAAAATTGAAAAGGTATAAGTTTCGAAACTTTCAAAATGTTCTCACTATTTTACTAATATTTTTTTCTAGAAAATTAACCAAAATATTTCTACTGGAACAAAATTTCTCTAAATATAACTTGTTCATTCCAGTTTGAAACCAATACGCTTACATACCATAATCCGCTTTTTTTAGCACTTTACCTCTTTTTGATTAAGTTATTCGTGTTATTGAAAATGATTTTTTACTGGAAATCTCAAAAGATTAGATTTTTTCTGTTTGGAAATGACTTAGATCAAGCGAGGTTGTTTCAAATATCAAGCTTCCATAAACTGCCTATCTCTTCCCCGGATTACTGTCCGTATTGTGGGAGGTCGATCCCGTTAACGACGTATTACTCGTCGGCTCTAATTGAGGCAAACACCTTTGGACGAGCCGCGAGCGGCGGGTCATGTTTTGTCAAGATTTATTACAGTGTATACATGGAGGAAGGCGACAACACATTATCATTGTCGTCATTAGACCGGGAAAGAGTAAAAATAGCTATCAAAATATCTTTTTTTTTTCAGAAGAAGCAGCAAAGGGAGATTAGCAGCGCCTCATTGCTAATGACCCTGACGTGTTTGCTCGTCGCTTTTTTTTATATTCGGATTCCGGCTGATCCGTATGATTGCCAATCAAGGCTATTAGATCGGCAAATAAACCATATCGCCAGCTTTTTTTTTCGAATTCTTTGACGAAAGAGGAATGAGCAGAGAGATAGGGCAGATGAGTAATAGAGACCTGAGAAGAATCATAGTCACCCGACCAGCCGCTACTATTCAAATTGGAAAGGAGAACGACGTCATATGGGAATTGTAACAGGCAGGAGATGGGAGAAGGGGTATTAGAAAGAGTATTATGGGTGACCATATAATTTGAAAATTTTGAGCCGATAAGAAAAATATAAGGTAAACAAAGGCCTAAATATTGTCATTTTGCATACAGTGCCTCTACTCAAAGAAACAGAAAAATTTAAGTGATAAAATTAAAAGGAATGTTGGATAAAAACAAATACAGTAATCCATTTTTTTTACCTACGTCATCAAATAAAAATAATTTTTTTTAGAATTTTTAATAATCTAAAAATTATTACTGTAGTAAATTATAGGAATAATCGAATCTATATTCCTGAATCAAAAAAGTACTTCTCCTCTCTGATTCCCATTAACAAAACCATTTAGTAAATATAACTGGCCTCCCGCCTCGTTTCATCTAATTCATTGTGTTGCCTTGTATACTGTAGGCGCCGTGTAATAGAGCGTATAGAGTTAGAGCGTACGTCTCATTAGTATCCGAATGGGTCGCGTGTAACGAGAAGAAAAAAGAAGAAAGTCGAAATGAAGGAGGAGAGATCGGCCAAAAACAGTCGTCCAGCCATCAAGGACAAGCAAACATTTACTAATCGAGGACAGAGACATGTTTGATTGGAATTGAGGGGAGATGGAAAAGAGAGAGAAGAGACAATTTACGAAGATGATTTAATGCAGACGGACATGTAATTAGCCTGTAACCAGGGTAGAGTTAATATGCACCAACAGAACAACTAGCCATAGAATTGAGGGGTTACCGTAATTTTTTATCGCTTCCAGCAGAGATCCTTTAGAAAAAACGTGAGCAGTTTTTTGACAAGAGAAAGATATAAAAATAATGAACTTTTTAAATATTTTGTAAAACAAAATCGTCTCACGAGAAAGGCCCACAGAAAGAACTGAGAATCTTCTTTGACTTCAAATTACAAGACTGACTGTTTTATGATCCTCTCTCTTTTCTATTGCGTTTTAGCGTGACTTTTATCAAAATCCTGCTATCTTCTTATCCAAAAAAAAAGAATTCCTTCCCGGGTTTGCCCCGTCTACACGCGAACTTTTTGACGATCAACAGTGTAACAAAAAAAAGAATCTTACCCGTAGCAGAGTGTGACTAACAGTGGGAACTTTCCGGAATTAGTTATCCAACAAGATATTGATAGGAAGAGTTAAGTCTAACTCCAGAAAAACCGCCCTTTCAAAATAATATCGGATTGAAAATTATAAAAGGAATAGTACAAAGAGATATAATATTTTAAAATTCCAAGTCTGGGTTATGATATCTGATAAAGTAAATCAGTCTGAGAGGACTAAATAATCAAGCATTCATTGAGAACAGAAAACTGCCTCTCAACTAACCACTAGATCTGACAAAAATTTTTGAAATATGTAATAATACTCAATAATAGTTAAGTTATTCATATGTAGCTGGAGATAATAGAAGGGCAATTAGAGAATAAAAGCTATCCTTAATTTTCTAGACGTGAAGCGAAGTCCAGAAAAAATGAGGAAAGTGCTTCTGGAATTTGCGGTTTCAGCATGAGAAATTTCTGTATTGTTCAGTATGAAAACTCCCGGCCCAAAAAGCTTTCTCATTGTGATTGAGAATGGCAGTTGTAAGGCCTTGAAACGGAGGGTTCGCTAATTACGAGAAAGTATTCAAATCGTTGCTTATAGCCTTCACTCTCCAAAAAAAGGAGAGAAGTTCCATATTTTGTTAGGAGTCTGTGTAATAACAAACTGTTTAGCGACGTTATCGATACTGCTCCAATAGTATGATTCATCTCCACACCTCTCCATGAGCAATATGGTCTCTTCGCTAGCGGCTAGTCTTTGTGACCGAGTCAGCTTGAAAGGACATCATACCATACAATTAGAGAAGAGAAGGGGAAAGGATAAGGGGACAGGTGAACATTTCCGGGAGATGCGATTATTGTGCCGCGAGGTCAAAGGATAATTTTCGGCAGGTGCTACCGTATTGAAATAAAAGACAGCCTGATTCTCTCTCAGTCATTTTTTGCCTCGAGGGCATTTGCTTACATCTCACCGCATGGAGACCTCCCGCAGGGGAAAAAGAACAGGGCACCGCTCGCTGTTGGATGTCACATAGATAGAAAGGAAAAAAGCGGTTTAATAGGTATGAGGTATTATGGAGTGGCGGCTAACAGTTGAAAGAGATAGGAAAAGACGGGGACTGAAATAGAACAGAGACTAAAACAAGGTCCCTTTTCACTTTTTACGAATTTCAGATATCTAAAAACTAAATCAAAACAAGGGAATTTTTGTGTAGAATTCGAACATAACAAGAAAAATTCGTAGTTATTCTGTCTGTCTTTGCTATTTGAAGAAAAAAGCAATATTGATGGTATAATTAGTAAATAATTATTCTTGAGTACCGTTCCTCTTTACTTAGAACAATGATTTTACATAAAATGGCACTGAATGCTGGTGAGAAGAGGTGAGAAGTTTTCGGACTTTTCTAGGCTCTATGGACTCTACATGACTAGAAATCTTAGTTGTTTTCTGGTTGGAAGAACCATTTGAATGAAAAACAATTGATTTTAAAATTTTCCACATTCGTTGAAATCTATCTAAAACTACTGTATGTTGAGGAAAGAAGGATGGCACCCGAAGAAAAACACGGATACAGTTCGTCAAAAAAACGGGCTGACTCTCGCCACCTCACACTTCTTTTCTTGGTTGGCTTAACTGCTGATTCGCTACTTTTTGCGAATCCGAAAAATAAGGGACTGGAACAGACAAAAGGTAATCAATGAGGTATTTAAACCTGTACCCATCGCCCTGTCTCTCACCTTCCGGCAGCCGACTCCCGCTGTGAGAAGTGGGTGAAAAAGCGAAGTAATTAGTTAGACGGAGGGACGGTCATTTGAAACTCGGCCTATCACTGGAAAGGTTTATGTGGGAAAGGACAGAAGAGAGGTTAACACCTGGAAGACAGCTGGTAGTCTATTGAATAGTCGCTATGTTGTTCGAATGGCGTAACTGTGATTCGTGAGAGGATTAAGGGCTACTAGACAGCTGGAGGAAAAGGATTTTAACGGAAGAACGGAACAAATCGGGACACAATACACTTAACACATGAAGGATCATAAGATTGTAGAAGAATGAAATTGAAGGGGAAAGGTAAGCAGGAATAAACAAAATGTTATTACAAAACGAATTTTTTTGCCGAATTTTGTATTTTGAAAAAATCTTTTTTCTCACGAATAAACAAGAGGAAAAATAAAAATTTCATAAAGGATATCCCACCAATCTCTTGTTCATTCATGTTTATTGACAAAACACTTGCAACCGCCGGGAATCGAACCCGGGTCGCCCGCGTGGCAGGCGAGCATTCTACCACTGAACCACGGTTGCTTATCTACTTATTTCCAAAAAATTAAAAATATATAAGATAATCGGAAAATATGATATGTAAGAAAAGTTTATAAACTGTTCATTTTATATCTTTTGGCAGAAAAACTGAAATTTATAAGACGGTGGGAAAGAAGGTTAACATCTTGAAAAATTAAGCATTATGTCATATAAAAATTAAAAATATAATAATTTTGATAACTGAAAAAAAGGGTTTCAATGCTGTTTCGATAGATTGGTTCAAAAACCATAATTCCTGTCTTTGAAAACAAACTTTTTTGCTCTGTCCAGTTGCCTAATAATAAATCTGACAATGAGTGGAGAGGGTCGGTTATGCAGTCGAGCGATAGAGTTGGTTGGCTTTGTTCGTTTATAGAGGCACCGTGGACCAGTACAATAAAATGGATTACACAAACGACATAGTGTCAGACCCACATAATCCCGAGGCAATATTTGATGAAGGGAACTGTGGAGGCAGAGTTAATAATGCTCACTCTCTGAATCTTTTTCACATAGAAAGCTGTTTGTTGATGACACCAGATGGCAAACTATGGCGCCAACTACCGCGGGAGTCCGTTGGAGCTTTGAGATCTGCCGACGAACCGCATTTTTATGAGTTTCGCCTCGTGTAATTGTTGACACATTTTAGGAGGAAAAAAGTCAAAACAAAGCTTCGTCATAAAGCGGCGAATACCTTTATTCGAAAATCTATAGAGGGATCACTTATCGAGCTGAAAGATCAGGTTCCTCACTTTTAGTAGTCTACAAGAAGTCTCCATGGAGAAGGCATAATTCATCGAGATATAAAACCAATAAATGTTTTTAATTGTTCCACCATTTAGTCTTCTTTTATATGACAATTAGAAAAAGAAAACAATGGCAAATATTGATCGGATTAAGACAGATTAAAAAATGATTCATTCTTTTAGCCCTGGCAAATTATACAACAGTCTTTTCTCCATTCATCTTCTCTGCCTCTCTAATTAGGAAATGATCACAAATCATCAAATGATCTACCTTTTCTGAAAAATTAATCATCATCTTGAAAAATCTTCCATACCGTCTATAAAATCTTGGTAAACTTTGACGAATTCAATGCAGGACTGCCCTACCTTCAAAAAACAGTCAGCTTTCGCCCTCTCGTCCCATATCAATTGAAGGAGGGCTTCATCATCCGACAGAGTAGGAGAAGGTAAGGAGTAATCGTAGTTCTAAAGAGAATAATTAGCTAATATTTAGTGAATTTTTTTTGGTCTAGATAACAAGGAAAATCTTTTTCAGCTTCTAAGCTAGCCTAGAGAGTATCTCAACAAACCAATATCTCAACAAAATAGCAACTAAACTCAATTATATTGTACTTTAATCGATTTCTCTCTTTATGATCTATAATTTTGTAGATTATCGCAATCAACTAAAACGCTTCTTTAAATTAAAATTTAAAAAAATGTTAAATTAAAAATTCTTAATAAAAAATAAGCTACTTTAATGTATTCAAATATCTTCTGGTTGCACTCCTCCGTAAGTTTTACATCCATTTCCGGAAACCATTCTCTCGTCCTGACAGCTTTGAGTTTTCTCACTTTGTCCCAGAGCTCTCGAACACCTACAAGACCTTGTCTAAAAGACCCGCCCTACCCAGTCCTAGATGCAATTTTGGCGGTAGAATATACTTCGGTAGGCCATTTTTCTCTTGTTGTTTCTGCATGGCCTCTAGTTTCTCCTCCATGCATTTGAATTGTCGACTGTGATGAATCACATTGTTCCATATCGTCTCGACGAGTCCGGGAGATATTCGTTTTGGATGGTCTATGTTTGGCAGATGATGTCCACGTAGTCCTTTGACTTCCATCACGGCAGATTCACAGTAATTTATCGGAAAATATCCTCCCTCTAGGAAGGAAAGGATACGATTGGGGAGAAGGGTATTGAGCTCTTGAATCATGTGACCGAACCTGGAATTTTATTAGATAAGGGTAGGACTTCTTACCCATGAGCCTTCACAGCCTGTCCAGCTGTCATCATAATGTCATAATAGCCTGAATCGAAGCCAGCCGAGACAAAAATTAGCTCAAAAACTCTTCTATGAAAACTACCTCAAAGTCCCTACCTCTGGGTCAAATTCCTTCAAAATAGGAATCACCACGTGTCTAAAAGCGGCCAAATAGTCGCCCTCCGTGTTCATTGTCTGGTTCAAAGGGAAGAAAATCTGCTTTCCGGGGGTATCGTAGTCCATATCTTGGGTATATGGCCAGAAGGCACCATGATGATAGCCATGGAAGGAAACAAGAAGATAGTGGGGATCATCTTTGAGAGAATAAAAAGTTCCATTGGACGGATGATAGTCATGGTCGACGATGGCGACCTGTAAAATTGAAAGCTTAGTCTTATGACTACCCTCTTGACTCCCAGCATCTCTACAGCTACCTTCGCTGCCACCGCGACATTGTTAAAGACACAATATCCCTGAGGTAATTTTCCATGAGCATGGTGGCCTGGTGGACGAATAATCGCGAACCCATTGCCGATTCTAGATTATTTTGAAAACAGTCCAATTTGCGGCTAACTTTCCGTCCAAGTTAGCCTTGACCATGTCTATAGCCGAACCAGCAGCTAGACGAGCAGCCATCTCTGATTTCGGACCCAACCAGAGAATCTCTTTATCTCTGAAAAATCCTTGAGATTTTGTTACTGAAGAAAGCTACTTGCAGTACTCCTCGCATTGTTCGATGGTCTCTAGATGTTCTAATTCTCGAAGAAGCTCAACAGGATGGTTAAGAAGGAGTTCTTCATCGGTAGCAGGACGAGCAGGAATCTGAAATGATTGGCTGAATGAAGAAAATTCTAATTTCAGGAAGAATTAAAAACTCTTAAGACCTCCCTATTCTCAGCAGAAACAAATATTTCTGGGAGAATGAAAACCGAGTCCTACCTGTACTGCCTTCTCCAATAATCCCTCGTCATTGAGTCTTTCATAGATTAATGACATTCTTTGAGGATTTTCCGCCATCGTCTTGTCATATGGACAGTCATGTTCCAACATTCTTTCATCATAAACATAGCCAAATGGTAGCATTCTGAACTATGATTACTAGCAGAGAGGAAGAGTCGGTTGATAGGGAAGTGACACGAGTCGATTAGATAATGGTATTTTGATTTATACAAAGTCGGCACATGGACAATGATTATTGTATCGGAAAAATTACAATATTTTAGGAAAAAAATTTGCTTTTCCCTATTTTAAAATACAGAAATCTACATAACTATTGGCAATATATTTTTTTAACAAAAACATGTGACGAACTGATTAGATAATGGTATTTTGATTTATGCAAAGTTGACACACGAAGCAATTTTGTATCGGGAAAGTATTCCCAAGAATAAGTGATGGTTGGTTGTAAAAAAACCGTAGATCACACCGGCTAATTTTATTAGGAAGACAAGGTCGATCGAAAAATGATAAGAGGTCATTTATTGTTCCCGTCTATTTAGCTATTTACATCAAAATATTTACAAAGTAAAAGTCTATTTAAACTTTCTAACAGCTTCACGAACTTCATTAAGATCGGCAGCGTCACCCCATTCCTTCTCCAGATGTGCCCAGACGAGTTCATTGTTTGCGATCAGGTAGACACCACCCAATAGACGTCCCTCACCCGCCATATTGCCTTTCACTCCGGCTTGATGCGACTTCCAAGCATTGATATAAGTTCCAACACGAAGAAAACCCATCCAAATTGGCAGCCAGCGCTGGTTAGGACCGTAGAAACGTTTCTGAAAGAAGAAAAATTTCGTTAAATTTAATATAAAGTGAAGCAAAATGACTGTATGAGCAACTTAAGAAACATGGAAGTTAACCATATTTATCCGAAAAAAATAAGGCAAAATTTTAATTTGAAATTAAAACCAAAATTTCCCTTTGATTTGATGCAATATATAATTTTACCCATAAAATTAGTCATTTTTGATTCAAATAATGAAAAAGAACATTTTATTTAATTGTATGCCAAGTTTATAGACCTATTCCACTTTCAATTCACTTAAAAGAACCTCAAAAAAGACCTACCTCCTCATCAAAATAGACGTCTCCATCAAAAAATGGTTTAAATTCATTGACTCCCATCGTCTCGTGAACGACAGCCATCAGATTTATTCCAGCTTTGTTCAGCTCCGGCTTTAACGTGCTGAGTTCCTTTGCCTCTTTCCTACAAAACTGACAACCGGGTCTTCGAACGGCAAAGACGAGAGTAGGACCGTCGGAAAAGAGCTTTGAAGCCTACAAATTTCATATAAAAATTGAAACATTGGAATACTTCAATGCCGTCTTCTTTTTTCACATTACGTTCATCTTTGATGGGAATCAAATTGGCTTTGGCTAGATAACTGATAGTTGGAAGAACATGACCAATTGTCCAGCGAGTTGGAAGATTAGCATAAATGGCAACACCGCCGAGAGCAGCAAGCGCACTGTAGCCAATCATTTTTGAACTAAAAAGAGAGAAAATTAGAGAACAGAGTAAAGAAAAGACGAGGAAATGCCGATTTTTCCAAGACTAATGATTCTTTCTATTTTCCATTGTCATTTCCGTTTTGTCTACAAAATACTGCATCATATACGCAATTAATACGGTTTCAATTTTACCAATTCAGAAAAAATTGAAAAAAAAAACAGAAAAGTGCGCGACTTGCAAAAGTAAACTTTAATAACACCTTTTTTAGATTATAGCAAATTATTAAAGAGCTATAGAATTTAAAAAAAAAAAAACAACGAGGAAAATTGCAGAAATCCGCATAAACATTGGCAAAATGTCAATTTTTCAACACAAACAAACTGGGCAAAAACGAAAAGATACAAAGAGCGACATTGATAAGCCGTTTTCTATAAACAAACAACCAGATCAAGTGAAAAATTTTATTTATACTGGCAAGCCCACAACCATGTATTCCAGAACCATATATACCAGTTATAATAAAGGAATCAGAGAAAAAGATAAAAGGTTATAATTTACGAAGAAGCACCGCCATGGCTTCTCCACCTCCGTTACAGATGGCAGCTACTCCTAGTTGCCCAGGTGCCAGGGAATAGGCTAGGGAAAGGACGATTCGAAGACCAGACATGCTGAAAAAGAGATTTAGGAGAGGTTATTTTCTTTTTCAAAAACGGAATAATATAGTCAATATTAGGGAAAAATAACATTTTTGCTTTGAAAGAAAAAAAATGGCAGAACTAGAAACTAGATAGTTAGAAAGAAAAGAGGCCATTTTCAATTTTAAAGACAGCAATAATATTTCAAAATTACTAATTCTCCCTCAGAAACATCCAAAAATTAATATTGCTTTCGTCGTTCAGGATGTCGAAATTTCTGTTTATCATTTTCCTAAAAATCGTCATCATTTCGAAAAGTATCGAGGCAAAATTTTCGAAAAAGAAATGTTTCGTCGTTTCGAAAATGTTTTCGAATATCAAGACCTATATAAAGAGAGCCTAATTTCACAAGTTCGTCACATTTTCTTTTACTTTATTGATGTCATCTTCTATCCAACCTTCCAATTCTACTATAAGCTCAGATTCTTCCTCTGAAAGTGAATGCTCATTCATTGAAAAGCGTAAATCTAGGGAATCGATGAAAAGAAATAGAGCCCGAGGGAGGAGTGGCTGTCGTTGTAGATGCCAACACCAATCCAGAAGTTCCTCCTCATCTTCCTCCTATTCTTCTTCTTCTCTCTCAAGTCAATGCTCTTCTCCTGACACAAAACGCTTCAAGTATTCCCGTGCAATTTATCCCAGCTCTAGATGGTCTCGACGCTCACCCTCTTCCAGCTCTAGTGATGAAGACGGATAGACACTTACCCCAGAGGATGACCAAGAGCCACAGCTCCTCCTTTGATATTCACTTTAGTTGGATCTAATCCTAATTCTTGAATAAATGCGAGTACTGTAATGGAGAAAGCCTCATTTACTTCCCAGAGAGCAATGTCTCCCCCCGAGACACCGGCTTGTTTCAGCAACTAAAGGGATTTTTTAAAATAAATTCATGGGATAGGTACCTGTTGGGCAGCCCAAACGGGAGCGATAGTGAAATCGACAGGCTCTCCTCCTGCTTCAGCGATATGAAGAATCTCGGCCAATGGGCTGGCACCTGGAAAATTGCTCAAAATACCAAAAATAGAAAATTTCAAATCGAAAAACCTTCTTGGAGCCAAAAATAATATTTTTTAGGTGTGACTATTTGTTAAAAAAAATCAATTTTCCCGGCCAAAATTAGCAATGAATGTAAAGATATTTGAAGCCAAATATCAAATTATACAGATCAAAATCAAAATCTTTTTATTTACTTTTTTTGTATGTGCTGTTTCTGATAAAAATAAATCTCATAGGAGTTTAAAAAAAGACCTACCTTGTGGTACTGCTGCTGCCGAAGTGACCACAGCTGCAACAGCTCCATCATTTAGAGAAGATGCATTCGCCGCAGTGATGGTTCCTGTGCCATCCTTGATGAAAACAGGCGCTAGTGAGGGAACCTATTCAACAACATGTTTTGCATTCTTGCAGTTGTTTACCTTGGACTCGATCAATTTTTTGAACTCTTCATCTTCTGAGACAACTAATTCCGATCCGCGTTTTGGCTTGATTGTCACGGGCATTACTTCTTCAGCAAATCGACCATCCTGAAGGGATTATTTTTAAAAAAAGAATGAAAGAAACCGCGATTTTTCTTAAGGCTAACCGAGCCACTGTACGAAACATTGGTCAGAGAGAAGGAGGAAGAAATCCAATTGGCAGTGATAACGGTATGTGTTTTTCCAGCTAATAGTTCAGACAGTCAGATTGCAAATATTTGAATGGTCATTGAGCAAAAGAATGACGTAAAAATTTGAGAGAAATGAAATGAAAACAAAAGGTTCTAATTCCAGAATGAATAGTCGCAATTGAGTTATGTTCGAGAACATCGAGGCGTTACTTTTTTATCAGTTCAAGTCCAAAATAATATTTCTTCGTTTTCGTCAGGGTAGTTGTATCGAATTTCGATATCAGACGGTATTTGCTTGATTTCTTTGTTTTGATATCTCTTTCTGTGATATTCAAATTTTATAGAAAATTGATATTTTGGAGAAAAAATGTTTGTATATAAACAAAAAAAATGCAAAACAATACATGAACTTACTTTCCATGCAGCTGCCGCCTTCTTATAACTGCTTATGGCGAATTCATCTTGCGCTTCTCTGTTTATCTTGTAATCTTTTACAGACTTTTCTGCGCAATTGCCCATAGCCTGATTTAACAAAGCATCCTGTAATCCATCGCGGACAATTCCATCAATTGCTTGGAAACCGCCATATGGTGGTTCAGCGCGAGAAACATAGAACGGTACCTGTGTTTTGTTTTTTTTTCTAGTTATTTTGCTTACCTGGCTCATGTTTTCACAACCAGCGACAAGTGTAGTTTGTCGATAACCAGCCTTGATCGAAAGTGCAGCAAAGGCTAAGGCTTTCATTGATGAAGAGCAGACCTTGTTGATTGTTACTGCTTGAGCACTCTTTGGAATCCCTAATATGGATTTTTTATTTGAAATCTAACTCACCAGCCCCTATAGCTACTTGCCTAGCAACATTTTGACCGCAATTTGCTGTCAAAACAGCTCCAACGAAAGATTCCTCAATTTTTTCAGGTGAGATTCCTAGATCATTTTCCTATTTTAACTTTTTAACTTACCAGCTCTACGAATAGCCTCTTTAGAAACAATGCTACCCAAATCAGCAGCGGACGTTCCGGAAAATGAGCCTTTGAAAGAGGCTATCGGAGTTCTAACTCCACTGACGATGATAACTCGTTGTGAATCCGAAGCCATCTAATTTTTATTTAAAAAAAAGGCCTAAAAAGATTTGATATAGTGAGGAACAACCAAGAAACAACACAAGGAATACTTTAGATAGAAATTTATATGTAAACCTGAAACAATAAATACAATAAAACCGGAACCTATAGCGACCAGCGAGAAAAGATGCATATGTATTAAAGTGATAAGAAAGACATCGAGACTTATAGACGCTCGATAATTATTCCAGATGAGCCGCCTCCTCCATTACAGATCGCGGCTAAACCCTTTTGACCAGGTTTCAGCGTATGAACGAGGTGAGTGATCAGGCGAGCACCAGACATTCTAAAAACACGCCATAGTAGTCGTGATTTCATCAATTTATAAATGTAAACTTTGCACTTGATAATGGTTAATCAATATCATAAAAGTGATATGAATGTGCCATTTATATTGACGCCTCGAGAAGCAATGATCAAGGTAACTTTTTGATTTTTTTTCTTGTTCAGAAATGTCACTCAACAAACAGCTCACTCATGACAAACTGACAATTATCGCTCTGTGATCAAAGGATCAAAGGTCACAGATCAAGATCCAATATCCATACATAATATCCATGGATAATCAAAGAAAAGGAATATGACTAACCCAATTGGATGGCCAATAGATACAGCTCCTCCGTGTGGGTTTACTTTTGCAGGATCACAGCCAACCTAAAAAAAAAACAATCATGAAACCTTAAAACGAGCTTACACTCTTGATAAAAGCTAAAACAACACAGCTGAATGCCTCATTGACTTCGAAATGATCAATATCTTGTAATTTTAGCCCAGATGTTTTCAAAAGCTGAAGAATTGTATAAAAGTAAATAAAAATAACTTACTTTAGGCATTAAAAGAGGGGGAGCTATAGCGAAATCAAGAGGATGTGTTGCAGCATCCGCATAGGCCAAAACCTAAACTCACATTCAAAAAGATGTAAAAGAATATACCTTAGCTAGTGGTGTAACGTTAAGTTTTTTAGCAGCATCTGTCGACGATAATACAACAGCAGCAGCACCATCATTTAAAGTTGAAGCATTTCCGGCTGTAATAGTTCCGTCTAAAAAGAAAAAATAATTATTCAGACAGGATTACCTTTCAGAAAAACTGTTTTAAGATCTTTCATCTTATCAAAGTTAACTTTACTGAATTCTTCATCGATCTCGACGACATTTACTCCTTTTCTGGTTTTAACATTGATAGGAACAACTTCAGGGCCCATTATTCCGTTCTGAAATTATAAAATTAAATAAAATGTTTACAAACCCTCCATGCCGCAGCGGCTTTCTTATAACTACTAATAGCGTATTCATCTTGTTGTTGACGTGTAATTCCTAACTCTTTAGAGGTCTTCTCACCACAAACTCCCATATGACATTTGTCATAAGCATCTGTCAATCCATCTTTGACAATTCCATCCTAAATAAATTATTAAAAACAAAAGAAGAAAGCCTACTTCAACTTTGAAACCACCATAAGGCAATTCGCCACGATTTACATAATATGGAACCTGGGACATGCTTTCCATTCCGCCACCAATAACAACCTAGACAACAAAATAGTAATCAGAAAAATGATAATTTACATCTTGATGTCCAGTTTGTATTTGTTGGGCTGCAATCATAATAGCTTTTAATCCGGAAGAACAAACTTTATTTACTGTCGTTACGGCTGTAGAGACGGACAAACCTAAAAAATAATAATTAAAATAAACAAGAAAATACCTGCACCAAGTGCAGCTTGACGTGCTGGTGCTTGTCCAACATTAGCCTGACATACTTGACCCATAAAAATCTGAAAATCAGATAAATCCAATAGATAAAATTGAACATGCTTCTTGTACTACATCCGGTTTCACACCACTTCGCTCGAGGGCTGCTTTGATAGCTGCTGAACCGAGTTGAGGTGCTGTTACGGATGCCAATGAAGACCGGAATGATCCAATAGGGGTTCGAGCAGCGCCCAAAATGACGACTTCCTAAATATTATATATAAATTGAGTTGTATCAAAATACTACCTTATTTAAAAGGGCAGCAGATCGTGAAAAATTTCTTACACTCTGCCGTGACAGCATCTAAAAAATTAAACAAAGTAATTCAAGAAAAACGAAGGTATTTTAAACAATAAGAAATATGCGCTACGTAATAAACCGTCACATGGGCGGTGTGATGTCTGCAGACAAATCCAAAGAACACAACGTGGTTTCAAAGACAATAGTAGAACATTCACGTTTGGAAAATAATGTCTACTGCCAAATAAGATGGGGAATCTAAACAAGTATTTTATGACAAAACAAAACTTTCTGTGAATTCGATATAATAATGTGTTATAAAAACTTTTGTTGTTGACGTTGTTGGATAATAATAAAAAAGCAGTAAATTTGAGAGCAACAAGTAATCGATAGATTCTCGTAGTCGTAAAGCATTACAGTAGGAAGCAACTAAGAAATGAAAGAAAATAGGGTACTGCTATACCTGGGTTTTCTTTCATTGCAGAAAAAAATGACAAAAATTGAAAAAAGATAAAAGAAAAAATTTATTCCAGAATAATCAACATGCTTCATTATCCCATTTATGGCTGAAGAAGCACGACATGTCTGTAAGATTGCCGTTGTGTCCTCTTTGTATCATCATCCATTTAGGCTGCTTAGCATGTTTTTGAAGACATCGCCATTATATTTTACTTTAGTGATATTCTTAAAAAAACATAAGTTAGAAGTCGTTAACTATGACATCCTATGTCGACTCTGATTAAGCATTTTTATGGAAGTATGAGTGTATATTTCCATCAGTTACTCATTTGATGGATCCTCTTTTAATCTTATTGGTTCGCTTACAATGAACGAAATTCCTCTAGTATATTCTAAAGAGTGCCCTCGTCCTCGTCCTTCTTCCATTCCACGGTCTACAATTCCTTCAGCTCCTTCTGATGAAAATAGACCGGAAAACTCCTATAGAGTAGTTAGACCAGAAGAACCCCCTCCAGCGTATAACAGTCTTCTATTCGAAAGACCTTCAAGTAGGTGTTAAGCAGAATAAAAAATAATCTCTAGCTTATGAGGAAATCCACATTGGAAGTGCTCATCCGTCTCCAGCTATCAGTACTCGAACAGTTACTGAAACTAGAGTGATCAATAGTCAGCCAACAGCAAACTATCAGCCTCAAACAATCCGTCCAACTATCCATCCAACGACGAGAGTGGAGACTAGCAGGGCAGGTAAATTGAGAACAGCGAAATAGTTTAATTGCGTAAAAATGGAGTAGAAATAAATTTTCGAAAAGAGAAATAAGAAATAATATGAAATATCTAATTTCAGACGATAATTGGGAATGTTGTGTGTTACTATTTGGTTCTAAACAGAGAAACTCACCGGAATTCATAGGTCGTTTTTGATTATTTTCTTTTGTCGATATGAAATTTGTATGTCTCGCTTCAAGTAAAGCATTTTCTTTTTGAAGGCCTACTAGTGTCCTATTCATGATCCTGTTCGTGTCTACGATCGATACACTCCATTAGTCATCGATATTAGGGACTAAAGTCAGTTGTCCAAGCACCGGTCTGGCGAGCGACCGTGTCCTCTTTCTCTCTTCCTCTCTTCCACTATCCTGTCTCTCTCAATCTTTATCTCTAACTATTATTGTATTAGTAACGATATAGATATTATAAAAGCCTAAGTGCTAAGAAAGACTAAATCTGGGATCGATGGAAAGGAACGATTGCCAATTAGGCATCCAACGTTTCAAGGAAAGTCATGAGACTTCCACTTCAGATCTTATTGTTTTAGAAGACATGTCATAGATTTTTTCGATTTTCTAGAAATCAAAGCCACAATATAGAAGGTTTATCTAGAAACGTAAGGAAGTAATGTTCTTACAAAAGAGTTTGTGATGCTTTTAGAAAATCATTTCATACACTTTTACATTCAACATAATTATAAACCACATACCACTTACTTTTTAATTTTTTAACCCTCTTTTCAGGGTTTTATGAAAGCTTTTTAATTGGAAAAACATGTGAATCACGTGAATACAATCTGAGAGAGGCTGCTCACCAATTCTTCCATCTCTCGCCCTCCCCACATGGGGGTATATTAAACCTATTTAAGTCCACACGATATGGTTTACAGTTTAAATGCTTTGGAATTATGTCATTTTTTACTCTTAGATTTAAGAACCATTGCAAATTACTTGCTTAAATACGTTGTATTTTCAGCATATCTGTCAACAAACATATTTTGAAATGGCTAGCGATTGTATTTATGAAGAACATAATGGTAAAACTGTTTGTACCAAATTTGGAAAAATTAATCGATGGATTGAGAAATATATGGAGTAGAACCTTACAATAGACATTGAAACATTGTTAATAGAAGAAAAAGAAAACCTTTGTTTAAATTCATCTGCAAACATGTAGCTCATTTCACTGAGAATTCGTCTGCAGAACGTATTGGTATGAATCAACCCAATTACTTCTGCTTCAAGGCTGAGGAATGGAAACCTGAGAAAGGTCATGTTAATTCAATTAACTATTTGACCTGGTGGGGAGCAGTTCCACCTGAAAATTGGGAACGTACTGTAGGAACAGATCGGATAAACAACCCTGGAGTAGAGATTTCTGAACCATTCAACGGAAAGAGTCGCTGTGGTCCCATAGGATTTGTTATTTCTTGAAAAGATATTTTGGAAGAATATGCAAGTAGCAGAAGACGGAAGCAGACTGAAGTAGACTTGAGAATCTTAGGAACATTCAGATACAAAGCCGAAATTATGTATGCGATCTTGGTGTATATGAAAGAGTAAGTATATGATTCTTTTTTTGTTATGAATCCCTATTTTAGTGACAAAATTGAATACACAAGTAAAGATGGAAGCGTATATCATTTCCTTACACAAAATGACAATACTATATATATATGCATTTCATCGTACTACCAACAACACTGAAGAATTTACTTGGAAAGTCTACAGCACTATTGGCTTTTTAAAACGTGAACAAAATGACTACATGTTTACTTGGGACCATTTATCCTTCGCATTTTACTTTGAAAAAAAGGAGGATATATTGAAAATACCTCCAAACAAATTCATAATTGAAACAAAAAGAGCAAGTGAAACATTTCCACATTCAAGAAATGAAACAAAAGGAAGAACAGGAAAGGAGATGCTTCCCAAAAAAACCGTGGTGGATATGTTAATGCACAAAATAGTTTCTCAGAAACCAGAAGCTGTAGAAGCTCCTCAGGAACCAAAGGCTGTAGAATCAGAGGGTTACGATCCTATTCCAGTGGTCGAAGGTGCATCCCCAGAGCCAGCTACTTCCGAAAACGACGTGAAGGACGAAAAACTTAATAAAAGCTTTAAGAAGCTTAACTTTTCTGATTGATTATGCTCATCATTCTTATATTAACACACCCAGTGAGTGCCTTTATTTTTACTTTTTTATATTTAAATTTACAACTCTAAATTCTTCTTTATTAATTTTACTTGATATTTTATTGTATAAATACTCTAAAAAAATTTTTACTTTTAATTAATTAAATTTTTTATGTTAGAACTATATTTATTATTCATAGTTTTCAACACACAGATTATGTTGAAGGTAGAATGGTAACATTCAGATTCTTAGACTTCTCATCGAAACTACGAGCTTTGTCGGCAAAAATTTGTCGAGAGACGACGTCACTGGCCTTTTCTGTATTTTTTTCATCTAGATAATTATTTTTGCCTACCTCTAGCCATGAAATAGTAATGACCAGCCAAAGCGTAGATCTCAGAAGCTCTCTTATTATTATTTTTTTCTTCTTCAACTTTACCCATTTCTACGAGTTGAATTGCCTTCTAAAACTTTCTGCATATGTTTATTTGTGATACCTGCAGATGAATTTTTGATTGATCTTCCATTTTCGGAAGTTCATTGCTCTCATAATACTTTGTGATCTTGTGAGCGCGTTCCTTGAATCCTGAGATCTTTTCATTGAACACCTTTTGATGATTTTCATTTGGAAAAAGTGCTAAAATTGTAAATTTTTTGAGAAGTTTCGATTTTCACCTTTCGCATCACAGAAATATCTAATTGACAATTGATAAAGATCAACGGCTATCTTGTAGTTCATTGCCGTATCCTCTTCAATAGCCATAGCGATTAGATTGATAGCTTTCTAAATTTGCAATTTTATATTTACATTATGAATATACCTGGAAACTGGTGCTGGCAAACTCTTTCTTGATGTTTCTTTCAGCCTCGAGAGTATCTTTCACTTCTTTGACATTTTCTTTCAGTAAATGCACTTTCTCATCGATGGCTTTACGACGCTCTTTGTTATGACCCTCGTCTGTAAAAAATGTTTAAGGATTCTATATCAAACTCACTATTCCGTGATTCGATGAGGCAAACAATACCATCATTATATGTCTTTAAAGCATCTTCCAGATTTCCTTTACGATGCTCACGCTTAGCAGCCGTAATGAGTTCAATACCTTTCTAAAGTCAGATAGATAAGTTTACACTCAATAGCTCACCAGGAGATGTGGATTTTCCTGTATCTCTTCATCGACGAAATCTGTACGGCCAATGCAATTACCCATGATTCGTTGAAGAGTTGAAGTGTGACTGAAGATAGAAAAAAATGAATAAAAGCGAGAGAAAAGCGTGTGTTCAAAATGAGAGTGAAGCTTTTCTACTTAATGTTATCGATTTCACAGATTTAGGAAGCGGAAAAGCGAATCAACCATGTGATCCTGTCGATGTAAAATGATTCA
Organism: Oscheius sp. DF5120; assembly: GCA_932521415.1. Classification (NCBI taxonomy): domain Eukaryota; kingdom Metazoa; phylum Nematoda; class Chromadorea; order Rhabditida; family Rhabditidae; genus Oscheius; species Oscheius sp. DF5120. Next base: position 6,874,120 of record OW051462.1, read on the forward strand.
GGTTCATTTAAAAATTGACAACAATATGGGGGAAGAAACTGGAGGCGGTATATAGATAGATGTCGAAATGATACAGTTCAAGGAGGAAAAAATAGGTCCAAAAAGGCGTCAATATCTCTCGTATTCTGCTGGATGAAAGGTTTTGTTTGATAAAGATTTCGTAGAAAGGAAAAAGAACTTGATGGAATTCGATATATGTCATTATAGGAGAGTTGCTACTTCGTTATTTGAATTTTTCATAGACTTTTAAATAGAGTTGATAAAAGATTATATTTTTTGTTTTAGCTTTTCCTCCTCCATGTTTTCCTATCTCTTTTTTTCGGTCTCTTTTTGTTTGGTGAACTCGGCTGGTCTCTAGGATTGCTTTATGATCATTTTCCGTCTTGGCAGCTTTATTTTTGTCCATGTCCACACGAGTCGTCATCAGGCCTTTCGCTCCTGAAAAGCGGGTTTTTGGTCTAAAAGTTCCATACAAATACAAATTTCATCATGTCGGTATGTAGGAGCTTAAAGGTCAGATAGTGTTATTATTTCTTATCTAAGAGAGAATCGAATTCCATATAAACTTTTTCCGATCTTTAAAATGTTTTAAAAGCCTCTTCTGTACATAAAAACATCTGATCACTTCGTTTTGCTCAGCCTTAGGTCAATTTTCAATCGATCGAGCGAAATCTCTCATCCCAGCAGTGACAGCGTCAGCGTTGATGAGTCTATGCCGAAAAAGAGGAAATAAGATATTGATGTGGGATATGTTTCTAAAAATCACTTTTTATGTAGCATGGTGTTTGCGTAAACAACAGTTAAATATTTGGGGTAGCCTGGTTAAAAAGTACAACGTTTTTGTCAGTGGAAAAAAAACCTAGCATTATTGAATGAGTTTTGGAAAACTTTTGATAATTATTTTTTTTTCAGATGGATTATAATAAAAAAAACAAAGAAAAAAAATTCCCAAAAAAAAAAGAAAAGAAAAATTTATATGAAATGCACAACAATCAGAAATTTAGAACAATATTCCGTTTCAAAGGCAATGTATCTTCTCACTGCTTTTTTTTGTAAAATATATTCATTCATTATTACTGGTCGAATTTACTCTTTCATCCTATTGATCACTTCGAGTATTGCCTAGATTCGTCACCATTTTAGATAACCTGATTTGTATTTTTCTTCTTGCTCAGCCGTGAAACATATTGGAGAAGTTTCTTTAGTCCCCCTATTTATTAATTTTATGCTGTATATCATTTTCCATATAACCTTTAAGAGCCCGTCAGAAAAAGTTATTTTTCAAAGCTTCACACACACACCTCAAATAGTCAGCTGTTCTGTTATCACTTTCCCCCCTTTTAAAAGCATTTTGTCAACAGATAAGGTCTTCTCTTCTAAACATAGTCTTTTGTGCTGATTGGAACAATGCTATTACATTATGTGTCAAGGTATGTACAGCTGCTCTGTGCTACCCACAGACCCCCCTCTCTGTACATATTTTCCATCCCTTTCATAATATTCACCGATTGAGGCGGTAATCATTGAACACTTTCCTTTGTTTTCTCCCGTGTGTCACCTCGTTTCTATGGAAATCCCTCGAGGCTTTTCTCTTTTTTCCTAGTCGATATTGTTTATGTGTTGTTGGATGGTTTATAGTCAAAAAAATACTCGTGGAGGTCATATTGTAGCTATTGAACGACTCAAAACGACTTGTAGAATTGGAAAAAATAACGAAAATATGCCTGCTCTAGTTAGCGGGAATACACAAGTTAGTGAGTAAGAATCGGTCAGATTCGGGATATTTTAATAATGAGACGAGGTATTGACATAGACAGGTTAGCCTACTGGAAAGTAAGAAGCAGAAAATTAGTTCTGACTCAGTGTTTTAGTGATCAAAAGCTTCCTCCTTAAGCAACAGAACAGATTCACTTGTTTTCATCTTGAAATATTCAAAAATCCCTGAAAAAAGGCATTTTTGGAGTTTGCAACAAGGTTGGGCGGTATCGAACTTTGATACCAGTTGATATTTATTTTTTTTTTTTTACAATTTTTTGCATTTTTTGTGACATTCAGTATATACACGACAAGAAACACCTAAAAAATTATAAAACATTAAACACAAAATAAAGTCATATTTATATTCATATTCATATTAAAAAAAAGAAAACAGTTAAATTTTTATTAAAAAAAATTAGGAGGAATATTTTTTTTCAAAAATAATAAACTAGCAACATTTCAGTGATTCAACAACATAATAGAGCCAATAAAAGGCTGCAAAAAATCCTCTTTCTTCTTTAGTCTTAAAAATACATTTTCTTACCGATTTAGAGCTTAAAAAATATCTTAACTATACACAAATACCCGGAATTTGTACTTTACTAGGCAACGAGAGGGTAAATATAGATGTTTTGGTACTCTCCTTTCACTAGATTGTGAAAATCAGGTTTTTCTTTTCATGAAAGAGCGATACAATTTTCAGGTCCCACGAAAAACATTATTAACTAATAAAAGGACGAATTTATCAAAAGTACCGAGCTTTAAAGTCGGACTATTTTTAATGTTTTGTAAGTTGTATATTTTATGTAGGAATTTTGCAGTTTGATTCAACTAATAGTAATACATCTGAAAGTTATTGACAACTTGAAAGAAAAAGCTGATAGTATCGCTTGTAGTTTCATTTCGTAAAACATATGTACGAAACTCAACTCGAAAATCGGCAGCCAAAAAACAATTGTCATTTGTCAGGTGTCCAATACTTTTCACTTGTTGGTAGATATTTTTGACTTTTGTTTGTTAAGAAAACGTATAAAACTACCATGTTTCGTACTTTTGGCCACCCTTACCCTAGGGGGAAATTTAAGGTTAAGCATAGGTTTTTGAGTTCGACTTCAACTATCATTAAAATTTATTTTTGACAATAAAACTAACTGGCCATCCTATGCCCCATACGTCCCTCCCTATTTAGTACTCTTGTTAGCGTATTCCTTTTGACCCCCTCCTCTCGTGTTGCCGTCTCTATCTTTCTCCCCCAATAAAAACACCGACGTCCTTCAAATCCAGTGGGCCGGATTTCGCGCACCAGCTGTCTCTCTTCTCGTCCTTACCCCTTCTCAGCTGTTCGTTTGTGTTCTTCCTCTCGTGCGCGCGAAGAATTTTTCTTATCGAAGGTCAAATTGACTCAAGTTCGGCCGGTGCTAGGCGGTGCCAGGCTAGCCAGGGAGGCCAGTCAGCTGTTCTTTGGTTCCAGTATTTGTTCATGGAATCGAGTTTCAATGGGTTTCGACGAAGAGAAGAGGAAAAAGTGACCGCCGCGATGATTACTCCCCTTTGATTTCTCACTCTCACTCTCTTTCTCCCTTTGAGTGGTTTGCACTTTCTCTGCACTTGCATTTTTTCGGCTCCGAATGAGAAAATATCGAAACTGGCGGAGGCCAGCTGTGTTGATGGATGAAAATGATACTAACAAAGGGCACCAGGTTCAAATATCATTGAAATTACAAAACTTATATGTTTTTTGGATTCCTCAGGAACATAAATTTTGAGCTTGTTGCGGAAAATGTTTATTATTTTTTCCTTAAGTAGTTTGTATATTTTTCGTTTCTATGTGATTGAATGTATGTTCCGCAAAATGATCAAAATTCGACTACAATAGATACAACACTGTTCAAGGTCTTTAAAATATAGTCCAGAAAAATACTCTACTATCAACTACAATGGTAATGATAGCTACTCGACCTCCCCGGTATAACCAGTTTCTCATTAGTCTGTTGTCGCCGATGCAATCTCTCGCTGTTAGATTACCCCCATTCTCAATAGAGATTGTTGTTCTGTTCGCATTTAAATTTGATCTTTTGAAATTTGGGTGCACAAATAAACAGAAATCTCTATTCTGTTTTTGTGAGAATTTGTGTCTGCTTATAGTAGTAACGTTTTTTCTTTTTGATATCAAAACATCAAACACTGTTATCGTTCAAATGCATTTTTGAGTTTCTTATGCAAAAAAGCATTTAAATTCATCATCCCCAGTTGCCCTATTTCCTGATGTAATGGTCGGTCTAGACCAATAAATCATTTAATCGAGGCGATTGTTTCCAAATTCCTCTTTTTATTCTAATCCCATCTTTCACCTTTTAATCTTGTTTTCTTCATTCTTGCATACTCCAATAGTTCCAAAATTCACGTTCTATAACTCTTAGTTCATACAAAAAGTATTGATTATGCAAATGAGCCAAACAGTCTCTTGGAATGCTGATGGCTAATTAGATCTTCTACTAATTGGACATATATTACCCATGAGAACGTAGCCTCTTGTCCTCTAAGCGGACACAGACAATCGAGAGGACGAACTGTTCCTCCGTAGATGATAGTCAGATAAATCGACTCTCTTTATTTTCCCATCCACTTAGCTAACAACCTAATCAAGTATTCCGTCACCAATGTTCAATAGGTTATTTGTTTGTGTTCTCTCTGGTCAGTAGTAGGATCACCATTAATCAATTGGAATGCTTTTACAACATATGATTAATCCAGATGTCTCTGTCTCTCGGAGTAATACGTCGATGGATTGATCATGAAATAGTCTCATGATTTTTTTTGTAAGATCGTATGGTGTCTAGACAATGTGTATTGGCTTCAAGGTCTTGCACCTTGGACAAATAAGTTGGTTACGTAAGAGATTGCATTTCATTGCGCAATTTTTTCTGCGCGTTTCGTTTTTTTTTTTTTTTTTTTTTTAAATATTTAAGACAAAACAAAATATTTTTATATGCTAAAATGAAAACAGCAACATTTCATCCACTTCTGACTCTCTCAGCTTCCTTCTAATCTCTTTAAAAATCCTACTATCTCAGAATACCTCCTCTATAATGCCTTCTTTCTTCACTCAAAATAGCTGAAAAAACCTGTCAGCTGATCAAAGAGCTCTCCCGGAAACGATATAATCCGGATAAATAGCTTCCTCATCTGTTTACAGCAGTGCTTATTAGTTGAAGAGGCAGTTATTTTGAGGTCTGTTCTTATCAGTATTTAACTACAAAGAATCATGAGGTCATTCGAAGGACCTTTATAGATTAAAAAATAGGGCCCGAAAAACCTTTTGGAGTTAGCGACTCATCCATCGAACCCATTTTTGACATTTCCCATGTCCTTTCCTAACTTTTTGAAGTGCAGCAGAGTATTTTTAACAACCCCTTGACTTCATGATAGGTGTCGAAAGAGTACAGTAAATGATACGGACAGCTACTTTCTCCCCGTTGGCAGTCATTTCCTGTCTTTATCTCTCTTCAAAAAACGAGACATTTTATCACCCAGACATTTACTGTTTTATCTCTCTCTGCTCTTTCTTTGAATTCCACGTCATAAAACCTATGGAAGAGAGTATATGTTGCAATAATGTCTTTTTGTCTCTCTCGTGGACAGACGACGAACGACCTCTTTAGCCAATGCAAATAATGTTTATGAGGAGGCGATTTTTAGAGAGGACTAGCTGAGTCGTTGAGTCTATGGGTCACTCGATAACATCGGGAGGGGGGAGCCCTTTTTTCTTTACCGGCAGGGTCACGTTGACCTCGAGTCGATGGGGGCTATCCCTACGTAACTTTTTTAAAAGCCCAGATATCTTATCTTGCAAGCATTCTCTCCATACGTGTGTGACGAAAAAAACCGGGACGGGTGCAAATAATTTTTTTTCTCTTTCCAGTCGTCAATCCTTCAGCCAGCTGCACTTTCGACTCATTGAACCCAATGGTTTTGCAGCTAGCACATATTTTCTTCTGAACTGAAGACCGCCCAGAACATAAATATTTTCGATGCTGCAAGGCAATATGGCTTCATGTTTCACTCTACTAAAATTGATATTAATGGAATGTTTAAAACTATTTTTAGCACTTAAAAATGTTAAATATGTTAGATATTGTAGGCTAAAGATCTTCAACAATCCGTATGGGTCTCATTTTTCCAAAATCAGTTCAACTATCAGACCTGTATTTTTTATTTTTTGACAAAATTTATCAACCTATAATTACTGAATTCAAATTCTTAAAGTTATCTTAGAAAGCATATTTAAGGGCTTCACTTGTCATTTTTTCCGCGCGAGGCTAACATAGGCTCATTTATGACTGCCCTTCCATTTCAATAAAAAATTGCCTCATTGAACAGCAAAAGTGCAACCTTGTCCTTTCATTTTTTTTTCCGCCGTTTCTTTGCAAACTTTCGTCCTCGACCAGAAGGATTACGTGTCGGTGTCCTCGGTTTTTTTTCTGTTTCTCCCTTCCCTTTGGTTGACTAATTCGTTGGTTGTCAAAAATGTCATGTCATCGTCGGCTCGGCCTCGGCACCTTTTTGTATTATCATTGACTAATACGTTGCTTCTTTTATCTTCTAGATGATTCGAATTTTTTTTGAGAGACAAGTTTAGCCCAGACAGTCTGCGATCAGTTGATACCGTATACCAGAGTCAGGTGTTTTTTCTTCGTCAAGGACTTTTGTTTCAAGGCCTAGAAGATTTTTCAGTAAGCTACCAAAATATCAGGACTAAAAAAGCATCAAATGTTCAACATCTTTTATGATTCATGAGAGGCCAAAAGAGCCCTGTGACTCATCCTCCTCGATCATATTGAGTACATCTTTTCAATGTATAACTTTTTTTCATCTTTAGATAGCTATTTTTTTTAACAAAAACTCTATATGCTAGAAATCCAGAATAGAAAGTTCAGAGATAGTTAAAAAGATGCTTTTATTTATTTGAACTTCAAACTATCCTCTGACTCATTCGACAGGGTCTTTTTTCGTGCTGGTTTAATTTTTTGAGTTAGAAACTAAATTATTAAGACTAAACTAGATCAAACTGGCTCAAAATCTTGCTCTCAATGTTCAAAATCGAATTTTCATTTGATATCAAAATTGCCTTTTGGTTTATTATGTCTTAACTATTAACCAGGGTTTTGATGTCTTCTAGGCCTCTTTTTTGCTGTTGTTGGTCGTTGTAAAAACAAAAAATTCAAAATTTGACTCCTGTCGAGGTTTCGTATCTTTTCGCAACACCTCAACTGATCTCTGAAGCTAAGTTCGCCGCGCTTTTTGTCATCTTCTCTTGGAAATCTCCCCAAATCCCCCGGGGAGAAATCATATTGAAGATCTTTACAAAATAACCAGTTTATTTACTCGTCATCATCTGGTTCCCTCATTCTCCTGCAGAGAGATCGATTCGAACGGGGGGGGGGGGGGGGCCTGAATCTGAGAGCATCGGCGGCTACCCACAGCTGTGCCATACTCTCTCTTTTTTTCCCTCTCTCTCTCTCTCTTTCGAATCGTGTGTATGACCCGTCGTAGGGCGAACGCGCGACGAGGAAAAAGCACCTGACCGCGAACTTTTCCTCTCACTCGGCCGCCCATCGATTTTTTTTGTCTGTCTGGCCAGCTGTGCCTCCCCTCCCCTCGTCTGGCTTTCACGTGCGATCGCCGCTGCGGCGATGTTCTTTTTGGCGCGAAAAGAAGACAAGGTCTACCACGTTGGCAACTTTTTACAACTTTCCCGCCTGTTTTCCTATGGGTCACTTTGACAGCAGGTGGCCTTTTTATTCTTCAAAGGTTTTGTCTAGAATCATTTATATCCCTCTCAATCCATTTCTACTCTTCTAAGACTTACCACCAGCTATCTATGACCAACGAATAAATCACCAGGTAAAAATTAGCTGTAACGAGTACTATCGGTTAAAGTCTGTTGACCTCAGCAGTTTTTGGTTGTTATCTGTGATTTGCAATTCGTAAATTTCAATTTATTATTTATATTAGGAATAATCCAGATCATTTTATGCTTGTTAACATTCATAATCGGATTTAACTAAAAACTATATAATTTTAATCTTGTAGCAGTGATTTTACAGGTTCTGTTGTTTATTGGAAAATACTATGCATTAAAAAAATAAGTTGCAGTGTTCCAAATCCTGTTCCATGCTTTTGTAGTTTTTCAAATCCAAAACAATGAAGTCAATAGTCACACAATTATATAATAAACGTGTGTTTATTGAGCCAACTGTCTATAGTCTAGTTTCTGAGCCTACAAAAAGGACAACCCGTCACGAATTTACGTCAAACTAGAGCTAGATTGGAGTACATACGCTTTCTTTTTTTTTAGTTTCTAAAAATCTTAAATTCTGGGGCTGAGAAAATCAAAATTGACTAAAGTATCCAATTGTTTAGCCTCTAGCCACCTCTGCTCTCTGATCTTCATAGTACGGACCTCTTTACACTCTCTCCAAAGTGCCTTCTCCTCAATATTTGAGACCTCCCCTTGAGGAGCTAGCCAGTCAGTGGTCACACAAACAACCGTCCTCCGTTCTGGCTAGCTCTGATAAGGTATCGTGTGTTGAATGTCTCCTTCTACTACATTTTCTCTTATCATTCTCCTGGTAAGCCGTCCCAGCTGCCCTTCTCTTTTCCGTTGAAGTGGCGATTTCTCAAAGGACAGTTGAGTCTGTTTTGTAGAAAAAGGACATAATAAGGTCTTGTTTTCAACCTCAAAAAGGACAGGAAAATGTACTTTTTGTTCAAAACCGACAATTTTTTCCTACACGGAACTTTATCTCCCCGGTTACGGGTCGGCGACAAAAAATCAATCGGATCGAGTTGACCTTCTTCCTTTTCTCCCGACTCGATCAGCCGTCCCTGAACCTAATTCGCCATCCCTGCAAAAAGTTAAAATAAACAAGAAGGGATTTTAGGTTTTTGGGTGCTGTTATTATGAGAAAAAGACCAACTAAAACCAAAGTTTTTCGATCATTTTTGACCTAAATTGTATGTTTATCGTTTTTTAACGGATTTAGATAAAATATTGAGAGAGAAATGACTAGCTGCAGTAAAGAAAAGCTCTGAGATATTAAAATCTCAGCTCATAAGATGACCGACGGCTTCCTGATGCATTTCTTGACTCAAATAGCCAGGTTAAACTATAGAAAATATTTTTCAGCACAGTCGGTCTTAAGTAGAAAAGGTATAACGATTTTTGACGAGAATCATATAAAATTAGCCAAAAAATCTTCCAATCCGATGTATTGCATTTTGATGTCAAGATATCTATCCAGGAACCTTTAATCTCCGAAAATTCTTATTCAGCCTTCAAAATATTAGCTAAAAAATTTCTTTCCATCTTCCACTTTCTTCCTCAAAAGTCTAATCATAGCTTTGGCATCCCCGCGCCAAGGCCGACGGTAGGAGATTGTGCTTTCAGACAAAAATCATTTTGTCAGAACGATTCAACGCGTCCCGTCCGCGTCGTTTGACTCACATCTTTTTTTTGTCGTCTGGCTCGGCGCCGTCTGCTACGTTCCTCCCCCAATTTCCTGATAGACATGGGGCCGGCTAGACTTCGGTTTAAAAAACGGAACAGGCGGATGAACTTCGTCCATTGATTGTCCGTGTGTCCTTACACTTCCCGTGTCGATTTAATCTTCCACTGTCTTTCAATTTCTAAAAGTCCTCCTATATTGTAAATCAGCTGATAAATTTGGAAAATTCACGTGAATATCGTCCTTGACTGACCGATGAGAGACCTTGGTACTGTAGTGGCGGCGATGGAAACAAATTTCTTCCCAAACGATCATGTATCACACACTCTTAGCTATTTAAACTTATGATGGCGTGAGATCGTAAATATCGGTTCTATTGCGTACTGCCATCCAATTTCTTTATTTTTCAATATTAGTAAAACTGAAAAATTTAAACTTGATTTAATTTCTTTTTTTTCTCAGTTTTCCATCTCCTTATTCTTTTTTTCCATTTTTAACTTTTTATTTTTCAGATTTGTTATTTTATTCATCATATGTTACCTTGTTTATAATATATAAATAATGGAAGTTTCAACCCATCAATCTGGCTTTGGCTGCTACGGTAGCTATGACAGTCGACCGAGCTATTCCGGCCTATATGACGAGCAATATAATGACCATACTATGCCCTATGGTGAGTTCATTGAGTCAATCTATCCGTCAAAGCCAAGAACCAACTGACGTCCAAGTCAGATTTCGCGGAAGCGTGTGTAAACCGGATCAGGATCTGATCGGAAATCACTCAACGCAGAAATGCGCACTCTGATTTGAGATCTTTCAGATTGTGTAGCACCATCGGAGAATGATTTTGAAGAGGAGAGTATATCGGAGACCGCCTCTTCTTCCTCTTCATCAGCTGATTATCAAGATGATGACTGTGGGGAGATGGAAATGGATGATTGTATAGACCAAGTGAGTCTAATTCGCTCACATCTCAACATTTTATCTTATCATAAAAGACGTGACAGCTGTCTGTCGACAGATTCATTTAGATAAAATGTTGCGACCGTAAATGAAGAGAGTAAGAAAACTGGAGGGAATGCCAAAAATTTTTAAAAGGAAGCACATTTCTGAATTTTAAATTTTTGTGCACGAGTCTGAAAATTGTTTCTGGCCCCCTGAAAACACAATCTAGCTAATTTTTTTTCTCCGCGAAATAATCTTTTATCTCTGTAGTTTTACGAAAGAGTAGCAGACAGTTTTTTCATTGGACAGCTGTCATCCACCTCTTATCTATTACCTCTATACATTCTTCAAATTATACATCTACTACTTTCAGGGAGATGTACATGAGTTGGCGGCATCGACAGAAATGTTACGGATTCGTTTTCCTTTCCAATCTATCTCCGTTCGTCTTTCGGACTTTTGTTGCTTACGAGAAAAGGTAGGATTTGGCGGCAATATTTGCTGAGAAGGATTACAGAAACAACGCGGATAAACAAATGTTTACGCGATTTCTGAGCTATTTGTTAAAGCATATAAAACATAAAAACAAAAAATATTTTTTTAAAATAAATATTGAAAAAAATTTGAAAACCTACTTTACGTATCTTTTTGTTTATGGCAACGCAGATTGCATATAGTTCACCAAAAAAAAGTTGAAAATTATAATTTTGTTCCTTTTGTTTACATTTTTCTTTTCAGGACTTAATTAATGACACAATGATAGACTTCTGTTTAAATCATATAGTCGAACATATTCTACCGGACGATCCAAGCCGTCGAGTCACTGTCCTTCCATCCGTTTTCTGGCACAACTTATCGCTACTCGACGCAGCAACACAAGATCCTGAACTTGGTCTCGTTGGCGAGAAGCTGGTACGGCTATCAATTGATCATAAATCTTTCGCTAATTTCAGTGGGACGCCCGATTCCATGATGTCCTAGACTTTGTTGAGGGATTCGACCTTCAAGAGGTCGATTACATCGTCATCCCCATCTCTGATTGGGATCATTGGTCCCTCGCAGTCGTCTGTCATCCCTTCAAGACCTCAGGACGAATTGTCTATTTCGATTCGCAACCGAAGGACTTCTGTCAAGAAGCCAATTGTCGTCTCATCAGTGACTTTCTACAGTATGCATGGCTCCAATGGAGGGGACTCCAGCTAGCAGCTATTCCTTTCACTATCCCAGCCAATTTGCCACAACAAAGTCAGCCAAATGACAGTGGTGTATTTATACTGGAGTTTGCCAGAAGATTCCTGTTACAGCCAGCAAAAAATGTAAGTGCACGTGGGTGGATGAGAGGATGATAGAGGGATGATTAAATGAAGTACGTTGAAAGATATTAGAGAATCCGTTGTTAGGAATTTACTCGCCTACGCTTAAAAAACCCTTCTTAGCATCAAAAAATATCCGAGAAGCTTTGAAATCGATAGAAATTCTTCCTAATCCATTTATTTTCAGCTCTGCTCCTTCGACTTCTCCAGCCAGTATAAAGACTTCACGATATCCACTACACGTGTTGAGATGCAGCGTGTTGTGCTCTCATTGAGTACAAATCGCTCTACGTGGGAACCGTTAATGGCCCTGTTGAACCGGTCATCTGAAAACTGATACTTGTTATGTTTTTCCTTGTTGACTTTTCTAAATTATTTCCCTAAAAAACTCCAAAATCCCTACGAATTGTTGACAACCATTGTTCCTTGTTACTCCCTCACCTTGTTAGATTTCCTCAAACATTCTTTAGACTTTATGAAATTCTCCTTCTTCACATACAAGTACAGGTTCAGCACAGACAATATAGACTGTTTTCAAATTTCTATATTTCCCTTCACCCTTCGTCTCTCACTGCCGTATGGGTACTTTGTGGCCCTTCGTCTCAAACTCTTGGTGTAATTTTTTTTGGGTTTCTCCCATCTCCGGTTTGGTTTCGAGGTCCTTGACCAGTCCGCTTCCTTCTGTTCCTTGGTTCTTTTGTTATTACCTCCTATCTACATAGTCCAATGTGTTCAGGGAAAGCGACAGCTTGTTTTCTCCTTCCTTTCCTCAAACCCTTCGGTCTTTCGTTTCATGTTGTTCATTTTACTGGCACGTAGGCCGAAAGTATGATGTTAAAATAATAAAAATGTTAAACATAATCGATAATATATAGAACATACAAATAAGAAGATACTAATAAACACAGGCCATTTCTCCTGTATGATATGTTCAAAGAAACGGTATTATGCACATATTCAGCGTCTACAGAGCTATACAAACATTTTGTAGATTAAAATTTTCTTTTAAAATTTTCATTTTTGAAAGAAATTGTGAATCTGTCATAGCTACCGTCAATGATCAGATAAGACAAGGATACCAAGGAATTTAAGTGAATCATGAGGGAAAATGGAATAACTCTAGAAGAAGCAAAAAATCTGTGTATATAAGATTGTAGAAGATGATTTATTATAGTCGAAGCACTAGACATTGGCACGCACCACCCGATTTCATAAATTCACTCATATCAACTTCTGTAACTCTGTATCCACGACTTTCAAGGGTTTTTCGAGTGGTGGCACCAACTCCTATGGGGGAAATGACGTTCTTTCTAATAGTGATGGCATTGCAGACGAACGAATTGGCTTCATCATCGGAGACCGCAATACTGTTGGGTAGACGATGAAGAATCTGGTAGAGAAACATAAGTCCCTCGACATGCCATCAGAAGAAATTTTATATTGCAAATTGTAACTTATGGAAAGCTACCTTTTGATAATAAATATGATTAAATTTAATCAGCCAAATCTCGTTAACTTTTTTCAACACTTTTGATCATTGCTTCTTTTGATCTGTCAAACATTCCATCCACAAAAAATTCCACATAAAATTACTTTCGAAAATAACATTTCGCAAGGAAAAAGCGATATAAGTAGAACACCAACAAACCACTGACCTCTTTTTGCGTCTTCTCCGAGAATGCCTTAGGATACCAAAGAGCTGTTTTTTCGTCGACGGGAGCAAAACATGTATCAAGATGATAAAAGTTCTCCAAAGCTAATTCACAGATGATCATATCAAATTTTCCTAATTTGGCTACTTTTTCATAGACCTGTCAAATTGAATAGAGTATATGATGCTCTTACATTTTTTGAACTCCTCGGTCCGAATCCGGCCCATAATGTCTCCGGATCAGTGAATACGGCATCTCCTCCACCTTCGAAAAATTCCGAATATTCTTCGCCGAGTAGCTCGAAATTATTGTCTTTAAACCATTGTAGATATTCTTTTTGTTCTCCAGTCCTCTCCTTATGTCGGAATCTGCTTAGATAAACTTTGCCATCGTGAACCAATCCACTATTGCACACAAAGACTTGATCTGGTAGCCCGGTAGACTGTTTCAATGTCAAAACTTCGACTCCTTCGCCTTCTATTGCTTCCTTCAGCTTCGTCCATTGTGTCATCGCCTTAGCTTTGTCGACGACACCACCCATCCACGGATTAATGGAGTACTGTAAATAGCCTATTAGAAAGGGAACAGATCTAATGGAAATTTTCTAATTCAATAGAATTGTGTTCAACTGTTCAATTTTCTTCATTGAAAAGGTAGTCTATTTAAATTTCTCCTGAATATCTAATAAAATAAAACTGACCTCAACACAGAAATGATCGGGTGGAACCATCAAAACGCGCTTTAACAGCGCTCCAGCCGCTCGGGATACCATAGCTAAAGGTAGCTGATTAAGGAAAGCAACTGAGGGCTTTAGCCTGAAACGACGACAGATCGACAGCGATAGAAATTTGACGATAATTAGATAGGAGAAAATTCAAATAGGGAAGAAAAGCGAGAAGGATCAAATTGTCGCTTGTATCGATAAGGACTGGCCGGTTTTCGCGTCTGCCATAAAAACGTCGCGTTGTGGGATGTCTTTTGATTTATTAGGAAGGAATAACTAACCTTGAGATGGGTCGGCAGTCATAGTCAGGTGAATGGGGGAATGGAGAAAGATAAGGAACAGAAGGGGGACTTTTTGGAAGCAGTTGCTAAAGATAAATAAAATAAGTGTGGTGTAGACTAGTGTAGATGCCCGAAAACTCTGTCAGGCATCTTCCAACCAAACCCCTCATTAGACAGTTATAGTAACCTAAACAATATAGCTTACCTAAATGCTTTCACAGATTAATTGTCCCAGTAGCTATGAACGGAAGGGGAAGAAAGGAAGAAGAAAAAGATTATCTAGAAGAAAATATTTGCCAACTAATATTATAATGAATCTGTATTAAAAATCTTTCCTTTGCAATGGTTCATTTTTCAGGTTGTTTGTAAGACCATCTTTTGTTGACAGAAGATATATTTGAATTCCCTGTTTGGTGACCATATAAATTTAAAATTCTTTTAAGAGGTATTTGCATTTTACGTATTCTTTTTGAATCATTCTATTCTCCCTGAGTGTAGAATACGTTATATTCCACCCAGACAGTCAAGCAACTACCGTGATTTATTGAATGTACAAATGTAAATATTTTTTTGGCTGTGGTGAGGGATGACCTTTGAACTTGAGAAATAGGTTTTTGTATAACACGAAGACACTTCCTCAGACGGACATCATCGTCATCTTTCTCTTCGTGAACAAACTTCGCTGACTTGCCCTCCTGTGAGTTTATAATCTATGTATCAACGACCCCCAGAGGTAAGCGAATGAATCAAGCATTCGCTTTTTAGTGGTTACCATAATACTGTTCAAAAAGAAAACACAATATCCGTCTTCTCTTTTAATGTCAACTACATCCGGAAGAATAAGAGTTGTTATTCGACGTTGTTTTCTATACGAAAAAGGAATTCTACCGGCACACATACAGCGATAATGTGATCGGGTGTCGCTTGGCTGAAAAAAAGAATGAGACCTGCATATTTATCATCTAAAAGACTTTTCCGTAGAAAACTTCATTTTATAAGTTGTTTAACTCTTTGAAAAAAAATTATTTGAATGCCCTTCTTCAACTGTTTTTTTTTGTTGGTTTGTTCTAGTTTTCCTTTCTCTCTTCCGTTTCTCAACCTTCCCCCCTTCAAGAACCACAAATCGACAACATATAAACGAGAGAAAAGTTCCCGAGGACGAGGGATTGCCTCGTCGTTAATCTTCCGTTTTACGAATAGAAGGCCGGTTACTTTCCCTTTCCTTCCCATGGTTCAAAACTGTTCTTACCCTCTTTTTTGAGACTGATGCTCCTTTTACTCCTATTCCTACCGATTGTTTTGTCAATTCCTTTGACTGTAAGGGTCACGGATTTGGAAGATAAATCGATAGAGCTGATGGAGAGGACCAAGATGGCAAGGAAATTGAATCAAGAGGTGAAGATAGATTGTTGAAGAAGAAAGGATTTAGCTACGAACTGAAGTCGTCACATTTTTCCTTGATTTTGTTCAACTACATCAAGAGGTATTAGAAGGTGGTGATCCTATTCTTCTATATAAGGTAAGTCAGCCAGAGAAGTTCAAGGTTTAAAAAAAAGAAATCTCTTCTATACCATTATAACAAAATTTTCAAAATTCCTTAGAGCATGACATTTTCAATGAATTTATTGCAAGATCGTTCATCGAGAGCTATCTTTTAATAATACATATGACGGAATTTCATAACTTAAATGACAGAAACTGTTCATATTTTTACATCTGATTAACATTTCATTAATACAACGTTGCCTTCGAAATTTTTGGAAAGAAAAAGTGCTAGTTTTTTATTGGAAAGTAGTTTGACTTATCAAGAGCTATAAAAGACATCTAAAAAATCTGAAATTTTTTTATATTGATTAACTATACAGTAGGCAACAATAGAATCCGAGTCAACAGTACAATGTTCCACCCTTTTTTTGTATTTTATGAAGGCAAAATAGACTTTTACTAGATCAGAATTTAACAAGAAACTCGAATCAAAATAACTAAGCTTGGTTAGTACAAAAAAATTCTCCCAAATTGGTAATTTCGTTTAGGATTCTTGTATTTATTTCTTGATTTTTTTACTGTATTTTTCTTTCAGTAATAGCAGGACAATATTTTATATGTTATATTTGGAACAAATTAATTAGTATCTGGAATTTCCAATTATATTCATTTTATTTCTCAATTCTCTACCAAAATAGACCAGTATAGTCTCCATGTGATGGCAATTTCGCTATTTACTATTATTGTGAAAATCTAGACACCATTGGAAGGTCACAATGAGATCGAAGCTCAAAAGAGGTAGAGATGGGAAAAAAAGGTTTTTCCTTGTTTTAAAATCCTGGAGGCCCTATTGGATATTTCAGTTCATATGAAAATGACACAAAGCTTCTCTAACTATCCCTCCTCTCTACTCCTTCTGACTACAAAAATCTTTTCAGATAAGTAGAATCGCAGCCAGACTCCGTAGCGGTCTTCGAGTTAATCTTCCTCATGTTAAGAAGGTTTTCTTTTTTAAACTCCAAATAATTCTTTTCAGAGGCTCTCCAAAGTCGTTACAGGACTCTTAGCTCCTCTTTTCTTTCCGTTTTATTTACTGGAAGAACAAAAAAACATTCAGCCAATTGTCACCGAAGCTCCTCCTGTCCTCCTACCTCAATCCCCTATACCTCAATGGAGTAATAATTTTGTAAATGTTGATTATCCTATGGGATAGATAGATTGCTTTGTTATCTGTTGAATGTACAAATGTAAATATTTTTCACGAATGATGACCCCTATGGGTGGTGAAGGGTGACCTGACAATGACTGAGGGAAGAAAGAGTTTTGAAGGACAGCCATATGATGGTTTATAGCGAGAAAATGAGGCAAGAAGAAGCAACTGATCGACAAGGCCGACAAGAGAGCATAGTTAGAATAAGTTACCGACAAAGAAAATGAATGTTTTGCTAGGATTTTGTAGAAAATAGGTCAACAAGAGCTTAATAAAGGCAGACGGTTCTTTTTATAAAAGTTTAGAGACCAAAATCTGAGAAAATACTAAAGAAGTCAAAAGGTAACGAAAGTTTAAGAGAGAAATGCGATAAAAACAGGTGAATCAAAAAATCTGACAGATGTTCTCCCAATTTAGATTAAGAAGTAATAATTTTAAAAAATGTTCTTATTCACTAATATTTATTACAGATAACAGTCTTTGCACCAGAGATGGGTGGAACATTATCGCGGAACGTTTATGGAATCGCTAGCAATGATGGTTTATAGCGAATTTATAAGAAAAAAATTTTTTTTGGGCGTTTCGTTTTACATTTTTATTGTGAATTTTTACGTTCTATATGCCAAAGTAGGAAATTTTGTGTAGAATCTGAATATAAAAAGAAAGAAACAAGAAAAAAACACTAGCGATTTCGTAAGCGTTCCACGCATCTCTGATTTCCATCCGCATATACAATACAAGTATTAGAAGGAGAATCAGAATAGGATATATTACACCGTAATCACAGAAGGAAGGAATAGCCTAATAGTCTACAAGTCTCTAGACGATGTCACTAACTGTTGAACTAGTCATACTCTCATAGTCGGAGCTGACCATCGGATCAGGTTTCAAACTAACAATTTGTGAAGCAGGAACGACGTAATAGATCTGCTTCTGATATTTCAATGGCCTCAAGAAGCAATAGTAGAGAATAAGGACGAGACAGATGGCTGAAGTAAAAAAATATTAAAGAAGAGTGACGACTTACCAAGCGTAGGAGAAAAGACGACTGTTAGGATGATGAGAATTATTTGGAGATATCGATCCCAGAAGCCGGCTTCTTGTTGATACTGGGTTGAAGAGGTCGTGATAGGACCTGGAGTTGTAACTAAAAAGTAACAATAAATATTGAAAGACTACAAGTTGTTATTAGGGCTGGAAGGAATCAAATTTAGATCTCTCCACATTTACGCTTATTTGTTAGGCTCTTTTTTACTTTTTTTAAGCAGTCCAAATATTTTTTTCTTCCTTTCTCACCCCTTGGCAAACAGGCGAACATCAAAAAAGGCCCGTCCAAAAAAGGGCAACCATAAAAGCTGCCCGCATGACAGACGGTTGACCGCAACAACGGGCAAAAGATGACCCGGAACTATTCAAAAGGTCGATATATAGTAGAGGGGGGGGGGGGGGGGACGAATAATTTTTTTACTGGAAAGAAACTATTCAAGCAGAGTGAATAAACTTGCAAAAAATCTCATTTTTGGGAACAAAATTGGGTGGAGTTTGACCAAAAAGCGAAAAATCTGAATTGATGTTCGTTTTCTGAGTAAGAATACACCTATCTGAGATCTGAGAAAATTTTAAAAAAGTTCAAAAATGTATTTAAGTGTGAACAAGACATTCTCCTGTACTGAAATAAAAATTGTTTTTATTTTTTATTTGTCCTTGATATTTTCTAAGTTATTTTAGTTCGCACAACATTGCCCAGGTAGCCAGCGATAATTTTTCTTGCCTATCTACTCTATTGAATGATGTGTTATAATACTTTCAGGGTAGCGTCTTGTCTTCCTCTCGTCTTTCCTCTCTCCCTACTCTCAAACTTTGTTTTTCTTACTCACTTGGCGGCGTATATGTCGTCGCCTTTTTGGTATGTCCTTCAGGAATTGGCTTCTCTCCCGAGTAGTCCTTCGGCCAATCGATGAAACATTCTTTCTGGAGACAGTATTCGAACTCTACATAGGTTCCTAAATCCGTTTGTTTTTTTCGAATTCTCTATCTTTTTACCATCGGGAAGACGTTCTTTTTGAAAACCTTCAATGCTACTCCGCCTTAAATCACGTTGATTGACGCCAGTTCGAAGGGAATCCATCGTTGCATGCATCAAATAATCTGAAAGTTTTTTTTAAATAAATTTTGTATTCCATGTTTCATTTTTTATAGAATTATTTTTTTAACAGATTAAATAATTAAAGAATCTCTTACAGTGTCCATGAGGAACGATTCCATCGTAGAATTTTGCCCTGAAGCAGCCGATATCACTCAAGTAAGTGTTTCTCCTTCCGATATCGTCACATTGTCCCCAGGTATAATTATACAATAGGCGGATATGATAAGGATCATGCCATTTTTCCTGTAATTTTGTTATAATAAATAGGCAACCCACCTCGACTATTTTGGCCCCGTCATCAATACATATAGAGCAAAGGTATTCTCCAGCAAAGGAGAGAGAAAATAGACCAGCTAAGAGAAGGAAGATTAGCATAGCGACTGAAATAAATAGTTACAGTAGACAATTGCAACTGAAGTGATGTCATAGGAGAAGAGGGAGAAAACAAGCTATAGTAAGCCTGACGAACTATTAATAGGCAGTTGGAACGGAGAATCGGAATCCGAACAACCATTTGTAGCTGACGTTGTACCCGTTATCATCTGATGTATAGAGGCCTTTTTTGAGTTTACAACAGGGTTGGGCAATCGGTATCAGCCTATATTTGGCTTTTTTTGTTATTTTACAATTTTTTTGTGATATTCAGAATTTATATAAAAGTTATAGCTACAAAAATATACATTAGAAAAAATAAGATGAGGTTTGTAAGCGAATATTTTTCGGTAAATATACGAAACAAAGCGAATACCAAAATTTAGCTGGAGTCGATGTTAACCTAGATCTATCTTTGACAAGATCTCAAGGGCTATGTTGAAGATTGTAAGTAAGAAAGAGAATCCAGCAAAGTTTATAGCTATATAGGTATTCAGAAAGACTAGCAGACAATTTTCCACAGCCGCGTCTAGATGATTGTTTGCTAGACTGAACAGCTGCGCCTAGTGTTTTTGTAGTTACAGTATCCAGAGGATTAACAAGAGTACATGACGTAGCACGTAATAACACTCACCAAATAACCAAACGACAGTAGACCTGTTTCGAAATTAAGAATTTAGCGCTGCTGCACTATTCTAAAAGAGGTTAGAGTTTTTTTTTATTCGATCCCAACCTTTCGTAAGAAGAAAAGGAAAAGGCAATAATACTGAATATGGCTACTTTCATCTCAACTTCCTCCCCAAGAGGTCCTAATGTTCACTACAGTAAGCTTCTCGCCGCGTCAGCAGGATATGAACAATAGGAAAGTCCGACATTTTAGAGGCGTTAAAATGCTATTTTAATTTCTTTATAAAAAATAGAAACTTTGTGTATAACTTGAATATAACAATAGAAAGCGTGAAAGAAACAAGAGAAATAAATATTTGCTATTCGCGAGAACACTACATTAAACTTTTTTTCTGATATTTACAAAATGAAAAGATAGGGCATGACATTTAGTAGTTGTGAGCAGCAGACAGCCTGCTGTCCTTAAAAAATGCGGGAAGCCAAAAATGTCTGAGAAGGAAGATTTTAAGATAATCGAAAATAATCTCAAAAACTTAAAAAGCAATTAGTTGCAATAGGATGAATTAATGGAGAATCTTACCCAAAAAAATTCACGGTTGAATTGTCAATTAGACACAGGGTCAAAACTATTCTAAACAAATCTTGCAAGCGATCTGTCAAATGCGAAGAGATTAGACAGCAATACTATTTTCGACATCCTCCCCTGGACTGGTAAGCAAGAGAGAGTATCAGGGGAACAAGAGGGGCAATGAATCGATTGGAAAATGACAAGAATGGTTCAAAATGTGACCCACTCCCGAATACCCCCCTCCTTCCGGTTCAATTTCCCCGCAGATGAGGAAGTGAAAAGACGATCAAAAATCGTTCGTTACAATACATTGATAGATTCCCGATTATTTCACATCCCCCTCGAACCGAGAAACTGAGTTCAAGGAAAATATCATCAGATTGATCAATAAAAAAGAGCAGATTCTCATCAATTGTGTGAACAAAAAGACCTAAAATACTTGCATGTGATGCGGACAGAAAGATACGGGCTTCTCACTCACGGTTGACTATTTTATATTTTTCACTGAGTTAGATAATCCTATTTGCAAAAATATAAAATGCTCAAAACTAGAAATATCCGTACACCACTAATTTTTTGTATGAATTTTCTAGTGGATTATTTGAAATGAATAAAATTCATAGTTAGACAAGCAGCGAGCCCCATGATCATACGGAGTGTCCGAATGCCACGCCTCCTGTATAAGAAAATTGCGCCGTGATTATGAAATGAGAAGAACTAAAGAAGATCAAAAGAATAGCTTTCAGGCCTTAGAAGATCCAGAAATTCACGCTTTTCGGCTCACAATGGCGGAGAAGACAAATTGTCTAGTTTTGAGGTTTTCTATAGTTTCATTAGACACTAGATGTAAAATGTCAGAGAGTGAGCTAGGAGTTTGTTAGACTTGAAAGTCCTAAATTATTTGACTCCAACTATGGAAAATCTGATCAATTAGAAGTAATTAACAAATTTCTCTTCAACATCTCTTGGAAAAAAATTTTTTAACTGGAATTTAAAATTGCTGAGGTTAAGGAATTTCCGGGTTGGATCGTCGTAAAATGTGAAAGACGGGGTAGTATTCACAAGATACTCACAGCCATCTAAAATGTAGGAAAGGATTTACGATCTGTCAGCGGTCAGCCGGACTTAGTTTCACGCCCCGTTGTCTCCAAAAAAAACACGTGAATACAGATAAAAAAAAATAGCGATCTTTAGAGCTGGGATCCCGTAAATACGCTTGCCCTATGATTAACAACGCTTGGCTTGCTAGTTATCAGCCTGATGAGTCGTCATCTTCTCGCGCTAGTAAAGAAAGGTCAGCCAGCATGTTGTGTCTAGACACATCGAGACTAAGAAGAGACAGAGCAGATGGCTGGTTGCAGGTGTTGACTCGTGGATTTCGTGAACAAAAAGAGCCGCAAAAAAAGGCAAAACGATTTTCTCACTTTGTCGATTTCTTAGAAAACGGCCAAGACGTCACAACGACGTCACAAAATAAGGGGTGATACATGTCGCAAGCTTTTAGGAGATATCCCGGCAGTTTTGTAAAGAGAATCCTTCGATCGGTTTCTTGAGATGTCCTCAAAGATCTTTAACAGTATTTTGATTAAATAAAATGAGATGTAACAGCAAATCAAACTATTTTCTATCGCCAAGAACAATTACATAAATCATCTGAGTATACAGCTAAATAATGGAGAAAGCACAATTTTTTAAAATCAGAATTTGCATTTGCCACTGAAAAAATCAACAGCTATACATCATAAAAAAAGCGATGAGCAAAAATAAAAACAATAAGCTTAGAGATGGTAATAAAAATATAAAAGAGAATAACAATAAAACAGCAATAGTTGAAAAAGTACGCCACTACGTACGTACCAGACCTACTATAAAAAACAAATTTCTTATTATTACTTACAATGAGTCCTTAACACATTGACGACAATATATGGTTTATATGCTCTACATTTTTACAGACTATCTTCATCTATATCTAGACTAGTTTTTTTTAATTAAAAAAGTGCGTTCATTCCGCGCATTTCACGGTCAAACCTTCATTGTCGTCAATGTGTTAATTTCCTTTTTTGTCGTGTAGATTTATGTGGAACAACATAACCTTAAAATAAAATAGAATCATAAACACTTTTTTGTACATTTTCATTCATGAGATTTCAAATAAATTTGAACTTTTCACTCGTATTTACAAACACGAAAAAGTGACTATCATTTCAAATTTTTAGTGAATTAAATTCAACGCCCGTTTACGTTTTGCTACGTAGTCATCAGACAACTCGTTGAACAACGAAGGACAGTTACCTGTAATTATGTTTATATTTTCCTATTCTTACCTTGATATTTGATATATGGCATATCTATCATTCCCGTTTCTGTGCAGATTAGACTAAACATGCTGAAAAGTGGAAAAAAAATGTTTAGTCTTAGCGGTTTATTACCGTTTAGACATTGTTTTGCAAGAAGGGCAATCGCCGTCGTAGCAATGAACATTACATTTAGCTGCTACGCAGGCTAGAACCTGGAAGAAATAAGAAACTAGATGAAAGATCTTAACCTGCGGAATGTCGCCAACTAGGCAGTTGAACACGCATGTCTCTAGTTTGGGACATAGACCAGCTGAAAAGATAGATTTTTCAGTTTTTCTTATAGGCTGAAAAAGTTTCAATAAACTTACATGTTTGTTCGCCTTGTGCTAATGCACTCATTTGTTCGAGAGCGTAGTGGCAGGCGGTACATCCTTGGCACTCTTGGTTGCATTTTGCAGCGATACAAACGAGATCGAATCTGAACATGTCTTTCTATTTAGAAAATACTCTGCCACCTTTCAACAATTTTTCCAAATACCGTCTCCCTCGTACTATTGCGGACTATTCGGTTTATCACATCTATCATGGCCAAGTAAAATTATTAATCACTTACCTTTATCAAGACATTTCTCGACGGCACATTTTGTCAATGTTGTGCATGGTTTCTGCGTTAAAACGGGAATAGATAATAGAAGAAGTTGAAGTGCCAGTTCCATAGTCGACAACAGGTAGCTTGATGGGGCCTACGGGCAAGCATAAGCAGCTGGAGGCGGAGCGTTCCTGTTCATCTCTGACAAAGAAGGCATGACAATAGACGAAGTAGTAAATGGACATTGTTTGTTTGATCCTTATATTCGGGAACAACATCTGTAACTATCGAAGAAAAAAATTTGTTCTAACTTGGGAAACAAAAATTAAACGTCTCCCTTTTATTTAAACATAAAGAAATGCGGTTAGATTTGTGGCCCTAAAGAGGGCCGTTGGGTTTCATATGTTACTTAGAAAGCGAAGCATACCTTCCTAACCACCAAAGCCGTAGAGAGTACGTCCTTGGCGTTTGAGAGCTAAAACAAGAAAAAATAAAAAAGTGGAGAACACTAACCGTAGACAACATCCATGGAAGTGACAGTCTTGCGCTTGGCGTGTTCGCAGTAGGTGACAGCATCACGAATGATGTTCTCCAAGAAGGTCTTCAAAACGCCACGAGTTTCTTCATAGATGAGTCCAGAAATGCGCTTGACTCCACCACGGCGTGCAAGTCTTCTAATTGCAGGCTTTGTGATGCCTAAGCAAAATTTACAAAGCAGCGAAGATACCAACCTTGGATATTGTCACGAAGCACCTTGCGATGGCGCTTAGCGCCTCCTTTGCCTTTTCCAAGTCCTTTTCCTTTGCCGCTCATTATTGTTGTTGAAGTAACTGAACAAAACGCAATTCACAAAAATTTTAAAAAACGAAAAAAAAACAAAACTAGTTAACTGGCACACAACAATCAACAAACATGACTATTAGGTAATACACGTTAAGAAGCAAAATGTGACGAGTGTTTTTCCATTCGAGAGCCTGCGACAAATCTTCCTTTAAAATATTTTGCGTCTGCTATTTTATTATTCTCTTTGTTTTATTTATATCCATATCACTTTATAGAAAAATATTGAACTTTTTATATATAATTTAACATCATTTACAAATATCTATTTATAATAATAAATTCACACTACACACAGAGAATATATACATGGGCAAGAAGTTCTGAGATATGTGCAGAACTCAGTCGTTGAAGTGAGAAATGAGATTCGTGGGCAATTATCTGGCTGATGAGACTAGAAAAAACATCCTGAGGAAAGAATTGTAAGAAGAAAGAAATTTAAATGAAGAGGGCGAAGAAAAGAAGAACCACTGATGACAAGACGGAGACAGCAGATGAGACGGTAATTTCTTCCACTAAAAGTTTTTTTAACATTATCCTTTCTTTCTCTAATCATGTAAAAGAGAATTGGGCACATGTGGGTGGGTCTTTGACCTTTTCTCGCAACTTTTCGGGGTAACCGGGTCGAAAATGGAAGTCTTCACGCCTATTTTGTAAAAATTTTGTTGTGATTTACACCCGAAACCCGTCCGCAGACTGTTAGGCGCTATGTGTTTGGGAACGTGTAAGAAAAACAAGGGGCTTACCATATCGTCTATATTCGATATCTTTTGCTCTCCTCCAGAGATCACATTCTGCTCGTTTTTTCGGTGGAATCGGGTGAATATGACTGCCGCCTTTTAACAGCATCCATCTAAATTTGTTGTTTCATTTTCTCATAGAGAGGCTCGCCTTGATCTCTCTTTTCCGTCGTAATCTGGCCAATGATCTGTTGATTTTGCATCTTTTAGTTTCGGAATTCTAAAATTTTAGACCTTTGTTTGCAACATAGTTGGACAAGTAACATGATCCCAACAGTTTGCGATTTAAATCTTTTTTTTACATTTTCCATTTTTTATCCATTGAATTAGTCTATAACTTTACGAAATTAATATTTGTTATCCGTGTCTTGGTGTCATTTTAGCTCTTTGTTTGTTTTATTTACAAAAAAATATAAAAAGAGCAGTTTTTTTTTCTTGAACTTTTGTAACTGAGTTACTCGCCCATCCCTAATTTGCAACTTACCCAGTGTGTGCAAATGAAGTCCAGTATTGAATCATTTTATCGGAAAGTATTCTTTCTCGTTTAACATAACCTAAAACATTTCGTTTTATCTTTGGCTTTTGCTCATACCAGCCGTTTCATTAAATAGCGGAACGCCAAAAACGAATTCAATCTCGTAGCCATGTAGAACTCCTGTCCATGATGGCCATGGATTAGCGCTTGATGGTTCGTCAAAATAGTATATATAACTTCTGGCTGATCTCGTTGGGATTTCTCCTAATTGATCAGCAAACCAAATGGAATCACAGGTAAAATAGTAGTCTCCAACCATTTGGTTGACTTGCTCCGCGTAAAATATGACCTTGTCTTCTGGCGCAGTACAATTGGGATCAGAGTAGACGAATTTCGCAGCATTACGAACCAGTAGCGGCTGAAGTGCGAAAGCTGTATCGATGCATTCATGCATATCTTCACGAGAGAGCAGTGGCTGAGTAGGGGTGTCGAAAAATTTTCCGAGATTGTAAATATTCCAGAAATTTCCTAGAAAAATTGCTAAAAAAAATTTTTTGGTACCTTCATCATGATTGATGCCAAACATGAGGGGAATATTGTAATGGAAATCGTTATTCCTCAATGCGACAAAAGCATCCTTACTTTTAAAGAAATTGCGATCTCTATAATTATCCAGTCAACTTTTGGTCATTATCTTACTTGGAAACGATGACAAATGGAAATTCGAGGAAGCTCAGACCAACATTCCAAACTTCGTCGACTAATTTCTGAGCTGGTGCTGCTTTGAGACAATTGATAGTCTCTTTTGTCGTGGTTTGATTACATCCGACAAGTTCGGCAAGTTTTGTAGCTTTTTCCATTGCTCTTTTTGGTGATTCCATCGCCCATTTGTTATCCAAACTTCCAGATTGGAGAATTCCGTTGCGGAAGAGGCTAGAGCTTCTCATCATCCAAATTTATATCTTACCCTTGTGAAGCAGGTGCAATCAAATGGCCAACAATGCTGGAAGCTCCAGCACTTTCACCGAATAGCGTAATTCGTGATGGGTTTCCACCAAAAGAAAAGATATTATCTCGAATCCAATAGAGGGCCATTTGCTGGTCAAGCATTCCCATATTTCCAGGAACGTCGTCGTCATCCATGTAGAGATAGCCGAAGGGGCCGACCCGATAGTTTATATTGACGACGACGACATTTCCCGTTAAGGCAAGAGCCTATAAATAGAGAAGAAAGTATGACTTTCCTACTCTTCCGTCGTAGATGAGGAGTGATGGAGAGCCAGAATGGAAGCCACCTCCAAAAATCCAAACCAAAACGGTAAGATTGCTAAAAAAAAATTTTTTTTTTAACCCTCTTCTAATTTACTTGGCATCAGCCGGAGCCCAGATGTTCATGTAGAGGCAGTCTTCAGAGACCGGCGTGTTTGCATTCCACATTTCTGATCCCCAGAATGTCGTGTTATAATTATCTCTTCCCTAATTTATTTTCTTATTATCTTTTTTTTTTCAGAAACCTGCATACAAGCTGGACTCAAAATCGTGGCATCCAATGTATTGTTCCATGGCTTCTTCAATTTTGGAGGCCGGAAACGCTGTTCACCGACAGGTGGTTCGGCAAAAGGAACACTAAATAAATTATCAAAGAAAGCTGGCACACATACCTCAAGAAGCTGCGAACGCGTTTGTGAAGGAAAATGGATTCCCGGCCACGAATTTTACCCATTTTCGTCTCAACTTCGACAGGAACATGATCTTGATGAGAGGATGTAGCCTGAAAGCTTTTACAAAGAAAATAAACCATCCTACCTCAGAAAAACTGAATGATAAGACCAATAACCAACCTAGTAAGATCATTCTGTCCCTAAATGGATATAATTATATAACACGATAGTCAAGTTTTTCAAAGCAGAAAGAAAGTATCCTCAACCAAGATGAGACTGAAGCCAGTGACAATTGGCCAAATTTACTTTTCTGCCTCGACGAGCACAAAAAGACCCCATGGAGGTGTGGTAATAAGGGTAATATGAGGCTATGGCCTGTAACATTAATGCTCAATGAGAATCGGAAATGAGAAGAACGTTTATCGAATCACGAAATAGCTCTGGCTCTTTTTTTTTTAATTTTTAGTTCTAAAAGATAAAACATTCTGGGTAAAATCTGAACATTATATAACAAAAGAAATTGAAAAAAAAAATATTAGCGACTACGGAAACAAGTTTCGCCCATCTTTGATGCTAATCTATCCAACTCATCCTAATTTCAATTTTCAGAAGAGAGAGAAGGCTTCGCTTGCCTCAGGGTTTGTTTATATTTCGAAAAGGACAACGCCTGCTAATAGATGAGTAGAAGTAGTAGTATTAAAAAACTAAGAAACGTTCCCTCGACGCGAACGTCGTCGCTGACTCCCCCGAGGCTGGCACTTCATTTGGGAGTGAAACATTTCGCATCTCCTCCCCTGCGCCTAATTTATTGTTTTCTATTTGTTTATTTGATTTCCGAGGCACTCTCGTCCCGCCCGGCGGATTATTAGATCGCAATTCACTCTCTTCCCCCCAGAGAGAAATCTAAAAGATTGACCCGAAGTTGAGCTATTCATTTTTTTTAACTCGCACTCTAAAAGAACAGGAAGAAAATGGGTTGGCCTGCATTGTCAAGAGTACATCCTGTGTTGTTTGTCCTCTTGGAACACGGGCGGTGAAGGAGGATTCGGGAAATGTGTCAACGACAGTCTCTCGTTCTCACATGTGTGTCAAATTCTGACTAATTATTATTGCCATTGGCGATATATTGCCAGCCATTACAACATAGAAAATTGCCTATAATTTTTAAGGAAGAAAGAAATAATATAAAAGAGAGCTTAAATACATTTTCACAATATACCTATTAAAAATTGATAGTAGATCTTTTTAAATATGCAGCTCAAAGTTGAATAAAGATTCGCAAAAAATTGGACATTTTTTGCCTTTTTTAACATAAACTTCGTTATCCGCATGTGTATTTTTTATTATTTCTTCCAGCCGCATATTTTTTTATATATTTAAACTATAAAAAGAAAATTAGAACAAATAAATAGAAAAAACAGTAAGCCTTTTCCGCAAAAAGACTAAAGTTTTCCATAAACAAGTGATGGATATATACTGAAACCACCAGATCTAAAAAAAATTAAGGAGAAGAAGAAGAAGAAAACGAATACAACAACTCTGGCTGTAATCTTCATTGGCCGTTCCCCCCATTGGCATAGAAGGTGAAGGTCTTCCTTTTGAAACCGGACTTCTCAAACAAACCGGCAACATTTGTCACACAGTCGTAGCCCTCAAGGGGTAAACGGTCGAATGTCGATATCGAGAAAGAGACGCGTGATGCATGATTGGAGATTCCCGAAAACAGAGGAAATACCCCATAAGAAAGAAGTCATCTCGGCCCCCATAGGCCATTTTCGAGGTGCCGACCAAGAACGAGAGAGAAAGAGAAAGAGAGTTGATGGACATGACACAGAGGCCCAACCAGTTTCTGATCCACAAAAGAAAATAGAATACAATGGTGATCAAAAGAAAAACATAGGTGTTGTGGTTTCGGTAAAAAAGAAATAAAGAAAAACAAACTAATTATTCACGGAATTTATCGGAAATTAAGCAACATTTTCAAATCCTTCATCGTTTTTGAATAACATAAGTATTTAAAAAAATTTTAAAGGTCGGTTTTTTTTTTTAATGAAAATCAGGGAAAATCTTTGATGATTTAGGCAAAAACGAGCGCCATTCGCTTCGAATCTTCAGTAATATTCATCGTTCCTAAAGGTTTGTGTGACGTCGGTCACGCTATCTGAATGCAGCACACCTTTCTCTATCGAGGAATGAACCACGCGAAGCATTAATAGGGGACAATAGATGCGGGGGAGAGACCTACTTGTTTCTCCCTAAGAGCTGCCCGAGAGAACTTTTGAATTTCAAGGCGAGCACTTTTTTAAGTGCATTTGCAGAATATGAAAATGGGCGAAAAGTGAATTTGGTTTCTGAAGAAAGAAGATCTGAAGAAGGAGACGAATGAGGCAATCACAGAGCCAATTTGATTTCACTTTCGAACATACTGAACGTTCCGTGTTCTTCGAACCGAAAGAGAAGGTAAGTTTTTTCTTACTTCGATGGGAACCAAACCCCACTGAAGCATATGCACGTCGTGTACATAACCAATCCGGTTTCTTCCGAAGAAGTTGTTGAAAAATTCAGAAGCTTAATTTGCGCGAGAAAAGCGAAAAGCATCTCTTTCGCGCTCACTTGGAAAAGTAGTAAGGCTCGTATTGCTCCAAGATGACTAACTTATTAGATGTGAAGTATGCTGTCGGCAAGTCGCTTTGACTCCATATAAGTATGTACAAGAGGCGCTTATGGCAAACAGCGAGAGCTCTAACAGCATCGCCGCCAAGTTGCATTATACTGCCATGCCCCGCTATCCGCGGTTCGCTGACCTCAATGATAAGGTCGCCATTTGGCAGGGTAGTGCCATGCGAGCTTTTCAAATGTTTCTTAGATGAGCTTTTAGAAGATTTAAGGGCATAAAAAAGCATGAAAGTCGATCTGGTGCCACGTCTTCATCTCGAAATCAATTTTAAACTTCCGCTGTCTCGCCAGTCACCTGGATACCCGCGCATGGGAACAATTGAAATCAACTAGTAACTAAAATATTATAATTTTTTAGATAAAGAAAAATAATACATTAATAATTAAACTTACAACCGTAATAATACCCAAACCACATGCTTAAAAAGTCATATTCTGAATTATATTCGATGGAAGATCACTCCGTAAGAGAAGGAATCTTTTAGCTTCAGCAGAAGTGAGACAACGAATTAGAGATCCACTACGACCAGCCTCCCATAACTCAGAAGCTTCTTCGACAGTGTCTACGTTTAACAAGCTCACAATCTTAAATGCATTGCCTTAAATAGCTGTTTTTACAATACCTGAGATAATCTATTTGTTTTTTCTCGTGCGCTCCATCCAGCAACACCACTCAAATAATGCGTCAATTGTCGGAACTCTCTATCAAGCTGAAGTGCTCCTAATCGGTTAAAAGTACATTTAGCTACTGCTCTCTCTAATTGACGAGATATTTCAGCACATACAGATAATAGGAGACTCTGAAATAAGCAAACTATCTATTTTGATAAATATAAAAGGTACCTTATAGTTTTCCTCTAGTAATAACGACTCGAAGAAGTGTAGTTGCTTGTCAATAGCTGCATTAAATTGCTCTATGAATGGATCGGCAACTTCAAATTCCGCCAATTGAGATTCGGATAGAGAATGAGATAACTCCATAAAAGTATCACAACTAAAAAAATAACTAGCTAACAACATTATGATTTATTACCTGTTTTTGATTTTAGGCTTGAAAATGGCTCCATTTAATTGATCCATTGCATGCATAGCTAAATTAACCAAAATCTTTGCCATATCCTCCAACTGGGATAGTGAGTGCTCCAATTTTCCTGCATCTGTTTGACTTCTCTCCTTATTCAACCATTCCATTTGTAAAGATGATTTTAGCTGAGAAAGCATATCAGCAGTTCCACGGGCATTATTTGCAGCTGTCATGAAAGCATCTCTCTGAGCATCGGGTCCAGCATCTGCTACATTTTTGCCTAAACAAAACAATTATCATTAATTGTAGAAAGTACCATGTTGTAAAACATTATAAGCAGTTTGGGCAGTTTGCAATGCTTCAGCTGCAAATCCTACTGCTGGATAACCGTTCTGTAAACAATCTGCATGAAAGACGAAGAGAAAACTAAACATACCTTAATTGACACCTCTAAATGTTTATAATAAACATTTTCTAACATAGAAGCACCATAATTTAGAGCAGCACAGACACAATCTATGGAGCTACTAGACATAGCGCGAGTGACACATTTACGAACAAGGAATAATACATCATCCACAACAGAACTAAAAAACTTATTGGAAATATATAAAGATGAGTACCTCATCAATCCTTCCTCTTTCAAATCCATATCTATAGCTTTTTTGATTGACTCCTCCATATAATACTGTTCCAATAGTAAATATTGACCCAACAGCTCCTGCAATCAAATGCAAGTAACAAACTTTGGTAGGTGTATACCTGCATTCTTGTACCAACAGCACTTCTGTTCACTAGTTGGTCAATTTTTTTCTCGCGAAGCTCCTTTTTCTTCTGTTGATTAATCTGCTTCTTCTTTCGAGCTTCTTCGTCTAATTCTTCTCTAACTTCCCCAATCACAACGAACTAAAATCCATCATAAATCAACATTATAAAAAAATTACATCATCATCCAGCGGAGCTGATCCCAATCTTTTCTTTACAAATTTCCAATAGCGTTCTGAATAGGTGCACATCATTGATAGTTCAGATAATAATACATCCAAATCAAGAGGATCGAGACGTTCTAAAAAAATAAAACTTGGTTTGTCAAACTAACCAAGTATTTTATTTTTTGTATCATGCAATAATTTCTGAGCCTCCTTAGCATAACGTTTGATTTGCCGTTTCTTAGAGAAAGCTTCTAAAATCTTAACAACAATATCATCGATACTTGGCTAAAATTAAAAAAAAAATTAAATAAAAAGTCATCTAATACCTGAAGAATATTGAAGAAATCCAATAGCTTATCAGAACCATAAGAATTTAGTATTAACGGCTGATTTGAATCAAATATGTTAGCAATTCCTTCAAAGAATAAATACAATGTATCAGCATATAAAATATGAAGTCGCGAATCATCCGTACCACCCACATTCATTATCTAAAACAATATAAAATGCTAGAAAAAAACAACTGAACCTTAATGTTATCCTCTCCAAGTTTAGCAATAATCTTTTCGAGATAACGAGAGAAACGCTTCAAGCCACTTTCGTGTTCATTTATCAAGGGGAATAATTTCACAAATCTCTGCATAGAAGGTATATCATCGCGGTCAACAGCATCATCTAATCGCCGTTCCAAAATCTCTTTCAATCGAGTCTTTGCATTTGTTAACACTTCATAACTATGAATAACGGAATGTCCAACATCTGAACAAAAATAAAAATCAAATTAAAAAAAAAAACCTTTATCCTTTTCTCCCGCATCCTTGACTTGAAAAACAGCCATATCCAATGTGAGAAAACGATGAATATGTTGAGCTGCTTGTTCAAAATCTTCTTTTTTTATAGCTTCGTCAACTCCTTCGCTGGAAGTTCCCAAATCCCGAAGGTCATCTACTAATTGCAAACATTCAACGACACGAGTCTTGGCAACATCGAGAGCAGAAACACGTCCACTGATAGTATCGGCTAGTCGAGAAATAGTGGCCAAACTTGATGCCAGTTGCTTAGCATCAGATTCTACAACCATCATGCTATTATTCAATCGAGATATTGCCATTCCGAAAGAGCGTGACTGTTCAGTGCCGCCTAAATCACGAAGTTGAAAACGAAAAAAGCATTACCAACAGCACAATTAGCAAGAATATCTGTTATCTCTTTTTGTAGCTTTTCTTCTTCAGCCCTACGAGAATCTAACTCGGACCGTAATTCGGACAAAGTTGCAGAAAGTTCATCATCCCTAAATCCCTAAAATTTCCGAATCTCATGTGACACACTCTAAATTATATTTTTGACTTTTTTCAGCATCATTATGACTTTTATTAGAACGTGGACGTCCACTCGGTACAGGTTTCATAGACTTCTAAAAAAATAAATGAAAGGAAACGAAAGAAACCTTTAAAAGTGATTCTGTAGCAACTAAAGCGTCTAAATTCTCTGATAAAACTCTTGTTGACTCTGATATTGATACCATTTTAATGTGAGAAGAAACTGAAAATTACAAGAGAACATACAAATAACTTACATGAACATAAGAAAGATTATGAACACGTTCCAAAGAGCTATAAAAGCACGAAAATAACGTACTGCCAATAGAAATTCACGGACTTTTTCTCCGATAGATTTTACTTCTCCCTCTACTACAAAATGATGAGCGTTTTGTGACTTGTTTCTATAATTAAAAATCCGAAACATGAAACAACGAGAAAAGACTCACAAATTGAAATTAAGAACTGCGCAGGCGTTAATTAGCAGTGTTCCAGCAATTATTAGCTCAGAGAGCATAATTCATCAGGCTAAAATGCAATTGTGTTGAAAAATAATTTAAAAAGATGGAAATAAAAGACAAAAAAATCCAGATTTTTGTTCGTTTCACCAGGACGACACGTCATATACGCAATTGCGTACATTTTGAACAGACGAGTAAACGAAAATAACAAATGCAACAATTACAAAAAGTTAGCAAACTTCAAACAAACCATAAAGCAAAAGATATATAATTTATAAATATATTATGCACACGTATATGAAAGAGCAAAAGTATCACAGATTTTAAACATAAATACAATATAATTCTGAAAAATTATAGGCCCTTCCGCTTGTAGTATAAAATATAAGCATCGGAAAACTGAAAACTAAATTCTGTGCAACAGAAGGCTTACATTTATATCACTACTCCTTGCGGAACTTACCGTTGAATCGTCAAATCGGAACCAATCACCTGTCCGTAAATGTTGAGAATAGGCAGTATAATGTCCACTATTTAGTCTGCCTCTATGATTCTAAATATAACAGTATAAAAAACAAAAATACTTACTGTTACAGAATAAAGCCGATACGTCGTTTCCGATGATGAAGGGGAAGCTGAATGAACAAACTGTTTCATATCAAGGTTATTCGGATCGAATTCAACTGGTATTTCGTTCTTAACGTAATCTTCACCAGTAAAAGTAAATCGTAATAAATGAATAACCTTAAATAGTATTAAGTATAAAATATAAAATATAACTTACTATTACTGATGATAAACTCCATAGTGATAATTTTTGGGAAGCAGGACGAGCAGTTTTACATTTTGGACAATCCCATCGTCCTTCAATGTCCTAAAAAATAAGAAGTGAAAGTAAAGTAGAAAACACTTACAGTTTTACTAAAACACCGACGAAGGCAATCAAGTAAGGATGCTTGACGCACCATTGAAGAAGAGGGTAATATAACTTGTATAATATTAATGTCCTCGAAGGTTATGCTTTGTACTCCACAGCTTTTACATGATACTTCCGAGATTGTTCGAGGCTGAAAAAATCGAATTTAAATAAATAAAAAGACTGACATATAGTATCCGACTCATTAAAGAGTTGCTATATTTCATTTGCTTCCTATCAAAATCAACTGCTTCTTTACGAATATCAGGCCCACCACAATAGTTCTGAGAAGGAGGGGTTGCTCCTTTAACAATTTGATTTGTATCTTCATGAAGAGAAGCAAGTAACATCATATAAAACTCTGAAGCATCTTGCTGTTGACCATTCACCAGCATAGCATTTATTTCATTTGCAAAGACTCTCTAAGACAAATATACAAGTGATAAATACTTTACCAAAAAAAGTTGTGGACGGAAATACATAAATTCTCCACTCCATACACTATCCATTAGAGCACTGAAAACGGCCGAAATAACTCCTTTTGTTCCTAGAGGATTATTTCTAAAAAAAATAATGATAGAAACTAGATTAAGGAAAATTTACTGATTAACTTTTCCAATAAAACTATCCTTCGTAAATGTATCAGGAAGACCAGGTGTTTGAAAAAGAGCTTGTAGACAAGCATTCATAAAACATGTATTACCCATATTTTCAAGACCCGTTTGTCCTGGCTTCTGAAAGTATTACTAAAAAAATAACTAGTTAACTAACCACATTTCCTCGTGTTGAGTAGTCATAAACATTATCTCGCATCGCATTGTAAATTGCCATCAGTCTTTTAGAATCTTCTGCACTTATTTGTGGCTTTGTCGTTCGATCAAGAGTAGGAATCGGAGCAAATGATCTAGATCAAATAGTATTGATAAACTGAAAAACAAACTGTGGCCGTGGTTGAGTAGCAATTTGATGTGACGCAGGAGGAATTTCGTCAGGCTTACTTCCTCGATTAATACTTGGTCTTTGTGAAACAGTATGCTCCGGTCGTTCGTTATTGTGAATAATTTGAGAAGGAAAATGGGCGTTGATCTCAGATTTTTGTCCTCCAGCTAGCCTTGGATGATCTTGAGCAGAAATAAAAGCATCATCATTTGATAAATCAGTGGGCTCTAGAATTTTTGCGAAATAGAAAGTCTTACTTGGCAGTAGTTCAGGCTTAATTGCTACTGGCGGTTCTCGTGGTATTGTCGTAATATCTGATTCAAATAATATTTCGCCTAAATAAAATAAAAAGCAGATTCTAATAGTATACTTGATTCGTCGATTGGCTTACTTTCCGGTTTAGTTTCCACTGCTAGTTTTTCACGAGATTTAACAATATTCACAACTGAAGCATCAGGAAATTGACCAGGTAGACATGCTAAAACAAATAAGTTAATTACAAAAATACCTTTCTTGTAATTAGCAATTAATTTCTGCATAAAATCCTGGTTATCAACAGAATGTCCATTTTCATGACGAACATAAGTAGGATATTGAAGACACCATTTGTTAAAACCACCCTCCATATACAAAGGTGTTGACTTCGGCATTTCTCGAATATTATACTAGAATAAATATAATTATACAAATGATACATACGGAAGTTATCGCCAAATTAAGTATTCCAGCAATAGTATGCGATGGTGCTACACCATTAATCAGTGCTGTATCCCCTTGATCCATCAGAACAATATAGTCGGCTGTTTGAAGTCTTCCAAGAAGTGGCCGAGCAACGATAGGGACACTTGTTTTCAATATTTGAAACGTTAGACTAAACGTAAATATAAAAAAATAGCAATAATACCCTGGTTGAATTAAATGGCGAGGTATTGACACAACTGTAATTGGATTGACATTTTTTGTATAGTTTATATTTTCATGGCTTTGATCCTCGCGAAAATCAAGTATAACCTAAAAAATAAAAAGAATCATCATGTAACATACGGCGCTTTTTTTCTCATTCTGTATGATTCTAACCAATTCTTTTGGTTGAATCGTAAATGTTTGAGCTTTCATTGGTTCTACAAATATTAAACATTGACATAAAATTACAAACCTGACTCTGCAATTTTTTCTACAATCGGTAGCGACTTTTGATTTGCTAAATCCTTATATTTCTGGGACACAATGTTTGTCAATGTATCAATCTGTGATAGAACCCTTTTAAACATATTTCCAAATTCTGTCTAAATAACGATTTACACAAAATGAAAACATACTAACCTTATATCCAAATGTTTCAAATCCATTTTTTTGTATTATTAGTTTAGCAATATCTCCGCATCTGGAATATAATATATACTGTCCTTCAGGGTTGTTGATTAATCCTCCTGCTTCGGAAAACAACTTTTTGAAAGTTTCAAATGCTCTAAATTGGAATAATGAAATCAAAATTCAAAACACCTCTCGCATGTATACTTGTGAAATATATTCTTCTGAACTGCTGGAATTTCTGCTGCTTTTTGGAGTTCATTTATATTCGAATAAAGAAGCGTCATAAAATAATAAATTTACTCTGAAAATGACCAATAATGATAGCAAAGTAAATAAAAAAAAACAAAATAAAAAGAAAATTGTGAAATATTAACAAAACATTGAGTTCGACTGTCATTTTCGCAGGAACAGAAAGTTTTAGAGTTTTTATTACATAGCAATTTAGTAATCCATAAATAGTTAAAATATACTATCACAAATAAAACTGCAGTGAGCAAAATTTATGTGTGATGTTTACAAAACACCATGCATTTTTTTTTCTGCCGGCTATCGTTCTGCTTTTCATTTGTGAGAGTTGCTTTCGGACTTCTTTCGGCTTTCATCTTCTAAGATTAAGGGGACTATTTTTGGAACAGTCCCGAAAACCACCTGGACAGGAACCACCTGGGACATTTACCACCGAAAAAGTATGTATAAGTGCGTCAGCGCGGTAACGTGGTATAGCCAGTTTAATGTTTTCTAGAATTCGCTTTTTCCATAATTTACAATGTTAATTCTGTTTTTCCTATTATCATAAAGAAAATATATAAACAAATATTACACAACCATATTTAAAAAAAATAAAAGTTCTGTTGGTATGTTTTTTTTTTTATACACTTATTTTTCTACAAGCTATTCTAAACACTGCTTTTCTGAAACGAATAAAGAATATTGGTAGGAAAATAACAAAAAACAAAAAAATTCTACATTAATGCATGTATGTTAAATTGGTTATACCACGTTACCGCGCTGACGCACTTATACATACTTTTTCGGTGGTAAATGTCCCAGGTGGTTCCTGTCCTGGTGGTTTTCGGGACTGTTCCCTATTTTTTATACTGAATTAGTTCAAATTATATAAAAAATTAACCCTTTCCTCCAATAGAACTTCCTTGGGATCTATTGGAGAAAATATTTTATAGCTTCCAAAATGAGTATGATCTGTTACTGGGGAAGGAAGCAAAGTAAAAATTCTCTTGGACAATAGTGACCTGATAAGTGAACATGGCGCATTGGAGAACCACGTTTAGAAGTAGGGAATTGAAAAAAACTATTCAATGGAAGGAATATCCTGTTCGAAAGTACCTAAAATTTACCTCCCCCCGCACAAATAGTTTTCTCTAAATGTGTTAAATACATCTTATTTAGGGTTTTTATATACTTTTAAGAACCAAGTTGTTGAAATGTGAAACAATAATTTCTGTAAATCAAGGATCGGGTCAAAATTGTAATATGTACAATTCAGATTTATAATTTCGTGATTGAGTTTTGTTCTTTTCCTTTCTATACCTACATTAGGCATTTATATCATTTCGTTTAATAATTCTTCCTCAATATTGATCTTCATATCGTCAAAGGTATATGTAATTAATATATCATCTAAAAATTGTAAATTATCATTTATTTATTTTTATAAAATGTTATCTCAATTCTATGCTCCAATTTCCAAGTCAATTAATTTAAAAAGGAACAGTGCCACAGGATTGTACTGCACGTCTGCGTATCACTTTTAGGGTACTATAATTATCACAAGAAGTCATTAATTAAGTCGGTTACTCGCGATATTTGTTGTTTTCTTTTCCTTTTTTGCCGGAAATAGACAAAATTATATCCACTAAATTACATAACCTGTTGTACCAAGCCTATAGGGAGTAGAAAACGAAGAGAGAGAGAGAGTCGTGTATTAGTTAGACCGATAGAAATTTAATTCACAAAAAGGTAATGCTGATATTTTCCAAAATTTAACAACGTAAGACGTTCGGAAACTTCAACATAGAAAACAATAAATTACATCATAAGAATCTGAAACTATCTGGAACTAAATATACTCCAGACAATATGCGTAAATGCTTTGCCATGGAAAGGAAAAGCAGTTGAAGAATTTTCCTAGAAACATAGTCGAAGCTGGAGATAAAAAGCAGGTTGCGTGGCACTGTTCCTTTAATGCTACTATAGTTTAAAACTTTTTCCCTATACTTCCTAGGATTTCCCATTAATAAAATTCTAAAATTTTTATTCATTTACTAAATACATAATAACATAATTTGTTAATGGTTTTTGACTTTCAAATCAAAACTTTTGCTTAGTTGTCTGGAATGAATTCAACATTACTAATTTTTTTCTAACTAAAGCGAATTTCTTTTATTTGTGACAAAAATAATAATTTCTAGATTGGAGGCAGTTTCTAGCGTAAATGGATTAATTTTGAGTATTTTAATTATAATATTAGTTTTGGAGTGGACTAGGTTTTGCCGCAAATTAGTGGGTGCGCTAGAGATGGTATATGTATACTACAATCA
Source organism: Oscheius sp. DF5120 (assembly GCA_932521415.1). Lineage (NCBI taxonomy): Eukaryota > Metazoa > Nematoda > Chromadorea > Rhabditida > Rhabditidae > Oscheius > Oscheius sp. DF5120. Next base: position 6,913,453 of record OW051462.1, read on the forward strand.
AACTTTACTTTAAAAAAATTAAAATATAAAACGATTTATTTCAATATAACCTGAATTTCCACTTATATTTTCAGTAAGAAGTTAATCTATTCTCCCGGTTCTGTGATTCGTATATGAATTGGCTTCTTTCTTTTCTTTACTGCTGCCGACTCATCTTCCATCAAAATAGTCGTATCTAAAAGTGCTTTTTATAGTCACAGATTAATTGTTTACCTCTAACATTTAGAGAAAATCCCGGATCAGAAGAGGGACTCTTCACCCTCTCAGTGTCATCAATTAAAGTCTCTGTCGACTGTCCTTTCAATACTTCTAGCGTCGGTTGAATGAATTCATGTTCTTCCGTCTCTTCTGCCACAAAATGTACAACCATACTTTCGCCAAAGGCAGGAAATTTGCCAGAGAATATAAGCTCCAATGCAGCACGTAGTTCTTTCAGTGAGATGACTCCAACCAGTCGTCCCATACACGATACGTAGGCTCTATGAAGGCCGAGCAGGGAGAAGAGGGAGTGAACTTTGAAGAGACTCGTCTGCTCGTCGATTTGGAATGGGGATGTGTCGACATTACAATTCGTCAGGTCAACTGTCTCATTTAGAATTTTCTGCTCCCATTCCTGTCTCTGAAAAGAGGTAATTTTTAGGTACTTTCGAACAGGATATTCCTTCCATTGAATAGTTTTTTTTCAATTCCCTACTTCTAAACTTTCACTTCCATTGGTTGCTTTATCAAGTTGTGATGTCGCATTTTAACCATGGAGATTCCGATTCTCCCACTAGATGAAGAGATTCGAACTCTTTTGCTGAGTTGTTTTTCGATTTTCAATTTTAACCTAATATTTTTTTGCTCAACAAATTGCTGAAAACTCTCTATTCAATGGAAGTAATTACAAAACTCTTTTAAAGAAGTCTAGACACAAAATCACTGACCTCTTCATCATGTAGATCAAATTCATCTTTGTGTGGTTTCTTTTTCCCGAGACTTTTTCTAGTTAGCGAGCGAAACATTCCGCCAATCGTATGATATCCACCGCCCGTTCCTTCAGCTTCTTCCTTTTTTTGTAAATCTTCAAGTTCTTTTATAACGTGTCGTTTGACTCCCATGGCAAAAATTGCTTCCTTCACCTCGTCGTTTTCTTCATGAATATTTTGTCGATCAACTTTTGATATTGTGAATTTCTTTTTTGGTGTATCTTTTTCCTCTTTAGATCTGGTTTCAAAAAGATCTTGCACCGTCGTCACCGGCGACCTCTGACCCTTCTTCATTCTTACATCCACGTTATTTATCGCCTCTTGGACTCTTCGTCTCGCCTCCGCTTGACGTGCCTTGATTCCTACATGTCCTTCGACAAGCTTCATCAGTTGTTGACGACTAATTGAGCCTATTAATGCTTTTCTATCTGAAAAAAACAAAAAATTCAGAGCATTAAAAAAAATGACTTTTGCTGTCAGCCAATGGGAAAGCACGCAGTGTAGGCATGGAGAGAAGAGTTTCTTGTAACTCTCCATAGGTCGAATCCTTTGCCACGAAACGGACAGGAGTATTCATTACTTGTACCGCACTGATTTGATGGAATCTGAAAAGTACAAGGAATTTGCATTTTTTTCAATGATTTAATTTAATTTTAACTTTTATTTAGGTCCACAATTTGCCCTTATTTTCTTTTAAATTTTTTTCTTTTTTGTCGCAGTTTTATTAGATTTTTTTTGTGTCGTACAGCATATATTGAGGTTTCCCTTTTTAAAAAAGGGAAGCAAAGTAAAAGAAAATTTAAACAAAAATAGGTACGTGATAGAACATACAGTATACAATATGTGATATACAAGTATGTGCAGTATGTGTAGTATGTGATATACAATTCGCCTTTTCTTCTTGTTTGGAAAGATAAACCCCCTTTTAAAAATATTAAAACAAAATAAGTTTTACAGAATGCAGAATGTGATATATAATCCACCTACATTTTTTATTTTTGACGAAAAGTTAAAATATTGAATAAATGTACATTTCTTTTAAAAAATCGAATTTCAAGTATTCGATTAATTTTTTTTCTCTAAGTGCTGGTTTTTTGATTAATATGTAGACTCACATTGAAGAAGAATGTGAAATATCCGGAAGATATGGCAAATGTTTCATTTTAATTATTGAATCATAAATTGATGGCTGAAGACATGAGCACACTCCGTTGGCTACAAGAACCGCAATCTGCAATTCGTTTTTCATTAACCGATTCTAACAAAATTCTACCATAACCGGTAGAAGAAGAGCCAGCTGTCCTGTTAGTTCAAGGACTATAACCACAATAGAGACGGTGTGTGTTACAGCTCCACACATTGCTGCCGCTCCGACAACGGCATAGGCTCCCGGACGGATGATGTAACGATCACCATTTTCATGAAGTTTCGATGGTTCAAAACCATCAGGAAAATTATAGGCCAGCACTTCACCCATAAATCGACCGACAGAGGCTCCTAGGACAAAGACCGGCATGAAAATACCCGAAGGAACGGGAAGAGTTGAAGAAAGAAGTGAGAGAAAGTACTGAAAAAGTTGCAATGAGATGGAATGCAAACCCTACAAAGACGCCAAAGAACAACGGTAGGGTTATAAAAGCAGTCGTCTGATTGCCATTTGTCCAATGAGTGATCATTTCCTCTTTGCATCTTCTTGCTGATTTTTCTGTGAGAAGAGTGCAATTTGCAAAGAGTTCCGAGAGTGTTTCTGTGAATTTCTGCTCTCCTCCTAAATATCCGCCAGCACCCATTGGAAATGTAATGGAAGAAATGATAAATGCCACGACAATGGGATAGACGATCCAACTGAAAATATTTTTATAAGAAAAAAAAACGAGGACCAAACGAAAAACTAAAATCAGTGTTCAAAAACGTAGATTATGTAAAAAATGTTACATTTACACTGTCTTGAAAACTAAAACAAAACTCACTATTTCATGAAGACCTTCTTGATAACTGTGCTTCGTCGTAAAAAGAGCACGAACCATCGATGAAGAAAGACGAAAATAGCACCTAATATACCACAAATGACTCCTAGTACAATAAATAATGGTACTTCTTCCAGTAGAAATGCTTCAGTAACAGGAAATCTCGTTTGGAAATGTGCTTGAACTGTCACTAAAATGGGTAATTAATAAATAATTTAAAAAACTTACACACATCACCCGTCGAATTTTGTATTAATTTAAAAAGACGAAAAAGACTTGCACTGACGATTGCTGCAAAGAACCCACGCCAATAGTTTCTAACAGCAAAATAGACGGCAGTTACTTCGATAGAGAAGAGAACACCGCCGATGGGAGCAGCAAAGGTGCAGGCAACACCAACAGCACATCCAGCCGCCAACATTTCATTATTATTTACCTCGTTCTCAAAGACTTTGCTTTTTCCATGCTTCAAATTTGAGAGGAGATTAGCTACAACCGAGGCGACGTGAACAAATGGACCCTGAAAAGGTAAAAAAAAATGAAAAATTAGAAAACTACGAAAAAAAATTATGTGCTTTGAAAAGCAAATAAATTACGGAAGTTATGCTATTTTTAAGATCACGAGCTAAAAAGTAGAAATAAAAGAGCATTCGCGATCTCAATGCTTCTGAGAGTTTTTACTGAGTTTGAGCTTCCATTTTTTTCAATAAAACTTATGGATATTCTTAACTCACTTCTTTTCCCATTGGTACTCCACTTCCTAGCGATAACATCAGTCCGATCATTTTTGAAATCAATGTTCGTAGTGTAAGATATTCCTTAAGTACAACTCCTCGTAAAATTGTTTTCATCTCTGGAATTCCCGATCCTATTGCTTGTGGAGCTACATAATGGACAAAAAGGGCTGATCCACTGATTAGAATAATAACATAAAGGACCCATACAGCATAAGAAAGTGTAAGGATTTCGTAGCTGCTAACCAAATCGAAGAGAAAAATGTGAACTGGATAAAAATTACATTGAGGTTAGTTATTTAACAAACCGTATTGCAGCTTTTCAATGGCTATATCCATAATGAGCGAACAAAGAGCCATAATGCAGCCGAGTAGAGCAAGGTAGAGCCAATCTTCCAGAAATGAGAGAAGAATCTTCGGTGCACCGGGATTGCAACCAACCATTGCCTTTCCAGAGGATCTCATCGACTTCTCAACTCCGACGATAACATCGCGACGTTGTGTCTGTAAATTGTATTATAACCAGTTGGAACATTTGTCACAACATTACCTTTGTCGTGTTTAAAATTCCGAGCAATTCTTCTCGTCGTTTTGGATCTTTAAAAGTACCCAATTGCTGAAAGAAAAAAAATTTACATTTTCTTTTATTCTTTTCTTCCTTTTTTATATTTATGCAGGCTAAAGTGCATTACATCAAAAGGAAGAGCGCTATAGGTTTCTACGCGTTTCTCTGAGAATGAACATTAGGGTATTATAGCTATCTTATTATTATTTTTATCGTTTCTCCTACTCCATAAACTTATGTAGAATCGATAGAAAGTTAACAAACATGTATGGATTTTTTTTCCAAAATCTAGCATCATGAAACTGTTTCGAAGATGCCAACATGTAGGAAACAATAAATTACACCATAAGGATGATAAACCATTACAAAAATATTCAAGTAAAAAGAAAAAGATAATTTCAATTTTTAAATTGCGCACACTATTCGGATCCTTGAAATTTTTTTGTAACCACCGTAGCTCGTGGATATTATTCCTTTAAAAATATGCAGTCTGTTGGTATTCTATTTAAAAACTTAAATAAAAGCAAATGTTCTTTTATATCATTTTTTATTTTTTCTTTGTAATCTTCTATTATTTGATTTTTTTAAAAATTATTTTTGATGGCTGAATAGTTCTTGCAGAATATAAAAAATATGACAAATTATAAAGAAAATAATGTTAAAAAAAGAAAAGAAGGGAAATCTGCTCGATTAAAGTATAGCTATTTATGACGGATGCATTATTTTGTTTAAAAGACTACTTTGCAAAAGAAATTGATTGCACCTTGAAATTCATCTACATTTTTTCATTATTTTGGATATTTTCTACTTACTGTTTAGTTGAATATTAATATTACGCGATTTTGGAGCACTTTTTAGTGTTTTATTTGTTATAGACCCAGTTGTCGTAGTTCAAGATATCGCTGTTAGTGGAGGATGTTAGTCGACTAACTTTGACCGCGATTTGATCTTTTACAATTGCTCGCTGGTTACTTCTTTCCTGTTACAAAAATAGCTTTAGCTACGCTGACTAGGCATGAAGTATCGCTTTATGATCGTCTATTGTTCAAAGACCTGAATTCTCACCAGACTCCTCTCATAATGCAGCTGTTTATCGATGCCGATATCGTCAGGACTGAGAAGATTCTTCGTCTCGTCCATTTCTTCACATCCAATATCTGAAAAAAAAGTAGAAATAGATAGCTATAAGGTAACAGAGAACATAAGTTCGTGGTTGTGTAGGCACTTCATAGAGCTGGCTGGTAGTAAGTGGTGAGCAAACGTGAGAACAAGAAGAGAAGAGTGAGATTAGTTACTGAGACGGAGGTTAGGCTCTTTTCCTGTATAATCTTTGCCCCGAAAATCTTCCTAGCGTTTATAAACTCTCAGCTGGCGGGGGGAAGAAATGATAGATTCCCACTATCGTTCTATTCTGAGTCAACTGTAACCAAGGGTATTAAGCCAGCGATTTTTTATGTTAGGTTAAATTTTATGGCGTGGTAGGTATCATTCTAACCTCTTATTTTTCCGACCTAAATTCTTCTCTGAGCATACAATTTTTGTTTCTTTAAAAAGATCTTTCAGTCAACTATCATTCGTTATACAATTAAAATGAGCAGGAAAACAGTCAATATATCCGAGAAGCTGATTAAATAAGCGCAATCGTTTGAAGTCAAAATTGAGATAGCCCATAGACAGATATTTTAGTACGAGTTTTTAGATGACCAATCTCCCCGGATTTCTTCCTCTCAGTCTATCGCTATGCTTCGTCTCTGTCGCGTTGTATTATTATTTTTGGCGGTTGAAACGTTTAATCTGAACTGTTATACTGGGAGTTTTGGCGGGGAGAATAAGCTTCAAGTAGGTCTTTAGCCTATAATTCCAAATAAAGGGTTCTTTTATCACATTATGGAGAGTTAAAATCAAGTAATGACCATTTGGTTCCAGATAACTGAAGCTATTCTCCCTTTTTCGCAGTCTCCAGCTGGATGTCGTATTCTCCTTGACTTGCCATCAGATCTCAACTGCAAGCAGAACAATACTCTTTACGCTGCAATAGGTGAAGAAGCGGTGAGTTATTTTGGAATTATACGCGGACAGAAAGTAGACGAATCTAAGAGCTAACAAAAAATAGTATGAAAAAAATTATTAAATTATTATAAAACTAACTTTCACTATCTATATTTTCTTCAATAGTATAATGGTTCATACATACAATGAAAAGTATTGAGTTCTAATACCCTGGTGTCACTGGCTTTTGCTTTTCAAATCGACTTATTTTTCAGTACGAGGGTTGTTCCATCAGCGATCATGAAAATTATGGTCATTCTCCTTACTCGAGTGTGCGCTGCTATTGCATAACGGATCTATGTAACACGCCCGAAAATTTCGAAAAGGCTCTTTCCGCATTGAAAATAACACATACTCCGCCTGAGGATCAGCCGCTGTATCAATGTGCCCTAAACTTCACGCGGGAGTTCTGTAAGTGACTAGAAAGAATTAGAAAGTTTTAGTGGCTAATGGATGCTCTCAAGTCGGCTCACTGAGTCTTCTTTTTACACTTTTTGCCTTTTTTTCGTGAATAAAGTATTAATAATAAAGGAATGACTAGAGAGGATGAATTTGTCCAGCTCACCACCTGCAAGTAGAAAAAATAGTTACAGAAGCAGCTGTCGATCACGGAAGAAAATATGTGCAACTGATTGACTCCTTTATGTACAGGTTAAAGGGACCAGTCCTAACCTGAGATGAGTGAAAAGGCTGTCGTGTACAATTACGGAATGACTAACATTTTCTTTTAGGTTTGTTAAAATCCTTGTTATATTCAAACAAGTTATTGTGCCTCCACTTAGCGGAGACTTTCCGCTTGGTTAAAGGAACATTCTCGAAAGGTATGGGCGAGTTTATAGATGTTACAATATATTTGGTTATACCCAATTTTGTTCCATTTCTTATGATAGATTTTAGTTTTTAGTCCAAAATTTTGAAGACAGACATCTCCCATCTCCCCATTAGTAGGCTAGGATTCTATACAAAATTTTCTATCTTTTAGCATATAGAACGTAAAAACTAAGTAACAGTTAAAAAAAATGGAAATGGAAATGGAAAAAATTATTTTTATTACTTCAGTTTCAATTTTCAATATCTGAAATTCTTTTTAATGTGTATGCTTTATATGTTAAAATAAGGAAAATTTTGTGAAGAATTTGAAAAAAAGAAAAAATATTTTTTAGCAATTTTGTACACCCGTAATCTCTGCGTCTACACTTCTCTTCTAGATAATTCTAGAACGCGAGTCAGGTTAAAATCCATCTGGCCCTTGATGAGTCGAAAAATTTAAACCATCTTCCTGTTGTTCCAATGCTGCTTCTTTTCATTCTTTTCTCTTTATCTTTTGCCCTAAATGAGAGGGGATATTGCTATAGAGGAAGCTATGAGTACCCGTTTTCAAAGGTAACGTATCTTCTTACGATGACAAGGGGGTCTTTTCAGCTGACTTCGATAGCCTATGAGAGGAGGGAAAACAGCACTCAAGGATGTGGAATAGAATTTACGGCGGCTAGTGATCATGGTTGCATGGAAAGACCGAGACTGTCAGCAGGAATAAGTGACAAAGTATGAACGAACTCGGAGAGGGAGGGGAACCTTCAGACGGCTTTTGAGAGTTGGAAAAAAAAAGCTGATTTTTTTCATTAACTTTACTATTTTCTGGGATAAAAAATCAAACCATGGGCCCAGAAGCTTGAGATAGAAGGCATTCTTTTATCTACTCGCAAGACCTTTTTATCTCAAGATTTATCAATATTGAACCCATTTTCTCTCCATCGTTCTAAGACTTGACCTGTTTACTTATTTTATTTAGACAATTCGCTTCATTGGCGTATTGGCAAACATTCTAAATTTTTATATTTCCCACGCAGAAAAGGATTCTTCCACTTTCCTGTCTATCCCCCAAAATTTCTCATTTTCTTCAGAACGATGGCTGCTTTTTTATTAACTACTCTTCTAAAGTTCCCAGCTCCCTTATTTGCAACTGTCGTGGCGATTTCTGCAATTATCCTGTCTGGCTAGAGCAGCGTTTGAAGCAACTGAAGAAAGGAATTAAGCTAGTGGACTGTGCTCTGGCATATACCAGGAGGTATATTGGTAAGGTCATTGAAAATGAAGGGAAATTAGATTATAGGAGTTTTTGGAAAGGTCATTAGAATTACCCCACAAAAGATGAAGATAGAAAAGGTAAAGGAGGTCAGCGAAGGAGAGAGTAGTGATTCATCGATGAAGAAGGCGTCGGCGTGTTCTTTCATTGTCTTACTTCTTTTGTGGTAAATGGGATAAAATTATACACAGATGAGAGACCGCTGAAGAATAAATTTTTTTACTAGGTTAATTTGTTCAATTAAAGATATGAATTTTATGTTTCTACTGATTTTACGGACAACCTTCTTGTTATATTCAGATTCTATACAAACTTTTCTATCTTTTAGTATATAAAACGTATCAATTAAAATAAAGTTTAAATTTATGTACCGAGCATGAAAAGGATATTTTTGTTCTTCTGACAGAAACAATGCCCACAATGGGAGATAAAAATCATCTTCCCAACAAGGAGATCAAAAGTTTACTACTATTTTCTATTTTAATCAGAACAATAAGCTTGTGTAACAACCAATGGATTAGCATCTGGAGAAAATATCCACTGACCGTCGGCGTTGCATACAAGTGGAGCCATAGGCATCTACAACCTCAACCATTTGGTTATAGAAAATTACTTACAGCAGATGGCTCTAAGGGGAATGTATCGTCTTGAAAGGAGAGAAGTGTTACCGGATTGCCCTGTTTTGGCATACAGGTAACGATCAATGTAGAACAACCGTTTTGTGGGTTACCCAGACTAAAACCAGTTCGATAAGTTGTATAGCTTACGCGGTAGTAGCTGCATGAACTGAAGGATCATTTGGATTATTAGTTGGAAGAGCCACAGCGCCTATATCGCATTTACTACATGCGGGTGCAACTGTTACAACGACCGTTGTTGTGGCTACAGGTGTAGTTGACGTCGCTCCTGGAACCGTTGTTGCGGTGGTGGTGGGAGAGACCGCCGTCATTGTGGTGGTGGGAGAAACTATGGATACAGTAGTGGTAGTTATTGCTCCTCCACCTCCACTTGTAGCAGCACAACTATTGGAAGTATGAAAATAGGCAAAGAAAATTAGAAAGATTCGGCAGATATGAAACATCCCGTACAAATTTTATCATCCTTTTTCTTTTTATCCTGAAGACGGTCAAGACAAAAAGAAAAACGAGAAAATGGACAGAATAGATCGTAAAAATCGGATCAAAAAGATTAGTGAAGTTTTCAACCGGATCGCCATGATTGATTTCTAGGTCTAGTCACAAACGGGATCAAACTGTGTGAGAAGGATAACACTGAAAAATCACCCTAACAAAAACAAAAATTTCGACAAAGTTGTAAAATAGAACATAAACATACCTCATACAAAGTTGTTTTCTTATTCTACTAGGCGATCCATCAGATTCTTTGTACATTTAAGAAAAACAATCTTCTAACAAAGAATTGTTTATAACTTTTACTGGTTAAAAACTGCTTATGCAAATTTGTAGATGAGGTATAGGTCTCTAACAACAAGATATATATCCAGTATATTTTTTTCAGAAAGTTGCTGGATTTATTGCTGTCCTTTATCCTTCTTTTCCTCTTATCACCATCTTCTTTCTTATCTTTGCTATGCAGCTGTCCCTTCGACTCCTACTTTTTATATTCTTCTACTTTCTCCCTTTCTTGTATGCCGAAGAGTTAACCTTCACTGTCTACTACACTGATTGTATGGCCCATTATATTTATCAATATGTTAATAGCAATTCAAAATGTAGAGACAACCGTCGAAAAAGTAAATGTTCTTGTTCGGCGGGTCAACGCTGATAATCAATTTGTGACAGCCAAAGTAAAAGAAACCGACTGTTCATTAGAGAACGACATTGAACAGTGTATGAATGTGAAGAACGGGGCAATCGTGGAAATTAGCATGTAACGGAAACATTTTTTTAAAATTCAGACAAGAATTTTAGGATTGATGAGTTGTCCCTCCTGGAGGAAATAAATATTGACGATGAAAAGTACATTTTTAAGCAGATCAATAGGTTTTGTTCACTTTAAGTTAAACTTTCTAGGTTTTTTGGAAGGTTTTGCTATGAGCTTTTTATTAAAAGGGCTAAAAAGCCAAAAAGTAAGTCATGTTACCCTAAAGAAAAATTTTAAAGCTGTTGATTGGTGGAAGGTCATTGATTCCTCTATCAAGGATAAGATTTCTCGGCATTCTTTATCCTCTTCTGCTGCTATTGATGATTTTAAGATAAAAAATGCGGAAAAGCATGCTCTTTTGGTTTGTTATGAACCCGGTAGGATCTCAATTAATTAGATTTTCATCCATTTTAGAGGGATTTGACAATTTAGCAGCTGTATTCAGTGCCATTAGGGCGGCTGAAGAGGTCAAAGCACCGGTATTTTGGCAAAGATTATGCAATTAGGTTCAGATCGGGTTGATAAACTGTCAAGATTCAGTAGAAGAGTGCTGTGAGGATCCCAAAAAGCCAAAAATTGTGGATTTCTACAAGGAAGAGTCTTACCAAACGTACGAAGATGTCTATGAAACAGAAAAAATTGCAGAATTTATCAGAACGTAGGTTAAATCCTTTTACTTGAGGTGATTTTTAGGCTAAAAGCGCCGATAATGACAAGATTGTATGAGGCAATAGTTCCAAAATTTAGAAGTGGACTATTAAAAGGTTAGCAAAACTCTATTTAGCCATTTTAAGAATTCCCTGCTCGAGTAGAAACAGTCATAATGCTCTTCTCTCCCAATAAAACCAATGAACCCTACCTTTTATTCGAGCAATTTGCTCGTGCCAACCATGGCAAATACCATCTTGGCGCTTTAGTGGATGAAGGCGTCTATAAATGGCCCCATCATCCAGCACTAATAGTCGGAAAACCTTTTGAACGAGTCTCGCAAGCAATAGTTCACTATAAAGATTTGTCCGAGGAGGGGATAAAACATTTTGTGAAAGAAAGTTTACAACCATCGATTGTGAGTTTTGCAAAAAATTTCTTTGAAAAAATTAAAATTTCAGCATTATCTCTCTGATGGCTTAACAGCTGAAACTGTTTTTAAAATAGCTCGACCAATTTTGTTCTTTTACGACCAGACCAAAAAGACAGACGCTACAGCATTCGCTAAACTGGCAACTGAATTTGAAATTCGATCGAAATTGGCTACTTTTGTCGTGATTAATGGGTAAAACAAAGCATAATTGGGGGATAGAACAGTTATAGAAAGAATCTTTTCAATGTTTTTATGTCCATTCTACTGAACGTAGAAGACCTGCAAGCTTCTTTTGTGCTTTATCATCCTGAAACAGTAAGAAGAAGCTACAAAAATTAATCACTATTTTACAGAAATGTGTACACATAGCAAAAGTAAAAAAACAAACGGAGAAAGAGCTAGAGAGTTGGTTGAGAGAGAAAATTGACTCGGATGAATGCAAGAAACGTAAGTTTACTTTCAGAAATATTCAAAAAAAATCTAAAATCGTCAATTTTTTTACTATTTTTCAAATCTATTTTCACTCTGCAGACAATTTTGTAAATGTATGACAAAAAAATGTGAAATTTCGTTGCGCTGAAAATGTAGTTCAAGAGCTTAGAAAACAATTCATTTCAGCAATAGAATTGGATCTATCTCTAATTTCTAATTTATACCAATGGGAAATGAAAAGACGTCTTCTAAAGCAACTGAACGAGCCATCCACCCGCTCATTCCACGATGAATTGTAATCTTTTTATCCAATAAATGCTTTTCATTCCGCGAGTGCCAGTCAGCCTGATTGTATTCAACGAACGAGTTGTTCTGCGAAATTTTTGAATTTAATGATATTTCTATCAGAAATTTTACAAAAATAACTCATCCATCCAATTGTGTCTCAATTACTTGCGTTAATGTAAAATGTAGCAGAGTACCGAATAAAGCTGAATTTGAATTTATTTTTTTTTAAAATATTTTAGCACTTTGGCAATTTTTTCGCCAATCCACGAGACCTTCAAGAAGGCTACAAGCAAGATATATTAGCTTGTAATAGGTTAATTATAAATTAGCTACTAACTTCCCCCCCTCCCCCTCCACATTCTAGCAACGATGTAGCTAAACAAGAGTGTAGCTCCACTTGTTTTTCTTTAAATGTCACCTCTCGCCACATACGCAGCCGAAAAGTGATACCTTTCGGTGAGAAAAAGTCATGACGACAAGGTAAACACCAATTTAGGCGTTTCATATGGATGTTCTTCACAATTGATGCCAGATATTTTACAAAAAGATATTGTATTGATGTAAAACCAAGAAAAATTAAAGAAAGCCTTACAGAACCATTCCGCCATATGTTGTCAATGCCGAATACTGTACTTGTAGAGGAGAATCTTGTAATAAAGTGACAGTCATCCCACCAGTGGAAGAAGTCAACAGATATTTTTATGAGGCTACGTCAATCGCCGCCTTGCCATCTAGTTTAGTCATTTCTATTGTTTTTATTCATCAATAGTAATGATGCATTGTTTCGTTGCTAATAAATATGAAAAAACTAATAAAGATTTTTAAAAAATAACGAAGGAAAGAAGAGAATCGTATTGAAAAGAACAAAAATGTAAATATTAAAACCATAAAATACGTAAAATACGTAAGAGTAAACTATCACGCGCCATTTTGATTTGTTCATCATTTAATTTTTTTTAGCAATATTTTATAGCCTTTTTTAATAAATTGTAAGAAATAATACCGCATTAAAGAAAACGAATTTTGCTTGACGTTTCAAATTGACGTGAATATTCTTGTCGAAACTTACTTTTTAACTTCTCTGATTTCTTGATTTTTTTTCAGGTGAGAAAAATGCAGAGGGTAGACATTCTTGAAATTTTAAAAAATATTAGTGTAAGTATTATTATTTTCTTCTATTCTTTATCAGTCAGAGGCAAGCGAATTCGAAATTATGTCAGCCCAACATGACTTGAAGAATCTTCTTGATAAACGACAGTACGAAGTAAGATTTATTTTTTTTTACTGATTTTTTAGATTGACCGAGCTTTGGCAAGAATAAGGGTTGCTGGTAACTCATTTTATGAAGACAATCGCGGATTAGCTGAAGATCGAATTGAATTGGAAACTTTACTGGAACAGAATAAGAGATTAAAAGAGGTTAGCAAAAATTATGTGTAATTAGCTATCAGACTCTTCAAAAAGTTTCCCTAGCTGCGATGGAAGAAACGAAAGTTGAACCAGATCCAAAGTTTGAATCAACACTTTTTCAAGATGATACTGACGTTAAGCCACTTGCTACTTCATTCGAGCCATGCTATTTTTTTCCAGTTTGTTTTTTTTCTTATCTACTTTTATATTTAGCCGGTCGGGAATGAAAATTTTGCGGCTAAGAAAAAATCTCGTCGAAGTCGTTCACTTAGCCGTATCGCCACTTTTTTAAAGGTTTATTGTATTTTATAACTAATAAGTATTCAGAGTCCCACACGTTCACATTCAGCATCTCGAATGCTACGTTTCAATATTGGCTGTGAATGAATTTTACTTGTCCACATTTCATCTTGTGTAATCTTGTAGTTTTCAATATCTTATTCCATAACTGTTTATTTATTTTACATGATTGTCGTGAATCATATTTTTTTGTCCCCTTTTTTGCGTATTTTCGTTTCAGCAATCATTATTACGAATGAGTGTAGATTATGTGTTTGGGTCACTGATAGACATGGATGTGACTCAGACGCTAGGTTCCGTAAGTTATTTTTGTATTGATATTAGTTTGCAGGTAAACAACATTAATACAAATGATTATAATGATGATGTGGTAAATATACTTTATTTTTAAATTTTACAATATTTGAGTATATGCCTATAATGGATTTCACTATTCCTAAGCCACCAAAGCGTATTAATGGTTACCTTTTTGGAGCCGTTATCGGCCAGGGTACATATGGAAAAGTTAAGGTAAACTTTCTCATTTACTTTCATATTGTTTGTTTAGGAATTGGTAGAAGAACAAACCTTGGTGAAAAGAGCTGCAAAAATTGTATGCAATATAAGACTAAGGAAAATAACTGATGGTCATGCTATTATTGGAAAGGAAATTCGAATAATGAATAGATTAAAGCATAAGAATATTGTTCGTATGATAGATGTAAGGTGTTTTTATTGTTATAATTTCTATTGTAGTCATTTGTTAATTTACAAAAACACAAAACATATATTATTATGGAATATTGCATCGCTACTGTTGAGGGTTTAATTAATGCGACGTGTACAAAATATTTAACTGAATCAGACTCGCATTATCTATTTATTCAACTTATTGATGGGTGAGTGATTTTTCTATTTATTTAAAAGTTCTTTAGAGTTGAATATCTTCATTCCCATGGAATTATTCATAATGATATTAAACCGGCTAATTTATTGCTCACCGGTGATTTTGTTTTGAAAATTTGTGATTTCAGTGTTTCTGTAGAGATTTCGCATTATGAGGTATTATTCATCAATCATTTCCTCATCTTTATTTAGGATAATGATAATATTACGTCTGATAAAGGAACTCCTTCATTTAAAGCTCCTGAAGTTCTGAATTGTAACCAGCAACAATGGAGTGGTTCTAAAGTGGATGTTTTTGCGGCAGGAGCAACTCTTTATTATATGGCATGTGGAAAAGCTCCGTGGGTGTCTTCAAACCCGGTATGAGGATGTTGCAAACAACGTGTGTATATTTAGGCTGTGATGCTCTTATTTGAGAAGATATGTAATGAAGAACACTCGTTTCCTCCTGAAATTGAGTTATCTGAAGATTTTAAAAGGTATTTTATATTTCCCACTTTTAATGTTTGTAGTTTAATTACCCAAATGTTAGAAAAAAACCCGGAATCTCGTATTTCTATCCAGAATATCCGGAAAACATTGTGGTTCAAGCTTTCTTTTATAGGAGTCAGTTCTTTCTTTTTTTCTAGCTTCTCTTTTATTTACTTTCCTTTTAGGAGTATACTAGATTCAAAGTAGTGAATTATGATTCTTTCTTTCCAAAGAGCTTTATCAAGCACAAGTTAGAACAGCTATATGGCGAACCAATTACTTTTAAAAGTAGACTTAGGACCACTAGTGATGAAATTGAATGGAATGGTGGTTTTTCGTATTTGTAATTTGACTTATTTTAGATCAGCTTACTAGAAGTGCTCCCGACATTTCACCAGTCAAGAATAGAGGAATGTTATTTGCAACTCCACGGTCAAAATCATATGCACCAGGTAGAAGACCTACTTTTCTTCGTAAATGGTTGAAAAATCATCACAGCAGGTTATAATGGCAGGTAATAATTGCAATCTAATACTAAACGCATTTTTATATTGTTTTTCATCCCTTTTATTCCTTTTTCCCATTGTGAATAAAATGCTTATAACCTCATATTTGCTCTACAAAAGTTTTAATTGTGTCGATATTATTTTATGTCTGTCTATATATTGTTTCTGTAATTTTCGTACATGTCTCGTAGTGCTGTGTCAGCACATACACTGTAGCAGTTGTGCAAACCACCTGTGTCGGTCCTTTTATGAAGCGCGATATGCGGTCATTTCACCAGTCGGCATGCTTCCAATCCTTTTCGCTTATCTACCTTTTTGTGTAGCATTTACGGGATCTTCTGATGATGACGCCTTTTCTAAATATGTCGAACTTTCCATGGACCTTACAGGACTTCTAAAAGACTTACCTGAATTCAATGAACAGGAAATTCATGATGTAAGTTCAACATCTATTGAAAAAATACCCGTTCAGCTGTCTAAAGACTGTGTGGCTTACGAGAATAGCCATAAGCAAATAATGAAAGCATATCAGGCTTATTTAGCCAACAAAAGCACAGATTATCAAACTTTCTTCACAGAAAAAGTAATCATTCCTCGTCATATGGAAGTTGTCACGCATAAATTGGAAAAGCTTCCTGGATTCTATCTCACAAAAGTGGAAATCGAGCAAGTTGGTTTAAAATAAACCCTAGATAAATAATATTGCAGTTCCGTGCTACTCTTCTTGAGAAGCAACTCGAAGGAGCTTCCATTGAGGATACCATTGATGCACTAAAAAAGGAATTGGCCAAAGATGTAGGAGAGCAAAAAGCTGGAAAGGCTATCGACATGATTCTTAAAGATTTGAGGATCCTCTACAAAATTCATGGAAAAATGATTCAACACGTAGATCCAGCTCTCGCTTATCTGATTCATGAAGAGCTGTAAGACTTACCTTTTGTTGAAAATGTTTTTGTGCATAATGTGAAGATAAATATTTTTATATGTTTATTAAAATACCTTAAATTACTTCATTATCTCTTTCATCATCAAGAACAATAATTTTTTCCTTTGTACAGCTATCACATGCTGGAATGCGAATAACAATATATGCTGGCTCTTTTTGATAAACCTAAAAACATTGAATTTCAGAATAAAATAAAAATAAACTAACCTTATTTTCACAGATCGGACAGCAGAAATTTGGTTCTAAATTAATTCTTTTCGTTTCACGTCTAGCTACAGCTGTTGCTGCACGCTTCAGTGCATTTATAGACGCCGAAGGATGAACTACTCGAGCTGATACATCGTTATGATACCTACACCTACAATATTACTATCAAAACCATACCTATCATGATCATTTGATGATCTTGTCAAAACAATTTGGTCCTCGTTGATCCATTCAAAATGACCATCTTCAAATTGCACCTGAAATAAAAATTGTAGCACCAATAATCATTCTTACTTTTAAGGCTCCTCCATGTTTGACATAACGTATAGTTACTGGATCAATATCACCATTAGGACGTCTAATTTCTACACTTTGATCAACAAGGCGTAATAATTCAGAATCTGAAGAAATATAGGAAACTAGTCGACTTTACTAGGTTTTAAAACTGTATTTGATGGGATAGTAACTTCCTCTTCGTACACTGTCGCAACTTTCTCAGCATCTTCTGCAGTTTCTTGATTAGAAGAGCTAAAAACGATATTAAAGACAGAAACTTTGTCTATTCTACCTTTGAACATCCTTACAAGCCTGATAGATATAGTTGAGGTTTTCATCAGTTAGATTATTTATATCAACATTCATTTCTTTTAATTGATCTCCTGTAAACTGCAAAAACAAAGTTGAAAAGGAAAAAAAGACTTACAAAAAAGCTTTGATTTGATGCATTCGTTAATTTCAAGCCGTCATCATTTATCACAATAGTAACAGATCCTGATTGTGGTATTACCTCAGCCTCAGCAGAAACTATGAAGTAAATAATTTAAAATAAAAACAAACTATAATTTTGACTATTAGATGCAACAATAGCTCTTTCTTCATTCTGTGCAGCCATTCTCTCACGATTACGCTTTTCATGGACTTCCATTAAAATCGCTATCTGCTCTGGTGTTAATGACGTGCTTTCTTCATCTAATCCAGCTTCGGCAAAATCAGCTGCATCAATCTAAAAAAGCTAATGAAAAACAAAATATCATACCATAACAACATTTTCATCGATTTTACTTGGACTTCCTTCTTGAATAACCGGCTCTTCACGGTCCAAGACCGGTGGCTCTTGATCTTCATCGTCAATTATTTCTTCATTGACGACTTCTGTAGGTGCATCGTATACCGTCTCGTAAATTTCTCTAAATGATGTTTATAACAATGAAAATGAGCTGACCTTTCCGAGGTGGACGGTGTGGTATTCTTGGCGTTTTCTATTTTTTTCATATAATCTAAAATAAGTATAACAAAAAGAGTTTCTTCAAAATAAATGTGTCAAAATAACACTAAAAACAAGGAACAAAAAATGAAAGTCCAATTTATAAACTATAAAAAGTATTATGGTAATGTAGTTGTTATGATGTTCAAAAGAGAATTGAGTTGTTCTTCTGTTTTCAATCGTTCTTCCGATTCTTCGACAATAAGCTGAACCTAAAATATCATGAAGGTAATAAATAATGCTGGAAAACTTACATCTGTCGTAGTTTTAGGCCGTAAATTTATAATTTGAAGTGTTTCAGCACCACTTAACTTAAGAAAGGAAGTTGAAAAAAACCAGATACAAACCTTATATGGCTTTAATTTACGTATTAAATCACTGATATTTTCGGTGTTTTGATTAACTGCTGGAGTCTTTGTAAGATATTGGATTGTCTGAAAGAGAAATAAAGTAAAAAACAAAAAAAAAAAACTTACCGCAACGCTAATATTTTTCAAACATTTTGTTTTATATTCAGTATTTTCCTGCTCTTTCATTGTCGCTTGAAGTAGACGAAGAACCTCATTATTGGTTAGCACACTAACCCGGTCATTTATAACCTCCATAGTAAATTAATACTAAAAATGAATTATTTACTAAAGATTGAAGGAATGAAAGAAACTACCACTTTTCTTTCAACGGACACAACACCTATTTCACATTAGAAGCATTCATTTGCTATGTATTACTTGAGCATTGTAATGTTCTGGTTCATTGTTTTTTTTATCATCCAAGTTTTTTTTAGTATTTGTTCCCTTTATGGTTGATGGTATTGATTTGTAATGAAAACTATCAGTATATAGAAAAAATGAAAGTATTAAAATTTTATAAAATTAAAAAATAGTATCTATAAGGCACCGTGAAATAATTCTAAAAATTGACGAAACCGGGAGGACAAAGCCCGCATTTTGCACAATACTCGTTTGCACTAGGAATTTTTCAATAAAACTATGGAATGACAATAAGTCGTTTCTATATAACCTGATCATAAATGCTTTTCTATTATGACAAGAGACGAGGATCTTCTTTTTCTTTTATTCCCATTCAGTTGTTCCTGGAGGTTTGCTAGTGAGATCATAGAGTACACGAGAGCAGCGAAGAATGCCATCGTCAATTTCTTTTGCCATCAACTCGACTGTCTAAAAACATTTGTGTTTAAATTTTAGTTCATAACAAGAAAAGGGCCTCCTCCATGTTTCCGCAAAATTAAATTTTTCCTTGAGCAATTTTTAAACAGTGAAAATTATTATTAAAAGAATATTATTAAAGTCACAGGGTCCCTGATATTTGTTTTGTAACTCACTTCAGTTGTAATGTGTTTTCCGGGAATTGCAGCAATACCCGTCATGAAATCATTCGTGATAAATGGACGAAGAACAAAGGACCATGAGTAAGAACTCGGCTGTTTTACTGGATCACGATCGAAGTGGCAAGGAATCATGATGACAGGCATTTGTTGAATGTCGTTCCCATGATTAGGTGTTCTTGGATTGTCGAGGTCCTTTTTTCCATCTGCTGACTTGCCAAAAAGAATATTCGTCGCAATAAAATCAGCCTTTCTCAAAATGGCTGTTGTTCCTCGATTAAGGTAAGTAGTCGTAACCGAATACACTGGATGTTCGCAAGGTTTTCCGAACATATAACAGACCCTAAGAATTCCTTTTTAGCTGGAAAAAAATATTTACCTGTTGATATTCACCAAGATTTTAGGAAGAATTCGTGCATATTGTTCAAGAAAATCCCATGGAATTGGTCGTTGTGCAGTCGACAGTACTGCGACGTAGGAATAAGATCGACAGTCGCCCTGCACACCAACGCTTTTGATAGGGAGAAGAGTAGTTGAAATGTCGAAGCCTTGATTTAGGAGCTCTTTGAAGCCAAACTTGATATAGAGGTTTTCAACCTGAATTTGTAAACAACTGGGAGACCAACTTACATCTTCTCGATAACGTTTCAGTTCCAAATCGTCGATGTCTTTATTATGAATATTTGTTAAGACTTGAAGACGGTCTTGAATATATTTAAAATCCTTGCAGATGAAGGGTTGTTTAGCTGAAAAAGAAGAAGTTTTTTTTTGTCAAAGTAATGCTATCCTCTAACAATTTATTTTTTATTCATGTTTACGTTAACTTCATGCTTTTTTTTCGATATCATTAAATTAAAGTCAGTAAAATTCTAGTTTTCTACTATCTTCCAATTCGTTTTTGGAATGGGCAAAGTACGTAATATCATATAATACGGAGTGAAACTTTCGTTCTATTGTTCTTTACTGAGTTTTTTTTTGTGAAAACGCAGTCATTTATCATCTAAAACTCACCACATATAATGCGAATTGCCAATCCAGGTCCTGGAAATGGTTGTCGTTGGACAATATCATCTGGCAGACCCAAACTTCGCCCTAATTCGCGTACTTCATCCTTATGGAAATCTTTCAACGGCTCGATTACTCGTCCCTATATTCTTTTATCAACATTTTTTTTTTCGAAACCTCATCTCTCAATTTTCTTACTAGCTCCGTATCGTTATGATGGGTTTTGATTTTATCTGCATGACCACTTGCTAATGCACTGGCACTTTCTATCAAATCTGGTCGGAGTGTTCCTTGTGCAAGGAAATATTCATTTGGATCGAGGTTGAGCTGAAAAATTGTATTTTTTTGAGTAGGTTGGGTGGCATCGAATTTCAGTAATTTTTGGCAAATTCCGACTGATATCGAAGCTCAGCAATGGTAGAGAATTCAAATTTCTTACCTTTTCCATGACATAGTCTTTTACTCGAATGAAAGTATTTCCAATAATCTGTCGTTTTTCCTCCGGATCTGTCGTCTGATCCAATGTTATTCGCTTTTGGTCCGTTGTTCCGTCTACAGTACCACCAAAGAATGTAATAGCTCGTCGTTCGCCTGTATTTTGTGATCAAAACGAGCAAAAAAACTCACAATAAACGTCCATATTCAACGCCTCAAGACTCTTAATTACATCGTCACTTTCATTTTCTCTCATGAACCCGGTATCGATATGAATGGCGGTTATGCGATCTTTCCCAAGGGCTTTGTGCAGTAGAGCAGCACAGACAGCCGAATCAACTCCACCCGAAACCATGACAAGAACTTTCTTATCTCCAACGATGTTTGTGATCTCGGTAATACACATTTCTTCACGCGATTGCATCGTATAGTCACCCTTACAGCCGCAAATTTTGAAAATAAAATTACGAAATCTAAATATGTTTTGAAGTTTCGCAAATACTTACATTTCATTCCCTTTGGGTGTTAGATCCGTTTCTGGATGGAATTGAACCCCATAGAGTTTCCTTCCCTCATTGGCTATGGCTGCTATTATTCCCGCGCTATCACCGACGATTTGAAAGCCGGGAGCGACTGTTTCCGGCGTTACACAGTCCCCATGAGTCAGAAGAACCTAAAAAGATAAAAATACATTTTCGCTATCTTCTTACCTGTTCAATAGGGTCCAATCCATCGAAGAGGGAACACTCTGGCACAATATTGATCGACAACTGGCCGTCGCTTCGATGAATACCTTTCGTGACAGATCCATCGTTATATTTATTCATCAGCTAAAGATTTTTTCGAAACACATTGACTACTTTACCTGAAAACCATAGCAGATTCCTAAGACGGGAATGCCACAGTTGAAAATGGCCGGATCAATTTGAGGTGACCCTTCAGCATAGACCGAAGCAGGACCGCCAGAAATCACAATTCCCCTATAAATTAAAAAAAATGCAATCTTTTAGACTTTTACCTGATAGTTTTCCTTGAAAGAATTTCCTCAGCCGTTGTAGAAAGCGGCATCATCTCAGAAAGAACATTTTTTTCACGAATACGTCTATCGATGACCTAGAAATTTGGATAGATATTTGCTTATTTAGGGTGTTACCTTTCCATATTGAGCGCCAAAATCTAAAATGGCAATCCTTTCTTGATTAGAGTCGAGAATAGTGTCGATTTTCATTCTTGCGTACAAAGCGGTTGGTGTTTCGACAGTTCCAACAGTATCGTTAGAGCACAGTCGTTTTTGTGGAGGACTAGGGTTCTAAAATCTTTATTTTATTTAGAAAAGTTGAACAACTATATGAGAAAGCGATAAAAATAATCCGCGGAAAATCGAGAATTTGTAGAACAAAAATAAACTTTTTGTCTCCTGCATAAGGTTTAATATATTTTTTTTTATATTTATATAATAATATATTTTTTTCTTTGGTTTCTTTTTAATATTTTTGATCGATATGTTCTTGCGAAATAACGAAATATAAACAAACAAACAAAAAATCTACTTTATTTTCACTTTCATAAGCAAAATAGTCCAAAGTCTTTCAGTCGCCATAATGTTAGGACAAAAAAAGGATTTTTCTTATTTTTGATCAACCGAAAAATTGCGGACAAAGAGTGCATTTCTCTGAACGCGAGTTGTTTTATGTTTTTCCAGGCTAAGGCTGGCAACGGACGGTTCAAGCAAAAACTGAGTAAACATAGGACACGCGACGTTTCTGCATGTGATAAGCACTCGATACAGAAGGAATTGAGAGAGAAAAATGAGGAAATGAAAAGTGCCCTCGGCGGAGGGGCGGAGCGAAAAGAGCAAAGCAGCAGCGAAGGGCAGATGTTCCCCATGTCCGTGAAATTACGCCGTCTGGTCGGAAAGTTCAAAGACGGATACAAAAATATCGACCGCTGTGGGTGGAATGAGAAAGAATGATGAATAATAACCGATGTAAAGAGGAAAGGATGGAAATAGAAAAATAAGCTAACCATATTTGTTGAAGATTCACCACTTTCTGGCGACGATTCACCGATATCACTATCCATTTGATCCTCGGCTGCTCGTTTCATGTCACTAACCCTACTTACAGCTGCTACCCGTGATGATCGCTGAAAGGCATACGTAAAGATACGAAAAAAAAACGACTGACCCCTTCCTCTGTACGGCGAGAATGGCGTTTACTATGTTTTCCACCAATCTTTGCAGCCTTGGTGAAGAATTTTGAAAGACTAAAAAAATGATATTTTTATGAATGAATTGGGGACAAAAGAAGGAAGAAAAACAACTGGTTTCAGGAAAAATCAATAGTTTTCTAGGATAACAAGAAAAATACATTCAACAGCGTGGCTATTGAACATCAAAAAGTTGAAACTCAAACATAATTAAACTTTTGACTTTTTTATTTTTCTTTTTGGCTTCATTTTTTAATTATTATATAATTTTTTAACAAAAGTTATCAATTAAGGGTACGATATGCTTCAGTAGTAAACAGAAGACATTTATTCTTGGCTAAACTAATCTCTTTTGGTCTAATTTTCAAGTAATAATAAATTTTTACAATATAATTATGTTTTAGACAAAACTGTATTCTAGAGGTAGTTTTTCGTAATCTAATTAATTTATTGAATTACAATTTTATAGGTCAAAATTTAGAAACTTTTCGTGTATCAACATTCGCTAAACAATTGAGATTTATTTTTTTTATATAACTAAAATTTTAGTAGTGGATGACATACTGGGAAGCAACTTCCTGTTTCATCTAAAAAAACATGTTGTTGAACGTTCGTTATTTCAATTTTGCAAAAACATCTCTATGCTGATGCTTGAAAAATGTATATATAAAAGAGTGAAGGAATACATCTGGTAGACATTTTCTAAATTTTTGAAATAGCGTTGGAGCAATGGATAGCTAAAGGTTATTTTTTAGAATAGGTCTCGCAACGTTGACGACTTGAGGACTCCTCTTTCGGCTGTCATTAGTGTATTTTGAGAGTGAATCAATAGCCTCTTTCAAAGGGTGTGTCACCCCAGTCGCCATCTTTTTTCTCATTTCTCTTTCTATTTTGACTTTTAACCCTTTCCTCCTATTTTCTTTGTTAACTATTTATTTTTAGGGTAATTGCGGGTCCATCGTCGTAAGGAATTAGGTAGAAGAGCAAAAATGGTGAACTCTTTATTTATATTTTGTTTATAGAAGTATTTTAGGGAGAACAACAACTAGATTGCGCTTTGGATCTTATGCGCCGGTTGCCTCCCCAGCAATGTGAAAAGAATCTATCTGATCTGATAGAACTTGTTCCGACCCTATGTGATGATCTACTCAGTAAGTCTTTCTTTTTTTTGTTTCCCAAATTTGGAATTTTTATAATCTTCTTTGTTTCAGGCACTGTTGATCAACCATTGAAAGTAGCTAAGGATCGTGATACCGGAAAAGAATATCTTCTTTGTGACTATAATCGCGACGGAGATAGCTACAGGTTAGCTCTTCAATTATAATTGTTATTGTTTAGATCCCCTTGGACTAATACATATGATCCTCCAATAGAAGATGCTCAATATCCTTCGGAAAAGCTACGAACTCTTGAGGTAGACTGTAATGCTGCATTTGAATCATACAGAGATATGTGAGTGTTTTTTTTATTGTTTTAACTTGTAAACATGTTCAGGTATTTTGAAGGAGGTATCTCCTCTGTTTATTTTTGGGATCTTGATCATGGATTTGCTGGAGTTGTGTTAATAAAGAAAGTTGGAGACGGTGCTAAGGCTATTCAAGGTGGATGGGACTCTATTCATGTTATTGAAATCAAAGAAAAGGCTAGTCTTTATCTTTTTTATTTTACAAATTGAATTATAGCAAGGAAGATCTGCTCACTATAAGCTTACCAGTACACTAATGCTATGGTTACAAACTAATAAACCGGCTAGCGGAGTTATGAATCTAGGAGGATCACTTACACGACAGGTAACTTTTCATTTACTCCTTTTATTGCATTAGGCTGAACAAGATGCTCCTGTAACGGATCAAAATTCACATCTTGTAAATATTGGAAAGATGATTGAAGATTTGGAATCGAAGATGCGCTATACAATCAACGAAATCTATTTTGGAAAGACAAAGAAGGTTTGTGTTATCACATTATTTTTTTATTTTTCTGACCCTTATAGGTGATTGGCGATCTACGGTCCGTCGAGAATGCAGCAGATAGAGAAAAGCAAGATGGAATTGTAAAGGAGATTGTTACAGCTGTCTCAAATCGTAGCGGTGCTTAAGGTATCTATTTATTCTTTATTATTATTCTATTATATTTTGATACTCCCCACCCTCACATCCACTTTTTGCAATCCACGCATACAATTCTTAAAAGTTTACCCCACGTATATAGCAAAGATCTTGTCACCGCTCGTGTATTGATTTCTAGTATATTCAGCTTTATTCCCTTTCCCCCTCTTCTTAGGATTCGTGTCTTTTTATGTGTGGCCTTGTAACATGTTGCTTGTATTATATTTATCATAAACGGCTATCAATAATTTAGGTATAAAAAGAGAAAAGAAAGCTAAATAGGACCAGTGGTTTAAAAATACCTAATTTTTAATTATTCGCCGTTTATCGTCGTCTTCAAACTCCGTTTCACATGGACTTGGATGAGGATTTCCCAAAAGTGTTGAACCACCGGCACTTAATGGAGTATTCGGCGGTGGATGGCGATTATACCCGTTATTGATGCCAACAGCATAGGACATCGTACTGTCTACGCCGACCATTGAAGCGTAATCATTCGTCTACAGTCATTTTTTCGAACATTGTTTCGAACTTACTATTCTAGATTCACAATCTGTTCTCCTAAAGGCTCGGCCATTCTTATTATCATGAGCAATTGGACTAATTGGCCAATTTTGTTCATGAATATGTCGATTTGGAATAGCCTGAAGAGGATTTCGCAGTATTCGGACGCCACCAGGAGCTGGGGAGTCGATGTATGTTACTTCTGTTGTAGCTTCGGCTCGAAGAGTTCCGCCACTATTCTGACTATTTTCTGCAGCTCCACGAGCTCCAACTATTGTATCTGAAATGAATTTACTTTTAAATGTATGCCTTGAACATACCACCAAAAACATAGTAACATGTTTCACTGAAGGTATGCTTGCTGACGTAATGGCAAATTAACCCTCTCTCTAACAGCATTGCAGCATAATTCTTAGCTTGTTTTTTGTCCTTTAAATTCTCAACATTATTCAGCAGCCAATTGACTAGTTCTTTACCTGAAAATGAACATGTTTAACAAACAGTTAAAAAATTGATCCCCCCCCCCACAAATAAATGTACAGTAACCAGTCCCTGTACGTATTTACGTATTATACAGTCTGGGTCGGCCACTAAATGGCCAAGGGAAGTAATGGAAACGGACAAATACGACCAAACGCAACTGTGGAAACGACCCAAAAGATATTGGCAATTTTGGAAAATTCCAAAATGGAAACGACCCATTTCGGCCGAATTTGTACATAATACATATTATTCTTTGAAACACGGCGCGGAATGACAAAGATTCTATTTCACTCTTTCCTTTCTATTATTTTCTTTGCTTTTGAAAAGTAGTAAAATCAGAAAATAAAAAAAAGAAAAGAAAGGGTAAAACAGAATATTTGTTATTACGGGCCGTGTTTCAAAGAATAATACGTATTACGTACAAATTAAAAATGAAATGGGTCGTCTCCATTTTGGAATTTTCCAAAACAGCCAATTCTAAAATTGCTGATTCCTTTTTGGAATCATTCTTTTTTTGCCGAGTCCATTTCGAATTTCTCCATTTAGTGGCCGTCCCTATTTACCTACTTTCTACAATTATCTTCCTGTTGCTCACTTTTATTTTTCAGAGTTTTTGAAAAAAAAATTAACAGGACAGATTTAAGATAAAGGATAGAATACTTGTCTATTTTCGATTTAAAGATAAATAAGTAAAGCTCACCGATAAAAGCTTGCGGAACTGGTAGCTTCAGCCATTTTCTGTCTTTGATTGGCAACCCTGAATTAGGTCGGGCCATTACTTGCACAATTCTTTGCGGATCCATATCACTTCTTAATATCATTTGATGCTCATTTTGTTCATTTTCCCGGCGTCTTTCTTGCTCTTCTAATATATGTCTGGGAATACCATTTCTTCTTTGATCATATAGTTGTCTTTCTTCTTCATCATCTGTTTCCCCTTGATGCATTGTTCCTTCCGTAAATGTTACAGCTGATTGTGTATCGTCCAAACAGCCACCACGGCGAATCTGATTCGCAGAGCACTGACTAAAAGGGTAAAATGTACGCGAAGAATTAAAAACTAACGCAGCCGATTGAACCCATAGAGAAATATCAAGAGGTAACGTTTCTGAAGCAATTTCTGCCAGTGGATCGTAACCACCAGTTCGTGGCGACTTTGCTACAATTATTCTTATAGTTCTGTAATTGTAAATTGGTAAATTTCAGTTTTTTAAATTACTTGTTCGCTGCTGCTCTTTTCAGCAATTTGATAGCTTCTTCTTCGCTAATATGTTCAAATGATTGATTGTTAACCTGTACAATTTGATCTCCAACTTCTAAAATCCCATTTGCAGCAGCTGCCGTCCCTATAAATGTGTTTTCACTTTTTGTTATCAGTTACCTTGATAAATCTCTGTGATGAAGATATTTCCTTCAAAAGAACCGACACAAATACCGAGGTAATTGTAATTTGCTAAATTTAGATGTACTTCGACTATTCTTTCGAGTGATTGTCCAGAACTCATACTAAATAGTGTAAAATAAATAGGCTTCTATGGTACCTGCTCTCAGTAGCGGATCCTTTAGTGCTTGGCACGTAAGCTTTTCTATATCTTTGATTCCTTGGCTTTCTACGTTGCGCGTGGATGGCTCGATGAGTAGGTAGAGGCTCATAAACTGACGACGACATTCCTGATATTCTAAGACCATTTTTATCTATGACAGACAGTGATTTACTTGGATGATTCGTCGAATCTATAAGGATCTTCCGAATTCGAGGTATATAACTCAGCCAAATGTTCTCCAGCTCTTCCTAATAGGTTTTTTTTCTCCCAATTGTTTTCAAATAACTCACGACTAAAGACAGTTCCCCTGCTACTTGGAACATACGAAGCTGGTCCAGGCATTTTTCCGAAATCGTAATTAAGTCCATCCAACTCTGCTGATCGTCTGCGTTTTTCTTTTTCCAAATGAATTCCTCTCCTTGGCAATGTTCCAGCCCGACTCAATGTTCCATATCCAACACTAGCCAAATGAATTTCAAACATTCCTCTGCTACTTTTTTGCAGTTTTGCATTATCATCAATTAGCTCTATCTTTACATCGCTAAAATGACAAAAATAAACAATAAAATTGAAAAACCATTGAATATCCGGATCTAATGCTTTGCAGAAATATTGATAAACTTTTTGTGCACACTTGAGTTGATTTCTAGCAAAGTGTTCCTTAAAATCCTTGAGAGTTATGGCATCGGGCGAGACGGGAATGATCATTACGATCGGTGTGTTCGGATCGGCGTTGTCATCAAGGAAATAGTATATCTACAAGTTATATTTTTATTTTATTTACATTTATAACTTGTTTATTATTTAGATTAGAAAATAAGAAAGGCAATAATTTTTGGTCAAATATATAGAAAAACAGCAAAAAAATTTTAATTTACCAACATTTTACATTAAACTCTATCCACTTTCTTTAATTTTACATTTTTTTAAACTATTTTCTTCCTCATCATCCCAAAAATCAAAAGTCAGCATGTCATATTGACTTTTATCAAGTGCTCACTCGACTTCTGCCAACAAACCATTTTCTTTTGGTTGTTTTCTTATCGCTATCGGAAATCCGTATGATTAATAACCGAAACCGTATTGATCATAATTTTTGGAAGATCAAACTGATTGAAAACTAACCTTTGTTTCAGATGTTGTTGGGGCTGATACATCGTCTTGAGACATTTCCTCTGAAAATAAGGCTTCTTCTGTATATATATAAAAATGCGTAGAAGCAAAGATGAAATTAGCTTATTTTTCCATTGAAATTTTAACTTTCTTTTGATAAAAGCGAAGCAAAAAAGTGAGAAAAACAAGCGAGAAATCAACGCGATTCATTTTTATTTTCAATTTTTTTTCCCGAACGTTTCATTAAAACAAACTCCAATGCAATCTCAAAAAGTAAAAAAGAGTCATAAAAGTGTTACTGACCTCCGTTCGAAAATTTTATTGGAGTTTCAAGGGGAGAGAAAACTGACGGTTTGTGGGTTGTTGGGTTTGAAATCTCCCCTGGGACGCAGGATAAGAAGAAGAAGAGGGAGGAAGAATAGACAGACAGATGGGAGGGTGAGAGACGCAGACACCCGAACGAATCTCTCAGCTGACATTGATTCTGGACTTGTTGTTTACGTTCCGTGCTGGTAGTTGGAGCGATTTTTTCATTTTCTCCTTTTTTTTACCACAATTTTTATCATTTGTTAACTTCATTTTCACACCTTTACTTTCAATTTCCTTAAGAGCATGTTTCAAAAATTCTAGCTTTTGTTCGCTGTTTACCAACCCCGCGCTTTTTACGCGACATTCAAAAATAGTCCTGGGAAGCCAGTCTGTTCCTCCTTTTATATATCTACTTGCTTCAATGAGCACATCTAAATACACGATGAAAACATTTGTTCACTGTGCTGAATAGATTATTCGCTAGCGGTGACTACTTTTTATGTTGTTTGTCTCAGATACCAAAAAGTTGTAATTGAGTGGGAGGATGAAATTGAATTAAAAAGATTGGACCACGTAAGAGGAGTTATTTTTGGAGAAACATCGACACGGGCTGGGCGGAATTAGCTGATACAGTTCCGCTCCTCAAACAGCTTGGTCCTACCATTTCTTTTTCAACTCCATAGTTGCTTTAATAAACTCTTCTTTTTTCTAACCAATGATCTAGATTTTTTTTCTCAGAGATGCTAATATCTGTCTTAGAATTTCCAAAAACAAATTCCAGTCATTTTGGTTATTCAAATTGTACATAATATTTCTTATCTTTAGTAAATAAAACATAAAAATTGAGTAACATAAAGTAAAATATGCAAAACCAAACGGTCACGTAAAAGATGGGAAACTTAGTTTAGAATCTGAATATAACAAAAAAAAAGATGGAAAGAAAGACAACATAAAATTGTTGATTCTGTAAATGTTGCGTCCATTTAGTTAATTATTCATTTTTCCTCTTTTCTTTTTTCTCTTTTCGTCAACGTCACTTTATACTTTCCTTTCTGTCAGCTGTTCTTGTACTTTTTAATATCTCACGTATATTATATTATCTACCTCTAATCTGTTTGTTTGAAAGGATTTATATAAGGCGAAAGTCTATACTTATTTTATCCCTGGACTCTTGTTGATCGCCTTATCCCTCACCATTACGCTATAATGCTCCGCTTTCGGATAAATATCCTCTTGTTTTGATGAATTTCCCGTCTTCAATCATCATTTGCTCTCTTGTTTACTCCTTTCATTTCAGCTGGCTCTCAATAATTAAATTTCTTTTCAGGTTACATGTGACATGAATTGCTTCCTCCTCCTGTTTTTATCTATAGTCTGGCCAGTCAGAGGGATGTTTGAACAGCATCGATCGAAGGAGTCATTCGAAAGCTATAAGAAGTTCCTGACTGATACATGTCAGATAGATAAATTGACAGATATGGATTTTTATTGGGATTGGGAACAACATGAATTTTTAACAAACCTGAGAATACAGTAAGTAATTAAAAATCAAAACTTGATTTTTTAGCCTCGTTCCAAGTACGGCCGACGGTGATTTGACTGATTTTATGGCTAGTGATTTAAGTAAATATCTACCATCTAGTCCTTTGGCAAACGGTAAGTTTGTTGTTGCAATCCCGATGTCAATTCCGAACTTCAACGTCAAAAGACCACCAGACGTTGAAAAATTTGTTATTCATGGCTTTTTTTGCTTATTATTTTTTGATTTCTACATTAAGACGGCCTCTTGGAGAAGTTATTTTTCAATTTAGTCAAGTATACAGTAGTCTTCCGTCTCTAATACATATCCTACTGGCTTGTCACTTATAAATTTGTTACCAAATCTTTTCTTAATTTTTAAAATTTTGTTTTTAAAAATAAGGACAATTTTATTATAAAAAAAAAAAAAAAAAAAAACAAAACATCTCCTACGTAAAACCTAAAAAATTATAACAAATAAAATCAAGAAAAAAATTCCTCAGTAACCCTCACTTTTCCTTCAGACCCGCGAAAACTTCGCTGTCGTGCCAATAAGAAAAACCAGCAGATGACGGAGACATTGAATACAAAAGCAGAGACGAATAGTGACTTCCAAGACTACATCATCGATCTGTGGGTTACTCCATATCTTTTTCTACTGTTGCATGTCTATTCATATATTGCACGGCTTTTCTCGTTGACTTACACGTCCTGCCTTCACTCACTAACTGTATCAGCTCTTCTTCATTTCTCTCTTTTTGTGGGGGTTATTACAAAAATATCGTAAAAATACAAAAAAGTTACAGATCTGTATTTCCCGCGAAACGGCAATTTCTTTTGGAACCGTAAAAGGTTACAACTTCGCCTGCGTTTCTAATACCGTGTAGTTTAGAAAATGCACACCAAATATGCTTATATCATACGGCATGTACACTATATATCTATCGGTAAGTGGTACTGCCGAGGGATGTGAACTGACTCAAGATTTTATCTAACAATTGAAAAATAGCGGTGGGCGATATATATGTCGCTTTTAAAGCTGTATGAGGGAGAAAATTTTAAATTTTTTTCATAATTGATAAGATAACAAGATATAAAGAAAGTCCTTTTATTGCTTAAAAATTTGGAAAGTAGTCGATAGAGTAAATTTTTTTTTTAATTTTTGGAAAAATTAAAAAAATTCAATATATATGTGATAGCGCAACGTGTCTTAAAAATTATTAAAAAAAAATTTTTTTTGTGTTTATTTTCTCCTCCAAACAGACCTCAGCATGACTATCTGTCTTTATTTCTAATTTTTAAAATGTTTCTGGGTTTTCTTTTTTGCATGTGTGCAATAGTGCGCTTTATTTTCTTTGTTCAAAATACTAATGTGGTGTCGTGTCTTCGCTTCGCTGATCTTCTTCTGCTTCTTTGCTTCTACTAATATTTTTTAAACTTCTTCGTTCTCGTCTTCTTCTCTTCAACGCAGAGAGGAGATTGGCTACAAAAACCCTCAAAATTTCAGCATGTTTACGAATCCCTACGAACGGTTCGACTACTAGAGAGAGGGAGAGAAATAGAGCATGAGCTGTGTCGTGTTCTCTCCCCGGATATGGTGGTGGTGATGCTGTGAAATGGACACACCTCTGTAACGCTGTGTAGTAGTTAGCTTTTTCTTTTCTTTCCTTCGTTTTTTTTCCGAATTGTATCGAAACATAGAACCTTTCTCCTCCGCACCGCCTAATTCCATAGCTAAGCTTTCTAATGGCCGCACAAAGCTTACTATTTCCGGGAAACAACAATTTCCTATCACCTTACGGGAGAACTTTGTCTTTTCTTAAAGAATATTTTAAAAAATAGGAAAGCTTCATTTCTATCTCTTGATTTTCAATTCAAGAAAAATAAAAAAAGTTCTTAGATCTTAAGATCATGAGAAAAGTTTTGGTGATATAGCAAACTAAAATTCTGGAATTAAGTATGATCAAAAAATTTTTTCGAGTCAGTTTAACCCAGCTAAAAGGCTTCTTTTCCACGACTACCTTTGTTTTTGTCGCCGAGATTGCAGTCTGTTATCCTCTTTTTGTTACTTACCTTTTGCTTATTTCTTTTTCAATCTAAACTTATTTTATGTCTGAGATGGACGAGCTGGTATTGTATCAAATTTTAGTACCAGTCTACTTTTTTTGTTATTGTTTTGATAACGGTTCTTTTCATATTCTAAATATATGGTACATAAAAGGTACACTTAAAAAAAATAAAATAAGACCTCTATGCACAAAAAATGATAAATTTTTAAATTTCGTTCGGTATTTATGAGAATTTCGCTTTGTTTTCATTTTTTAGCCTATTTTATTTTTTTCTGATATTTATTTTACCAAGTTTATACTTATTACAAGAAAATATTCAAAATTTATAAAATAACAAGAAAAATACGGTACAAATATCTAATTTCGATACCTCCCTGACCTGGCATGATTTAAGAAATCAGCTTTGTCCATCCCTGATCCACGTGTCTTAAGTTAATTAGTTAATTAGTTAGTATTTTTTATTTGACTCAAACTACTACCAGGTCTCTTTGTCTTCATTTTTTAACCTCTAGAGAGTCGGAGAAATATCTCACATTTTTTGTCAATGTATAGTGCAATACACAAAAACCCCGTAGACAGGACGAAAAAACTCACTTGTGATGTGGTCTCTTTCCTGTCCTATCCTTTTGTTCAATTCAACAAAACCTACGTTTTATTTTTTTAGATTGTTCCCGCCCAATTGATTATGGAAGTCACCTTCCCCCCTCGAATTTTATGGCTGTTGTGCACCGAATGGTTTGCATTCAGTTTCTTTCTCTTTAGGTATGAGCCTAACTCGTTCCCTTGTAATCCCCCGCCTTCTACCTGTTTAATCTGTTAATCCAATTTCCTTTTTTAGACTTCTTTCGAAGAGTCGCTACTAGTCCTCCTCTCTCGTCCTCGTCTCGGTTAGTCATGTGTTATATACTCTTCTCTTACGGTTACCTCACATGTGTGCCTCGTCCACAATATATATACCGCCAATATTCATATGCCTTATATTACTCGTGATGACCTCATTGTTTCCTGTTGTATATACTGTAATTGCATAATAAGACTGATATGAACAAACTTGTTGAGCTTAAGGTATCTCCCGATCTAGACTAGAACATAGCACAACTCCGACAAACCAAGGGGAAGCTCTAAAGGTTGTCGGAGATTAAAATTTAAAAAATCGAAGATTTTTAAATAAAAATATGATCACAAGCACAAAGAACCGCTGAAAAAAAAAACCCCATCCACGGGTCATGATAATGGAATCCAAGGAAAAACAACAATAAGCGCTGGAAAAGTTTGAGAGTACCTACCCAGGCACCACGGAAACCGTCGAATAATACCAAGCCATCTAGTTTTTCTAATAGAAATTCCCAGATATCAAGGAAAAAACAGGCAAAAATGGAAAAAGCTCGAATTATCAAATATGGCATAGATAGCTTCAACAGACAACGATTTCAAGAATTAATGCAAGTGATTTACTTCTTTAAGAAATACATGTAAAATCACAACTGATTAATTTTCTTTTTTCAAGAGAAATTCTGTAGATGTGTCTGTCCGAAGCCGATTAAACAGCTTTTTGACACTTGTCACGTCTGAACACAATTCATCTGCCAAATCCTTTTTGAAATATTTTTATGTTATATTATAAACGTTTTTTTTTCTAATTGTAAATTGGTCATTGGCTAATTCTCAGAAAAATGCATACTCCTGAGGAAAGAAGGCAAAGAAATTGTAATCCTCAAGTTCCTCAGTTATAATTATTGTATAAAATTGTAAGATCTCAATTCATCATGTTATCATCTTACGCTTTGTCCATCCCAGCCGGAGGGCAAAAGGCAGTCGCCGGGGGACCGGCCTGGTGAGAGGTCGTGTCCCCTCCCTCTCTCTTTCCGTTCCTAACCTGTTTGTGTTAGTGACTAATAAATATATAAAGCCACTGTGTACTAAATTAAGGATAGATATCATGGGATCTATTAATCCTATTCGAGTCGACGCGAACATGGTTTACGAAATGCTGAAAGGATGAGATTAGTTCGAAGCAGGTACTATTGAAATTTAGAAAGACATTTAGAGAAACGGAGGAGGAGGTTGCCGTAAGACGTGTGCAGGAGAGGGAGAGATGGCACCAAAATAGACAATCGATTTTATTAATTATTAAATATAATTTCATTGTCTCCGGTAGAAAAGAGCTTTATTTCATCATTGTTATCTGATAAGTGAGAAAAATGCATGTTATCAGATTATTTTTCAACAACACACAGCTCATCCTCAGTTGTTGAGATTCTCTGTTTTTATTATTTTGTTACAGCCCTCATTTTATTTTCCTTATCATATCAAGGAAAACATTTAAGAAAGGGCACGGGTGCATATATTACCATTTTCTTTTTTAATTATCCGAGTGAGAAATAATATTTCAAACAGCCTTTAGTATATAAATGTTGTCGGTCATCTGGCGAGAGCCAAATGTTTTGGTATCAAAGTCATCTATAGTCTCTATCCAACGGGAAAAATCTGCCCATTGCGTGTCCTCGAAAATTGAAATTGTTTATCCCCGGAGTTGCCTATCAAACAGTTCATGGTCATTTGGCGAAGTATTGATGGCACACCCGACGCAGAAAACATTGTAATAAAAGTTTCCTTCCATACGAGTGCATAAACTACCAATTTCTCACCTTTCCCTACCCACCAGCCTGTCATTTAACCACCGTACAACAAAGCTTAGAACCCATTCTGGAATTAGATTATGATTCAGCTTATCCCTGGTATCAAAGTCATCTATAGTCTATATCCAATGGAAAAAACCTGCCCATTGCGTGTTCTCCTTTAATTTTTCGAAACACTGTTTTTCCCTGTTTTTACTCTGTACTTTATAAGGAATAAAGGAGAAGATCACTCTCAAGTTAGAATAAGGCTCGGCCGGCCGTAGGGTCATTCAACCTCTCTCGAGGTAGCATCATACCAGTCTGCTCGCGCCCGCCTCTCGGATAATGACCTCTTTTCCTGACAATCAGGACATATATATTCCTGGCTCGATTCGCGATCCTTATAAAGTCTCCCGCTTATTTTCTACCTTATCTTCTTCATATTTGCATATTCGTTCTAACAATTTCAGCTTATGCATAAAAAAGTGAAACGACTCATAAATGCAAAGAGAAGATTTTTCTTGAAAAGTTGTTTCAGTGTTAGAAAAGAAAATCAAGAAAAACGTCAATGGCCATCTTTTTGTATTGGTATTTTGTTCATCGAATTATTTAAAAAATTATTTAGAAAACTATTCCAGTAACTTTGAAAGCTCTTTTTTTCTCTCTTTATTTCTTCTCCAACTGACCAGAAAAACACCTTTTTTTAGTCAAACTCCTTTATCAAATTTTTTCTAAAGAGAGATCCATATATAGACCTCCAGTCTATGGAGATCTATATATGGATCGTTTAGGAATTATACACGGGTACGTCTTGTTATTGTTATGCATATAAAAATATATATTTTTTTTAGGAAACTTCATGCGATCTGAATTATGTTCTTCATGCCTTTAAAGAATACAACAATTCTAACGGATATTGCAGAAATGTATATATTTTTTTATATTTTTCACAGCGGAAATATACAGTGCGTTTCATAATTATAGGGGCACCCCTTTTTTCACCGATTGCGCGGGCGCGTCACTTTTTTTTGAAACGGGACTATCACCATTGAATTCAGGAGGGTTGAAAACCTCCAAACATGTCTTGGTCAGCTGATTCATACCGAATATCCGAGTCTTTTTTCGAAATTTTTTCAAAACGTTCGACCGTTTCGTAATTATAGGGGCACTTGTCAACAAAATTTATTTACAAAAAAGAACAGAAATGGTTATTAATGTTTTTTAATACTTAGTTCCCCGCGATTAAATGCGACCTCAAAAAGACGATTAGGCATGCTACTTGGCAAATTCTGAAGGAGTTATGGCTCCAAAGCATCCCATGGACCGCTTGTTTTAGTTCAATAACGCTACGAAATTGCTTGCCGTTCGTATGTATAACAGTACTTATTGGCATAATCATTATTTTATGCATTTTTACGTGGATTCCTTTCAAACGGAGACACGTATCTTTTTCAGTTTAAACATTATATTTTTTAGCCTCCACCAACACCCACTGAAGTGAGGCGCAATGAGGCGAATAATGAGGAAGAAGAATCCTAAAAAGCTAGTAATACTCTCTCTGCCCTCAGTTTTCTTATTGTAGCGCGATTCCTTTTTTATATCGCGTGTTGTTGAATGACTGAAGTACGGTTGAATGATGAGTATTATAGTCTATTTCCAACAGAAAAAAATGATTTTTTTCCGTTATTTTTTATTGTAAAATTTTTTATCTTTGCTTAATAATTTCTCCCTACAATGATATTATAACGATAAGAACGAAAGCACTCATCTCTCAAAGAAAAAAAAGCATATTCATTGCTTTTTTTAAATTTCTTGTTAAAGCCTTCCATCTTTTCACGTTTTATTTCTGAAAGAATTTAGGATCAATGGCAAAAGATGAAATTATTCGACCCGCATTGGGTAGGGATATCCAGGTTGGAGCTTTTTACGAAATCTCCAAAGGACAATTTCTATCGGGTAACGCTGTCACAGGGTATGTTGTTGGCAAAAGGAGAAAAAAAACCTCTTTTCAGTGACCAACGTGCCATGAAAATGCAGTCAATCGATTCTTTTTCTGTAAATTCGTTTGCTATTCCCCAGAAAACGGAAAGATTCAAAGCTTTGGATATCTCCGCGGACGAAGCTCTCAATATTTCCACGAATTTCGTAAAATTCGACGGCTGCGGGATGTATCTAAAACAACCGTTTTCTTCTGCAAAATACATAGAACATGTAATTGTGATGGAGATGACGGAGGAGCGGTTTTTTGATGAAGCCCTTTGCGAAAGGATTTCTCTGAAAAACGTCCCCCCTGGAGCAACACATCTTGTCACTGGAATAGAATGGGGAGCGAGGGTGTGTTTAGTCATCATGCACTCCACTGAAAACATCTCCGATAAGATTAATCTCAGCAAACATTTGGAGGAAATCAGCAAGGAAATAGCAAATGCTCTCCGGAAGGCTGTTGAAGAAGAAAAAGAGACTGTGGACTGCTCCGGGATAGAAACATTGTTGGGAGAGACAAGACCGGAGTTGAAGCTGTTCTCCGATGTTAATCCATCGGACTACTGCGGCTCTTCCATCAGAGAGGCGGTCGAGGAAATGTGGAGAATTCATCAGAATGTCCTACGAGTGAATGGGTATTTGGGAAGGCCTATCAACTATATTCTCACTGGAATCAAAGAATTTTCCACTGCATTCAGTGTAGATCAACATTATATTCATGAATGTCAAGAGATTTCCAAGAAACTAGCAGAAAAACTTCTATTCGCCATTGACCAACTGACTAATGTGGAAGGGAGAATAGAGGAACTTAGAGACAGTTCAATGCTACCAATAGATGTTCAAGAGGAAGTAAATGCCTTCTTGGAGGAATGTGACGAGGTTCGAAATAAATTTTACACCTCTGTTAGAGAAAACCTTCCGAAGGCCAGACTTTGTGACGAAGATGCTAGGGACGAACTTCTGGTGACTTATGGCAGACTACAAGACTGCTCCATTTCGGAAAAGAAACTACAGAAATTTCTTGAAAAATATCCCATTATCGAGAGAGAAAAGTGGTTATCTACTCATTTAAAGTCTTCGAAAATTCCTGTATATATTATGACAGATGTCGAAGAAGCTATTCGTTCTTCCAATAATCAAATTTTCGTCTTGTTCTTTTCAATTTCCGACGTCCCAAACGAAGACAACTGGAAGCGGATGGTGGAGACGTTTGTGACAGCCGGGAAGGAGAACGACGTTCGCCTATTCGCCGTTCATGTGGATTCTGGACTTGCTGAGACGAATACGATCGTTGTGTGGAAGGACAAGAAACAGCTGACGAATGACTACTTCGGCGATATGGAGAGAACGAGAGCCATGAACATGGCCTTTCCTCAGAGCAAATTCAATCAGAACAAATCAGACTTCACAACGACTGTTTATGCTGAATTCCCCTGTCCCAAAAAGGATTGTAGGGGAGGAAAGTCGTTAGATTGGACGTGCAGCCAGTGTGTGAAGTCGGTCATATATGAAAGTAATCTATGGACTTTGTGCTATTTAGTTGTTATTGTTGCTATTGTTATTGCCTTTAGGATGTGGCCAGATGAAACGAGCATTTCTTCCGAACCTTCGTCTGCAGTACTCAAAGTAAGCCTATATTGAATTTTCTAATTCGTAATGATGAAGATATCTATGAATATCGAAAAAGAAATAGTTGCTTTGAAAGATAAATATCCGCAGATGACAGAACGAACAGAGGCTACTTTGAAGAGGAGTTTGAACAAAGTTTGCTTTTTTGCTAGAATGTAGATTTTCAGTGGTATGAGAAAGATGAACCCAAACCTATTGTTATTACATTTGCTGGAGCAACTGGTGTAGCTAAAAATTTTATCGCTGATCTAATACAATTGGCTATGAAAGGAATAGGTCAACAAAAGGAGATTAATTTAACTCCCGAACATACCAGGGAGGAACTTCTAGAACATATTAGATCGGGTACAGCAATAGCCTGAGAAAAGAAAAAGCTTTAGAGTTAGTGAACAAAGAAAAAACTATTCTTGCCCTTCAAAATATTGACCAAATGACCAAGGATGCGCCAATGATTTTCTACAATTATGCCGATACCGAAAGCTATGCAGTGAGTAAATAGTATTATCCCTAAAAGTGCATTTTCAAATCAATAATTTACTTCTACTACTGACGATCAACAGCGATATTCCAATTAGTCAATGTGATGCTGAAATCCGACAGTTAGTTTTCATTCCATATATAAATCAAAATTATTTTTTCCGATTGCTAACAGATAAATGGATTACAAACAAAGGAACGAAATATATTGACCCTATTCTGTCAAGAATTTTAACGATAACTATTTGCTTATAAAACTGAATTTTATTTAACTTTATAATTATCACTTGTTTTTCGAGTTTTTACTTTAATTTTCAATTTTTTTGTTATTTGAAACATGAAAATATTAGATTCTCTTCAGAAACATCAAAAATGTTTTATGTAAATTTTACAATCCAAGGCAAAATAATTATGCTTATGGCATTTTATCTAGCTCTGGTTTCCTTGCTTGGTACCTGCATCCAAGTTTACCTAGGGGTAGTGAGTATATTGTTAATTTAATTAATCTGTATATAGAATGTTTATTCTTCTCCAGGCAGTAACCAAACAACTCGCTCCTTTTCTCCAAATGTTTTTCTCCAAATTTTCTCCAAATCCGATCGTTCAATAGCTAAACCACTGTCAGTTTGCTCTGTGAATCCTAATTTTACAAGTAGGTCTGTGATTTTTTCTTGAAAAGATGTTTCAGTGTTAGAAAAGAAACTCAGGAAAAACGTCTATGGCCAGCCGTTTGTACTGGTATTTTGTTCATCATCATGTTAAAACTATTTAGAAAACTATTCCAAAAACTTTGAAAGCTCTCTTTAATTCTGCTCCAACTGCTCCTAAAATTTTGTTGCTCAGTGGGCCAACAAGTATTGGGAAAAACTACGTTGCGTTTCATTTACGCGAAGCATATTTTCCTGATCCTCTTCGTAAGTTTTCAATAACTTATATAATACATTATGGCTAGATCGCGATGAATTCAGTCATGTTTTTGGGATTGCCCATTACTCGAACCCTGTAAGTATACCTTATTTTTTCTTATATTTAGAATGGTATCAAAGAGATTCTCACAACCGTTAGAAATACCATCAAACGATGTCCCAGAGCATTAATTATTTTTGATGAAATGGACAAAGTGGAAAATCCAAAAGATTTTAAATTACTAACTTCATATCTTAATGAGGATAATGGAGACAATGAAGTCAACTACAAAGAAGCAACATTCGTTTTTCTAAGGTTAATTAGAAGTAAAGAAAACTGAAATTTTAGCAATCGAGGAGCAGAGGAATCAATTAATGTGACAAGACAACTTCTCGCCGCAAAAGTGAAGCGAGAAGCTTTTAAGATAAATGAATTTCGAGACAAAGTTGAAAAAGCATGTGGAGACGGTAAATAGGAGTCTATATTGCTATTCTTTAGGCCCATTGAAAGATTTTATTAAATTTGTCAGTTTGTATATAGTTTTTCTGCCATTAGAAAAAGAACATGTGAAGCAGTGTATTGAATTCTATCTGCGAACCAACGAATTAACTCGTTTTGTTAACGAAAATTTCATGAATTATGTGCTTGACTTCCATATTTCAGTAAGTCTGATTAAAAAAGATCCTCTACTTTTTAGTTTGAACATGGTTTTTCGACTAGCGGTTGTCGTCAGGTTGGAAGTAAGGTAGAGGAGGCTAGAAGTGATTACCCTCTCTGGGTGAAAACTGAAAATTGCTTGATTGAAGCAAAGAAACATGACATAACTATACCAGAAACAGGAGAGTTTAAAAAGTTTTTGTTTAGGAATTATACACGGGTACGTCTTGTTATTGTTATGCATATAAAAATATATATTTTTTTAGGAAACTTCATGCGATCTGAATTATGTTCTTCATGCCTTTAAAGAATACAACAATTCTAACGGATATTGCAGAAATTTATATATTTTTTTATATTTTTCACAGCGGAAATATATAACAGTACTTATTGGCATAATCATTATTTTATGCATTTTTACGTGGATTCCTTTCAAACGGAGACAGGTATCTTTTTCAGTTTAAACATTATATTTTTTAGCCTCCACCAACACCCACTGAAGTGAGGCGCAATGAGGCGAATAATGAGGAAGAAGAATCCTAAAAAGCTAGTAATATAAGTAAATAGAAAAGAAAAACATAAATAAAAAAAAGGATTGTTCTTGAAAAAATTAAAGGAAACGCGTAATAGGCTCTCGACGCGCCTGATATTTCCGTTGGAAATAGACTATATACCGTATGCAAATAATCTGATAACATGCATTTTTCTCACTTATCAGATAACAATGATAAAATAAAGCTCTTTTCTACCGGAGACAATGAAATTATATTTAATAACTAATAAAATCGATTGTCTATTTTGGTGCCATCTCTCCCTCTCCTGCACACGTCTTACTGCAACCTCCTCCTCCGTTTCTCTAAATGTCTTTCTAAATTTCAATAGTACCTGCTTCGAACTAATCTCATCCTTTCAGCATTTCGTAAACCATGTTCGCGTCGGCTCGAATAGGATTAATAGATCCCATGATATCTATTACACAGTGGCTTTATATATTTATTAGTCACTAACACAAACAGGTTAGGAACGGAAAGAGAGAGGGAGGGGACACGACCTCTCACCAGGCCGGTCCCCCGGCGACTGCCTTTTGCCCCCCGGCTGGGATGGACAAAGCGTAGGATGATAACATGATGAATTGAGATCTTACAATTTTATACAATAATTATAACTGAGTCATTTTCCGTCTAAATAAAATAAAAAGCCGCTACAGTACTTTAAGGCTGCGTATTTATGGGCGGGGCAAAGGGTGTGAAACAGTCCCTTTAAATAGGAAAAAGAAAAGAAAAACATAAATAAAAAAAAGGATTGTTCTTGAAAAAATTAAAGGAAACGCGTAATAGGTCTCGACGCGCCTGATATTTCCGTTGGAAATAGACTATATACCGTATGCTGTTTACGCATGGTCGATGCTCAGTCTGGCATTGCATATCATTTTACTTTTAGCGGGACCTTTTTTAATTTTAGGAGAATTGCGTTATTTGTCTATAAAGAAGTCTTTTCCGTTTTTTTAAATTTATTCTTTTCAGATGTTGTGGTTGATCGATAGCGAAAAGTTACTATCTTGTATGAAATGTTCATTAACTTATGATGACGCTATTAATTTATTGAACGAGATATCTAAGATCGGTAAGTATTACATTTTTAAACTCATAATCAGTTTTAGCCACTAACTTGGATGCAGGTGATGTTCGCAACGAAGAAGGAGAACGCTCAACATGTGATCTTGTCATTGGTAAGTTATCACTTTATAAAATCCATAACAAATTTTAGACGACATATTGGAGGAACAACACTATCATGAAGAAGAACCACGGGAAAAAAGGAAAAGAAAAAGTTCCAAAAAATGTATCCGAGAGGAATGTTTAGAAGATTCTGGTTGATAATTTTATGTTCTGTTA
The DNA here is from genome assembly GCA_932521415.1 of Oscheius sp. DF5120. Classification (NCBI taxonomy): domain Eukaryota; kingdom Metazoa; phylum Nematoda; class Chromadorea; order Rhabditida; family Rhabditidae; genus Oscheius; species Oscheius sp. DF5120. Next base: position 6,956,302 of record OW051462.1, read on the forward strand.
TTTAAAAATCTCTGTACCATTACGTGAAATATTATCTGTATATTTTTGTCAGTTCTTTGTATAAAATTCATGTTCAATTAAATTCACTTGATTGTAAGTCTTGGAATAAGTTCAGAAATTGGAATGTTAATCTATAACAATCTAATCAAATCATTTGTCAAGAAAATTAAGAAATATATATGTATTTCTTACACAAGTAAATCACTTGCATTAATTCCTGAAATCGCTGTCTGTTAAAGCTGTCTGTACCATATTTGATTATTTCCCTTCGAGCTTTTTCCATCTTTGTCTGTTCTATATCTTCCCGACGAAAAAGGTGTTCTTTCAACTGGAAGAAGACTTCTTCCAAGTCATTCAGCACATGTCCTATTAGGTTGTATTTTCCATATTCTTCCCTAATTCTTGGATAGATTTTGCAATATTTTCTGATTAACAAAAGGAATTTTCCATTGAATGGAAATAGATATCCACAAGCTTTGCTCTCCTAAATTAAATATATTTTCGATCAGACAAACAATAGGATAATAAACGGTAGAACTTACATAATAAACGTGTAACGACAAATCCTCGGTGCCATCATTCGGCAAAAAAGAGTTAATTACTTTGAAAAGGACGTAAGGTTCCAAGCCTAATTCTTGCTCTTCTTTCTTATCAAATGAAAATAGTCCATGACCGAGTGGCAAATAAAAATAAGTTAGCCTGTGCTGACCCGATATTATTCCCTATAAAATAATGGATTTAGGGGGTGAGCCCAAGTGGACAACCTGTATTACTGTCGTCAGAGACAAGGTTCTCTCACTGCGAGTACCCTGGCAAATTTGAATTTGCTTTGAATTTAGACAAGTGGTCAAGAAGTCATAAGGAATGGGATCACTCAAATTAATGCGTGTTTCAAAGATGCCCTCAAAAAGAAAAATAAGATGCTTAAATATTATTTTACCATCTGTTGAATCGCAAGAACTATGCTTAAATGGATTGGATTCTCGGTGAAGAAAGTAATCCTTTCAGCTCTCAAAGACCGTAACATGGGGAGTATTGCTGGCTCAATTGGTTTCATAAAATAGATGTCTTTTGCCAGAATCTTTGCCGAAGAAATAAATGAATCGAGTAAGATGCTTCCAGAAGAAGAAGACACTAAGTAAATATCCTAAAAAAAAACTCTTTTAACCTTTTATCTCACCAATACGCTAAATTTTGCTCCTTCTAGCTGTTGAGGATTTATAATTTGTATTTGATTCCATGTTCCAATAGTGGTTTGTGCTATTACCTATGTTATCACAAATACTGAATAGATAAACTGTTACTTTTACAACCGAATAGTCGTTTGGATTTATGGTTATTCGGAGAGACCACTTTCTATTAATAGGAAAGTGCAACGAATCTAGATTTTTCTTGACAATACGATTAATAAATTGACAGGTTCTTCGACAACGGGTAATATTCTCGAAAGACATCTGAAAGAAGATAATGAAAGAGGTCAATAAAGGAAAACCTTTCCGAGGACTTGAAGACAGCTTCTATAAGGAATGTTGGTAATAGAGAAGAGAACCATTTTGTTTTTTTAAGAGCGATTGAAATTCTTGAAAACAATCAATTGAAGAGAAAGAAAGCGACGCGTCTGACAATAGCTTTTCTGAAAGCATTTCTTGTGAACGCTTTTGGATTGTATATGAACTGTACATATATAAGAAATAAAGATCACATTTAAAAACTCGAAGGATCTAGAGAAGTTTCACTTTTGTTGGGAAAAGGATGGCTCGACTTCTTTCAACATTCGACAAATAAATCCTGACTATCTGAATGATACTTTAAGCTATTCCCCAGGTGGTCTTAAAGACTATCCTAATGTTATTGTAATCAAGAGCCGCCCGTTCATTTAACGTGTAATCTGAGTACATTGTATAGTAATTATGGTGACATACTTTTAAAAGTGACTTAAAATTTAAACAATTGAAAAAAAAACCTTAATTTCTATTTCCTCGATATCTGGGAATTTCTATTAGAAAAACTAGAAATGTCGACAAAGTTTATTGAGAAATTGAGAAGTTTAAGATGGCTTGGTATTATTCGACGGTTTCAGTGGTTGTCTGGGAAAGTGCTCACAAACTTTTCCAGCCGTTATTGTTGTTTTTCCTTGGATCCCATTATCATGGCCCATGGTTGGGATTTTTTTTTCAGCGGTTCTTTGTGCTTGTGATCGAATCTCTGGGACTGATATCCACTGAATCAATCGTGTGAATCTCTCCTTGTCAAATTTATTTGTTCCATACATCATCAGCTCCATCTTAACCGCCTCTTTAATCTCCTTTTTGCTCTCATTAGCTCCCAGCTTTAATTTCTTCTCCAATTTCTGATAAATCTCCTCTAAATTGGCGCATACAGCGCCTGCCAGATGCTGATATTCAACACCCTCAGCTCCAAGCAGATATTTCCTCACGAGAAGGAGATATTTTCCACCATAGGGGAGCAAGAATCCGCGGTATCGATTACCCTAAAAATCATGGAAGGACATCTAGATATCTTACCGGTTCTTTAACAGGAGAAAAGCTGACCTCTCCGAAAAGAACATAGGGGATTAAACCAAGGGCCTGAACATCTTGATAGTCGAAGGAAAAGAAGCCGTCGTCGAGGGGAAGATCAAATTCAGTTAGGCGATGATTGCCAGTCAAGAGATCCTGAAAAAAGAAGATCTTTTCTACAAATGCTTTGGAAAGAATCATAGTATCAAAGGAGCTTTGATGAAAATATTAGCTCAACAAATATGATATTTGGTCTGACATTTCCACGTAGGATTGCATTAGCTTTCATCATAGAATAGAAAAAAAACGCTTCGTTGCTACCAAAAATGATCGAGAAACGACGGCTTTTAAGCGCTATTGAGATAAGGAATTTAAGAGAGTAAGGAAATGAATGAAATAAAAGAAGGGAAAATCATCTGAAATTTAAAGAAAAATCTTGAAAGAGAAAAACGGCTAATGAAAATTTTTTTCAAGTCTTTAATTACGATCATAGATCGTCATTTTCCGTCTACGAGATTGCATTTTTGTGTTAAAAGCTATTTAATGGAACTCTCGACGAGTAGAATATTTTTGTAATGCAAAGTTCACATTTAAATGTCAACCACAGAGAATTCGCTTGCGCTGTTGCTGTTATTTTATCCCGTCTGTCGTAACTCCGTTCACTTACCTTAATAAAAGGCACAATCGAGTAAGGTATTCCTTGTCCAATAACCTTAGAAATCAATATATATTTCATTCCAAGAAGAAAATTGATATGCCTCTCAGAAATATTTCCCTTAATAGTCTGAATAGTAGCTTGGAAAATGTGCTAAAAAAAGTTAGAATCTTTTACAGTAATTCTACCTTATGCTGCATTGTGTCCAAGATCTCAAAATCAACAACATTTTGGATTAAATAAACATGCTCAACTATCATAAACAGAAGATAGGAGGAAAGTAATTCAGCAGCATTGCCTATTACCAAGAGATCGTTACATCTAACATTGGCTTTTTGGAGAAACACACTGAGGCCCATTTTGTTCTGGGAATAAGTATTATTCGGATCCGGTACAAAGTACTGGAAAGTTGATTCGAGAAGAAAACTTGACTTACCACTTGCTCGAACGATATCCCTTGTATTTGTTTGAATTTCACTATATCTACTTCATTCTGATGACCCTCAAGCTGAGCTTTTATCTAGAATTCTGTCAAATATTAGAATAGAGCTATGTGAAATCCGAAATGATATGTTTTTTGGATTTGCCGTTTTCTTTAAATTTACAAAAACGTCTCGTCATTGCAACAATATGGTAGTTTCTAAATTTTTCCTTTCTCTTTAGGATTTTTTTTAACGAAACGTCGCAAATTGGAAATGACTTACATAAAGTGGGACTGTACCATTTTTAGGTATATTGATTCTTACCTCGATAACGCGTGGTGCAGGCTCCTGGCTGATTACTATACCCAAATAGTTCTTACCAGCCAGGTGAGCGGATAAGGAGTCCACGTTCCCGCCGAATATATAGTTGAGAAAATCATTATTGGTCATTGAGAAAAGGATAAAAAGGAATCAGAGGTTAGATATTGGAAAGCAAGACAGAGTCAAAGTAAAGCGACGCGCCTCCTTAGCAACTTATAGGAAACATAAAAATAAGAACATGACAAGCTATTGTAATCGTCGAAACTTAGTCTCAGCCCTAAAATAGAAATGAAAGAACTAAAATACCAGTATAGACATGAGAAATTTTTAAAGATGATTAAATAGTATGTTCAGAAGCTGAATGTGTTAGCCCATTTCTGGAGTAAATTTGCTTAGCCAATTTTTTAGCAATTAGCTGACGATATTTTGACAAAAAATAAGAAGACACAAGGTTTAGTTTATTCTTAGGTGTCGACTGATTCTTCACTGAACATCTTCTTCTCGGGCGTCACTGGCGGGAAACGAATGAGCAAGGGATGGTCCTTATTCTCCTTAAAGGCCTCTAGATGTCGCTTCATCCGTTCCCACGTGTCGTCCATGTCCTCATGACAAATCTTTGTATAATGTACAACCATGCGAATAATTTCTGAGCCTTGAACAGTCGAATTTGTCACATAGATTTCGCCTGTCTCATTTAAATAGACGCGAAAGCGTGAAGTATAGTAGTTGATCTGTTCTTCCGTCATTCCGGGCTCATAATATTGCCAGCTGAAGAAACCAGGAGCCGGAGTGCCAAACATCCGCACTTGCGGATGACCGGTCATCAGATGTTCCAAGTAGCGAGCATTTTCGCAAATCTAAGAGAACGTTTTTCACATGCACCTCTTTTTTTTGTAATTTTTTAAGTTTCGGGCTAGTACTAAAAAAATCGAAAAGAAAACACTTCTAGAATTTCAGTAAAAGTAAAAAGGACTAACACGATTAATATGATCTCGAAGTCCTTCAAGTCCAAAATAGCGGAAGACGAACCACACTTTGAGGGCTCTATGACGTCTCGAATCGTGAATTCCAGCATTTGCAACGTCATAACCATTTTTCGCCTGCTTCTTAGTCGGATCTAAAATGCTGAAGGCCTCGCGGAAAGCTTTTTGATTCTTCGTCCATAGGAGACTTGTACTAATAGAATGCACCAATGCCTTGTGCAGATTAACGTCGATGGAATCCACATATTTGATGCCTTTTTGCGTTGTTCTAAGCGATGGGACAATCCACATGGAACCGCCGTAGGCTCCATCGACGTGCAGCCAAATGTTATACTTTTTGCAGACTTCACCAATCTCGTCCAGCTTATCGTAAGCACAGCTGGATGTCGTTCCGACTGTCGCGTGAACCATGCAAGGAATAAGACCGGCAGCTAAATCCTCCTGTACAGCCGTCTCCAAAATAGCTCCTGTTAAACCATAGGCAGTCGTTGGATCTCCATTCAGGGGACGATGACGAAGGACGGCCATATTGCAACCTTTGTCGATACTACTATGAGCTTCGCGATTTGCATAGACGACGAGTTTACCGGCAATTTCATGAATTTTCTCATGACGATGACGCATATGGATTGAGTAAAGGAAATGCTCGCCAACGGGCAGGGTGCCTTCCTTCAGAAGAATTTCTTGAATTTTCTTTGCACGAGCAACCATAACAGCAGAAAAAATAGCCTCTGAAGCCGATTCCTGAAGCACTATATTAGAATTTATTCAAAAAAAAAGAATGACGCATGAAAAAGTTTTTGGAGAGAAATAAAATTCCTCAGATATACTTGATCTCCCTAAAAAATTGTTGTTGTTTTTAATATATGTTATTTATCATTAAAAAAACTAAATTTTAAAAAAAATGCAAGAAAATTACCAAGAAGAAACCTCCGCCTCTGCTCGTCTGGTGATCACCAGCGTAAAGAAGATCTTCCGGTAGACCGAGTGCTCTTCCAGACCAGTTGACCATCGCTCCTTCAAGATCCGCCAATGCAGGACAAGCATCAAAATCCGACATTGGAATGGAAAGACTCCCGATTAGAAGCTCAGCCAGCGTGTCGGGAATACTTCGATTGATGGGAAAATAGCCTACAGATAATTTTTTTTCTTTCATTTAAGACTAACCGAAAAATCGTGGATGCTGCCAGAAGCACATTCCCGTGAAGATTAGATCTTTGAAGATGTCCCAGGTTTTCTCCGGCGGATATGGCTTTTCTGGCATGTGAGTCTCCAACGAATTGTAGAGAAATCCCGGAAGTTTAGCTAAAAAAATTATGCAAATGTATGCGTAAAGAATAGTAATTAATTACAAAAGTCTCTATAATTTCTCTTCCAAATGAAGTTCTAGACGTGAAATATCGACAAAGTTATTTTTGTTCTTTTATTTCAGAACTTGAAAATGCAAACAGCCTTGCTATTTAAAAAATAAAGAAAACTAACTGGTTGAAGTTGGATATTCTTCGACATGATCCGTGAAAGTTTGAAGAAAAGGAGCCAATCGATGAATCAAAATTCGCCAATCGTCCGTGGTGAAGCCCATTGTATTTTTGACGTTCATAAGGGCTAACTCTTTCAGCATAGTGGGAGATTTCGTCTTACTTTCGCTCGTTATCCTGCTACTGCTGCTCAGTGAACTTCTTGTCGAATTTCGTTTCATCGCATTCTTTTTGGCTTTTTTCTTGTCTATTTTCTTTTGTCGTTCATTTCGATCTTCCTGCTCAGAGAGGCGTGTCGTAAGCAGACGAAGCTGCCCATCCAATTTGTATTTAACTTGATATGCGTAGAAGAGCATGAAAGTAACAATTCCACCAGCAACGGAGAGAACGCATGGCAATGCGTATTCATACCATGCGTTGATCATTTCCAAACAAGAATGAAAACTGAAAACTTAACAACAATTCAAGCTTTTACTTGAAATTACCTGAAAAGTTAGAACAAGAAAACAAACGTTGAGAGAAAAAATTTATGAGATAAAAACAAGATACACTAAACAGATCCCGTAGCTATAAATTAACATATCGATAAAAAGAAGGTTTTTATTGAGCGGGAGCCTTTTCGGTTTGAATTGGAGCAGCAAGCGAGAGTTCTCCACTATCGGCGATGACAACATCGCTCTTAGGGCGGTCTCCTGGATTCGTTGCAGTTCCTTCAATCTTGCGGACGACGTCCATTCCTTCCAGAATTTTTCCGAAGACGACATGGCGGCCATCGAGCCAGCTGGTTTTCACCTAAAACAGTAATTTCAAAAGAAAAGAGCTCACAGTTGTGATAAAGAATTGAGATCCATTAGTATCGGGCCCAGCATTGGCCATTGAGAGCCACCCAGCTCCATAGTGCTGCAGTGTAAAGTTCTCATCATCAAAACGGGCTCCATAGATGGATTTTCCTCCAGTTCCATCGCCACGAGTGAAGTCTCCTCCTAAATAAAAAAGTTTCAAACTAAAATTTCGTTAACCTTGAATCATGAAGTCTTTAATAACTCTATGAAATTTGCTTCCTTTGTATCCATATCCCTTTGATCCCTTAGCGAGCTCCACGAAGTTATCGACAGTCTTGGGTACAACATCTCCGAAAAGGCCGATTACAATTCGACCAGCCTGAAAATAATACTCCAGTTTTATGAAAATTTGATATCTACGTTGAAGTTAAAAAAACTTACATCCTTTCCTCCGATTGTGATATCAAAGTAGACCTGCTTCGTGACGGTGACGGTATCCGTGGCCTGAGAGAAGGAAACGAGGCCGAGGAGGCCAAGAACTGCGATGGAGATCATACCCACTGAAAATAGAACTATACTGTCAATCACTAGGAAAAATGTAAAAAGAAAATCATAGAAGGTGGCATTTATAAAGCAAAATAGTATTAAATATAGTAAAATATTCGATACAATCTAATCAAGATGGACTATACGTCAAGCGCAGAAGAACTAATGTGAGCAGGCATAAAAACAACCAAGATAAGATAATGAAGAGAGGCCATGAACGACTCACAATAGATCTTTCCCCGATGCTGCCGACTGACCCTCCACGTTGGCATTCGACGGTCAGTATCGGCGAGCGGTTGACGCGACGCGGTCGCTAATAATGGGTCAAAAAACCGAGAAACTCAAAATGATAGCTCGGGAGCAAAGTCAATGAGTAGCGAGAGAAGAAATACATAGAGTGTAATGACCAGACGTGGCCATTTGTCAAGTTGTGTTTGTATCGGGACAGCCAGTGACTGGCACATCTCGAGTGGTTTTCGTAGGTGAGAAGAGACCCTTTATAAAGAGATCTCTGAAACGGCTATAACCTACATTCTAGATAGACGTAATAGATTGGGAGCAAGGTTGGCAATCAAATGAAATGGCGGAACCTTGAACTGACCCTGACTTGTGAGAATTATCGGTAAAAAAATGAACATCTGACATAACTACCTAGTTCAATGCTATACTGAAAGGAAAATAGAAGAACCGATAATAAAAAAAGGTTTTAATTGGTTTTGATAGTTAAAAAAATCTAGAGAACTCTCAGTTCATAAAACATTTTAAAATTAATAAATGCATATTTTCTATACATTTCCTCTCTAAAAATCTAAAGTTTTCAATTAAGAACAGGAAATAAATAGCAGCAAAAGCTACAACAAAAAGAAAATAAAAACAAAACAAACAAACCAAAGGCCGAACATGACGCTAAAAAATGCGCACCCTTTGAAAAAAAAAGTGCTTTTTCCTTTTTGTTATTGCTTCTAAACTTTTTTTAAATTTAAATATTTACAGCAATTTATAGAAGTTTGTTTTAGTATTATATCGAGAAAGATGGATCTGCATTTACAAACAATAAACAATATGAATTGATAGAAAACTTTTTTAAGTAATAAAATTGTAGTCCGTTAGTCATTGACGCCTTTCAAGCTCTCGTTTCCCATTTTCCCGCCATTTTTCCATTAAACTTAATTTGTCTTCAGAATTCTATTCTTTCGATCGCGTTTTTATAGTTGAGTTTTTTTAGGGTATATTAACATATGGAAACATCATTTACATTGGTCGACAAGGAAATTGACAATCATTTTGGAGACCACTTGAATAGCACAGCAGTACATGAAGATGGAGTAGTATTTATACCGCCGAAAACACCGCAAAGAGGTCGTTTTTGCTTTATTTTTATAAGATTTTTATAATTAACACTGTAGAACATGATGATTTTCATTATTTCATTTAAAAGAAATGATTAGCGTGTAGACAGAATTGTGTACGTACAAATTGATATTTCATGCTGCCCTGGGCATATCAATTTGTTCATTCAAAAATTCACTTATTAGTTATGTAATGCGACTTTTATTTTCTTTTTCAGATAACCTAAAAATCTCGCCAATTCCTAAAGATGAATGTAGAAGTGTGTTTCACAGAAAGATGGTACACTTCCATAGGATAGTAGAGAGTCCGTTGGCAAAACCACGAAATTTATCTACGTTGGAAATGTCTCATTTAGTAAGTGCCTTTTTTTTCATTAATGCTTCAGGTTGAATTTGAATCTGGATATAACACTAAAGATGATGAAACTGCATTGGAAACTTCCAATAAAGAAAATAATAGCTTTAGGACGCCTGGGAGGTCTGTTTTATTATTATTATTAAGTGTTATAATCTGTCTCAAAAAAATAACAAAAAATTTTGGACCCCTTACAGTACACCACCAAGAGATTTGAAAACCTTTGTATTTCGGAAATACTTATGTAATCACGTAAGGTTATTTTCTATTCACTCTTCATGGAATCTTCCTCATTTTATTTCTTGTTTTCATTTATTTTCTTAATTTTTTGTTGATTTTTTATATTTATAAGTATTAGGAAAATATTCAATTATATTGCTAAAGCAAAATACAGCTAGAATATCTATATGATCAATCTACACCTCTTCTCTCTATCTTCTTTCAACAACGCTTCTTAAATATATAAAATAAGAAAGACTTCATGAAGAATAAAACATAACTGTACTTGATTACATATTTTTTTGAGATAACGGAAGTTTTTCGAACCTTTCGGTGGTGTACTGTAAGGGGGTCAAAACTTTTTGCTTTGTTTTTTTTAAAAATAAACTTTATTTTATTCTAGAAGACCACAGAGTATGTTGCGGAACCCGTTTGAACATCGAATTCTAGAAGATATACATACAAGTACCCTTAGCCCGAATCTTACGGAAATATTTCCAAGTCCGAAAGATAAGCCATGGCCAATTGAGCATCGATCTATTTTGTGTCCTGCGAATATTACAGATGAAGATATTAGAATGAGCAGGTCTCTTATGTAAGTCATTTTTAAATGTTTAAAGCTTTTTTTAGAGATCCCGATATTGAAGAAAAGGTAGAACGTCGATTGGAGATCTATTGGGAAAATGGAGGCTTTTATATACCTTCTCCAGATGGTCCTCGTCCTGTTATTGATCATACTCCATCAAAGTTCTCTATGAAATCAGAATTTTCATCGGTTAGGCGACGTGAATCACCTGCTGCTCGTCCTTTAGCTGCACGACGGAGAACTATAACTTTGAGAAATTCGTCGGTTCAAACAGATTTTACTATACCTCCTGATTCTACATTCGACTTTGCTAAAATTTTAGGTAGGATTGTTTTCTTTTTTATTTGCCATCTTTAGGACAAAACTTTTGTTACACTCCAGCTGGTAATGAAGTTCAAGAAGAGGAATTTAATATGTCTCTAAACACTTCACTTCCTAGAAGACTATTTGAGGACACCTCTTTTCTGGATGATTCTTTCTTAAAAGAAAATGTAAATTCCTATTTTTTAATTATTTTTTTTATAGACTGACACAGATAACGATAATGTAAAAGAGGATTTGGATAATTCCATGACTAACGATCATACGGGCATTGCAATGAAGCTAGACATATCGCCGATCAAATCTGAATAATGTACATTGTGTTGTGAACTTATACTGTCGCATGATTTATTTTTGCTTATTACTTTTCCATTGATCTGTTATTAATTTGTAAAGATGTAAAATCACTGGTTCTATGCTTTTTTTCAGTAGTTTTAACCACTGACATATCTATGCCTACTTTTAATTTTTTTTAAAGTGACATCTTTAGAATGAAGCTTCTTACCCATAACTTTCTTTCTTCAAAGTTTTTGAAGGTATGCAGCATTTTTTTAATTTGATGATCAGTTTAGGGAGCTACTACAGGATATCCGCTGAAGATGCATTGTGAGAAAAAAGAATTTAATGAGTGTGAATTTGATGATGCAATGCTAGGAATGACGGTCAAAAAAGTAAGAAAATAATTTTCTGTGTAATTCAACAACGTCAGTTGGAATATGATGCTTTTAAAACAGCTTGCATCGATATTGGTGAAGGTCAAAACTTACCTGCTAAACTTCCTGAAAGCACATTTGGTAAATGGCCAAAAGAACTTAAAGAAGAGGTATTTTTGCCTTTTTAATTCTATTTTCTTTCAGTTACACCGGCTTCTATTTCGCCTTGATATTATTGAAGGTGAACTCGAATGTCCTGATACAGGAAAGCGGTTCCCTATCAAAGTCAGCTATTTTCTTATTTTCAATCTGTTTTAGGATGGCATTCCAAATATGCTGTGTACGGAGGACGAATGTGCTTGAGTCGATCTCTTTTTCATATTGTTGAGTCTTTTATACGTTCCATAACGAATAAATCTTTTATACGTTTCTGTTCCATAAGTTTTTCGGTTCTATGAAAAAAATTTTTGCGTAAATTTATCTGCAACATATACAAAATATAAATATTACTTCGAAATAGCTTGTAATCGACGAGGAGTAGCAATGCGATGAATTCTAGGAGAATCTTTAGATGGCCATTCTTCACGTTTCTCTTGATTCATTCTACTAATTTTGTTCATGAACAATTTAATAGACCCAAAGGGTTCTAATAAAGCAGTTGGTACTAAAGACAACGCTGTACAAAGATCCGTATCACTCTAAACAAGTTGGTAATAAAAAATAAATTTACTTTAGTTGGTGTTCCTAGTAAATAAACAGGTTGGGGTGTTGATGGTGGCGTAATGAACAAATCATTATCTTGTGAATCTCTGAAACTTTGCAATTTTTTTAAAATGACTAACCCTCTCATCTGCCTAGGCGAATTGAGAGACAGTTTTGCCATAAAATCGGCTAAATCTCCAAGTGAGCTATTGAAGGAAAAATCGTCAAGGGCATCCACATATTCTTCTACATGATCTAGACAAAAATAAAGCTACAATAAAAATAATTTACCATCAGCGAGAAAATCTCCTGCTTCATTATATTGGCCCTTTATTCTAAGAGTATTTAAATAATTGTTTAACAAGACTAGATGCTATAATTAAGACGTAATGAGATAGGAAGAAAAAATAACCTCTCTATTCATTAGGTCTAACAGACCATTATTGGGAAGGAAAAACCATGTTTCAGCCCATACAACTCGTGGTTCATGTTTGTAAGCTAGTTGTCTTCCAACTAACTCGTAACCCTATAAAATAAGATCCTGAAAATATACAACATACCTTGTCAAGATTTTTGAGTTTCTCTTCTCTACCAGTTTGATTCCATCGCATCCGAAATTCTTCTGCATCGATTCTATCATAGAATGGTCCAGCTTGAGCAGCTAATTGATAATTATCGTTTATAGATGTTGATGACAATTTACTAAATAGAATTTTCAAGCATGAAGTGATAAAAAACGTACTCTAGCCATTTATCTGGAATATTTTCAGTAATAATAAGTTTTCTTGGTCCAGTATTATCAGAAGCTCTATAAAGTGCTACATAATATCCATTTAGAATCAGTTCTATTTCTTCCTAAAAAAACATGATGATATGAGATAGTCTTACTTTAGATCTGACTTTATCATAACCCTTATACCGACTACACACCACACCTAGTGGTGTTTTCTTCTCGCTAAATAAATATGCACAAATAAAGAAAAATAACTAACTAGTTAATAGCATTTTTATCAGTAAGGGGCGTCACTAAAAGAGCTCTCACAACGTCAACATGCCCAAATTTTGAAGCTATATGTAAAGGAGTGTCACCATTCTAAAAAAAAAAAAAATACCGATGAAACAGAGCTTACTTTATCGCCTGTATTTAAAATAGATTTTGCAATATTTTCCATACGCCAAGCAGCATCATATTCATCTGTACCATAGCATTTCATAATATAATTTACATCTAAAGATAATTTCAAAGAATGAAAAGAAAAGTTGTTACCTGTAATATACGCTATAATTTTATCTACAAAGAATGCGCCTCTGTGAGCGTTTTGAGCTGCTATATGTAGGGCATTGTATCGCATACCGGCCATTAATATACTTGCTGTATCACCACTTGTATTAATCAAGTATCTTGGATTTTCTTCAACAAGTTCGCTGAACACAAGATGTTAAAAAATATGACTTACCAAAACTTTGAAACATCACCATGTGGATCACTAATCACCTTTTTAAGCACTGTATAATCTGTTATTTTTAAAGATGGTGATGGAATTGTCGGTTCATTTATAACGGTTCTGCAAGTGCTTAGAAAAGAGAGATAAACACTGACCTTGAGGATGTGGCGAGAGGTGAAGTCACATAAGGTTGATGTAAATATTCTTCCGCCTCTTCAGGATTGTCAAATTTTTTAAACCGAGGACCTAAAAACAATAAGTATTACAAAGGATTTGACCTTGTCCTTTAATATCAGGTGATTTTAAAAATTTCGAAGCTTCTGCGAATGAGCTGAAAATTTCTCCCGGTGAATCGCCTACTTTTGTTTCGAATCTTACTGCATATACAGGTGTAGAACAACGATTCATCTAAAGACATATTCTTGATGAAGAATATAAAAACATGAAAGAAACGCCGATAAAAACAAACAATTTAGATGTAAACAAAAACTTTTTCATTTTAAAAACACTGAACTGGAGCATACATACCACAGTCGGGTCTATTCTCAATATCCAAAAAGTAATAAGGACAAAAAAAGCAATGGAAAAGAAAAGAAAAAGAAACAGAAAATATACAAGAATTTTTCGCTTGTATTGTACGATTTTCACCCAATACAAAACAAAACAAAGAAAATTAATGTTATAAAAAAAGTAAAAGAAAACCTGTAAAATTATTTTTGATGAGAAACATTTTTTAAAAATATATTCTAATATTTGCATTTCTCGGTTAGTAAACAGTTAAAAAAATTAAACAAAAAGAAAGGTCATCGGAGTAAATAGAACTACGTAAAATTCAAGGTATTAAATTTTAGGCTCTTGAGCGGAAAGAACTTAAAAATCTGACGTCCTTGAACGGAAAATTCATCCAATTTTTAAAAGTTTTGTACTTCCCTAAATTTAGTTTTCCTGTTGTTGTTGTTGTTGTTGTTGTTGTTGTTGTGTTTCTTTTTTTCCTTTTTTGTACCTTTACTGAATAATTCCTTTCAGTTACTTCAACTGCAACTATGACAGGTAAAGGAAAAGGGCTTGGAAAAGGCAAAGGAGGCGCTAAGCGCCATCGCAAGGTCCTTCGTGACAACATCCAAGGTTGGTATCTTCGCTGCTTTGTAAATTTTGCTTAGGCATCACAAAGCCTGCAATTAGAAGACTTGCACGTCGTGGTGGAGTCAAGCGCATTTCTGGACTCATCTATGAAGAAACTCGTGGCGTTTTGAAGACCTTCTTGGAGAACATCATTCGTGATGCTGTCACCTACTGCGAACACGCCAAGCGCAAGACTGTCACTTCCATGGATGTTGTCTACGGTTAGTGTTCTCCACTTTTTTATTTTTTCTTGTTTTAGCTCTCAAACGCCAAGGACGTACTCTCTACGGCTTCGGCGGATAAAAAGTTACTCTTCGCCTAGCCTCCCCAAGACATGCAAAAACCCAACGGCCCTCCTAAGGGCCACAGCATATACTGACTCCTATTTATTCTTTGTTTTATTATGAATTAATGAATGTGCAACTTACTTTTGGCTCTTTTCTTTTACGCTTCATAATGTTATCTTTACGTGTTAGGTAATTTGATTTGGGAACGATGGTGGTGACAATTGGGTTGTCTTCAGCTTGATCGTGTTAGTCGGTGGTGTTTGACAAGGACTACATCACATTAGGACCTTCTCAATCTCAAGTAAGACATGCCGTTTTTCTTTGTCTTCCAATCTGTGTTTACGAATTTTCTACCGCCACGTCTTCCATTCAAAGCGTGTTTTGCAAGCCGACCGGGTTAAGGACTCTTCGACTGCTCTTTAATTTGTTCTTGCTGACGGCAGTCTACCTAGTGTGACATGGATGCTACGGAATAAGATCTTTTTCTTTGGAAATATCTGTATAGTCTAGTATAACTCATACCGTCCAAATTTTCCTTTACATCATTTTTATGATTTTTTGAATAGTTATTGCAGACTAAAAGCAACATTGAGAACTAAGAAAAGTAATAAAAAATAAGTAAAAAGGAATCATTTCCATTACAGGATTTTTGTACAATTATTTTTCAAGTTAGTATTTCGCTTTTATCATAGTTTCAACGATATTTTTTAAACAATAGTATTCAGTTACAGCTAACATAATATGATACTCAAGTAACTCGGCTGAAAATAATTTATTTTTTTAGTGGCGGTCCACCTTCATTACTTTCAGCAATCTAATAAGCGAGGCAGGACGCGTTCACTTGCTCTTGTCTTAGTCAATTGAGAGCTCTTGAATTCTTTTTCTGCGAACTACTGCTTCAACCGCATTATATTTTATAGGCCTCAGGCAATAATGAGGTCATTTCCGAGATTTAGTTGGAAGTGCAGACTTCTAATATTACTTGCAGGCTTCCTTCATTTTATTGTTCATTTCTTTCAGCTATGGAGCCACAAATTTCTTGCAATCCAGCTTCATTTTTAACAGTACCTGGCGCTTCACAAACACGATCACACTCTTTTCAAGCACTGGACAAGTCCAGTCTCAATGTTGAACATGAATTTCCCGGGTCTGATAGTTCCGGAAGGCGATTTACATGGAATGATCTCACTAGTTTTCTCAAAAATAAAGATCATCCATATCAACAAGGAAGAGTAGAGATGATATGTGAGTTCATATAGTCACAAGAAGTATAGAATTTTAGTGGAATTTCGTACAGGGCCTGAAAAATGCTGTCTGTTCATCACTCTCATCATCGTCCTATGCATCATCTCATTTTTCCTCATCTTCGGCGCACACAAAGGATTCTTTACTTCACATCAACAATAAAATAACATCATTTGGTCTTATGTACACATGACTAGAATTATTCAGCATTTTTTGGATCATACAATATGACATGGCAAGGACTAGAAAAAGAAAAATCTCGTATTTTTTTATTATTTTTGTGCTCAAAAATTAATATTTTATGTGTTTTTATTATTTTTTTACACAAATTGAATAGTAAGCGTGTAAATAATATAAAAATAGAAAATAAATTTCAAGACATTTTAAACAAAAAAATTTGCAAAAATACGATAACCCGTGATTTGTTAAAAAGATCATTTTATTTTCAACAAATCTTTTTTTCAACAGCTTATGTGCTAAAAAACTTCTATTCTAAATACGGGGACCACATAAAATATTAATTTTTAATAAAAAAAAATATAATTTTTTTAACCTTGTTATGAGATTTTACGTCTTTCTTAACCCAGTGTTGGCAAGATGGTTTTTTTTTTCAATATGAAATCCTTTCTTGACTTCCGGCAACGGAAGAATATGCCGGTGGTGGTGAGGAGGACCGGACTGGGGGAGCAGATGGAACACAAACATCATAGGGTGCTGATCCTCCTCCACAGTTGGCTGAGACGGTCGGAACTATCAAGGGACGGCTGGGATCATTCTAAAGAAATTAAAAGATGCTTAATCTAACGGTCTAACTCAGTGCTAGTATCGGATTTCGTTATTCATCTTTTTTTATTATTCTTTACGACTTTTTGCACTTTTCTTGTGATACTGAATATCTTCACAAAACCACTTAGAAAACCAAATTTTTGCTCCATTTTTTTCACATGTAAATCTTATTTTATTTTAAATTTATTATATTCATATTTTTCTAGGATGGAGACTGAATTTTATAAAAGTGCAAAAAGTTGTATCATAACATAGAATAAAAACAAATACCAACTTGTACTACTCTGACTAGGTTATTACCTCCATATCCCTCCTGGCTTGATAAGCTCTGACTCGCTGAAGACATTTTTCAACATCTCGAGGATCTAAAGGCTTGTCTTCTTGTCCCGCTCGCGAGGCTGACATTGACAAAGGTCCAAAGCAATCGCAGAAACATCCACGGAACATCTAAAAAATTGCCGATCAGTGAAATTGATACTGTGTAGAATGACACACGTGGGACAAGAGTATTTAGTGGAGAAAAGCTGCTTGAAAATGTCTCGACGAGGGTAAATAAAACGAAGGAGGGGGGGGGGGGGGGGGGAGATGAGCCAAAAGACAATACTGGGGTGATTTCTCCGAGCTTTTATGGGCAGTGGGCATTGTTTGAAGTGCGACTGATGCACCCCTGGAGGGCTTATCTTTAGTAGAGGTGTCAAAAAAAGGACGTCAGAGAAGGTCCAACCTGACCGAGGTTACAGTAAAAAATGGCTCGTTTGCAATATTAAAAGCAAAAAATTCAAATTATATTATTTAAGAAGAGATAAAATTGAAAGTATTTTTTTGACTGATTTAGTTCATTTCCTCTTAAATTCAAACATTTTTTCTAAAAAAAAATCGGAAAACTTACTTAAAGCCTAAAATTGAATGAAATATTTTTTCGCCAGCTTCGTTTATTTTTACGATAGCTTATTAAATTGGTATGCAAAAAGCTTATAAAAGATAAAAAAAATTGTAAAATCTGAATATAACAAGAAAGTAGCAAATAGTAGAGATTTCGTAAACATTCCAGAAAAATATTCTGGCTCTATGTGATACTGAGACAACCACTTAAAATTCAACACTGCTGGAGAAAGGATACCCGCCGGCAGGTGTGAGACTAATTCACAACTAATAAGCTGCTTGAAGATAGAATCAGCAGCTAATGCCTTCCTTTAGTTAATCTTCCTTTGGGTGCTATACAACTGATGGAATGTTTAAAAAGTAGAGGGTAAAATCAATGAGAAGCCGCAGGAAGTCGTGGAAGCTTAGCGTATATAGAGAGGATTTTTAAAGGAACTTAGTAATCTCTTCAAATAGACAAATGGAGTAGACGGAATAGCTGGCTGTCCAAAAACATCTGGCTATAACAGTCATGCTTCCTTCTATTGTCCGCCAAAAGCAATAAGCTGTGCCATTAGTTGTAAATCACATATATACACACATAACCAGAAGTGGAGGAAGATGTGAAATAAATTACCATTTTTTTATTTGAAGTTTCAAATAAAAAAAGCTATAGCCAAGAGCAAGTTTCACTCGAAATATTAAAATATTGTCCATAAAATTAAAACTTGCTCTTGGCTGAAACTGATCAAAGGAGGATGGTTGGCTCACCTCAGTGACTCAAGGGCTAGAAAAGACGTGAAATTGAATGCCTGGGGCAAATTTCAACATCATTTCTCTCTTACCTTTTAGGTCTAGAGGTGATTTCCTAATGATATTTTTTGTACTTAAAAAAGGACATCAAAGAGAAATTTAAAGGCTAAACAGAGTGAAAGAGGTTCAAAGAAAAAAAAAGGTTTTTTTTTAGGAAAAGGTGCAATAAAAATGTCAGCCTAAAACTAAAAAAATATATGGAGATATGCATAATACACCTAGAAATGTAGAAAATTGTTCAAAATGCTTCATTCCTCATGCTTATTCTCGTATCACTTTTAACCCTTGCCGCCCGGAAAAGGTCCCCCTGGCCGGTGCTCGTTTAGATAAGCAGTCTCTCTCCGTCAAACAATGGCGAGACCTCATAAAATAACTGCTGGCAAGCAGAAGGGAAGAAAGAAAGAGACAGCTGGAACACGGAGTCATAGTTTCCAGGCTGCAGCTGAGTTTATGTCCTCCCCTTGGCAAAAGAGCCTGCGTGACATCGATTGCGCTGCCAACGGGCATAGCTCGTTTTCCGAGGGGATTGTTGGAATTTTGAAATTGACACAGCGGGTGCCGTAAATGGAAAGAAAACAAACAACAGCAGATGTCATTAGGGGCTAGGCTGAATTTTAAGCGGTCTCATGACTCTCCCTCCACTCCGAGGTTGAATTTTGGATGGTAAACAGGAGATGAGAAGGCGACAAGTGTTCTCAAGTTGTCGATTCAGAGCGTCTCTAAGCAAAGAAAGTAGCCTGAGAAGAATTTGAGATCAAGCGATGAAATAGCTACGTGTACATTTTTTTGGTTTACTTTATATTTTATTACCACTATTTGTTATTTACTCCCAAACTTTAAGTAATAAAAAATGGTATTTTTTTAAATTTGTGTTAGAAATATGTAAATTTTTGAGAACGATCTAAAAATCACTGTAAAATTCAAATTTCACTAATGTTTTAGGGAGTCTAGCTATTTTTTAAATGAGAATGATCTGATAATATTCAAATCCAAGAGAAGGTGAGAAGCTTTCTAACATAATTTTTCTTATCTATATAGACTATTTAAAACATGAGAAATCATTTTTATCGAAAAATTCTTGGCTATTTCTAGATTTGAATGTTGTCAAGGAATTTTTTTCCTTGAAATTCGTCAAGAAAAAAAATTTCCCTTCTAATAGATTTCAAGAATCTAAAATTCTTTCTGTTTTCATGCCCAGTCATTATTTTCCCCCGCTTTGTAAACTAATTACGCCTGTCTGGTTGCCAGCCGTGTCGACTCTCCTCTCGAATCGATCCTCATGAAAACGCGAAGCTAAAAAGAACCCACCATGAATGCTAACACTAGCAGAGCTAGGGCGATTACCGCAACGAGGAGAGCCATCGGTGGCATGCTGCTAACAGATTGAATGAGTTTCTGAGGGGCGTCTGGAAGGGAGGAGAAAAGTTCACAGTGATCGCCAGCACGTCCCGGCGGACACCTGAAATGAAATGAAAGAGTCGAGTCTAATCCAGGCCGATAAGGGGGCCGTCTGATAGGGGTGGTCCCTTTTAGGAAATAGGGAGAACACTCACCGGCAGGCAAGATCTGCTCTGAGCTTATGAAAGAGTGTCTGATCACTAGAGGTGAGGAAAGTCACATTGTAAAGGTCGCACGCGGATAACAGCAAGCCGGCTGACTGGACCGCCTCCCTTCCTGGGATAGGAAGTGTGCTGTTTTCCAATAAAGATCCTGAAATATTTTGATAGTTTTTAATATAATAGTTCATGCAGATCCCGATATGCAAAGCAATGAGATATTTTATATAAAATTCGATTTAAAATATTTTTTTAAAATAGACCTGTATTATAAAATCAAGTAGCAGACTAGTAATTCCTCCTTTACTAATGAGACATAAAAAATGACCCGACGACAGCGATAGAGATGTGACAAAATGAGCAAATAGAGTCTCGTAACGACACTTTTATCAGCAACAAGCTGGCTACTGGAAGAGCATAACTTAAGTATAACTTAAGTGATTTCTATTTTGAAATCGATCCATGAAAAATAGCGGGGGGGGGGAGAGAGAAGATGCTCTTCTACGCTATATTTTTCGACTAAAAAAAAGAGACAATCAACAGGTGGATAAACTTAAGACTTCATCTTTTCTTTCAGAATATATGTATCAAAAATATTTCATAAAATCACTAAAAATGAATAATATTTGTCCTAGAAATTTTACTTCCTTACCAGACACCATGTGAAATAGACAATAGCCCTTTAGGTCAGTTGCTCTCGTGAATGCGAAAGTTTTCACTCATTAGAAAAGAAAAGCGTTCTCCCCCCTTTCCCCCCCCCCCACCCCCCCCCCCCCCCGAAAATTACGGTAGTTCCCCAGTTTGTGTACTTTCCAGACTGAATAGCAATAAAATAAAGAGATCTCTGTCAATAAAGAGGACTGCATAGGATTGGATAACAGGCATATAAGCCTGAAAAAATTTGTTTTATGTTAAAGCAATTCATTTATTTACGCGTATTAAATTTCAACCCCCAAACACCAAAAACTTTTTTTCTATTAACTTCTGCTATCATATAGAGATATTTGATTCTTTTAAAGTAAATACATCAAAAAGGTTCGTAGGACTTTTTGTTTTCTAAGTAACTAGAGCCGCATCTCTTCTAGAGAGAATCCCATCGAATTCCTTGGCTCATCAGTTTTTAGACTTCTAAAAGTCAATTGAAAAGTCTCAACGATCACAAAGGAAAATTGAAAAAAAAATTTCAAAAAAAGCAAAAACTATGGAGCTGTGCAGAATACAATTGTTTCACAGACATGGGATTATGCCAACCTCTATGAAAAATATGATTTCTATTTCAAAATTACTTCGACCAGGGTCATCGGTTAGTATGTGGATAAAAATATATGAAAATGCGTGACGTATTGCATAAGGATTTTTTTTTCAATTTTCACAAACATCGATTTGTATACGTTTTATATTTTTCTCAAATAGAACAACCCAGAAACTATCAAGAAAAAAAATAAACGAAAAAAAAATTTCGATCCCCGTTCCGTAGATCATACTTGCCAACATGTTTTTCGTTTTTTATTTTTTCTTAATAGACAGGAGCAAATCTATCTGACAGAAAAATAAAATGAATAGTAGTCAAAATATTTATTCAGTTGCTGCACTACAAGCAACAATGCTAGATATTTTTGTCCGCTTTTGTTTTGTTTTTATTTTTGTCCCATTCTTACCGGCAATATCTTCAGCTACCCATTCTGTCGGATCTAACTGTCTCATGCTTCTCAGTGCTGGATGAAAGTCCAAATATGGTTGTCCTCCATAGCAACATAACACGAGCAAATGTTCCATCCTTCTTCTCCTAAATGTGAGATAAACATTCCGAGTGTAACATAAAGAGTCGCGTAGCTATCGAGATGTCATCTGCGCAATGTTACATAGAAGGTGGTGGTGGATGGAGCGAACAGTTGTCATCTGGGGGCTATTAGTAGAAGCATTGGGATTATAGACGGAAACGGGGAGAGGAGGGAGTTGAAATTGAAGAAATCTCCGAGACCAACGACTACTACACCAAAGAAGCTGGATCTTTCTCCAAACAAGCGGCTCCAATGCATATTAGATTAAACCCGGCGAGAAGGGCTAATGAAAAATCGGATAGAGGGTACACAAAACATTTCTTACGATTAGTATAGGTATCCATAAGGAGAGAGGAGGAAAGAGGAAGGGCCCAAGAGTAAGCCAGAGGGAATTAACAGAGAAATTAACTGAGAAGATGTGCTGGAAAAGGAGAAACAATTTCATTTTCTATTCAAGCTTATGAGTAAACGGATATTTGGAACAAAAAAAAAATCACCATGTTTACAATAACACAAAAGCTGTAATTTTTATTTATGTCAACAAACGAATGAAATGCAGCTATTAACGCCATTTTTAGGTCAATGTGATAAGGAAATGATTTATTGACAATAAAAATTGACCAAATTCGCCTTTAAAAAACATTGGTCTGTGCCTATACACAGTCGTTTCTAGAATGAGAAAGGCAGGAGCATAGCTATTATCTAAATTGTATGTTAGTGACAGCTTGTCACCCATAAGAGTACGTGAATAACCCTATTCTAGTAGTAAAAAAGTGACTGGTCTTCCAATAATTTGAAGTGTCTAATAGAATAGAAAGGATCCAAGAGGTCTCATCATTTTTTAATTTTAAAATACAAAAGAGCTTATTTTTATTCAGAACCTGAGTTTGAAACCCTGAGTAAATGAAACCTGCGTTCCTGAATATAGTAACAGATAAAAAATACAAAAAGCAAGAGAAAATAAAATATTTTTAATTTAGTTCGATCCATCCATCTAATTCTGACATTTTGAATACTTTTAAGCACAATATGAAACAGGTAAAATGAGTTATATAACTGATAGAAAAGTTCAACCAGGTTTCATTTTGCCAAATTTTTTTTCATGAATTTTGTATACTACATTTTCTTTTTTTTTTAGCTGTAGAATATATCAGGGGCTTCTCTTTCTAAAAATGGGAAGAAAAATAAGTACATGATATACAATTCATCTGAATTTTCTTTAATATCATTGCAAAATTCGAATACACCGAACAAATTTTAATATTGCACGGTAGTAATATTGTTTTTAGACAATTCTATTTTCAAACCACAATTATCCCAGATAGACAAGCTAAGTTCTGAGAATAGCTGAAATTATTTTCGTTGACGCCATAATCATCTGGGATCAGGAAGTAGGGGAAAACAAGCGAAGATATAATTTGTGGCATCATGAGGTAACTAATATTTTTTTAAACAAGCTTCCTTATTATAAAATCAACTGGAGAGGCGGATGGGAAGGAGATAATCCTCGAAGAAGAGGCTGAGGGTTTTTGGCTTTTTCAAGAAGACGGCTGACAGCTGTCATAATGAGTTTAAAAAAGACTAATCCAACTTTTCCTCCAAAGAATGACGGGTAAAAAGATAGCCTGGCCCCTATGGGGCTCACAATCGTGATTGCCGTATGCAATTTATATATGTCCGTCGGCCAGGACGAATTATGTCGTTTTCGAAGGTTTCCGCTTTGCCTTTAGCTGAACCAATTGAGCAATTTAATATTTGTGGGACGAAAAGAGACAATTTAATCTTGCTAGAAGAAGGAGGGAAGGAATTTGGTGACAAGAAGGTAATTGCTTCCCGGACGGGAAACAGAGCCAGCCCAGTGTCATGTAATTAGGACGAGAGTCACAACAAACCGTGAAAGATGAATGAGACAATACTCCAATAGAGCATTTTGGAAATTTCATAAACATCCATGAAAAATAATTTACTTTCCCCCAAAAACATTTGTCATTTCCACTTGGATTTTCAATTTACTAGCCATGAAAACAATTTCTCCAGCTGATATAAGCAGATCCCCGCTTACAATTTTTGAAAACAGAAGAAATCGTAAAATAAATTAAGGAGAGCCTTACTTAGTTTTCATTCCTTATTTTCTGCATTTTGCGCGAATAATTCTAAGATCGCTTAGCGGAGCCGATCTAGGTTGACATGATCTTTTGCATTGCGTATGCGCACCACATTTTTCACCTAAAAAAGCATTTTCATGGTAACTATTGTAGTGCAAAATATTAGATCTGCTTGTGAATCCAAAAACTTTTTAAAGCGATTTTGATTAAAATCTAATAGAGATGACTATTTTATTCTATTTTTTCATTTGTGAAGAATTATTGGCTTGTCGCTTACCTAACATTTTCAATTATTCAAGCTTTTAGCCAAAGTTCGTGTCAATACTTAATAATTTCATAAAATAGAATACCCAATAGCCAAATAGCAAAAATCGGATCAATTATCCTTCGTTTTCTGCCGGAAATTCAAAGAAATTCTAGAAGAGGGCTAATGGAGGGCAAAATGAAAAGAAAGAGCACACCTCCTCCTCCATGAAAGGACCTCGTTTAGACATAACAAATGAAGACGAGACATGCGTGGAGACTCTCTTGTTTTTAATAAAATGGAGGTCCTTCTGGAGGAGAAGAAGGAGAGCATCAAGATAGCGAAGATGAAGAGAGGGAATGAAATGGCTTGTTAAAGTTATACGAAGCGAGGAGTGAATAAAGAGATGAAGTACCTGAAAATGAGAGGGGAGTAATCATGTGACCGTGAGATTTATGAGAAAGTCGAGAGAGGGGAAGAAAATAAATCAATGACTAAAAAAATTTTTAAAAAAAAAGACTTGCAGATATAGTTCCTACTTCCCGCCTTTAAAATATGCTTTTGGAAAAAAAATGTTCTATAAGACTAAAATAAGAAGAAATATTTTTTTCACCGGTCTTTTTCCCTTATTTTTCAACAAACTATGGCTAATAAATAATCAATAAATAGGTTTCATGAAGCTGCTTTTTGCAATATAAATCTTTCCACGAAATATTATCCAACGGGAGCGTAATCAGAAAGGATATTGAGGCGTCCCTGCAGCTCCAGAAACAACTTAAGTTTATCCGGAACTGCCCAGTAGTGATCTCATTCTCTCTCGCTTGCTCCATTCCTTCTCCAAATTACTAGTGGACGACGGAAGTCGTCTTATGCACACTACGCGAACACCTAAATAAAGTCCTAAATAAAAATATCGGCAATATCAGTTAGAGGACCGCAGTTCGACTCAATTTATAACGAGACCAGACTTCAATATCAATAGTTTGCGATTGTGTTGTATTGCAAGACTAAGTAGGAACCTTGATATAAAAGGAGAAACGACGACAATTGTCGTCAAAATTCTGATTGTCCGATTCTCATTTGGTTGGGTCCTCATCTTCTTTGAGAGACTAAAAATTCTTTAAGAGAGGCGATAAAGATGGCCACTTTCAAGATGTTGAAGACAAAAAAGATCGCAAGTCCCAATTATCTGCAAAACTCTTATCGCACGACAACATCTCCAATATAGCGAAGGGAATCTTCTGCTTTTTTGGCAATTTGGCTAACAAGAGTCAAGGTAGACAAAAATCGTCTTTTAATACCATGAAATTAAGATTGATCTAGATAGCCTTTTCTTCTCTGGTTCCTCAGCTTTCTTTTGGTGTTTCTTCGGTTTCTAAGATCCAGCTAGCTTCAATCCACTAAGAAAAAGACAGATTTTTTTGTTTATTACGTATCTAATACATGTTTCAAATTTTAAATTCAGTAAAACGGTTTAAAAACTATCTAAAATATATTTTCCAGCAACAATAAAAAAACCTTCAATTTCAGATTACACAAAAAATACCCAACAATAACTATTGATAAGAATTGCAACAGGAAAGTAGATTTTACATTTCGGCATGCATGGATGACAGTGCAGAAGATTAACCGCGATTTATATACTCATAGTTGGATTTGAGAAGTACACATTTCAAATAGATTTATGAAGAATTTTTATCTAACCATCGCGTTCTTCAATAGTTCAGTGAATCTTTCTTTGTCAAATTCAGCATCCTTTTCAAATTTCATTAGTTCATCTCGAATAGTTTCCTTGTTTTCATTCTTCTCCAATCCCATAATCATTTCAAAATTCATGAAGATGTACTCCATATTGGTCTCTAAAGCTCCAAATAGATGACGTTCCTCTATGACAGTTCCATCCTTTCTTCTACATATTCGATAAATCAGGAGAAGATATTTTTGCCCGGTACAAGGGAGCATGTAACCGCAAAGAACGTGTTCATACACAGCAATTTTCGAGAAATATTAATGCTTACTTTAGATGGGTAGAATCGATTGGGGAAGATTATTTCTTTAAATAGCGCATAACGACGGAGCTGCTTCTCATCTTCTTCCCAGATACCATCACGATCAAGATTAAAATGAAAGGCAGTTACTTCGAGACGACCGTCTTTAATCTCCTAGAATGAATACTCAAAAAAATTGTAGGAGTAAGATTTTTTTGTTGTTGCAAAAATGCTTCTTATATTTATCATGAAAAAATAACTGACTCTAAAAATAACCTGAATAAAGATGGATAGGGATTGAGCTAAAGCAGTATAATGTTTAATATGCTCAGTAATCCTAGCTCTTTCAAGAAAAACAATAACATTCTTCAATTCGACTGGAGAGAAGAGACTGTTGAATTTCTAATAATTCTTATAAAATAGTTTTCTGTTCATCTGACCTCATTAAAAAACATAGCTCCTTCTAGCTGCTTCGGATCAGTGATTTCAATTGTATCCAATGAATAGTTATTATTAGATATCTTAGCTATTATCTGCATACTTTGTTTCTTCAAATTTTTAGTTTACCTGATTATCGTCTGCCTTGATAGATAATTCAAGATATTCTCTCTTGGTGACCATAAATCTCAAATGATTTTGTACAGCTATCTGATTGATGAAATGACAGCTTTGTCGACAACGAACTACATCTTCGAAAGACATCTAGAAAAGTAAAAAAACTTGAAAGATCCCTTACTTTTGTAAGAATCTGTCCTACATTTCCATAAGGAATCAGAGAGAAGGGGAACGACTGAATTTTTCCCTCATTTTCATTTTTCTTCGAAGAATCAATAAGGTTTACGATAAAAATATGAATATAGACAGCAGTAGAAGAAATAGTAACTAAAGGGATAAAGAGGAATAGGTGAAAGAAGAGACGAAGGAGCAACATAAATGAATGGTAGTGATTATTCAAATTATTAGGTTGAGATCTCTACTAAAAGCGAAGCGAGAAGAAAAAAATGACACAATGTCTCTTCGCTTTTTTAAATTGATATCAGTATGATCGGACTTATGTTTTTATAAGAAATCTGGAAAAAGGAATGAGATATTACTTTTTGTACCAATTCTTTATGTTATTTTTTAATATTTTTAATACTAAAGAAAGAAAATAAAGCACAATTGTTATTGAAGTCACTATTCTTTTGATATTATGAAAGTGTTTATTGGTATTATCAGCCACATAGAATATTGCTTTTCAAAAATTCTTCATGAAGTTTCAGGTTTTCCATATCGATCTGTTCAGCTATCTCGCGAAGTTTAAATGCGAATTCACTGCGAGAACCTTCTGTCAAATTTTTCGCTGCCAAAATAACGGATAACGTATCGAGGGCAATTCCAACACCCGCTGCGGCTTGAACAGCTCCCGTAAGAACACTTTTCGATATGGCCATCTGATAAATGTTGAAATGTCAGAATGAAACTCACAGCTTCTGGAAGAGCAATACTCAGTCCAGCACGTGCTGCTCCAGCCATTCCAGCCGGTACTATTACCGCACCATCTACAATATTTCTGACATATGTCGCAAACACGCTGTTTTCTGGAGCTTCGGTGTCTCCATTATTCCGTATGATATCTTGCAAGGCTGCATATAGCTCCTCAATGTCTGTCATAATTTTATTCTTGAGATTGTTATCCTCGATAAGAAGAACATTAGTTTGGTTAACAGATTTCTCAAGATACTATTTTTTGCAATATCTTACCTTCGTTTGAAAAATCTTGACACCGCTAGTGATGACATTAGAGATGGCAGTTGCACCTCCTACAGCCAATCCTGGAAAACATTATTACCAAAAAAGCTGAGCGGATACATTTTTCGACTGGGAGAAAGTACCCCAGATATCGAGAAAGGTTCACATGCAAGAGAAATGAGCTTTTATTTTTGAAATCAAAAGGGAGTCTTAAAAATTGTTTCAATTTCTAAATTTCATTCCCAACCTTGTACTACATACTTTTCCCCATATCTTACCACCAATAGCGGCCGGTGGGAAGATAATCATTCCTCCAATAACTACAACTCCCGCTGCAATTCCAATCGAAGACCCAATCGCTGTGGATACATTACATTTGAATTGCAGTCCATCTAACTAAAAGATTTGTTGTACGTGGCCTAAATGTATTCTCACTTCTTTTGCTATATCCAGCAACTGCTTGACTATTATTACTCGATTAGAACACCAATAGGCAATATTATTTTTTAGTGTTTCTTTTTTTTTTTCTAATCCGTCCTGATTAACCGGCATGGAAAATGCGACTGCAAGTGTTGTCAAACAAAATGTTGTCCTTGATATGGTAAGGAAAATGGAATAAGCAAATAAAATGAGGGCTGTAACAAAATAATAAAAATGAAACAAAGAATTTCAACAACTGAGGGATGAGCTCCGTGTGTTGTTGAGAAATAATCTGATAACATGCACTTTTCTCACTTATCAGATAGTAATGATGAAATAATACTCTTTTCTACCGGAGACAATGAAATTATATTTAATAATTACAAATAATATTGTCTTCTACTTTAGAAAGTAGAATTTATCTGTGAAATTTTTCGAAAAAAAAAAAGTGTAAAACAGGTTGCAAATATCGTTTTTTTAGGACAAACTATACATACATGTCAGGTAAAATAGCTGCTTATTATGTATATATAACATGTTTTTAAGGAAAACAATGTTACACAGGAATATTATCATCTAAGGGACGAAGTTTGTTTATCAGTAAGCAGATTGTACAGTCAGCAACTTTGTCTGCAATGAATCTTACCGCCAAGCCATCGGATTAAGCATTTTTTTTCGAATAAATCGGCCATTATCTTATATATGCAGGTTCTTACAGTTGAGAAGAAGATTGGACAATGCTGAAAAATTAAAAATTTTCTTCAGTTCAGCTTCATTTACACACCGTTCTGAAGGCTCAGCCTATCTATGCCAAATCCATGCAACGAAGTTTTTGAAATTTGATCTGTTCTGTGTCTCACTTTTCTGTGTCTCACTTGACAGAGAACTAAATACTTCCCTCTGATCCAATGCTTCGCAAATGTTCCCTCCATAATGTTTCAAAAGACGTAGTTCGTTAATGGTTGTCATAATTTCAGTTGGCTTCATCGAGTGAATTGTTCCCTGGTTCCCGTTGTCGATTTCTCTTTGAATACACTCTTTCTCTTTGCAATAGGCCGTCAGCATTTCATTAAGATTTCTCCATTTATCCGTTCCAGCCAAATTCTAAATCAAATATTTATGTAATTACAAAGTAACCAACATTTCGATTGAGGTTTTCCAAGCAGAGCAGTAAATAAGCCTCAGTCTTGTCGTTGTACGGAGTGAAAGTGTTGTCTCTGAGGAAAATGGCAAATGTTGCTAAAGCCTTTTTTATAGCCTCTTCCTCTGCCTTCAGCTCGTTCGTTAGCAATACCTTTTCCCTTTTCAAGATTTCGACTCGTTCGGTTGCATCTTAGTTCCAGTATTTAAAAGAAAGATCAACTCACTTTTGGCATTTTTCAGTTGCATCTCTACGTTCGTGTCTAACTTCTTCTCGTCGAAGTAGTCCTTGTAAAATGTCTTGCCGGTCTGGATAACAGAATACTTTTCCCCGTGTTTCGAACAGTGCTCCTTGCCATTCTTGTCCTTTTCCAATTGGCCCTTAACTATCATGCGAATGGGATCCTCATCGGCCAAGGTCGGATCAGCCTCTATGCATTTCATCCGTTCCTCCCCAGTGAACTCCTGGTACGCCACACACTCCTTGCAGATATTCTTGCTTCTTACTATCATCTGGTAGCGATAGAGTTTGATCGTAATGTACAGAGCTCTCTCAAGTTCTTCGGCCGTCTGACTTCCTTTCCGTATTTTCTCATCTTGTTCCTCCATTTCTTTGACGGTCTTGTTCACTACTTGTCCGATCTGGATAAGTGGTCCATTTAGCGAAACGATACTATTTCTAGCTCTGTTCACGTGTAAAGAATCCTCTATACAGTGAGGCACAATGTTCTTGGCCCTGTTCATCATTATTTGGATCTTCTCACTGGAGATTCTATATCCCTCCGAGTATAGTTTCTTCCTGTCTAGGTCGGAATAGCCCTACAATTCTAATGATGAGATCAAGCAAAGTACCAAACCTTAGATATCATGGCCAAGTAGCGATAGGCAAAGTTGTCCACGACAAAAAGCGTCTCATGTTCCTTCAGACTGAACACTTCCATTTGATCCTTCTTGATGTTGTTCATCTGCTCCTGAATTTCCTTGAACATGACCTCCAAGGCATCTGCAGTGTCTCCTAGCTGGAAGACCGTGAGGAAACGGAGAGAACGTACCTGGTAGAAACAGGCACTCCCCTTTGTGAAGCAGAACACGAGATTATTTAAGACTGAACGGTGGAGCTGCATAATAATCTCCTTGAAGCAACACTGAAAAGTATCCGTCAGTCGACACTTGTCGGGTTCCATGACAAAACAGATGAGATGGATCTGCTTGAAATTTTCTAGGTACTTCAACACATTTTGGACGTTTTCCTTGTCTTTTGCCACTCCATGACAGTCTAAAAGAAGTTTCTGTTGTCTTGTTATGCTCTCTTACCTCCTATTCCGGGGGTGTCAATCAAACAGAAGATGGTGTTCTTCGTCTTAAAGCAGTGTGCCTCCGGCAGTTGAGTGACTGACTCACTTTCTTTATAGACCTCGTTTTTTGAATCTCCCATCTTAATTAGGTGCGACTCTCCGTTAATTCTCGTCTTAAACTGGAAGGGAATCAGACAGGGCAGCTCGTTCTTCTCGGCCTCCTCCATCGACGAGAACATCGTGTAGCAGGCAGTCGAGTTGATGAACGTCGTCTTGCCGACTCCCGCCTCCCCGATGATCAAGATGTTCTTCTGAGGATAAGGCTTCAGCCTGCTTAAGTCATCCTTCATCTCCTCAGTGACGGCCGACTTCTCTTCTCCATGGGATGCTCCGCTGCATTTGAACAAGAATTGGTCGATTGGAAGAGAGCCACATCTGAAGGTATCTTTCAATTTACTGAGCACTACTTACTCGCAAACAAAATCTTCTTTACAATCGAACTGCAGAACTGATACGCACTGGCTGCACGTCCAATCTAACGACTTTCCTCCCCTACAATCCTTTTTGGGACAGGGGAATTCAGCGTAAACAGTCGTTGTGAAGTCTGATTTGTTCTGATTGAATTTGCTCTGAGGAAAGGCCATGTTCATGGCTCTCGTTCTCTCCATATCGCCGAAGTAGTCATTCGTCAGCTGTTTCTTGTCCTTCCACACAACGATCGTATTCGTCTCAGCAAGTCCAGAATCCACATGAACGGCGAATAGGCGAACGTCGTTCTCCTTCCCGGCTGTCACAAACGTCTCCACCATCCGCTTCCAGTTGTCTTCGTTTGGGACGTCGGAAATTGAAAAGAACAAGACGAAAATTTGATTATTGGAAGAACGAATAGCTTCTTCGACATCTGCCATAACATATACAGGAATTTTCGAAGACTTTAAATGAGTAGATAACCACTTGGCTCTCTCGATAATGGGATAATTTTCGAGAAATTTCTGAAGCTTCTTCTCCGAAATGGAGCTGCTTTGCAGTATGGCTGAAGCCACCGAAAGTTCGACCTTAGCATCTTCGTCACAAAGTCTGGCCTTCGGAAGGTTTTCTCTAACAGAGGTGTAAAATTTATTTCGAACCTCGTCACATTCCTCCAAGAAGGCATTTACTTTCTCTTGAACATCTCCTGGTAGCATTGAACTGTCTCTAAGTTCCTCTATTCTCCCTTCCACATTAGTCAGTTGGTCAATGGCGAATAGAAGTTTTTCTGCTAGTTTCTTGGAAATCTCTTGAGATTCTTTAACATCATTTACATTAAATGAAGTGGAAAATTCTTTGATTTCGGTGAGAATATAGTTGGTAAGTCTTCCCAAATACCCTTTCAGTACATTCTGATGAATTCTCCACATTTCCTCGACCGCCTCTCTGATGGAAGAGCCGCAGTAGTCCGATGGATTAACATCGGAGAACAGCTTCAACTCCGGTCTTGTCTCTCCCAACAATGTTTCTATCCCGGAGCAGTCCACAGTCTCTTTTTCTTCTTCAACAGCCTTCCGGAGAGCATTTGCTATTTCCTTGCTGATTTCCTCCAAATGTTTGCTGAGATTAATCTTATCGGAGATGTTTTCAGTGGAGTGCATGATGACTAAACACACCCTCGCTCCCCGTTCTATTCCAGTGACAAGATGTGTTGCTCCATGAGGAATGAGGGGAGATTTCAGGAAAATCCTGTCTCGAAGGGCTTCATCATCAAAAGACAGCTCCTCCGTCGTCGTCTTCATCTCCATCACAATTACATACTCTACGTATTTTGCAGAAGAAAACGGTTGTTTTAGATACATCCCGGAGCCGTCGACTTCCGCAAAATTCATGAAAATATTGAGGGCTTCGTCCGCGGAGATATCCAAGGCTTGGAATCTTTCCGTTTTCTGAAGAATGGTAAACACTTTCACAGAAAAGGAATTTAATAACTGCCTTTTGATGACAGGTTGGTCACTGAAATGGAGGTTTTCTTTCGTGTTCTGCTAATAACCTACCTAGCGTTACCCGGTAGGAATTGCCCTTTGGAGATTCCGTAAAAAGCTCCAATCTGGATATCCCTACCCAATGCGGGTCGAATCATTACATCTTTTGCCATTTACTCTAATGCAGGAATGGGACAAGAAATGATGAAAGGCTTTAACGTGAAATTAAAAAGAAAGCGATGAGTATGCTTTTTTTCTTTGGAAGGGAAGTGCTTTCGCTCTTTTCTTTATCTTATCATTGTAGTGAGGAGATATTAAAACAATAATACCCAAAAAAGACGACTATGAATTGAATCTTTTCATTCTCCTAAAATAAAAAGAATGAAAGTTATTTATTTATAGCAAGGTCAGGGCTTTAGCTTGTCGAGCCAGCGTACCAACGGTCGGTTTCTCCTTTTTCATTCAATTGACACAGAAAGTTTTTCAAAATTCATAATTTATTAACTGTTCAAAGGAAATTGTCTAAGAAATCTACATATAAGTATGAAAAGAAGCTTCTCATTTTGAAAAAATAAAGAACCAAAACAATTCAAATATCCTAATTTTGCGCTTTTACAGGAGACCCGTGCAAAACTATTAAAGTTGCAAAACATGTGTGAACTCTATTTTTATAACTTTGCCAAAACCAATTGCGGTATTTCTATGACACCTTTACTTTTTGTATAATGGAGTAAATGATGATGAAGATCTTCCAGTAGTGTTGAGCAATAATCCAGGCCATGCTCGGTTTTTTTAATAGCTTCCAAATCGAGTAACGTATGGAAACTGTTCTTGATAGGTTCAGTGGAGAGGAAGGAAAGCCTCAAGGGAATTCTAGTACCTTGTTCATAGAGGCGAACGATATTCTGAAATATTTTTCATTAG
This sequence comes from Oscheius sp. DF5120, assembly GCA_932521415.1. Taxonomy (NCBI): domain Eukaryota; kingdom Metazoa; phylum Nematoda; class Chromadorea; order Rhabditida; family Rhabditidae; genus Oscheius; species Oscheius sp. DF5120. The sequence continues at coordinate 6,989,888 of OW051462.1, forward strand.
ATATACTTTACTTTTTTCTATGTTATATTTAGATTCTAACAATCTGGCTATCAAGATTTTAAATTTTGTTTTTGTTTTGTATCAATATAAGTTGTAAGCCTCAATAGAACTTGTTATTATTACTGTATAGAATTCAGTAGGATCCGCCTCAACAGATTGTAACCCTAACCTAAGTCCAGCTCCGCCCAGAGCAAAGGCAGTCGCCTGGGGGACCGGCCTGGTGAGAGGTCGTGTCCCCTCCCCCTCTCTTTCCATTCCTAACCTGTTTGTGTTAGTGACTAATAAATATATAAAGCCACTGTGTGCTAAGAAGGACTAAATATGGGACAGATATCATGGGACTCATTAAGCCTAAGCGTCTGATCAACCTTAAGGCTTACGAAGTCATATTCTTGCCAAATAGAGAGAAAATTGATATTTCTTAGAAACCCCTTAATAAAAATGGAGAACTTACGCTTTGCACGGCCCTTATAACTCCATTAGCATTCTGCAAATCATTTCTGAAATGGATCATAGTATCGAGAACAGTGTAGAATTGTGAAACGTACGGCTAAAATGGTCAATTTTAAAAAATAAAATTTCACTTACCAGGGCAGTTTTTGCCAGCTGTTTGATGGTATTAGGTTGGATAACTTCCACTTCCTTTTTCAAATTTAGACTAATCACCTCAGCTCGTTGTAAACTTCTCATCGCTCTTTCAAAATGAATCTTCTCCTCGCCAGGAATGAAGACAAATTCTCTTTTGAGCAGATGAAGAAGAAAGATGAACTCCTTTTCCAGTTCTTGACTAGCCGTGATATTCAATTGATCAATTATCAATGCCAAATAACAGTTTTGGATCATTGCCTCGACCACGAGATTGGAGTAGGTGGTGAGAACAAGACGGGAGACGGCTCGTTCCATGATTTCTCGTCTAACCGCGCCGGATTTTTCAACAGGAAGGTCCACGAGACGGAGAGGAAAATCAACAGCAGAAAGATCCATAGGGCGGAAGAGATCACTATGGAGATGGATGTAGTATCTAGAAAATGGAATATCTAGGAAATGGAATGAGAGGAACACCAATCCTTTCAACTTAATATATTCGTCACACAGCTGATCCCATTCTGATTTAATCTTTCTAGCTGAACTAATACCAAGGAATTTGAATTCAGTTCAACAGTTCCATGCAAATTTAAACTAAGGTTTTTCTAATTGTTTTTTGACCAAGAAAATCCCGTCATTCCCAGATTTTCAGCAAAAAATTTTCTTCATATTCCAACCTTAAAGATTATCTTTTCGCCCAAAGTAATACGGAAAACTTAAATTCAGCATAAAAAATTACCCTAGAAAGTATAGTATTGCTTGCTAGGGACTCTCTTAGCTGCGAAACCGACCTCAATTCTTTCTCCACACCATCGGTGAAATGTATTTTGACATTTAATTTTGCTAAAAGATTAATTAGTTGATCAACTCCATAGTGAATTTCAGAGAAACGGAAAGAAGAGTCATCATCTCGATCCAATTTCTTTAATAATGATTAAAAGAGAGGAGATGGCTTACCTGAAGCATGACTAAGCAAGCTAGGGGCCAGACAGTGATAACATTATTACTATTATTAATTGTTACCACCTCATGAGCGAATTTTCTAATCTTTTCTTTGGATTCGAACGAAAGTTGGAACTGGGAAGCTGGCTGGAAATTTTTGTAGTTGATTCAAAATTAAAAAAAACCTGACTGACGAAAGAATTTCTCAACAAATGAGATCCGAAATGTTGGCGGACACTAATAGGATCTCCAAAAGTCATGAAACACTTGCCAAAACTTTTGTTCAGCACTTCTCGCGCCTTCAAGAGACCGGAGGTGGACTCTTTGGGTTTTGAAAAGCCAAGAAGTTCATAAGCATAAAGCATTTCTTCGAGGATTTTGTCATAGGACATAGAGACAGGGACTACAGTCTAAAAGACACTTATACTTCCGTAAAATAGGAATCAAATCGTATCAAATATTTTTGAACAAAAGAATCTAAGGCAAAAATGTCTTCATATACAATGACATTCGTAGAGTGTGTTCCATATAAAGAATTAAGCCGTATATCATTCAGGGAAATTTTTGCATTAAAAAGTTGTGCATATCATAAAAAAAAGTTATTTTTTTTTCATAAATCAAACGAAATAGTTTTCCATAATTTGAACTCCAAAGATAATCTTACCATATCAAATACATCTCCTCTCAAAAATGGCTCTATCACAATTTGTAAGAGTCCATATTTAGGATGAAGACTTTTCCCCACTCGACTTCTTGTTCCTTCTACAAAGAATTCCACAGTTCTATCACAGTTGATGATATGTGTTTGAACATATTCAGAGAAAACAGCCCAATACAGCTTATCCTGAAATAAAAAAATAGCTCTTTACTTACCCGAGATGGTTTTCATGGAACATATATGGTATCGCTAATACTTTTTTTCTTTTAAATCTCGATTTTACACAATTTTTACCATCTTTCAATCTCAGTTTTTTTAATAAATAATAATTTTCATATACAAAGTTTTTTTTAAGAACCTGAATATAATAATAGAAAAGATAAAATAAAATTATTAGTGATTCCATAAATATTCCACTCATCTTTAACTCCTACCTTCCCGAAGGACCTTCTCATGAAAAAAGCTCCACTCTTCCTTAGAACTGTTCCCATTAAGGCCATATTTCTGAAATCTTGACCGGCTGCGATGGCTGGAAGTTGTATTTCCTGAAAATTTAGCCTTCCTTGTGATAAAAGGACTTACATGTTGATAGCACATTAATGAAACCAACAAAAAGTCCAAATACGTTCTATGTGAAGGCATAAATATGACTGGAGAGCTCTTGGAAATCTCTTTTATTTTTCGAAGTTGCCTACTATTAGCATATATACCATCGAAAATTCTCTAAAGCCTCATCTTTGGAATAGAAAGGGAACAACTCACGTGGAAAACCTTTACGACAGCATAACCAAAACCTTTAACCATGGTTAAGCTGTATTCATGGGTCATGTCAGCCAACATGGTCACCGCTTCCTGGGTGACCTCGGAACGAGGGCATTTTCGGTGAAAGGCTTCAGAATCGATGGCTTCCTGGAAAAGAGAATGATCAGTTGTAAAGTATCTTCTTTTTTTCTTTTTAATTTTTTGCACCCTGGTGTGGTGTCAAAAAAGGTGGCTATTGCTTGTGAATCTTATTTTTTAATCAATATATAGCCAATTTAGTTTATTCTTTTTTTTATTATTAAAAATCATCTTTGATTCTCTTCCTGTCACTAAAAATTTCTTAAACAGCTCAAGGCTACATCAAAGAACCCGTAAAAAGACTATTTCCACGTGGTTCCTGAGTCGTAACCGTTCTTTCTTTATCTTCCCTGCCACTCAGCAAAAGACAATCTGGACCATTCAATGGCATGAGAACTAGCCCACTTGTTGACTAATCATGTGGTTTGTTAATAGAAAACACCTCCAAATAGACATTTTCCCATCATATCAGACCCAAAAAAGAATCATAGTACACTACATTGCCGTCTATTAATAATCGGCTTACCTGGACGCTCCTTGAGTTCAAGACCGAGTCATTTATTTGTATAATACTTCTTTCCCTACTGGAGCCAGTGACTAGATTTTGAGCAAACTCTCTCTCCTGCATTATCCAATTGTATTCTCCACCACTTTTTGCAATCTGTTCCAACCAGTTTTCATATTCGGGAAAGTGGACTTGTCGCCCGACCATAACTAAAATCTAAACGAGAGAATGTTTTCGGGATGGCTGGGAGCTGAAGCAGAACAGAATCGTTATCTCTCACACCACTAGAACCAACGGGTCAAAGAGCGGCGGGCAGATACGAGACCATAGGATACATTCTTCAATCGTTTTAGACCGATGTTGGTGGTAAAACACAACGTAATCAGGCCAGCCCAAAAGGACAGAACAGTATTACCTGTATTGAACATTGTTGTTTACAATTTTTATTTGTTATACACATAGAACTTACTAATAGCCAGTAAATGAATATATGTCGCAATCCATTGAAAAATGCATTTATTTGTTCAAATTCCGATATATATATATTAAAAATTTGTCATCTTTAAGACGAGGACTCCGGCGATTTTCTAACGATGATGATAGGCGTAGGAGCAATGGTATCGACCAGAAGGCGACGATGACGAACATTCGTCGCCAGATAGAGTGTTTCATTGATAAGAATAAATGATGGCGAGAGATCGACGAGCTTCTTCGTCAGCTCAACACTGCTACGCGGAAAGATTGGTGAGATGATTGAAGCGGCAAGACGGATTGCCAAAGACATAGTTATATGTTGTGGTCCAAAATGAGCCAAGAGGCGGGCAAAATAGTCCAGCAGCTGCTGCTCCGTTCGAATATCCGACGGTAGAATCGGCTCCCATTCATCTAAATGCTTGCGAGATGTCTTCTAAATTTATACAAATATATAAAAGTAAAAAATAACAAACAAACTTCAGTCATTGCAAGGTGAACCAGCGAGGTGATATTCTCCTGATCGGGTAAACATAAATATCTTCCAATGAGACGAATTTGAGGATTGTAGATACGAAAAAGGGCAATGGGAAAGGTATCAAGAATTGCGGCAATAATTTCAGAACGGCACTTCAACCCATCGATAGCTTCATCCATTGATAGACCAGATGAATGACGACGTAGCAAATTATAGAGTTCAAGTTTGAATGATTGAATTTCAATCCATTCCACATAACTCCAATTGACATTTCTATCCGTATTCGGCAGTCCTTCCGGTAGAATATCTTCAACCATTATTGATGGTGCAGCCGGCTCCTGATTCTGAAATTAATTAACAATTAAACAAGATAATTTTTATTGTTTATTTTTAGTTTTTTGGCTTTAATTTCTTAATATAAAATTGACATTTTTTGTTTAAAAAGGCTTATGAAATTGATAAAAAATGTAAAAGTGCATTAAAAAAGAAATTAACCCTGTTGACTTCACGAATCAGTGGATGCAGTACGCGACAACGATAAACGTATCCGATCATTTTATTCTGCACTTGTTGAGCATCTTCATGTCGATAGAATCTAATAATCCACTTTTTTGGCAGAATATCAATGCTGATGATCGGTACATCCACGCGTAGATCCATTTTGATCAAATTTCGTAATATACCTTCTTGCGGCGGAGCAATCCGCGGTACATTGAAGACGATGAGCTCAGCACGACAGAGATTCTTCGATTTGAGCAGGTCTACCATAGAAATCTCGCAGCTCGACTTCTTTTCAATCTTCTGACGCAGTTCCTTGCTGCTGTAAACTTTGTCCCAAAAATCCCAAGCACTATTCTACAATTTTAAATACAATCTTTTTTGACAAAACATACATCATTTTCCATTTAAAAAAAAACCGCCTGCAACAGAAACGAATGAAGATTGATATGAGAAAGCTGACAAATAAACAAACGAATGCTCGCATGTCAAAACGAGAAAAATTGATAGCTCTATTTGACGCGCGCAATTTTAAATAAACTTTTTTCTTAATTTTCGTTTTAATTTCTTTGTATTTCTATAAATTTGCAAAAAATTTATGACAATATGGAAAAAGTTTGTTTATTTATGACATTACTTATATTTTTACTAATAAAGATGTACCTTACTGTAATCGTTGTATTTTGTTTTAGATAAAATGAATGCTGATGATGTATGGGTTGAAACAGAGACAGCTGATGGTAAGAAATATTATTATCATTCGAATACTCGCGAAACTATCTGGGATAAGCCAATCAATGTACCTGTTGTTACGCATAAGGAACTGCTAGATCTTGTGCTATCTAAAGAAATCAAACAAGAAGGTTAGTTCATTCATTACTTTAATTTTTCCAGTCGAACATCAATCATCTCAGCAGGCGCAACTGCATCAAACTCTACCTATATCTCATTCAATTCCTCAATCTGCTCAAAATATAATGATTGATAAGGCATGGCAAGAATTTATAGCTCCAGATGGAAGGCAATATTATTATAATTCAATTACGCAAGAAACTACTTGGGATAAGCCAAAAGCTCTGTTTGATAGAGGTATGTATTCAAATTTCTTAAGTTAAAGTTTGTAGAAAGTCAGCAGCAGGAGACGATAAATGAGGTCGCTATAGATCCATCTATATTGGCGGCTCAAACAAAAGCACATGCAGCACTTCAGGCCTATTTAGACCAAGTTTGTAATTTCATTGCTGTAAAAATTTTTTTTAGCAACGTAGAGCTCAGTTTGATGCTCCTTGCTCCCAGAATTCGCCAGCTCAGCCACAAACCTCAAAAGGTTGTATCAAAAATAAGAAAGATAAGTCAAAGCCAGTGAGCAGCACTGCAATTGGAGGTACTCCTTGGTGTGTTGTATGGACTGGTGATAATAGGGTATTTTTCTTCAATCCATCAACAAAGTCTTCTGTATGGGAACGACCTCCTGAACTATATGGACGTTCTGATGTAGATAAGCTTATTACGCAAATCCCGAAAAAAACTGGTTAGTTCATTTCATTACATTCATATTTGTAGAGGATACATCAACTGATGATGATTCCGATGAAGCTCCGCCAGTGAAAAAGAGTCGTAGCGATTTCGAGAAAGACATAAAGCCCAATGTTACGCCAAATCGTAAATCTGAGGATCCAGCGATACAAGCAGAATTACAGGCTCAAAGAGAACGTGAGAAATTACCACTAGCAGAACGGTTGAGACAATTCAAGGATATGCTGGTAGATAAACAAGTTTCTTACGATAGCACATTTGAGAAAGAATTGTCAAAGATTGTATTTGATCCTCGCTATCTCCTACTCTGTGCCACGGAAAGAAGAGCTGTAATTGGTTTTTATTATTCTGTTGATATTCTTTTTCAGTGTTTCGAAGCGTTTTGCCGTGAAAAAGCCGAGGCAGAGAGAAGAGAGAAAAAAGCACGCTCTAAAGAGGCTAAAGAAAATTTTATGACTTTGCTGAAAGAGGCTAATCTCCATGGAAAGTAATACTTATTCTGATTTTTTTACTCACTATGTTTAGATCTAGCTTCTCAACTTTTGCTAGTAAATTTGCAAAAGACGAGCGCTTTACAACTGTGGAGAAAATGCGCAAAAGAGAAGAGTATTTTAAGAAATTTACTTCTGACCTGTATCACAAAGAGAAGGAAGAAAAGCGTGAACGGAAAAAAAGAGATGAAGAGGAAAGAAAGAAAGAACAGAAGGAACAAGAGAAGGAAAGCAAACCTGAAGAGGACAAGAAATCGGCTGAAGATGATCACGAAATCAAAGAAAATGATATCGATGATAAACAACAGAAAATTGATAAGTAAGCTTACATTTTAATTGATTGTTCTTATTTGTTATAATTAAATTGTGTGCCTATAGTTATTTTTCCCACTGTGGTAATTTACCTTTCATTCTCGTTTTCACTTCTGTTTTACTTATATTTCGGGATATTCCGCTGAAAAAAATAGTAGATATTTTTGAACGTTTGTGTGATTTTTAAAGAAAAGAGTTTTTCCTAAAAGAAAAGAAAAGTAAAGATCTACACTATTTACCTCTGGGTAACAAAATGATCTCTGTCGTTTTTCTCTTGCCATTTCATAAAGCGTTTCGCGTCATTCATGTCATGACATCCCAGACGGACATCTGATCATTATCGATTTCACTACCCGGCTGTTCATCACGCGACTTTACCTATAGCTTACCTTCCAATGAAGTTGCTTTTTTTCTTTTCCTTCTTTCTGGTTACACAAATATTTTCATATCCAACAGCGAAGAACAAAGGTTTGTCCTTTTTGTTTTTCTTAAGGGTTCAGATCTAGGGTTCGGTTTCCATCCAGCATGTGGTATTTGTACAGCAACAGTTTGGTCTGCCAGTCTTGTTTTAAAATATGATTTTTCCGAAGGAGCTGTACTAAAGCTAGCGACAATTATCTGTAAATTATTTGCTAAACAATCATGGGTAGTTTGTGATGGAATTTCTACCCAGTTTAAAGTGAGTTTTTTATGTTTTCAGTTTTCACAATTACAGGATGAATTTTTTTACGTCTTTCGTAAAATAGGCAACCAATCCCCCCGTCAAATTTGTGGAATTCTTTTGCCTGATTGTGCTGATCCGACAGATCCAAGTGAAGCCGGTTGGGATGTTTATCTTCCACCAGCACCAAAGAAGATAAGGAGTAAAGTCAAAAAATTTAGTGGTAATTGGGTCGGCTAACTTGACAAAAAGCCCTTTAGCTTCTCCTCGTCCCCTTCGCGTTCTTCAACTTTCTGATCTTCACATCGACTTCGAATATGTTCCAGGCACTGAGGCAAAATGTGGCTATCCCGTGTGCTGTCGCCAGAGCATAGAAGGCAAAGGCCTTCCAGTAGTGCCACAATCTCCAGCCGGTTTTTGGGGAACAGTAGCGGACTGTGATATTCCTTTCCATACATTAGACCACATGCTGCAGTACATAAAAAACAACTTAGATGTGAGTCACCAGCAACTCGTAAATACGTTCTAAATTTAGATAGATTACGTAATGATGACTGGTGACTATATAAATCACGTGGATTGGAAATACTCAAAAGAGGAACATTTAGAAGTTTTGAGACAAATAGGCAAATTAATGAAGGAAAACTTCAAAACAACACCGGTTTACTGGGCTTTGGGAAATCATGAAGGAGTTCCAGTCAACAGGCAATTTTTTTCAGTGATTTGTGTATGCTAAAATGTCTTTTCAGTTTTGCTCCTCATACGGTCGATGAGAAATTTTGGCCTACATGGCTCTATTCAGAAATAGCGAACCTCAGTCACCCATGGATTTCACCAAAAGCAAATGAAACGATGAATTTGTAAGTTTTTTTTTCAACTTGTTTTCGTATTGTAAGATGCAGCAATGCGTTTTACAATACAAAACTATTGGAAAAAGCAAACTTCGCAAATAACTAATTTGGGGGTTGTAGTTTGCTTTGCTACAAACAAAATATATGACAATTTTTTTTATCAAATTTCAAGTAGAATTAAAATATACTTAGACAATGCCAAAAAGGCATATGACAATGAGAAATTAACTTTTTTACACACAAAAATTCTTCTTTTGCAGCCGTGGGTCTTATTCTGTCAAAGTAATGGACGGTTTGAAGCTAATTTCCCTCAATACCGGATTCTGTGAGACAACTAACTTCTTTCTCTATCTGAATCAAAGTGACCCCGATGGAACAATGAGCTGGCTCGTGAAGGAGCTCTACAAAGTGAATTCTACACTACCTACTGGTAGAAAAATCATTTTAGTCAGAATTAGCCGGCGAGAAGGTCCACTTAATGGCACACATTCCTCCTGGCGATGGAGAATGTCTTGAAGGTTGGGCACGGAATTACTATCGAGTTGTCCAACGCTTTTGGCGAACAATAAAAGCCCAATTTTGGGGTCATGTTCATACAGACTACTTCACCGTCTTCTATGAAGATATGCATAATATTAATAGTAAGCCAGTTGGTGTTGGATATGCTGCTCCGTCGGCTACAACTTTTTCCAATTTAAATCCCGGTTTTCGGGTTTATGAAATTGAGATGGATGGGAAATTCGAAATATTGGAAATAGAGAATTATTCGGCCGATTTGAGGATAGCAAATGAGACTCATCCACCCGATTGGAAATTGCTTTACAAGGCAAAGGTAGGCTGATAAAATTTGGACTTGATAATTCTTCCTTTTCAGAGAGACTTCCAGCTTCTTGATTTGTCACCAAAGTCCTGGAATTCCTTCATTAATCGATTAGAGAATGATAATGATGCCTTCGATCAATTTGTCCAGTAATTAGTTTTCTTATTTCCTTATTCAGCCTCAGATATTCCTTCCGAACTGAAGCAGAAAGTTGTGGCCTCCCCTGCCGACAAGGCTACCTCTGCTCCATGAGAATGGGACATCATAACTCGAGTTTATACTGCCCGTCTCCATTTTCATTGGAGACGAAAAAGATTGAATTTTGATTATATTGCTATATTTGGTTATTTGATGAGATCTCGATTATGTGCTATAAATAAAGATGTAATGGAAAGAATTTTTTGAGGGTTTTGAAGAGAAATGTAATGGTTTTCCATCAGGAAGGGACTCATGGTTTCTAAAAAAAACTAGTATGTTTAATGTAATAATAATGAATAGTCGCAATATCAAACTTCTAGATTCGATTTGAGTCGTCGATTTTATTTGTCGTTTTTCTTGAGATATCGACTGGTCTAATTTTGTCGAAGTTGATATCTTCAATTTTTCTGATAAAATTGGTTCGAATAAATTGAAAATAGATGTCAATAATGGCGGAGAAAAGGATAACGAAAAAAAATTTTCAGTCCCGTATCGCACTTCTAGGACATTTAACAGGAGTCGCGAATTATTATCCCGTGGTTTGCAGTGGAGTACAAATATTTACCACATATTGAAATGAAATGGGATGGGGATAGAATGTTTAATCTCCTTTACGGAAGAAGATTCGATTTTCAATCGTAGAATGTAGAGTTAAAAGTGATATAGAAACAGGAAAAGAGATATTCTGATAATTTGGCTGGTAAGAGAGCAAAAAAGAGATGACTGTTCGTCTATATAACATCTATTAATTTGTTCGATCAAAATATAACCATTTCGCTCCTTTTTCCTTTTCCAGTTTTTCGAGGATAGTCACCGCCCTTCATCATTTCCGTTTCTCCCTTTTTTCTTCCTTCCCCACCATTAATCGCTTACCGTTACCAGTTTTCTTTTCGTTTTCTAACTAATCTATTCTATCCATTTGCGGAGATCAAGTCGGATGATAAACAACTTTTTGATATATAATTCATCAAAAAGAAACCAAATTATAAAATAAATTATATATATTCGAATCAATTTATTGTTAAATACACATCTAGCTACAGTGAACAGATACGGTGATCATGCCGAACACACATTCGTGATTTGCTTATAAACAGCTGCATGTCCCTCTTTAGAGATGATTTATTTCTACGCTGAACTCTTGTGGACAAAAAATTATGTTCCTCGAAACTCGTGAAGTTCTTATTTTATTAGTAACATATGTCGGCGAAATGCTTCTCCGAAACCATCTGCTCCATTTTCGAGGAGAATTCCTCTCCATCCCTTATCCCATGACGTGAGCTGCCGTGGCGTAAGGACTATTTGATTCCAGTTTTCCTCAAGCCTGCGTAGAGTGTCGTCTGTGTGCCCGGCACTTATACTCTCCCAGGCTCTGTGCCATTGGATCATGACCGGTCATTATTAACGGCTAAACATGTTTATTCGACTACTGATCTTGGTTTTTCTTCTTCAGACAATTGATTCGAAAAAAACTGGTAAGTTTTTATGGGGGTTAGCCAATGTTCTCCTTTCCTACCAGGGGTGAGGGAAAAATTTAAATAAAAGTTTCTCTGCAAAAGACATAAAAATTGATAAGCCGAAGTAGCACGGGTTGCACTGTGTTATGGACTTCTATTTTTTCAGGAATCCGTGAGTCCCTTCCTGATGTCTGGGAAATCATTTCATTATTTCAAAATCACTTTTTTTCTTTTCTCACTGATCCCTTTCAGGTTTTCAGCCAAAGTGCTCTGCCTGTCGCGCAGCAATTTATACCGGCAGTACTGTATTAAAAGTCGATTATTCTGAGCCGGTTGTCGTCAAGCTAGCCACCCTTATCTGTAAATTATTTGCTAAACATTCATGGACAGTATGTGACGGGATTTCTACACAATTTAAGGTACCCAAACATATTTCTTAAACATATTTTAGGAAGCTATTTATTATGTTTTTGCCCAAGTTGGAACCAAATCGCCAGCTCAAATATGTGGGATGTTGATACCAGAATGTGAAGATTCAACGGATAAAGATAACGCTGGTTGGGAGGTAAAGTTACCACCGAAGAGGACGGTTAAGAGAAAGAAGAAGAACATAAGAAGGTCGTTAGGTAAGTGTACCAAATGATCACATGATTATTTTTTTATGTCTTTAGTTGAAGGTCTATATCTCTAAGCTTTACAACAGTTCTAAAATTAATACAAAAAAAATATTTTTTTTTTAGTTTTTTACTACACTAAATTTTATATCCTTTAGTCCATCATCGTCCCCTTCGAGTTCTCCAACTTTCTGACCTTCACATAGACTTCGACTATGCTGCAGGTTCGGAAGCTGACTGTAGCGACCCCGTCTGCTGTCGAGAGAGCAACAAACATAGTAAGATCAAGACCATTCTTTGCAACTTTTATGTGTTCAGAGGCTCCTAAGCATCCAGCTGGCTACTGGGGAACTATTGCAAAATGTGACATTCCCATTCGAACACTGGAAAATATGCTTAAGTATATTCAAGAAAATATAGAGGTACCTATGGGGGAGATAGTTAACATCTTTTGATTTTTACGCATTTATTCTTTATCAGATAGACAGAAATTTCGCAAAAGAAAAAGAAATCTAAGCTAAAAAATACGTTACAAACTTTTACGTATTTTTTATCCACATATCACTTAACCACGAGAAAATTGAACAAATAAATATAGGTCGATTACATCATGATGAGTGGAGACTATTTGCATCATGTGGGTTGGAATTACTCGAAAGAAGAGCACATTGAAGTGCTGAGAAAAGTTGGAATCATGTTGACGGAGCACTTTGAAGGAAAACCAATCTATTGGGCATTGGGGAATCATGAAGGAGTTCCAGTGAATAGGTAGGAGTTGATTCAAAATATGATACCTTCATACGTATACACAGTGATATGACCAATATCAAAATGATTTACTCTTATATTTTCAGTTTCGCCACCCACAATGCCCCTTCAAAATTTTGGCCAACCTGGCTCTATGCTGAAATGGCTAATCTTAGCCAGCCATGGATCAGTTCAATAGCAAATGAGACTATGTACTAGTGAGTTCTTACATTGATGGGCGAAACGATTAAGAAATTTTCTTTTTTTTTTTATTTTTTCTCTTGTTATATTCAGATTCTGTACTTGTTTTAGCATATAAAATAGGGATATCTAAAAACTGAAAAAAACATAAATAATTGAAAATATTCCACTCATTTGGTTCATAATCATATTTTCCAAGCTTCTAACTCATGTTTAGCCGTGGTTCTTATTCTGTCAAAGTAGCTCCTGGATTGAAATTAATCTCGTTGAACAGTGGATATTGTTTGGTGACCAATTTCTTCCTTTATTTGAATCAAACAGATCCAGATCGGACAATTTCTTGGCTGGTTCATGAACTTCACAAGGTTGGCGATTTTTTAAACTCATTCGACCATCCATTTCAGTCTGAATTAGCTGGTGAAAAAGTTCATATCATGACCCATATTCCTCCAGGAAATCATGAATGCCTGGAAGGCTGGGCTCGAAATTATTACCGAATCATTCAACGCTTTTCAACAACCATAACCGGCCAAATGTATGGTCACGATCATCGCGACTATTTTGTCGTCTTTTATGAAGATATGCATGATATTAATTCTCGACCTATTGGGGTAGGATACGCTACTCCATCCATCACGACATTTTCTAAATTGAATCCCGGTTTTCGGGTTTATGAAATATCAACAGATGGCAAGTATGAAGTATTGGAGATTGAGAACTATTCGGCCGATTTGAAGGAAGCTGATGAAGAGCATCCGCCAGAGTGGAAATTGTTGTACAAGGCAAAGGTAGGGAGCACATGTATCTGGCAAGTTCTGTAATTGGAACTTCAAATTGTATATGCAGAAAAGATTATAATTATTTTCAGAGAGATCTGAACCTCCCTGATCTGTCTCCAGCTTCCTGGGAATCCTACATCCGTCGATTAGAAAAAAATGAAGTGGAACTTAATCAATTTCTTGGGTGAGTCTGCTTATTGTCAAAAGAGGTCTAGTTTCTTTCTTGCTATTTACTTTGTTGAGGTTGATTCACTTCAGCCAGAGTACTTACATTTTTAAAAAGTGGTGCACATACAAAGAGATCAACGTTCGGCAAAATTTCAGAGAATATAGGAAGGTCAGATAATTCTATCTTGAACCCATATTATCTTTTTTGAGGCGGAACCGATCTCGACTGAGCTGGCGATTTGTTTTCGATTCTAATCTCAATTTCATTCAATTTTTTAAAAATTGCTCATTAATTTTTCATGTCTTTTATAGATTATATTTCAGACATGCCTTGCGGACTGATGTCTCTTCCTACAACCTCTCATGCCGTCAGAGTATGCTGTGCTCTCTCCGAATGGGTCATCACAATTCTTCCCTTTACTGTCCTTATCCAGCTGCTAAGTATTGTCCAGACTTTTGATCTCTATTTTTAAATAAACTGCTCGTGGAGTATTACAAACAGTTTCTTAATCCCGCCAAATCGCTCGCTTTCTCTCTCCCCTTCTCTCCCCCGCTTGGTAAACCGGTTGACAGGCTGAAGTTAGAGAGCGACGAAAGAGAGTGATTTTGATAGAGAGACAGGTGTCGGAGAGAGAGAGAGAGCTGTGGCACTCCCCGCGCATTTTATCAGTAGTTCGTAAAGATTTCTTATGTCTCAAAATGGAGGACCATCTGGGCCGTCTTGATTAGCCAAAATTATTTTTGTGAATTTCTATTAGAGAGCTAACACATTACGTCTCATATTTTTTACCATGATTCATTTGTATTCATTCTTATTTTTCTAAATTTTTGCATTATTGCAAATGCCTAATAACTGAAGTTTGAAGAGAAACTATTTTTTTGTTTTGAATTTGAAGATAACATAAGAAAAAAAAAATGGAAAAAACAATAATATTTTTTTAACAATGTTTGTAACTTCCTCTGACGTTTCAAATATTTTCTCCAGCCTGGATAAGATCTGTCCTTCCTTCCACTCCCGAATAAAAACAAGCCTCGAGACCTAGTTCAATTGGGAACAACCAAATTACTCGACAAAAAAATTTTTAATTCGATTTCGTATGTTTCCCGCCGGTGTGTGATTGTGAGTGATTTCTTTCCTTTAGAACTTCCTTGGAGAGTTAGGCTTCGACTATCTCATTATTTTATTAGTTAATCAGCAGTTCTTCGTTTTCTTTTGTCTATAACTATTAATAAGGAAAGGTTAGGTTTTTGTCTTTTTTTAATCTATTCAGTTTCTTTTATCCGCTTTTTCCTAATATTATTTAACAATCTATGTGTGAAGGTTGATATAGTGCTTTTATGATTAAACTTGTTCTCTACCTTTCTCTTCCTTCCTCTCCTCATGATGTTTAGATAATTAAAAACATTTCCTGAAAAGGAGATACTTTACTCTCTCCCTTCATTCATTTCCTTTTTTTTGACAAAAATAACAATTCAATCCCAACTCTCCCGTCATCAAAAAATCCGGGTTTTAATCTCCCGCATTCAGTCAAAAAAACTTCCACTGATTTGACACGCTGTAGTAACTCGATACTCGTCCTATTGTTTGCTCATCGTGTTTCCTCCTGCGCCTGCCATCCGTCGTTCGATGTTTTCATTTTTAGACAATGGATCTCGAAATACCGTCGACATCTTATAACAATGTGAAACAAGAC
This sequence comes from Oscheius sp. DF5120, assembly GCA_932521415.1. Taxonomy (NCBI): domain Eukaryota; kingdom Metazoa; phylum Nematoda; class Chromadorea; order Rhabditida; family Rhabditidae; genus Oscheius; species Oscheius sp. DF5120. Next base: position 7,005,394 of record OW051462.1, read on the forward strand.
GAGTTACAAGTTTGTATTTTCTTTCAAGTTCACTTCCAGAGTACTGATGTATATTTGGAGGAAATACAAACAACCTTTTGGATCATTTTTGTTATTTGGCTGATTTGTTCTGTAGCATGGATTGTTTTTTGTTGTGTATCGCATCACAGGTGAGAATGGAATAGATTGATAGTATTATTGTTTTTGCCTCTCTAACTAAGAATAAAATAAACAAAAGTCAAATAATAATTAAAAAATGTTACAGAGAGCTCAAGTTGGTGGAGAAGATAAAAAAGGAAAATAGAGTCAGCAGGATTATTGAAATGCAGTGAGTTTTTTTTTAAAATTTTCTTTTTTAATTTAAAATTGTTTTTAAGCTTTTTTTTTTCAACAATAACTGAGGAGCAGGGAAAAATTTGTTATAACACAGTTGTTTTATTTTCTATTATTACTTTATTTTTCTTAAAATAGCAGTTAGCATTCCGTCCTTTGGAGGCAATAAAACTTTTTTTCAGAAATATTGTAAAAAAATTTTTCTGAAAAACTCAGTAATAATAGAAAATAAAAAACATTTTCCAAAATTCTTTATTTAATTTCCTATTCTCTACACATTATTTTGTTTTTTTTTCGTTTTATTATTTTTAATCTTTAACTTCTAGGCTTCTCCTTCGGGCATACAACAGTGTTGACATCGAAAGAAGTCATCCTCAGTGACCTTCTTTGGTCTCCTCCTCAATTTTTCTTGTTAATTTAATCGAACATACGGGCGTTATCTATTAATTATAATCAAAAATAAAATTGTTTGGTTAGTGTCAGCCCGTTTCTCTTGTAATTGTGGACTTACGTCAATCGGCCAGCTGCTTATTAGAAAAACAGCTCATTCGCTCCCTTTCTCTCCGTTTCTCTTCGTTTGTCGAGATTGGTTAATTAAACGGGAGGGTTGCAAACGACTTTTCTTTCTTCCTCATATATTTTTCTGGGCTTTATTTTTAGTACTAGTGTTATGCTTGCTAAAATGCACCTGTTACATGTTTTTGTCCTCCACTGTTTAGGATGGCGAGAGAGAGAACATACGACTGACGCCATAATATATTCTAATACCTAGAAGATCGCATCATTCAGTTTATTCCAGACGTTTACCATATTGTTACATTCTTAACGTCATTTTTTGTCTAGTTTTTATAAAATCTATAGTTTGTTCAACTTGTCTTCTTCCGTCAACAACTGCAAAATGACAATTAAAAAGCAAATTAACGTCTTTTCCCAGCAAAATTATAGAGTAATGTACTTCAATTATACTTAGAAGAACATCAAGCAAAATGCATGAGAAAAGAAAAGAGATAAGCATTAAAAATAGAATCAAAGCATAAACAAGAGAAACTTAAAAAAGCAATTGATATGTTGTTTATAAATTTCTTTATGGAAGTATGTTAATTATAATTATGTTGTGCTTACAACTTACCATCAACTTCCAAACTTCCCTATATTTATTTATTAAACTTCCCAGTATATCTGGCACCATTTAAATTTTGGGACTATAGACGTTTGTTCTGAACCCCTTCATTTTCACCTGTTCTATTGAAACGCGATACCAGTCATTGCCAACTTAATATCTGGTTCTGACTTAGACATTTTCTCTAAAATATTCCAACTAAAAAATATGTTAAGAGTTGAGTTTCATCTTTCCCTTTTATTAGCCAAGGTTGACTCAATCGGCAGTCTGACTTTCTCATGACAAAACAACAATTCCTTTCCCTTTTCTCACGCAAGTCATGTCGAGACATACAACACATAAGCTCAATTAACGGTAGAAATTGTCTGGCAAATAGCCCCTAGCAGGTATATCTATTATGATGGTATTCTGCTTCCTTCTGTTATTATTAAAGCTTTAATTTTTTTGTTGTTGGCAAAGTTTCATTCAGGGAAAGAGGACGTAGCCAATTTCCTCTATGATGTCATCATCCCTTGCGGCAAAGTAAGATACTTCTTTGACTTTTGAACATCTTAAATATTCAATGAAACGAATGATTATTATAAGGACAGACTTTTGTTTCTTTGTTCCTTTAAATTTGTTTAATTGTCATTTATTGAAAATACCATTTTTCGGGAGAAATGCAATATTTCATGTCGAATTGTTAATCTGAAACCTGAAAAATTTTTACTAGACCTAAAGTTACTCAAATATTTAATTGTAAACGAATACAGCTAAGACTGAGTTTCCAGTTAAATTTTTCCAATATTTTTGATCATTACATTACATCTCATTTTTCGAAGCAGATAACCAATCTAAGGCTTTTATACGACCAAAAATCCAGAAAATTGTTTTCATTGTTAAACGTTTGACAATAAAAATAATTTTTACATTGAAATTCTTCCTAGTCAAAGAACGTTGTAACTATAGAAAAATAATCCTCCACACCCTATAATGAAGCCAATTTTCCTACTTTTCAAAGCAAGCAGCACTGAGGAATTTAGAGTCATAGTTTGTTTGTGTTTATGATATTAAGGAAGGGTTCAAAAATTTTTTTCATGGTGAACTGGTTGATTCGGAACGAAAAGACAATCTGATACCGAGTTATCCAAATTTAGTGTTCATAGTTGATGCAACAAGCAGAGAGAACTAGGAAAGCTTTAAGTTCCTCTAGATTTAAGCTTAAACCCCCCTTCCCCATCTCCTTCTCATTTTATCTACCGATTTTATATAATGAATCTTCCTTCGACACAATCAAGTCGCCCAGATCTTAATTAATTCGAAGAATTCACACCCTCAGAGCTTTAATTCGAAGAGTTGAATTATTTAGCATACTCGAGGCGAGAATGAAAAAGATTAATACAAGAAGTTGGAGTTCTTATCTTGTGATCCCCCTATTTCTTGTCCGAATTTTTTAAAGAGGGCTACAGCTGGTTTGATTCAGGCAAATTGCTCTCAGCAACCCTCTTATTTATTCTCTTCTCTTCTTTGAGCCTACAATTCGAGTTTTGTGTCACAATAACATGTTCCAGCGACTCATCTATTTTGTTATGGCAGAGGATACAGATACGGAGCATCAGGTGAAATTTTTTTTCTCCCCAGAATGTTTATTTATATTAAAAAAAGAGCGTTTACGGTATATATCTTTTCCTTTACTTTTTTATAAAGTTATATTCAGAATTTATACAAAATTTCGTACAATAACAAAATCTATATTTGTAAAAATCCGGTATGTAAAAAAACTAATAATTCATCAGTAAAAAAATACAGACACGAAGGTTCTGCGCGCTGTAGTTACAATTTTTAGGTAAAACTGTTTTATTGAGTGTTCTTTTTTGCAAAAAAAAATTACATTTATAAAAAATGATTTAAAAAATGAATTTAAAAATTCTTTCACGTGAAAAGCATACGCTTGTTTTAAAGTTATCTCGCACTTCTCCACCAGCGATGATGAAGTTTGTCTTCCTATATCATTTCAGTCCTTCAGGTTCGTAAAATCCTCGTCCTCCCTCAACAATCAGCAGAAGAACATAATCACAATTCCGTCGTTGAGCAACTACATACTTTAACCACCTTCATCAACTCCAAAATAGCTGACTATCAGGAGGTTTAGTTTCACTTTTTTTTGTTTTTAAAAATACTAGGTTCTACAACAAAATTCCGCTGCTGTCTTTGCTGTTAACTATGTTCAAAATCGATTCATTACCACGGAATTTTCTGTTCAAATGGCCAAGTTGTTTGATGCTCTGGGTGTTCAAACCGTAGTAACATTTGAAAAGGCAATAGAAGCCATGAAAGGTGATCCAGAGAATGGTTGGTTATTTTTTATGTTTGAGGTATTAAAACTTTTAGAAAGTCTAGTGGAATCTTTAGAGAATCAAGTCAAGAACTATAATGATTTTCTCCATTTTATTGACACAGAGCTGGATGCCAAAATCGGACCCTGTTCGGCAGCTGATGGTATTTTATTTTAACCCTTTCTAAAGAGAAAATAATAGGTGGTAGTGAAGAAATATCAGAATTGGGGATTCAAAGCAGGACGATTACCCATTATGTTCAAGGAACTCCATTTGACATGGTGCTTATTGTAATCGTCAGGTATTTTTTATTCATTTTTGAAATGTTTAGGACCTTCTCGAATCCAGAAGTAGCTGAACACATTCTAACTCTTTATGATAAAATTCAAGACCTTCACAGATCTGGATGCGATGTTTTTATTCTGACCAGAGGACCACCAATAGGGAGCAGAGGTAAGTAATTACATACTTTTATCACGCATATCGAGAGTAGGAAGAGTGAGTTCTATTTATTAGCTGAACGGAATATCGTTCTCTGACGCAGTCTACTGTAATTAGAACTTCATAACAATAACATAAGCAATATCAATAGAAAGTTGGCCACAAAAAGACAAAAGGGCATGAATATGGCTTGTTCATTCCATTTTAATTTTTTTCTGTTTATTACTTCATGGTTTTTAAGCATTTCTTTGAACTTTTTGATCAGCATGAAAAATGAAATCAAAACACTAAGATCTACTGCTTTTTTGGAGATCCAGTAGCGGCAATTTTGACTTCATTTCGAATGTTTTCATTAGATTTGTTAGATCTTTTTCTTTTTTCAAATTTATAGTTTTTGAATTACCTCAGAAATTATCTTTCTTATTAACACAAGCATAATATTTCCAGGCGGTTCATATTTAAAACTAATTGGAGTACCTTTTCGAAAACTTTATGACGAAGCGGAAGCAGTAGAAGAACTCAAAGCTCACAGAAGGAGTGCTTTGAAGCTGGCGGGATGGGGTGCTTTACTGAAGGTAAAAATTTATCTATTTTAAAAATCCCTTCAGATGGTTGAAATTTCTATGGCCGATGAGACCCGTCAAACTCCCTCACCTGAACATGTGGAAAAAGGCGACGATCAGACAACCTTTATTACCCAAAAAGGTGGAACTATTTTGGTCAACAAATCTGGTAAAATCCCTTACAAATTTGTAGAATCAGAAGGATGCATTTGGCCGACAATCGATACGATAATTAATGAGGTAAAAAGATTTATAATGAAAGACAAATTTAGGTAAAAAAAGCAGCCCAAAGCAGCCCTCCAACTACTTTGAAAACAGCCAAAGTTCAATCTGAATTGTCAGTACAAGAATCCACAGATGCCAAGCAAGAGAGTAAGAAATGTTGTACGATTTTGTAAATAAAAGTATGATGTAAGGAACTAAATTCATTGGCTAATATATTTTAAGCTTTTTAAATCTGTAATTGCAAAATTTACTTAATCCGAACCAAACAAACCTCTCTCATTCAAATCTCAAAATAAAAATAATATATTGCTCCTAGCAACTGGATGAAGACGTTCTCCATTCTTGCGATTATCATATAACTTTCGTTTCAGATCAGTAGAACAATCCCCGTAGACATTTACCTATCGGCAATCAATCTTTCCTAGAGTTTTGCGCCTTCTTTTTTCCGAGGATCCATTCTCGTTTTCTCGACGTGATATAAAATGCCTCTATCGCCTATCTCTCGATACAATGGTTTGACTCTATAAAAGTTTTCTGTTTTTGCCTAATTTCAATTGAGCGGTAATTGTGCAGCGACTGGAGGAGGAGGAGGACCTATAACTGCTAGTTTCTCCAGTTGTTACTACAGCCGTTGGAACGACCAATGTGCCAAGTGTAGAAGCTACAATTCCAACGACAACAGCCACGGCCATGACCTGCAATCAATGTGCTAATTCTCTTCCAACTATGCTGGATCCAATGGATGCCTCATCTAGCTTGGCGGCATTCGGGTAACTTTCATAACTCTCCAAATTAATTTACATTTTAGAATGGGTCCCCTACAGGGTGAATGTACTACATTGGTCGTTACTTGTACCGCTACAATACCTAATAGGCCTGGAGCTTTGATACTGTTTAATGGTAATATCACACCTAAAGCACCGTTACCAATGGTGAGAACCTGATGGGGGTTTCAAAAGTGGTTGAAAACATTTACGAAACCTATTGTTTTTTTCTATTTTTTCTTTAATTTTTTCTCTTGTTTCACCTGAATTCTTTGTATAAAATCAGTAATCATAATCAGAATACAACATGGGGGAAAATAAAAAAACAAAAGAAGAATACGATGGGATATAATATCTGGTTCTGAAGTTTTTCAGTGCATGATGATCACCTTGGTCTGTAATACCAATAAAGAATGGATATACAAACCACCCAATAATTTGGCACCGCCATTGATTATTACTGAAGCTTCTTGTACTGCATAAAACAGAAAAAAGATCGGGAAGACAGGTTTGCGAACATCCCTTAGATGAATGAAACAAACTTTCAGGTTACATATCCCTGTTCTTCGTCTCCATCTTGATCTTTCTAGGTAAATCAATCTGTATTTCCAACTGGAGCTCGACCGAAATGTAGGTTTTATTAAAAGGAATCTCTGCCTTTTTCGTTGAAAATGGACTATTAATTTCTTTGTATCAAAGAGGAAGTCAAGTACGGCTGTAGCTAGCTATGTCTGACCTGAATAATTTAAAATAAAATAAAACAATGAATAAAAAATGATTGGTTTATAATGAAAGAACAATGTAGGTAAAAAAAGCAGCCCAAGCAGCCCAATCACCTTGAACAGCTACACAGCTATAGTACAATCTGAATTGTCAGCACAAGAATCCACAGATCAGTAATACAATCATTGAACAATCCCCGTAAGATATCCGCAATCAATCTCACCTAGAGCGCTTTCTTAGCCAATTCCCATTCTCGTTTTCTCGACGTGATATAAAATGCCTCTATCGCTTATCTCTCGAAACAATGACTTGGCTCTATACAAGATTTCTGCCCTTTTTTGCCTACCTTCATTTGGCTAGTAGTTGTGCAGCGACTGGAGGAGGAGGAGGAACTATAACTACTACAGTTTCTCCAGTTGTTACCGTGCCAGGTGGAGAAGCTACAACCACAGCAGCAGCAGCTGCGACCACAACAGCAGCAGCTGCGACCACAACAGCAGCAGCTACGACCACAAAAGCCCCGGCCTGCAATGAATGTCCTAATACCCTTCCAACTATGCTGGATCCAACGGATGCCTCATCTAGCTTGGCGGCATTCGGGTAACTTTCATAACTCTCCAAATTAATTTACATTTTAGAATGGGTCCCCTACAGGGTGAATGTACTACATTGGTCGTTACTTGTACCGCTACAATACCTAATGGGCCTGGAGCTGCGGTAGTATTTAATGGTGATGTCTTTCCTGAAGCACCATTACCAATGGTGAGAACCTGATGGGATATAATATCTGATTCTGGAGCTTTTCAGACCAAGATGGTCAACTTGGTTTGTAATACCAATAAAGAATGGACATATCCCGGTCCACCGCCACTGGTCGTTACCTCAGCAAGCTGCAGTGGATAAAACAGAAGTTTTTGTTAATAAAGAATTTGTTTTCAATATCTTAAACTCAGGTATCGGAACAAAGAAACTAGATATGCTCGGGATTTGCGTTTAGATTGCTAACCGGGGGAAGAAAAAAGATGGGGATATAAAGAAGACCTGTTTGCAAACATCGCTTAGATGAATGAAACAAACTGTCAGATTATCTCTATCTCTGGTCTTTGCTCCCATTTTGGTCTTTTTTTTCTAGGCAAATCAATATCGAGAAATTCAAATTCATCATCTAAATATAGCTCAATACACATGTTTTATGATGAAGAGGTTGTCCGTTGTTGAGATTCTTCGGTGGAGGGCGATACGTTTTAATATTTTTCTGTGATTGTTACTGCTTTTTTCTTAAACATTGATTTCTATACTCGTTTGCATATATCAGAGACCAAATGGAAAGATATTTATTCGATTGAACCCTAAAACGAGCTACATTTCTAGGTCGTCGATTCCTAAACGACTATTTTAAAGAAGATTACAAAATTCGTTTATTTTCAGTCTTTTTTCCAGCAGGAATTCATGAAATTTAGTTTAAACGTTTATAGCCAAGATGTACCTATTCAAAGAAATAAAGAGGACTGTCAAATTGAAACACCAATTCATCAACAGCCTGGTAAATATCTTGTATGTAGACGTACATTGTTAAAGCACAAGTTATTAAGGTATGTACTTTTGCTATCAATATATTTTTTTTTTTGATTTATGGTGTCCGTGTCTCATTGCGGACGTCCGTGTGAGACAGTCCGCGGACAAAAATTCTTGTCCGCTGCCCGCAATTGTTGCATACAGCTGGTGCCGACCCATGGCCATGAATAGTATTGATAGTATTCAATCATCTCTAAAGTCAACTACAATTTGTTTAGATGGAGGCTCTTTAAACACCACGGCATGTAACTACTTTTGGACTAGATTAAGTATTTCTTCTGTGGTTCAAAGCAAAGCGTTTAACAAATAAAATCAGTTCATACAAAATGCGGTCATGAATCTTTGATGCCCACAAAAAACCTTTTTGTGAATAATCGTTTCATAGTAACGATTCCTCCGGTGGATGTCCATTAAATCTTTCCGCGAATTGACATTCCATAGTAACGGACCACTCTACTGAACATGTCACTAGCTATATATACTCTTACTGTTTTCTCTTCAAATACTTAACACTGACCTCCTGGTACATGGACCTAGTCCCCTTCAACAGAATCACTGGTAAATCAACTGTGGACCGTCCACACTTTTATAGAAGAATCTCAACAACGGACAACCTCTTCATCATAAAACATGTGTATTGAGCTATATTTAGATGATGAATTTGAATTTCTCGATATTGATTTGCCTAGAAAAAAAAGACCAAAATGGGAGCAAAGACCAGAGATAGAGATAATCTGACAGTTTGTTTCATTCATCTAAGCGATGTTTGCAAACAGGTCTTCTTTATATCCCCATCTTTTTTCTTCCCCCGGTTAGCAATCTAAACGCAAATCCCGAGCATATCTAGTTTCTTTGTTCCGATACCTGAGTTTAAGATATTGAAAACAAATTCTTTATTAACAAAAACTTCTGTTTTATCCACTGCAACCAGCTGAAGTAACGACCAGTGGCGGTGCAGTAGGATCTAGTTTTTTAAATTTCAGATAAAAGTGATGAAATGACGATGATGTCTGCGAATACTGATGTCCGCGTTTTGTACTTGGCATTATGTTTCAGCTTTGCTTAACAAATTTTTTCGTTTTTATTTTTTTATAAAATAAAAATATGCAACACAGATCAGTCTTACTTATTATCTATAAGATTTTAGGGTATATAATTGATTCTATTTGGATTGATACTTTTCAATTTCGAAAAACCTTCAATTAGTGAAGGTATAAGCTGAAATCTTTATTAATTATAAATCTTTATTTGTTAGCAATGAATGCAATCAGCGTTGTCGGAAAATACAAGAAATTGAGAGTGTTGTTGAATAAATCGGGATATATGATTGAAAACACCCTACGCGGAGCTTTCCGGGTGGAGAATGATGTTCCGGTTGCTCTTTCGATGATCATTGCTGAAGAAGAAGAATTTTATTTCATCTTACCAGATGAATGGAAAGATCATGAATTTTGGTTAACTTGGAAAGATGTACGACAATAGACCGACAACACCAGTTAGTCAAGGTATTTCCTTAGTACTTTAATGACTCATTTTTTACTCTAACTATAGTATTTTTAATAAAAGTATCATTTTTTCAGGTGATGAAAACGTCCAATTAATGATGAAATACGTCTTCAAAGTGGATGGAATTATCGCTTGTGCAACTGCAATCGGAGCTAATATTATCGCTTACTCTTCATGGACATGGGTCGGCACGTCCAGGAGCGTCCGGCGGACCGGTTTTTGCTCGCGAGCTGACATACGGAAAGCTAGCTCTGCTTGGAATTTTGATGTCTGGGCAAAACATAACACACGAAACTGCATTGGATATCTTTGTATCTTCGAACTATGTAAAGATAATTTGTTTTGGCTTTAAAAGAAATTTATGTATCGAAACTAGAATTGTTTAAGTTTTGAGTTATTGTAATGAAAGCTAAAAAAATATTCTGTGTATGACAACCACTCTGAAGACAATTTTTCCTTGATATTTTCATAATTTGTACGGCCCCATTGAGAGTAGAGAAGATATTGTGATCAAACTCGATAGATATAGTTTATCTTTTTTTATTATTTCTTTATTATATAATATAATATTAATATTTAGAATCAGAATCAGAATGAAATATGTCGGAATTACATTCTGACTCGCTAACAGAAATATAGTCTATTAAAAAAAAAATAACGCATTATTTTATTTTTGTTATATTTATTTTTTTGACTGAAATCAAGATCTCAATCTTTCTAAAGAAGAATAATAAAATGCCTTCTTATTTTTTTAAAGGAACAGTGCGACGACTTTGAATTCTGGGAAATTGGGGAAAATGCAAAACTTGAGTGGGGATACTGTAAAGGGCCCAAAAATTTTTGCGTTGTTGTTTTTTGAAATAGACTATACCTGATAGATTATTATTTGTTACAGCGATATTTATAGGAGGGCAAAATAGAATGATTTCTTTGCTAATATAATTATCTTTTCGCAAAGTGAGTTGGGTCTGCCCTTATGAAATGACAATTGTGATGGTTCAATTTTTTCCTTTACTGGAAATATTTCAATGAAGATATCTGCTGACTTACTTAAATATTTTTTTTCATATAAACAAATTGTTATATCCTATGGATATATTCTAGTTTTTTTACATTGTAAATAAAAGTGAAATTTTTGGATTTTTTTCATCTTTTTGAAATTTGAATTCGATGCATATTTTATGACAAAATATGGCTGCTTGGTAGAATTGTCTTCCCAGTCATAATTGAAAGACTTTCAGTTAATCATTTATTCCTCAAATCCGCAAAATTCACTGGACAAGTTCAATTGTAATCCATAAAAGGTTAAAAACAAACAACGATTATAAATACATTCTGACCCATATAGAACGGCGAAGCATGCGCCACATGGTGAAAGAAAGAAAGAACGTCTCACGAATTGAAAGACTTTGACCGGCATTAGAATACTGCTCAGTATATGATAAAGAGTAGGAAGAAAGTTGGCAAAATGGATAGGGATAAAATAGAGGAGGTTGATTTCTTTCTCGGACAGCCGTTCAAGTACATGTGACATGGTAGACGACGCTCATTTTTGTCCTCCTCATTTTCGTCTTCTCTGTCTTCATCATCCGCACTAACCCAATCTGTTTCGACGGCGACATTTGTGTCCATATAGGCTCGCAACCGAACTTTGTATTCCACACCGGCTCGAAGAATTCCATTACAGTACTGCAAAAAATTTCTAGGTTTCGACATCTTTGATTATATGTAGCTCGAACATAAGTCTAAGCTAAATTTCTTAGGGATTTTTAAAATCCTCATAACAACTTTTTAATAAAAAAAACTTTTGATGAAGAAAAGAAGAAGTCACATCTTGGATTGACTTCACTAAACGAATTTTGATTTTTTTTCTTTATTCACGTTATTCTTTTTACGTTTTTCAAAATCTAAAGAACTTTTTTATGCTTTGCGATGTACTACAAAGTTGTAGATCTTAAAGAACGAAATCAATTGAGTTATATAACTATTAAATTTTATTATGTTTAACCGCGATATGGCGGATTGAAAAAAAAGAAACTCACCGGTTCGTCAAGACTCCTTCGATTACAATCCTCCGACCCAATGATAAAGACGGCTTTTTTTGGTTGTTTCTCGAAAGGATTATAATCAGATGGAGATGCTCTAGAAAAAAGTAGATCGCGAATGAAAAAATGGCACCTGTAAGCTCCCCAAGTGTCTTCTTCATGAACTTCAAACCACGCTTTCAATTCATATGCATCATCATGAAGCTATAAAATAGAAATTGAAAGAACTAGAAGAACCCTTACATCTATATCATCACTAACAATCACTGCATAATTTTTTACGGCCCCATTGAGAGTAGAGAAGATATTGTGATCAAACTCGATAGATACCTCCCTTGTGCCTCGTTTTTCGACGATCGGATCAGGAGGAGGGGCTAAATGTTGATTATATTATAGATTCACAGGTACGCCAATTTTATTTATGTTATTTAAGTGCTTGTTATAGTTTTTGCATATAGATACGTCTCATTGTTCTCTCATTTTGATATTTTCAGGGGACAAAGAAAATTTGTAAAATCTACACTTCATTCCAAATTTATCTAAAAAATTTTCCTTTTTTTTTTGTTAAAAAAAATTTAATTGCAGAAAAAAATAAAAGCTTCATTGTTATAACTTTCACTCAAAACTCCTCATGCAAAAGTTTTAGTAAAATAAAAAAAAAAGGAAGACTTACATCTGGGCACATGAACGGTGATCATTTCACTCTCTGACTCAGCTGCTGCTTTTCCTGTTCCCATAATTACGGTAATAGTAAATGTATAGTAGGTATCGGATTGAAGACCACCGAATTTGTGATAGTTGGCTCCTTTGAGCTCGACAGAAACGGGTGGGAGTTTGTCAGCGTTGTAGCTGAAATTTTAGATTAATGTAGCCGAAAAGACGACGAGAAAAGTTTGTGCATTTTTTTACAAAAAAAAACTATCCTACAATTATCACAAATTGCGTAATTATTTCATAATTAAGCTCAATAAATTTCATTTCATAAGTTACCTCAATCTGAAGCGACAATCGGCATCACCAAAGTTCTCAATATCCCAATACAGTATAACATAATCCGCTCCGACTACAGGAAGCAGCTGATTAACTTTCAATGGATCTAAAGTCAACTTCTTATTATTAAAAAGAACGCTTACATGTGGTAACGGACTCTGTGACAGCTCTACTTTTGACTCCCCTATAGACTGTATACAATTGAAATATATAGGTTTTTCCTGGTATTAATTTAGTGAAGGTTAAAGATCGCCTAAAAGATGTTCTATTTAAGGCCCACTTACTCCTGATTCATTTCGATCTTCTTGCTGAAATTTTTATTATTTCCCGAAAAGGTTAGGAGATAATGGTCAAATCGTCCTTGCTCTGGATCCGACTCCCCGAAATTGATGTTAATAGCCGTTGAGGAAATTTGTCCAGGATACACAGTCGATGAAATCAATGGAGCTGAAGGGGAAGAATTTGGACGAATAAAAAAACTTACGAGTAATCTGTTCAATTTCTGTTGATTTTGATCGAAGTGTCAACTCGGTGGATTGATTTCGAACCATAAACTTGTAAGCATGAGCTGGTTCCAGCTTTTCAATTACCAAAGGACCATCGCTAGGAGCTTCAAGCTCCTTAGAAGGACCCTAAAATAAAAAAAATGAACGAAAAATAGGGGGTAATGCCGGAATTTGCTGTATATTACAAGAAGAAAAAGCATTCTAGACTTAGGATAATTTTACAATGGTTAGAAAACTTATATGTAAAATCTAAATATTTGTTATTATGTAAATATGCACTCGCTTGTTTTCACGCAAATGACAACACCTACTGACTGGAGAAAGGTGCTCACCTTTTCCGACTTGTATTCCACCACGACTTTATATAATTGATTATTTTGCTCTTTTCTATCCCAATCCAGTGTCACTTGAGCTACATAAAATTCATCTGTTTCTGTACTAACAACTTTCAATCCTTCCACAGGCTTTGGTTCTGAAAATTTATTGATTGTTGATCTACTTACTTTGTAAATAGGCAATTCGATGGGCCCACCATGTCTTCGACAGTGCTCCAGCTAACATACAAAAGACTCGAAGGTCGAGTGTATGATCCGGGAGCATTTTGATCAAAGCATAAGTATCGGAAGAAGCGATGGAGAAGGACTTTGGGTGACTTAAAGTGAGAATAGTGTAGTTGAGGAAAAAGGCATCGCAGGAGGCTCCATCAGGAACCGTCCAATCCAATCTGAAAATTTTGTTTTTTTTATCATCAAACTGGGAAAAAAAATATAAATCACGAAAAATAAAAAAATGATTTGTACGCTAAAAAAGTATCTTTTTTTGCCTATAATTTACAAAGTTATAATTTTCTCGCTTATAAATTTCATGTTACTTTTCCTTATTTATGTTTTTTTCTGGTTGTAACTTTTTGTGCTGATTCTGAATACAATGAAAATTGCAAAAAATTGTGAAATAATGGCAACAATAGGCAAAATATGCCACCCAGCACTGACATAAACTTTTACCTAATCATTCCGTCCTCATCACTCATTTCAATATCCCCCGGATCTCCGTATTCCTTTTTCATCTTCTCTACCGATGTCAATTCAGGAAGTTCGTATTCGCCTGCATCGATGCTAACTGTTTCTTTCTTCGTGGTTGAGGTGGATTGTGTGGTGGTGAGAATGGTTTCTGTCGTCTCAGTAGTCACTATTTCAGGAGGAGTTGTAACTATGAAGGTGAACGAAGAGAACGGAGGAGTGGAAGAAGGAGTTGAAGGGAGAGTTGTTCTGAAAATGAAGAAGTTATCTGAGTCATGAATCAGTGATAATGTAGTCCATAATTGTACTGTCAATGGCAATAAGAGCAACAAAAATGTGTTAGGTACTTCTTTTGAGTCCGTGCTAAACATTTTTGACATTCGTCCTTTTCTAAAATTTTTAGCAGCGTGACAAAATATCCCATTTTGAAAATGGATATTGCTTCATTACTTTTTGCTTCATTTACTCATTAAAAAGATTTCTTACGTGGTGGCTGGCGTTATTTTCACCGTTGTTGTGGGTTGTGAACTAGTAAGAATGCCATCAGTAGTGCTTTCCGTTGCCTCGGCTGACACTTCATATGAGTATTCATCTAAATACATTCGCTTAATGTATTTGAGGTTATTTTTTACTAGGTTGAGGTGTCGTGGAGGTGAAAAAGTCCAAATTTGGTGGAAGAGTGCGCACACTGAAGCTTTCAGCCGATGCCGAATAGTCATAGATAGCTGCAAAGTTTTTCTTATTTCTTTTTTTCTCTTTCTCTCTCGCCAGACACAATAGATGCGAAGAGTTCATTTGGGTTTTAGGTGAAGAAGCTTCCAAACTTCGGCTCGCGTATTTATTTGGTTAACACGGCGCGAAAATCCTCTTGTGACAATCGATTTGCCCGGTAACTGTGCGGATGAGCCGGTAAAGAAAAAAAGCCGCGACGAGCAGACTGTAGTAGTCGGATGAAAAAGAAAAATGGGATCGCAAGCAACAATTGGAACCAAAGGAGGGAATTAAAAATCAAATCACCCTAATTTTGCAAACGAGCCAATTTTTATCCAATCCAAAGCCCAATTTTTGTCAATATGAACCCATTTTTGTAATTTTGAATGAAATTTTATTAAATTCCAACGCAACTTTTTTTTACTGAAATAATTAATTAAATATTTGTCCAATCTAGAAGAATAATAAATAAAAGATTAATTGTTTAAAAATTTGTTTTTTTTCCATGAATTGTTCCCAAGAATACATATTGGGTTTTAATGGTCAATTAGAACTTTCGAATAACTTTCTGAACAAATTTCTGGAATTTATTCAGGTTATAATAGCTTAATATTTCACTTTGGTCACGCGTTAGAACACCAAAAGATCAATTAGCTTAAAGTAACCAACTTAAAGCCCTGTAAATCCTAGAAAAAAGGAAAATACAACAGTAAACAAAGCTAAGCATAAGCTTTTCCCTTTCTATTCCCTACTTACGATCTCCTTGTGTCTTAAAGCTAGCTTCTATGCCTTCCTGAGACCTGACTCCTTTATAAATGGATTTAATCTGAAACCAAAAATCCCGAAATAAAAGAATCCAACCTTCAATCTAAACTGTGTTCCAGGTTCCAGTCCTCTCAATCTAATTAGAGATGCCTTTGTCTCCACAGAATTTGAATATTCTTGCTGCCCTTCCGGATAATATTCAATATGATAGGATATATCAATGCCTTGTGGCGGGAAGTAGGAAACCGTTGCTTCGTGTTCGGTTGTTTCAATAGAATCTAGTATCGGTGGATCCGGGCCTAAAATGGAAAAAAGTAGTCTTTGAACTATATAGACTCTGTCCCGGTTATGCGGGGGTCATCCTCTCAATGACCTGGCTTAGCACTTCTCTTCTAGTCGGCAAATAGTCAACACTGATACTTGAAATTTGGAAACCAACACGCTCTTAAACAATAGAGAGCATAGAATAACACGTATAACCGTGCCCTCTAGCATTTGTAACTGTGCTTTATTTTCGATTTTATATTAAAATTTTCCTAAATAGCCCAAAAATTGTCAAAAAAAAATATTTTCGTATTGTACATTACTGATAGAACTCACTGCTATAATAAGTCAACTCGGTGACGTTTTTTCGACTACCATCGATGGCTATGGCACTCAAATAAATTGTATATTCGGTGGCAGAGATGGTACCGTTCAGAAATGCTCGCCGAGTGTTACTAGAAATTTACAAAATAAAAATAAAAATAAATACCCAGGAACAAATGTTCCGGCCGGAGGATGACCAACAGGAGGAGAATAATCGAGGATATAGGACTGGGCAGACGGCAATACGTGAGCCGACCAGTCGACTAAAATCGACGACGCAGTCGTCAGCTAAATATAAAAAGATAGAAACAGAAAAAAACGAGGGCTACCCCGATCCCTACGAGCAGCAAAAGAATGTTCCTCATTCATTCACCCCTCTTTCTGTCATTCGAAGTGCACTGATATTAGGAGTCAATCTGAAACGGATGGATTTGACAAGTGACAGGAAAAACTAGGGTAAAGTTAAAAAAAAAGGAAAATCTTTTTCAAGTTGAAGATTTTCATGAAAAAAAATTTTCTGGAATAATGGCAATTCTGATTTTATTTGTTAAAATTTGCTCATCCGTAGAAGCTGCAAAAAGATTAATACGAAAAAATTGTTTGTTACGGACTTGCTTCCCCTAATTTTGTTCACTTTATTTTGGTGTCGGAAAAATTTCTAGAGATCATTCGGGTTAAAATGGTCAAATATTGTCCGATATTGGTCTCGCTTTGGAGCAACAAAAGATCAATCAGTTCAAAGAAAACTTGACTAGTTGTTTGAAGTGTTTTTAAACAAAAGAAATTGAAGAGGAAAGTAATTTAGTGAGAGTATTGACAAAGCTGTAGAGTGAGGTGTGAATGTAATGAGTGTGCTTACAGTAAGTGGCGGTGGTGGCCGTTTCGGGGAGGCCAGCGGTTTGCACTTCGAGGGGCGGACTCCGGTCAACGGGTCAATCGTCTCTGACATTTAGCTGGATATATCTATCCTTGGATTTTTTTTAAATATTTTTAAATTTATTTTTTTAGTAATTTATAGAATTCCTGGTAGCTAAGAAAATAACTTTAAAAAAATCCTCAATGAACATTAAAAATGGGAAAAAGCTTAAAGATTAGAGAGTATAGAGCAGTCAGCATTCACCTCTTCTGGTCAGTAGGCTCGGAGCTTGAGAACTGCGCGAACAATACGCATGTCTCGCGCAATTCGCAACACAAACAACAGAGCCAGCTGAAATTTCTGGACACAACCGTGTGAAACATTAGCCGTCGGGAAAGGGAAGAAATCGATGCTCGTACGGTCGGGGATGGGGGAGGGAGGAAATACGATCCGAAGAAGGTATGAACAATGTGTACCGATGAGGGAAAGCATTGTGCGAAGAAGGTAACGAAAAAAGATTGAGAATGAAATTTCGACATTAGAGGAGATGACAGGTGAGCCAACAAATGATTGTAAAAGAATCTAGTCCCAGGAGTTCATGAACCTGCCAGAAGAAGAACAATTGTCCAGCTCTCATAAGATGGATGAGATATTTTCGTGGGACGAAATATTTTATTTATATGTTTTATATGAAAAGAGATGGGGATTTTGTGTAGAATTTGGAATATAACAAGAGAATAGTTTATATTCCATAGACTTTATTTTCCACTTATGGTATCTCTTCCAAAGAAGCTTTCCTATGTCTCATTGAATTATTGTCTTCGTAAAAATAATACGATACCAATTGTCCACTAGTATTTTAAGGAAAAATGTTTTTGTTACGACTAGAATATAGGTGACTAAACGACCACAAATGATTCGTGAGAAAATGACACATCAACTGGTCTGTGAGATTGAAAAAAGATCACAAGAATAGAGAAGAAAGACGTTGTTATTTTAGCTGCGAAAACTGTTTTAAAAAAATTTACAGGACTCAATTTCTGTCTAACAGAAGTTTGAAGATCAATTTTTAGCTGCAAAAATTAATGTTCTATCAAAATAAGTTTAAAGATTTTCATCTCTTGGCTTGACAATCTGGATTGGTATTAGAAAAATAAAGTTGCCAGCCACTTGACAAACATAAGGATACTATTGATAAACAAATAATTTCTAGTTCTTCATGGAAGTCCCCTTTTGAAAGCAAAAATAGAGAAAGGAGAAAAATGATTGACTCATAGCTGGTCAACTCTTTTCTTTTCTCTCTCGAAGTGACGGGGAACCCTATGAAATTTGATCTGTTAGCAGAACAAAAGAACAGGTCACTTTAGCACTCGAACGCGCTAACAAATGAATGTTTCAAAGAGTCACGAATTGAGGAAACTAATAAGGAAGTTTGTTTGATTAATATATCTGTGTATGTTTTATGTTTAAGTGGCAGTCGTTTTGCAACAGGTGGACTGGCGGCAATGGCCCTTCCGGAGGCGTGAACCGGATGGACCGGTCCCGTCTGTCGTCCGGGGGCTGTTTGCACCCGCAACGAAATATTTTGGGAGACTATTTGACATATGGCCAATGAGCTAATTGCCACAGACACACAGACAGACACGGCTATCACCATCGTTCATTTTGATCACGAAGGTTTTAATGATTCTTTATGCCGTTGAAGATGACGAAGAGCCTCATCGCCGGCAGGGACCATTCGAGAGAGACGACGGAATCCCTCTCGTGAAATGGCTGTGAACTCAGCACTACTGCCACGAACACGTAAACGAGTTGGAGGTTCTTCTGGGCTGCTCAGAGAGTCGAGACTGAAAAAATAATCATTGGGGTGATACTGTAGTTCAGATGGATATGTGATAATGTACAGACAGCCTATATACGTTATCACTATATCACATTTCTTTTGGTATCATGCTAAATCTTAACTTCATCTTTCCACAAATCTATCGATTTCGGGAGTGATTTGATAAAAATTTAGCATTTTTTCATGTTGCAGTATAAAAAATTTGTAAAGTGTATCTTTGTTACGCATCTTCGATATTACGATGCAAAAAATACGCCCAAAATTGCCATAATCTATTTTGTCTTAGTAAAGTAACTTTCGAAAAGGAAACTCTCTTTCCTTTTTGCACAATTAATAACTACCTCCGCATGCTCTAAGCATTAGCTCACAAGCTTATTTACCAGAACACATAGATGAAGGATTTGTTGATAGTCGACAAGTGCTAAAGACGATATTACCAGTATTTTCTTTGAGAGTTGTGGAGATGTCCATTAGTTGGGGAAGTAGTGCACGTCGGGGATTTCCGGAGTGATTCTAACACAACAAGGTTACAATAGCCAAATCAGTGAATGCAGGACAAGCAATTCTCAACGGACACCTACTTTGGCAGCTCCTGTCCAGCCGTGTCTAACTGTAAATTCCTCATTTTATTTCTCGCCTTTTTTCTTCCTTCTTCGCCGTCACCATTCCACCAATCGACTATCTAAACATAAAAAATGTTCGAGAAAAAAGAAGATGCTCACCTTTCCCAAAACAGTTAACCTGAGCCTGAACGAATCGTGGCGAGCCTCGATACAATATTCGCCAGCCGCCATGAACAAAGCTATCAATAAACCCGTAGCTAAGACATAAAATATTCCTAAATTATGTATTTCGTTTGGAGTTAACAAAAAGCCAACCGAAGACATTAGAAACATGAGAATTAGCACCCTCTAGAGGAGCATTGCAGCTGGGACCTTCTGAAAGTATATTGTTTCAATATAATATACCTCGTAAATCTCGCCACCATTTGTTTTTTAATGCCTCTAGAATCGTCCGCTCTTGGAGTTGGAGAACGGTTTTAGAAAGAAGATCCCGAAGAGGAGAGCCTTTAGGTAAGGCGATTCCGTAACCCTGAAAATAATCAGTGCAGAAAATCCTTAAAGCTGTTGCACAGTGACTAATTCGAATTAAGAAATCACTTTCTCAAGTCAGAAGTTTTCCGTTGATATTTTTTTCAGACCCAACTACTATCTTTTGAATCTGATAGTGAGTAATTCAAATTCAATTTTTAAAATATACTCATGATTATCGGATCATCCAAATCGAACTCACCTTTGAGTCCAATAGTCCTCCAATACTCTGTAAATAACAATCTCGCTCCATATAATACTCCAACATGGAACTCTCCATCATATAGGCATAGTTACCAGCCTTTACTCTTGCTATTCCTTCCTTTGATGAGTTCACAAAAACTGTAGGGCTTGATGATTCCATAACAGACCACCTGGAATCTCAAGGATTGTCACTAAAAGTCTCTACATTCGTTCGTAGATAGGTATTTTGCTTTCGCGAAAGAAATCCATGGTACTTCCACTTTTCAATGTTCCATATTTTATTTTCTGTTGGCCAGCCAAGTCGCCTGTCGATTCAATAGGGGTAGACATTCTTTCGACTGTAAGAAAAGCAGCCAATTGAGCAGTATAGGAAGATATGAGAATTTGCGTGAACATCCACCAAATGACAGCCACAACTCGGGTTGCAGCAGCTCGAGGAATGACATCACTTCCCTGCTGCATCAAGGATCCCACGGCGAACCAAAGAGAATTCAATACACTAAATTGATTTTTCTGATCATCAACGGAGCGATCGCGTTCATCGATTTTTTCGATGTCATACCTAAAATAAGCTTGTGAAGAATTAGGAAAATACCATTCGTACGGACTGAACCTAGCTAAAAGATACATGGTAAAGGAAACAGAGAGATAGGCGGCAATCAAAGAAAGCCAGACACTGAGAGAAAGCGGTTCGAGAAAAGTGAAGAGAGAGCCCTGAAACGGATCAACAAGAAATGATTAATTAATAGAGGGCATCCATATACCTTAAGACACTTTGCTTAGATTAGTGGTTATATTGAAATGAAAAATTTTTTTTTGAGTTTATTATTTTTAACAAACGCCTTTTTGTCTGAAGTCCTTGGTTGCAGTGTAACTCAAAAATAGATACCCCCTCCGGATAAAAGTTAATGATGTGAAAATTACACTGCCATTTTTTTGTCTTTCAGGGTGACACGAAATTATATATATTTTGCAGTTTTGGGTTCAAATAAGAGTGGATAACTATATTTTTATGTTTCTATGTGGTTAATTGCTCACCTTCTCTTGATCTTCTTTAGTTGAAGCGATTAATATCGAAATGCCTAGATGCATGAAAGGCAGGGTGAAATCTGGAAAACAAGGTTTTAGGCTTATATTTGATAGTTTAAACTTAAAGTTCCATAACAATAGAGCAGAAAGAGAAATATGTCTTTTTTACTTTAACTCTTTTTTAATACGTATTGTATTTTAATTTTACATAAAGTCCTCAAGTCTACAGAAAATAAAAATACAGTATCTAAATTGCTGCAAAATAAAGTGCGCTTTAATTTCAGTTTTACGACAGCTTAAAATTTATTAACTTATTATTTTGCTTATAAAAATAGGAAAATGTTGTGTAGAACCTGAATATAAGAAGAAAAACAAATACATGTTTCACCTATCTCTGATTCTTACCTACTACTTCAACTCGACTATAGGTTATAGTCACAGCTGACACCGATAGATCTGCTTCGTGTCTTTGTAACACTCCAATTATTCCATTCCATCGGCCTGACTCATCCTGAAATAACTTCTTTCAAGCGATTTTGAGTTACCTCGATTCCATAGGTCCCATCCTGTACTTCAATAATTGTATAGTTAAACTTCAAGATGGTTGCCATTTCATTCAACAAATCAATGCAGAATCCCTCATATCCGTCACCTTTCCTGATCACAAATGGTTCTTCAAGGTAGACGACTACACGAAGGTGTAATCCTTCGAGTGATTCTGCATCTGGATCGATGTCGAATTCCCACTTATTCGCGTATCGGTCATCGTATTGCCATCCACGTCGTTGTGACCAATTTCCCAGCTGAAGACGAGTTTTTTTCTCAAGGAGACTTCACACTCTGCTTTCTTAATATAGAGACATGTATCATATGCATTGTTTCCTTTTTATTGTCATGAAACCTGTCGGATGATGATAAACATGGCGGTATAGTTTATCCGAGTTCCATTCTGTCTACTATATCCGTTGGAAAATGAAACAGGTATAAATCGGAAAGGCAGCAGGACTGCGTGATAAAATGGTCCAATAATAGTCATATATTGCTGGTAAATTATCCATTTTCACCACAAATTGATTGAAAGTAATTCTTTGAAGGTTCTAGAGGTATTTTCTCCATACTTTCTACCAACAAATAAAATTAAAAACACTAGGCTTTTTCATCTACGTATCACTGCTCCACACCAAAATCCAATTTTCAAAAGCTTTGTCCAAGGTCATCTTTCCTGTTACTATTTCTGGTACCTGCCATTTCTTTTTTGTTCAAAAAGAGGTCATTCTATTGTGATTTCAACGCTCTTCTTCTCCTATAATCCCCCCTTTTCTCTTATTTGTCCCCCACCCGTCATCCGTCAAATTTTTACACACTTCGTTCCCGTAAAAGAGAAAGAGAACAGTGGTAGAGAAAAGTGCGAAAGTGTCACGCATAGTGCTGGAGGGGGGTTGAATTGTTTCGGAGCAAATAGTAACACTACCAGGGTACTGGTTTTTGATATATTGACACGATGGTTGATCAATGGAATCACAGAGGTGAGAAGAGCAAAGAGGAGACGCAAATTAAAATCAAGGAGAGGCTGATGGTATTTTTTTGGATTTCTATCGTAGAAAAGAAATTGAAAAAAGTAGAGAAAATTTCTGGGTCCCGATCGCGATCTTTCTCATTCGTTTTATTCAAACAGAAGGAACACTGCGGGAAACAAGAATGTAAAATGATGATGTCTTTTGATCTTTAGAACAGTTCCCTGAACAACTAAGGCAAACGTCAGCGAGTTCTCCTCTTTTTCATCAAAAGGATAAGTTGATTAGAAAAAAAAAGGAAAAACGAGAAATTGAAAAAAAAATTTGAGAACTGTAGCACGACAGATTGGATGAAGCAAAATTAAATGATCGGAAGGTCACTAATAATAGTTCAGGCGACATTTTTGTCAATTGTATAAGTTTAATTAGAGAAGTCGGTTCTAAAACCGCAAGAATAGCTTCGAGTTCAAAAAAATGAGTCTTAAAAATGGAATTTCATAATAGCAATAAGCATCTCATAGAAAGTATAAGGAGTTTGTCTTTACATTTTAATAACCAAAGAACTAATATTGTCATAAAAAACTAGAATCTACCAAAAATCAACCAGGAACTACATAGAAGCCCAATTATCGTCAATATGACCTTGCCCTTATTGATAGGTTCAATGGTCAAAGTAACTGGCTTCTACGCACTATTTCCCGGCCCTATTAAGGATTCGCTATAAAAAAAAAAGTCGAAAAAGCTGAGGTTAATCAACACCATTGGAAACCATCATTAAACAAAAGGTAATGTTTTTCAATTTGTTAAAACCTTTTTGAGGAACTTCCGTTTTCTAATTTTTCTTATTAAATCCGGATTCTATAACTGAAAAAATACGAAAAATAAAAAATGTTAACGTTTTCCAAACATCATTTCTCTGATTCTTTCTGCCTCTAATTTGATTTCCCCGCTTTCATACCAGTTTTTTATTTTTTTATCTAGCTTTATCGAATTTCTATGCATCATTCTTTTAAAAATAACTAGTGATCAACCTTCCAATCAGCCGTTTTACACGTTATCGTCTCGTCTGGTAGTCAAATTCGCGTAAGAACTACGTCTTTCTCTGTGTATTTGGTGAACACAACTGGTGTGACGTGTACCTTGCCTCTCTATGAAGGTTACAAAGCGGGGCGGGGCGACGAGACCATGGCGCGGTATTTAAAGTCCGGTCTGCTAGAAGTAGAATAGGCATCAAACCATGATCAAGTCGCTTGTTGCTCTTCTGGCCATAGCTGCTCTCGTCTATGCTCAACAGGGACCTCCTCCACCTCCTCCATTCCTCCAAAATGTACGATATCCTTTCATTCTTTTCTATTTTACAGGCTCCCCCAGCCAAGCAGAACGAATTCAATCAGCTTCTCCAGTCTGGAGCTGGTTTGACTGATGCCCAAATGGACGTTAAGGTTCAAGGCTGGATCAAACAACAGGATGCCGGTATTCAGGTGAGAATTTCTGTCAATTTTTTTCGCATGATGTTTGCCTGTCACAAATAGGAACCAGTAACTTCTTAAATTTTTAGAGTGCTTTCGCCCAATTCCAATCACAAGCAGCTGCTCAAAAGAAGCAAGGAGAAGCTGCCCATGCTGCTGCTGTAGCTAGATTCAGTCCAGCTGCCAAAGTTGCTGATGCTAAGCTCTCCACCATCGCTAACAATCCCGCCCTCACTCAACAACAGAAGGGACAACAGATCGACGCTCTTCTCCAATCACTTCCACAAAATGTAGCCCAAGAGATCCAATCCGCCATGCAGGGTTAACGGTTGTGTACATATCATGGACGCTAGTCAATGAGCCCATAAATATTTTTTTTCTTTATTTCTTTCTTGATGATCTATTGGATGGTGCTTCCTTATTTGCCTACTAGCTGCCTCGAACGAAGACAAACTACTCTGGCAGTTCAAATATTATACTATTCCAAATATTCTTTTAAAGAAAAATAGGGTTTTATAACCATAAACAACTCAAAAATTGTAAAATAAAAATAAAAAACAGAACAAAATTTTTGATCATAATACCATATGAATTTTACCTCGAAACTTTTCCTACGATGTAAATAATGAAAACTTAACCATTAAGTGAATAAAAAGTCAAACCCCTCCCCCTTCCCCTCCCTTCAACAAGATCAGAGATTCAGAGATTAAGATCCGGTAGTGTTTTGATCAGACTTTTGAAGGACAACAATTGAACTATGAAAAACGCCTTTTGCCGGGTAATATGTTGTTTGAAGGAAGGTTGAGAAAACAGGGGATAACCATAGGAACTGGTTGCTATGCAAGAATAATTTTGTAATCCGATTAAAAAACCAGAAGTGAGGTTATTTTGGCTAAAAAACCTTCTAAGAGTATCTTGAAACCTAATTGCTTCGCTTATCTATCTGTGTCGTTGTCCTTTTTTTGACTGTTAACCTTTCTCTCTCCACAATAAACAAGCAGCAGTCTCTGTCCTTGACTGCCTCTTTCTCTTCCGCCGCGTACTTACCTTGACAAATTGCGAATTGATCCTGCCGATTCCGTAGAACGATAAGTCTTCTCTTCCTCCGTCGGCATCGAAGCTAATGTCACCTGTCAGTTGTCGTTTCAACATTAACTTTCTCATTGCCGAATTCAATGCTCTACCATCTCGCCAGGCATCTTTGGCATCGCAAAGGAGGCTAGCTGGTCGAGGAGCGGCGCCAATCTGAATAGAGCAAATGGCAAACCGGTTGAGATACCAACCTCCTGCAAACGATGCAAGGCGGTTCCAATGACTGTTGTCGACTCCGAGGTCAGAGCTAATTCCGTCTAAGCAGATGATTAGGTGAAGGAAAAAAAGAAACTACCTTCATCATGGGATCATTTTTGACGAGTTGGAGTCCAGTAATATTACAATGGAACTGTCCCTGCATGTTGTTGAGGAAATCTTCGAGCAGGGAGAGATCCTAAAAAAAGAATAAGCATAGAAACTCAAGTTTTATTTCGCTTGAACTTATCCAGTCAGTCATCTTTCACCTACCAGATTCATTTTTTTCCTTCCTAGACAAAATATTTTCAATCTAATACCGACGCATTTGAATTCAGCGTCCAACGTCCATCTTTTGAATACATTGTCTGACCAAAAAGATCAAAAATTTACTTAAAACACTGACTATCAAAACATATTTTGATTCAATTTTCATACTCTTACATTTTTCATACACAATTTGATATTAAGGAAAAAAAAGTTAAAATTAATACGATGGACAGTGTGAAAAAAAGGACAAATTTTTTTGCGTATTGTTTTATATATTTTTCTCAAAAACATTATTTTAAGTTACCTTTCCAATTTGCAAATTTAAAAAATGACTCACAGTATGAGTAAATATATACGAATATGGAGCCTCGGTCATATTGAGTCCTCTAGCTTGTTGAAGCAGATTATAAAGAGTCGTAATGTTGTTAGAATGGATGATCTGAATTATTCTTTAGTCTTCAATTTCTTCAAAACCTACAATATTTGTCTGTTTCAATCGTGTTCTAACATATTTCAAAAATGGCTCGAAATCACGAGTATTTTTGGGCAGTTGGCGGATTCGAACTGACGGTCGTCGTAGATGAAGGAGATCTCCCTCATTTCTAGCGTAAATAAGAGGTGAAAGCTCTTCCAAATCTGCACCAAAAAAATCAAAAAATTGTAAATTAATACCTGAGTCATGTTGATATGCGAGAAGAAATGATGTCCAGCGAAGACTATCCAAAAATTGACTGGTAGCTAAGGCGGCAAGGCCACGGGATGGACCCACAAATGATACAAAATCGGATACTGGAGAAGGTAGATTGATAAGGAAATATAACCTACCAACGTCTTTTTCATTTTTTGATTGGATTGCAAGGCACGGAATTTGAAAGTGATGACACATTGACTTGACGAGACTATCATCGAGAGGAGACAGACCAGGAGCCAGGACGAGGGCAACGACTCCATGTTGGATAATTTCGCATACTGAAAAGCTGTTGTGAAGTCTATTTTTTATAGTTCGAGTCAATATAAATCCGAGAAAAACAATATAACGTCTAAAATTCCCATAGTACACATATTTCATAATGAAGAGTTCGATCGAGAAATTATTTCTTTAAATCAAGAGCCTCAAAAAATAAATTTGAAATCGAGATCCACTACTGTCAAATCCATTTTTTACTAGGAAAATAAAGATCAGGGTATTGTAATTTATTCTTAAATTGGTATAAGAAGCATATTTTTTTTATGACATCACTTCTGGAACAAATATTTGATTATCTATTTCTTCTCATTTTATTCAATATTCTAAAATTTCCTATTCGTTTGTTCAGCTCGGCTCCAGCTGTCCAACTTTACCCTAGTTCCACTCAAGTACTTGTTCGGGATGACCCTTAACTGGCCGAGGGAAAGGAAATTGAATCGCATAGATTTGTCCACCCTAAAGATAACTTACATCGTTCTTCGAAAGCGCCCGGATGGCTGGGAGACGTCAATCTCAAAGCAACCTCCGTATGAGCCGTATGTTCTGTATTCCATCGGTCGATCGCATATCGAAGATTCTCGTATGACACACTTCCCGGCAAGACGGTGGTCCCTAGAATTATTTCTAGAAACTTTCAAAGATCGCTTGCAGTCCTTCCGCAAAAAAAGACAATCGTCGTGAACTCCCGCGTGAAAGCTCATTGTTCCTCGCTGCTGCAAATTTCAGCTGGGGGTGGAAAAAAAGGAAAGAGAAGTACCCGTCAATATAAGGGGGATGAAGAAGAAAGTGTAATTGCATTCGGCGCGAAAAGAAATTTGCAGAAAGAAGAAAATGAAGCAAAACACAACATATTGAAGAGTTGGTTTTCCAAATATTCCTGCTGTTAGAGAAAAATTTTTTATCGTCTCATTTCCACAAACCAAATTTTTACTCTTTCTAGCTATCTATTTCAGAAAATTTAAATTCCACTAAAATGCAAACATTAAAAAATGAATTTCATATTTTTTCTATTTTTAAAAGCCTCAAAAATGTATACCTTTAGCACGAGAACCCTAATGGATTATTGAAAAATACTCACAAAACATTTCTGCTCAAAAAGCGACATTCTGGTGCCTTAATAACAGAAATATTAACTCTTTTCTAAGTAATTTTTTAAGATATGACAATTAATTGATTTTTAAAATTTTTATACTCTTCATTTTTTCTGCGGCAAGGAGAGAAACTAATGAGTAGAGAATTTGGCGTTAGATACATATAATATTGAAGTACTTTTGTATTTTTTACATTTTTTTAAATGAAAGTTAAAGACTCACCAATATTGTAGGTAACCACCAATGCCAGACATATACCCCGTATCCATAGAATCGATAGAAGTACAAGCCATTGTATAATCATCACGACATCTGAAAGAAAAAAAATTTCTCCAGCTAACTAACTAGATGGTTAAAAAACGATTAGATTCTCCAGAGGGCGGTAACGAGCTCTCTAAGAGACCAGACTTTGATTAACTTTGGGATCAGGAGTTCCAAGAAGATTTGATTTAGAAGCAGGACTATTTAGTACCTATTTTCGAAACAGAACAAATTAGAAGAAGGACACAGGATTAGCATAATGAGAAGAAGGAAGACATAACATGGGCGATGGGAGTAAAAGAGACTGCCAATGGCGCTAATTGCGCGGTTCGAGGCACCGAAAATGACCGGGACTCCCCGGAGGGAGAGAGGAAATACTTTTCTAAAACTTTAGGAATGGCTTTCAATGCCTAGCAATGACTTGAATAATCTATAGTAAAACTTTGGATAACCTTTTTATTTATTCAAATTGACCATAACTTACTCGGCTTTTGCATTTTCTAAAGTCAGAGAGGCAGTTTTATGAATTGCAATGTCTTAGAAAGTTGTAGAAATTGTCGAGATGCATATAAGTTGATTGAATTTATTTATAATTTGGCTGAGCTATTATAGTCGAAGCTCTTCCTAGTATAAAAACAGGAACACAAAAAGACTCTTACTGGAAGTCTTGAGAGCAAAACAAAACTTTAATGAGGTATTTTTTCTACTAGAATTTTAATTTAACAGCCCTTTCAAAAATCCCCATTTCTCAAATCGCCGCACTTCATGTGACTTTTGCGGGAAAACAAGACCCCAATACCATTCTCATTTAATGATCTTATCTTTCTCTCTTCCTTTCCTTCCTCTCTCTTTATGTGTAAAGTCAGTCTACAGTACCGGTTGAAAGAATCTACAGTAACCAAGCAAAGAATAGGAGGAAGGAAATGCGACGAGAGCTCGATTTTTGCTCCAAGGAGGGAAGTCCGTCAATGACGCAGGCGTTTTTCGAAGGAAGAATAGAGAGCGACAAGAGGGCTTTTTTCAGCATCCGGTGGAAGGAAGGAGACATCAACAACCGTGAAGAGGTTCCAAGAATTGAAGAAAAAATTTAGACTTGTGAGTTTAAAGATTTTTGGCTTTTGGTCATCAAGATGCCATTTTTTGGAATAGCACTCTTTCATAAGTGCCTAGTTAGGAGCCAGAAATGCTAGGAACAGAAAAAATTTAGTGAAGTACGCAGTATTCCACAGATAGTCTTCCTCTCATAAAAGGTTAGCTCTCAATAAGTTCCTAGAGGTTCTGAAATTGACAAAAATGGATTACTACGTAAAATCTAATAAGAAATCAGTGTTAGACTAGGAAGCAGTCGATCCACAATTTTTTGCGCTTTCTCTAGTCCAACAGAATACAGGCTTAAAAAACACTGAGTTTTTAAAAACCAACTACGAGCTGGAACATTCGCTACAAAATCTTCTAGGAATTAAAAAAATATCTTTCAAAAAAGAAACTTCCTCTGTCAGCTGTAAAAATAAAGTCTCCTGAGGTCAATGGAAGCAAAACAATCAAAAGAGCCAACTCAAAAAGTCGTTTAACTATGTGCGTAATGGCTTCGTTGCTGCCATCCTCCTCGTTCCGTCGAAATGCGGTTATGGAGTGTGGTCTCGGCGGGAGAGAGCTACACATAATAACGAAGAGAGACTGCTCCCCACTGATTACCCTTCTCTCTTCTACTCTCTGAAAGTATCCATCCGAAAACAATACCAATTGCGCGAAATCTTGGCAGACATCTCAAAAAGATTTTACCGACACAAGGACAGATCGCCATCGGGTGCCGGCTCAAAGACACTATTTTTACGTCGAAACGGGTTTTCAGTAAATTTAGGTCGTCGCGGTTTTGATACTGTAGGGGCTACGACGAAAGTCAAGGTTATTGGAGAAAAAAAATGGAAATTGAGGTCTACTGATTTACTGATATCTTTAAAAGGGAATCCTCTTTGATTTTGACAAATTTTGAATTAAACTTATACAATTCATTAAGAGTTTTCTACTGTTTTTGTCAATGAAATTTCATTTATTGATGAAGAGGAGGAAAAAAGCCTGTACTGAAGCATAGAAAGTTCCAAAAATATACCCGAAAAATAGAAAGAATGAGAGAACCAAGCTTCTCCCGGAGCATCTGGAGAAGAGTTCAAAAGCTCTCTCTCTCCCTCGCTACTTTACAAGTATCCGAATCACCTGGGCGTGAAGGTATTACTAATAATTCAGTGGAAGTCCAGGGAAGTCATCCAACAAAGTAACCTCATGGATGTCTTTTTTAGATGAGCTTCCGGAATTTTGAATGAAAAATGTACTCAGGGCGAAACTTTATGGTCTGCATAGATTAGAAGATTTTAAGTTGTTGTTCAGGTTCAAAAAATCATCGTTTTTCTATAATTTCTATTATGTTTTCAAATTTTGTCTGCGGTAAGGAAAAATACTAATCAGTAGAATTTTTTACTGATTAAATTCATTTATAATAGCTAATTGAGCCTATTTTACTCCGTACTTGTACTCTAGAACACGATTATGCGCAAAGTACAGCAAGTTGTTCAAGTACGAGTCGATCTTGTACGAGTTAATGTTCATAATAAAAATTGAAAACGAGTTCGAGTTTCAAAGTTTGAAAGTTCAACTTTGTGAGTTGATGTCTTATTTATTTTTATCCTTTTTTTCTCTCTTACCTCCCCTCTCTATCCATAGGATATCTGAATGCACAATTGAAGTGGTATGTGAAATACCCAAGAGGGCTCATCTATCAGCAAAAACTCATCTCAAAGGAGGCAGTCTGGTGTTCATCTGCTTTTTCCTTATTCTTATAGTCATCGTGAAGCAATCTTGGCCATTATATGATTGGCAAGCTTTTGAAAACTGATGACATTATTTTTGTAGTATTTTTAATCGCTCTCCCATCTCCTCTGCCATAATTCTTGTCATACATCCCCCCTTCTCACACAAAACGGACTGTTTGCACATCCGGTGTTCAATCACATTAGTTCCATCCCATCTGCCTTCGAATGGTATGTATACATTGCGTGCGAACGTATGTTCGCCTCGTTAGCTCCTACGATTACTGATATTCAGAACAATTCTTCTCTTCTCCCAGCTGTCATCGTCGTTTGTTGTCCATCCATCTGCTTGATTTTTCCTTTTGCGATAACGGTTTTCCGCTATGTCCTTCGGTTTTAAAAAGCAGGTCGGCTTTACAAGGTCGCGAAGAGGAGAAGATTGAGATCTCGCTTCGGGAGTGCCGAAATGAATGAAGGAGTGGCTGACCGTGTACCGACAGCAACAAAGGTCATCGGAAAGTTTTTTGAGAAACCGAGAGAGAAGGAAGAACATGTAAATATGCCTGATCATTTACTAATTTCTCTGATAGATTGATTGCTCTCCAAGAATTCCAGTCTTCCGCTCTCGTGAGTCAGCTTTACCATTGTTGCGTTCTTATCGGATGCCCAAATGGTCTAACCGCGTCACAAGAAAACTTCTGTCTTTTGAAAAGAAGATGAAAAGATGACGAAATAAGCTTTAACAGCCGAAAAAAATCTTCATTAAAGATCCGTTGTGATAAAAAAAGAAGATCACTACATACATCTATTCATTCATGAATTTGTTTATGAATACAATGTTATTTTCCGACCTAAATTGCATCAAGATCAGGGGCGTGACCATTATCTTCTCGGTATCCAAAACCTGCTGCCTTTTTTTCAACAGTCTGTCAAACTAGTACAATGCCATTTCCTTGTCTCTCCGAACCTTCGTGACAGTTCAATGGCAAATCCCATCCTGTCCATCACTTCCTACGACCTCATCATTTGCCCATTTGCATCCCCGAGACACGTTAATTTTCTTTTCGTCACCGGCAGATTAAAAAAATGCAGACGAAGCAACAATTGAACGTGGCGCCAAAAGAGGGCATGCGATAACTGGGGACCCTGAAACAGTTTGCTGTCTTTTCCTTATCAACCATTTCTTTTGAACAACTGCCAAATCCCGCACTTTTTCTGATACAAAATATTCTATCTCAAAAAGGAGAGAAGAGATACAGATCTTCTGCGGTCGTGTGTTGGAGGCCATTCGTCAGCCGGCGGCCGGCATCTCAATCTCGTAAAACTCAAATCAATCAGCCAGCTCTTGAAGGTTTGAATTTTTTAGATGGTGACCTTTTACGGACGAGAGGAAGGGATTAAACAGGGAAAAAAAGAGCTCCCTGAAGGACAGACGAAATAAAACTAACATTTGTTGGTAAACTTTTAACACTAATTTAGTAGCTCTTCCAGCTTTTTCAGCGCTTCAAATTTTTTTTCACATTTTAGGAAGTTTTTTCAATTTTCGTTTTAACCAATTTACCAACCCCCCACCCCAGCCCCTCCATCTCCCCTATCTTTACATTCTCTGTTCTCCAGACCTCCACCTGTATCGTCAATTTATCACCTTTGAAAGGTGTGAATACTTCTCCTTATCACCTCCCTGAGTAAATTCAAAGCTGACAACGTTGACCCGCATACAACTAGCCGACCTGTCACAGTCAATTCGTGTCACTCTATCGGCAACAGCCACAGATCCTATCGAGGTGAATCCTCTTACGTGTTTTTGAAACTGCCGGCAATGAATAGAAAGAAAGCAATGAAGTGAGATGGTATTGAGGAAAAAAGTCTGAAAAGGTGACCTTTTGAAGGGAAGTTTTGAGGAAGAAAAGTGGAAATCATATATTTGAGATTCTTTGGTACAGACCTAGAAAATTTTAAATTAAGTTCAAATAAATGTAAACGTCATCTCGGCTTCCTCCGCTAAATTTCATCTTCGATAAAATCATAAAAATTTCGCCATCTATTGTCCCTGGGCCATTGATTGATTATTTATTCCTGTTGATACTTTTTTTTAATCTACAATGCATCGGAATAGCGTCTTTTCTACCAAAATTTTCGCAGCTATGAT
The DNA here is from genome assembly GCA_932521415.1 of Oscheius sp. DF5120. NCBI lineage: Eukaryota > Metazoa > Nematoda > Chromadorea > Rhabditida > Rhabditidae > Oscheius > Oscheius sp. DF5120. The sequence continues at coordinate 7,038,397 of OW051462.1, forward strand.
CTCATTTTCTATCCTTTTAGTGACTCTTACATCGTATAGCTGCCGTTATTTCCTATCGCCATTTTTTACTTAACATTTTTATTATACTGGAGAATTGAAAGACTTGCCTCTACAGTCTCTCATTCATCTCAATTATTGACGTTGGAGAAATTCAACCTTTTTCAGAAAACACCTTATGTAAAAATACTTCGCAGATCATTGATGCCAATCCATGTAACTTTTCATATCTAAAAAGAGACGATAATTGACACCTGGACCTTTTTCTACTTTCATAGAATCTTTCTCTCAGTTACCTAAAATATCAGTTCACATTACTCACTTTTTAACAGCTCGTCCTGTCTCAATCTTTCTACCGTATCTCATTCTTAGTACCAGCCAGCCGTCCATTCAATTGCACTATTGCCGTCTCTCCTGACACGACCAGGTGTCAAGCTACGATGATGAAACGTCGGGGCAACTGAATCATCCTCTAGCGAGAGCACTTTGACTCTTGACTGCTTACCTACAGCTCTTTTGCCACTTTGTCGGCTATTTCTCCTTTGACTTCACAGCCATTCGCCGCCTTTCTGTTAATTAAACATAACGTGTCGGGAGGCGCTTCTCTGCTGACCGTAAATTATGATTAATTGGTCGAACCGGCGGCGTCTAATTAGCATAGCTGCATCGTTTGGTCCCCTCTCTTCGTTTCTGGCTATTCGAATTCTTACTGGTATGAAGAAAATCGAGGCACCTGCAGAGACGATGCGCATATGACGAAGTTTTTTGGTATTCCAGCTGTGCTGTGATCCGGCATCGATCGGGGACTACAGAGAAGAAAGGAAAAGATCTCAGAGAATCATGAATGAATTCGGCTGTTGCGTAACAGCCTATGGGAATGAGAGATTGAATTTTTGCATAAAGAGATATGAGTAGTTGAGATTTAGAAATCCTTCCGAGACTTATGTAAAAGATGACACTCTTTTATTGACTTTCTGATCCCATCTAACAACTACAAAAGCGCTATGATGATACTATTATACGCTGTTTTTTTCACTTTCTATCTCCTCAATCCATTCCGAAGCCGTCATGCTTTCTTCACCCATGACTAATTACCATGCGTAAGCGATTATGCTAATTTTCCCCCCATTCTTTCTCTATCCCCTGATGACCAAAGGGAAAAAGGGTAATATTTATGTGAATAATACTTATTCCCACTCGTTTGCCATTATTCCTGATGATTGAATGGGAAAATGGTTGACTCCTGGCTCATTTCTCAAGGTAGCCAGATAGTCCCTCCAAAATCTTCGTCGTTCCGGCTGCAAACGGTTCAAAAAACTGCCTTTCGATCTAGGCAGTCTTATAAAGATTGGATCTCCCTCGGTCACATGATTAAATATTTGTCTGACCCATCGGTCCCTGTATCCAAAGTGAGTAAACAAGCTCTCTCCCATATCAAAAAGGAGACCGAGTAAGCTGGGTGACAAACATACCGCCTTTGCGATTTGCTTTTTTTCGTCGAGTCATTCGTCGTCCAGCTGGCGTGTTCCTTTGAGTGACAAAATGTCGAGTCATTTTTTAAATGGCGAGCGGTCTACCGCAATTGTGACAAGAGAAAGTGGCGCGAAATATAGGAGGAAGAAAAAAGTTTTATGGAGATGAAAATTGCTGGAAATTGCTGGTTTGAGAACTATTTTCAACATAATAAGATCTTCTTTTTTATTCTACGTTCTTTTAGCTATTTACCCCTTGTTAGTTTGCTTACTCATAGACAGTCCGTTGGTTTTTATTTGAATTGACACTTTTCTATAGCTTTCAATCAAAACAAGCGTCTGAGAGAGACATTTTTTGAACCCTTCGATATGATTCTGAGTCAATAAGCAGCTATCTTATTGCTTACTGGTTGTTTTTCAGTCTCCTCAGCCAGTTTCTCTACCAAACCAGGCGCCATTTGGTCTATTATCCATGCTAGAAGTGCTTGGTAGTTGGAATATTTTACTTCTAATAGTCTCGGATTACCCTAAAGATTTCCTGTATGTGAAATCCTCTAAGCTCTTCCTCGATGGTTGGCGAAGGTAATAAATAATTACGAGCTCGCCGAGGATACAAGAAGTAAACCGCGGGCTCGTGGAAAGCCGTACTATGCACGTACTACGTAGAGACCACTAGAAAAAAAAGGCCACCTGGCAAGTTTTGCAGCAGGTGATAACGGTATTTTTTAGATTTCAGGAAGAGGAAGATGTTGTAATCTTTGAGCAGCAAAGCGATAGAAATAAAAAGTAAAAATTTGTGTAATGATGAATCGAACACTATGTTAGGTATTTTCCTAACCGTTACACTATCTTAATGCTTTTACTTATCGGATTTATTTTCTTCAAAAATTGCTGCTTTCTTGATGATCTTCTAGGTTAGTGAGAAGTCTTAGACGATTAGAGACCTATCTTCCTTTGATTTTCTTCCTTACTTCTACTGTTTACTTTTTAGCTATATGATGCTATTCTTTTCCCTTTGGCGCTCTCCTGCTTTTGTTCACTTTCATCCAAAACCCGTTCCTTCCATGTTTTGCTACGTTTTGGCGCGCTGTTCGGGAATGGAGTCGGGCGCCAAAAAAACCGCCCTCACATGATTGTCGTTGGCGCTTTTAGCTGTTTGCAATAACAACAAGAAAAATTTTGAATTGTTCTTCGACCTTCATCGTCAAATCCTCTCCCAGTGCCATCGAAAAAGACAATAAAAGCCGCTCAACAGCGGGCCGACTGTCTAACAAAAAGCCATGTTCTACGAGGAGACAAAAAACACCTGGTAGCCCCCTCTAATTACCGATGTCTTTCGGCGGCTGTAGTCATCTATGACGAGGAGAGAAAGTGTCTATCCATCTGGAAAGGGCAAGAAACCTTTTGATAGTTATCTCGTGTGAAAGCAGCGCGACATTTGTTAAAATGTCACCCCAACACAGCAGCAATCAGATAGAGAGGCACATAGCTGGTTTTTAAAAGGGTTCGAGAAATGATTTATGAGGCATTTTCAGCCAAATTAAGGCGGGAATTAAATTTTTTAAGGTTTTTAAAGGATAGAGGAGACGGAACTACCTATACTTAGCTTTAGAAAGGCAGGAAGAACATCTGTTTTATGAGCATTTTGAAACCATTTTGCTCACATTTTAATCAAATGTTTAACACTTTAATGTTATTCAATAACTAGTAAAAACGTCGAAAATAGTTTGAGTAAAAATTTATGTGCGTGAATTCTTATTATTTTATTTTTATATCTCATTGGTGTCACTTTTAATTTTTTTTTATTATTTTTAACACGCATTATTTTCGATCAATTTCGTTGAAAAAAAAAGGAATATAACCACTAAAGGAGTCGAGAAGGTGATAATAGACCCAAGAACGCTTTATGGACTCCTTGAGAACACTCAAAAAAACATCTGAGAATGCAATAATAATAATTTTGGGTCCTCTATTGAGTTCAACTCTTTCTCAAGCTTTGAAAACTTAAAAAATCATAGTTTACTCTCATTTTTCAGACAAAATTTCAATCTCTCCCTCCGACCTAACCTCACTCTAATCTCTGCAGCTCTCTTGCCTTTCCCTCGATTTTCTTAAAACCCATTCTATCCTCTAGGAAACTATTTTCTCCATCTTTTCATATAAAAAACAGCTAAAAAATAGTAAGATTCATCACTTAACAGCTGATGAAAAAGACGAGATGGCGGTTCTCCGGTCGCCTAGATGTCTGCTCTTAGGACTGCTATCACACAAATTCCAAAAGAAAGAAAAAAAAAGCAAAAAACAGAGAATTGAGCTATTTTTAGCCAGTTTTTGGGAAAAATTTAAATTTTACCATGGAAAAAGAGACAAAAATTAATTAAACAGCCATCTAGGAAGCAACTAAATAGATCAAAAAGTGGAAATATTATTGAAAATTTTTTTTGAGACGTTTAAAGTCAACTAAGCAATTTTATAATAATTATACAGTAATATTTTTAGGAAAAATTCGCAAATAAAAATAAAACATTAAGCCCCTCTTTTTTTCCAAAAAAAAATTTATTCCTGCTTTAAAAATCCCTCTAATCCCATCCAATTATCACCTAACCACATCCATTTTCATCTTTTTTGGCCTGCTGCCAGCTGGTAAGAGAGAGGAGGCGGAGCCAGTCCTCGGTCCTTTCCCGACAGAGAGGAGGCGGGGTCTCTCTTGGGGCGTAACCCATTTCGACCATCCGACGTCCACACAGGCTTCGTCTCTTATCTCATTTGCATCTTGGCTGAACAAGTTCTGGTTTTTTTCATATTTATGCCAATGGTTAGAAGAAGAAATACTCGCTTCGATATTTTTGTAGGGCTTAATGAAAAAAATGAACTTTTATAAGACCAAAAAAGCACTGTTATTCTGGAAAAATATATAATTTCTGCCAATGTATAAATTGAAAGTCTTCTAAAGCATGTTTGTTAATAATTTCGCAAAAAAAAAACTACATTCGTAAGCAATTCTCTTCAATAAGTAAAAAAAGCGATCAAAGCCGGCACCCGCTGTTTTTGTAATCCAATCCATACCTCCCCTATAGTTTACTTCGGAAGTAACCCTACCCTCCGACGGCCTTTTGACCTTGCTCCCGGCCGCAATTACCCGTTTGAACGGTCGCCCCACCCCTAGCGGCCAACCTCTGGCCTCATTTGCATAGCACACACAACCATTGACACAATAGCATAGAACGGGAGCCAGCTTCATTTCCCCTTTCTTCATGATTCATGCTTGTCGGGGCTCCGTTGTCATTCCCCGTTTTGCCAGCTCGTATAGTTTGTTTTTAACTGTCTTCTTCCTTTCATTTTTTTCCTATTTATTTTTTTTATAATATTTTTTAATTTTTCAGATGACCAGCCCTCTTTGTTCAATCAAGAAGAGATCCATTGCTCGTCGTTGTCTCTTTGGTCGTCCAGATCAAAATAAGTTCAATGAAACACTTAAAAAGGAAATGGAAGAGCTGCGAAAAGCGCAAAATGAGAAATGGGGATTTGATTTTGAAACTCTCAGCCCCCTTCCCGGTTCTTCTAGCCAATATGAGTATTTTGCCATTAATCCAGCTAATGTTCCGGCATACTATCGGTTAGTTTTGGTGGTCGAAATAAATAATTGGATTTTTAAGGACCACTACAATGAGTACACCAGTCAAAAGTCGTCGTCCCGATGAAAATACGACTCCTGAGACGACTCCTGAACAAACTGATGTTTCGATGATTGACTCCAGTGACAGTGAAATGATCTCTCCTCCCAAGAGAAAGTCGCCCAAGAAGAGACGAGCCATTGATCAGCGTCGCATTACCGGTATGTATTCACTTTTTGTGCCAAATTGGCTTCATTTTCCCGGATTTTTAGCCAAAAATGATTATTTTAACTTATTTTTCAACCATTTGACCATATTTTGAGCAAAATACAGTTTCGCAACTCATACTTTTGGGGTGTTTTGTGTTATGAAATCAAATTCTAAGCTCTAAATTTTCGTATAGCCACTCATTTTTCTGTTTTCAGATGTCTTCCCGATGAAACGTAAGCACATGCAGAGTATCAAGATGGATCCAGCTCTTCCTACCTCTCCTCGGCGTGATATGCCAGCCTTTGCCGCTATCTAGTCGCTTTTCTCTTGAAGCTCTCTGTGATATCTACGGGTACTGTAGAGTGAAAGAGAAGGTCTTTTTCGGCCTATTCAATGCCAAATTTTTTTTTATATTTCTTAATTCTTGTCTCTGAAAAATCGTGCAACAACATATAAATTTATCGATTTCTCCTGGTTAGTCAGATGGTCTATTACACGTCCAGCTGGTTGCAAATCCCGGTGTTAAGTGCAATTAGACAGAAAAGACAGATGGCTGAAACGGGTGGCAGCTCGGGAATAACAGCAGGTGGCTGGGAAAAGTGACTATATTGAACAACAGGAAAAAAAGGTTATCAGAACTATTGTTCAGTCAGGAGGATTGACAAGAAGATCCTGAAATGATAACAGATATTGTAGGCAGGTGAAAGGTTAGCAATGATAAGCATTTTGAAAGTTGAGTGATATTTGGCAAAATGACAAAGGCGAGAAGTTGTTTACTTGATTCCTCCCGGTGATGGTTAATTTTTTTTGTCACCGGCTATTACCACTCCAATAGGTTGTTATTATTAAACAATTACAAAAATAAAAGGAAACTAGCTTATAAATATTCCTCTTCCTCTGTGCTCTATACCGCCACACCCATCCATCAAACTGTCTTTCCGGTGCTCTTTTATGCCTCCGGCACACTCAAAAAGGCCATCCTTCACGCGCTCCCTTTCCTTTTTATCGGCTAGCTTCTATCAATCAACCATTAGTGTCATTAACAGTGTTTCCATCGCTCATGTCTTTTCTTGAAGATCGATGACCTCCCAGTTTGACCTCACCCAATTGAAAAAAACCATCCTGCAATTATGCGCAGGCCACTTTCCCTCTTCCCAACGGTCTCCCGAGGTGATAATGTGAAGAGAAATTTGTGAATGAGGCCAGTCACCCTACTATACGACGAGTGTTCGCGTGTTCCTGTCCTTTTTATCTTGCTACTGACCCCAGCCAATTGGAGGTATTTTGAAGAAAATTAGATAAGAAGGTAACGCACTTTTAGAGGTCTTGAGGCTCTTTTTCACACGGCTGTCAGCCGTTCAAAAGGTGATTGAAGTGGACAGCTGACCAGTCGTCCAGCCGCTGTAAAGGTCGCAGGTCGTTTGCCCCCGAGCCAGGGTGGTGTAATCCGCTCTGACCTCTCACCCCGGCGAGGAGAGCCGGATTATCCACAATATGGGCATCTCTTGACCCAATCTGGCCTCGGTCGGGTGGTATTGTGTAATGGCAATGGTAATGATAGGCGAGAGATATGGGGAGGAGGACAGGGCGTAAACAAAGCGATATTGGATGTTTTGATTGGACTTTTTTTATTTATTCAAGATGACTAAGGGATCAAATGTAATGCCTGAAGATTTAAAGTAGCAAAAATAAAAAAACAACTTCATGTTAAGGAACCGAACCTACAATCAATTATAGGTTACTTATCTGATCATGACACTATGCTCTCAACTTTTTAATCGAGAATTTTCAAGAAATTTCCTTCAAAACTCAACGTTTACAATCTTCTGATTTTTTTAGGAGAGAGAGAGAGTGTGTGCGTGTTATAGCAGCTTTAAAAATTTCCTTATGATGTTCTTAACCCTTTTTTTCACCATTTTTTGAACTTCTAAACAGTTTTCATTCTTCTTCTCATTGAAGCGTAACCCGTAGTGCCAGCTTCTTCTTTTGCCTGGCCACATTCACTTTATGGGAACATAAAGCCCGAAGGTGCTGCTTTCAAATGCAACCGCCACAATTAGAGCGCGACTTTCATATTACTCTTTGCGCATCGGCTGAGATTAAAGCCAGCTAGCTCCGTATTTAATTAACTGTATCTTATGTCCCCATGGGATTAAGGTCAGCAGAGAGGGCAGGACGAGCCATTGTTTGTTTACAATACCCCCTCGAGGCGGCTCATTAATATGGACACCTGCGAGGAGAAAAGATCCAAAGAATTGCCGACAGATGAATCGGCAAATTGGCTCCGGATGCCAATCGACTTGGGGTATTGTACTTTCACCCTCAACCCAAAACCGGCTGGCAGGTTGTTTTGGCGATTCTGGCAACCTGCCAGCTCGTTTCTTTGCAACAAGAACATGAGTACTAAAAGCGCGCCAAAACGTCACGAGCGGGAAAAGTGAAAGGACCAGAGAAAGAGATCGGATGATCGAAAGGGAAGGGGGGAACGGAGTGGATGGGGCCAGCAACAAAAAATGACTGGGTTATCAGCTAGCAAAGGGGCTGATTTTTTTGAAAAATCGCAACGGTAGCCGGAGATAGAGCGAAGAAAGGGCAACGATAGCTGGTGGAAAGTGATTTCTGGAAAGAATTAGAGTCCTTTTTTAAGTTGTTACAGCTAGATACTAGAATTTGTCAAGATTACATGTTTACATCTTTCAGAGCTACTAGGGTTTCAACCATATGTTTTATAATTTGAAGCATATTCCTTCTAGAAACCTAATACCTTTTCTTGCTTCAAGCAGATCACGAAGTTCTTTTGAGCAAAATTTAGTGAGGGATACCTAGTCAATTTTTCGAGTTTTTGGACTTGAATTCCCTCATTCATTTTCCTTAAAGATTTTTTTTGAGGATGTATAGGCACTTTGTATATCTGATAAATTTATCTTGGCAGTTTCATTCCTTCCATGAACACTTTTACATTCGACTCCATTACCGTTCGTCCGTAATCATTAACCTCGCTCCGCTGCCCTACCATTAATTTTATTTTCAGTCGTTTCCATTCCTACAACCAGTTACGTCACCATTTTTGGCCTTAAGCCAAAGTAGTTTTTCTCGAAGACACTGATGGAAGATTAATATCTCCACAACCATATTTACTGATAAGAGGAACACCGAACGGAAAGATTGATTAGCGTTTAGACCCTGAGAGAACACCGCCAGAGGGACGGACAGAATAGAACACCGAGTGGTACGAATAGTGCGGGGAGAGAGCGACAGCGACCACAAGGAGGGCAATAAACATGATAGTGAAGGAGTGGACGGGGGGAAAACAAAAGGTGAAATTCCACTAGAGGGATCGAACACGATTGTCTAATGCACAAGACTCTCTCACTACCACTGAACCATTCAAATACAGAGGAAAAACCCTTTATATCTTCCTACTTTTCCTTAAGATAACTCTGACTTTGGTATTGAAATTTCTCCCCCCGTCGCCGTTGCTGAATCATACTCCGCCGCCACTATGACGAATCATCCTTTCCACTCTTTATTATGTCTTTCGTAAAGTCAACCCTGTGCCAGCTGGCGCTTGGCCAAGAGGGTAAGAAAAAAACGAAAGAGATAAGGGGCTAGCCACACGGTCTGTCAAGTGCTTCATCATAAAATATAATAGACTGGAGAGAGGGAAGGGGAGGCTAACAGCTGTGACTCCATTCCTACGCAATATAAAGATGACATATGGACTGCGCGAGAGGTGAAGAAGGGGTCACACTTCGGCTGTCCCTCACCCCCATGATGACGGATGGCCTCTTAAATCTGGCAGAGTTTTACTGCCCCGAACGGACGGCTGTAAATTTAGGTCTGCGACGGTGGTTGTGACATATAAAAGAAAAGATATAAATTTGAACCTCTTTGAACAGATTGCACCACCAGTTTTGAAGACAGTAGCGCCAGATGGCGAGACCAATTCGTCACGAAAACCCGGCAATTTTGACGTAATATACGCACCCACATGTCGACAGAGAATCACAAATTGGACTGTCTGCTACTGGATGACAGAAGGTGATGAGGAGAAAATGAAACCAGCTAACCGAGAATATAGGGGAACTTTTTTAGATAGTGAATTTGTTATTGCTTAAAATTATCAAAATGTTATTTATTGAGTGACAGGTTATTGTGAACTTGTCTAAAAATAAAGTCCTAAATTGGATTAAAAAAAAGTAGTCTATAGATTTTACCTGAATAAAATTTTGATGGTGTAAAAACCTAACTATCTATCATGTTTATAGACATTCAACAAAATTCAAAATCTTTAAAAGTCAGCTGTCACATAAGTTGCTAATAGTAAAAAAAAACGCGCCATCCGACTGCCGAAAAAAGTCGACAAGCTCGTCGAATAATCTCACAGACGCATCTCCGGTCGCATCGTATCTACCATCGATTTAGCTCTTTTTACACTTTAAGCTGTCTATTTACTGTATTTTCGAATAATCCAATCTTTAAATGAATGAGAAGATTATACTTCTTCCTGCGGCTATAGGTAAAACGCGCTCGCACCCCTGCGACCAGCTAACAGACCTTTAATCTCGACCAAAACATGTTGTTTTATTCTTCATTTTTCATTCATTTTGCATGATTTTCTCATGATTTTCTAATATAATTTGCACTAAAAAAATATAAACCGTAGCAGCTACTTTTTTTCTCTTTGTTTTAATGGTTTCACTGCTAACTGTCTATTTTCTCTTTCACAGTTGAAACCGGATCTGTCTTTCTTCTCTCCTATTCCTTTTTTATTTTATTTCTTTAGTTTATATTATAATTTCAGAATTGAACCATGGGTCCAACATCTCATGGAAAAGCTCGTAGGCAATTGTTTGGAGCTCCGAGCGATAACGGAGTGAGTTATTTTCTGTTAAGGCATCATTTACAGGCAACCGAACTGATTTTTGGAATTTTTTTGTGTATGTATAAATAGCAAATAATCTTTTAGAAAAAATTTTATTTTTGTCCACTTTTGCACCAGCTTCGGGGTACTATAAACCACCCCCATAAACATTGTCCATAAACATTCTTTCAGATAGGCGAAGAGGTCGAAAATCGTATGAGAAAAACTCTTGAGGAGAAAAAAGATCTGTGGCACTTTGATTTTCAACATGATCGTCCATTAGTCGAAAAAGAATTCGAAGCAGTTAGTCTTGAGGAGGTTGGTTTTTTACACTTTTTTTTTATTTTTCTTATAGGTTCCTTGCTTTTATCATCCCAGGGGCCAGAAAAAAGTCGAAATGAAGCCGTCGACCTCCGTTTCTCTACCGGATGTTCGTGTTACAAGGTAGGCAGGGGGGCTGCCATCCGACCACACAAAGGAATCAAACCCGTTTTCCCATCTCCGTATAGCAGCTATTAATTACCTCTTCATTACAGAGCTGCCAAACGTCGGCTGGAGGAAGGAAAAACCCCGTCGACACAGAAACAGACAAGCATGACCAGTGAGTAGATTTGCATATTGACCTCAGGTCCTCGCGTAATACAATGCTTGCCTCGTCAATGAGCCACTGAATGAATAGGCAGAAGGGGTCACTCAAGGGCAGAGAGGAGGATTGTTTGAATGGCAGTAATTCTAGGGGGTGAGAGGGAGAACATGAATGGATAGGGGGAGGACGAATTTGAATATTCCAATGGACATAAAGATTTGCTGTTTTAGAAAAAAGTATTGAAAATAACAAACAATTAAATATAAATCCCCTTTGAACTTTTCTTTTTTTTGACTGCCGGGTGTGGTCCTTGTTTCATTATCGCCAGATAACTATCTCTCCTTCATTCTTCACCATAAATAACCGCAAATGACTTTTAGATTATGTCACGTTTCACAAGAAACCCATCAATCGCAAAGTTGCATCCTACGTAACCCCTCATAAGCTTCAACGGATGGATAGTAATGAGAGCAGCAGTCCTTTTCGGTATTTTTATCGATGAATATGAGTTGAAAATTCAGTTTTGCTACTGCCGAGGCTGAAAAGAGATTTTCGAGTGTTTCTCCATCTCCTTCACCAAAGAAAACTCCGAAAAAGACGATGAAGACGATGAGGAAGAGTCCAAAGAAGACTATGAATCGTCGCGCGATTATTCAATAGATTTACAGGTCAGTCGGCTGTCAAGGAGAACGATTAATCATGTTTTGCGGTGGTACATTCGCAAATGGCTTGCTTAAGCAGCTGGCTTGTCAGAGAGACAGGATAAATGGGGGCATCATGAAGAGGTTTAAATGGGGAGCATGAATATATGTGGAAAAAGGTGTTGTGAATTCTTTTCACTTCAAATATTTAGGATTTTTTAATACAAAGCTCGTAGCAGTATTATATTGAAACTTAGTTCCTTCTTCAATCTATTTCACTGCTTACCATTCTTCCACCAAACCCATAAAATCCCCTATTGTCCTTGGCAAAAGCTGGTCGCATTCAAAAGAATCCCTTTGTGTCCTTCAGACTTCGCTTCACTGCCTCGGGATTGAAATAGTGTGTTCACTCCGTTCCCATGATATGGCCAATTGACGCACAGGCAGCCCGTTTTGGCCTATTGTGAGTAAAAGGGCTATTCCGTTTTCGAATGTCAAGAGATGGAGGGAAGATGACGGGAGTGAAAGTGAAACCACAGAGGGATTACAATGATGTGCCTGTAAGTATATAAAAAGTGCTTAACGCCTTGAAGATTGAAGATTTTCCCGAATACAGCAACTGAAATATTATCATAAATATATTAAACGAAAAAACATCTGTTCGGGTAAAATTTTTGTTTTATATATTTCTCGGAAAGATTTGATAGGGTCTTTCTTCTTCTTCCCCCCTCGTTCCTTTTATGTTTTGTGGTGACCTGTTTTATCTGATTCTATCTCTGCTACTTCATCACACGTGCCCTTGGCTACCTTCCAGTCCTTGGCCATTTGCCTATCTCTTCTCGATCTTTTCATCAAAATTTGAGGGTCAAGTTGTTTATATAAGAAATGGGGACTAGCATAAGATCTTATCAGATAGCTGAGGGCCGAGGCCGTAGGCAGTTGCGCAACTGCATATGAGTTCTAGTAAACAGAAAGATATGGACAAAAGTTATGGGAATAAGGGTATAATTTTTTTTCTCTTTATTTTTAAGAGTTTTTATTAATTTTTTTAGAACCAATATTATTTGGTCGCCTTCTCTGTCTGGTCTCTCTACCTGTGTTTTGGCCGTCTGTACAATAGTCTGTATAATAGTGAAAGATGGTGCTTGTAATTTTTTTCATACCCTTTTTACACGTCAGATTGGGTTTTGTAGGACTTTTCTAAAAATATTTTTGGATTACTTTAATATTTTTCATGGAATTTTGATCAAAAACAAAATCTCTTTTTCATTTAAGATGGGTTCTCTCAGCAATATAATCCTGAATCTCATTTTTTACATCAAAAAGGAACAAAAAATTTCTAAAAAGAATAATGAAAAATCCATCAAAACCTCCTTTATATTTCCGTTTCTCGCCATCTCCTCACGATTGAATTTACCTCGAATCAAACTGAATGAATGCTTTATTTTCAATATATTTTGTGGCTTTTAGCCATGCACCTGTTTAAAAAAACCGTACCGTTACTACGTAAAATCAACCGAGGAGACCAGAAGGAAGGGGTTTTTTATGTGTTTCGGGGAGAAGAAGAGTCAACAAAGCAGCTAAGCCGGACATAAAAGAGAGGAAGATGCCTGGTAGATGAGGATGATATTGTCCCTGAAAAAAATTTTTTATTGTGATATAGTTTCCGAATATTTACATTATATATACACTGCATAAGCGGAAATGTATAAAATTTGAAAATAATAAGAAAATGAAAACATTAAGAGAAAAAAATATTATGGTAAACATTTAGCTCATCTCTAAAAAAATACCTACCAGAAGACGGATATGCGGAGCCATGATACCTCCTCCACGTGATAAAACGGCACATAGACCGACTGATACATTTCTGAAGTCCTCAATGTAAGATAATTTTAATGCATTTACCGTATTTCTGTGGGGAAAATCTCAGAAGAATAAACGAAGAGGGCCATGAACGAGCAGGAGATTGCTAGTTTTCCAATTAACCAACAGCTTAGGTTGCCTATTTCGCTGGTTACTGTTAAATTAGCTAGAAAAGAGACAGCAGCTATCAAATGCGTCAACGAGACAACTTTTTTACGGCCATAACTGAAATTATTGAGTTAAAAAAAGAGTAAAATCGAATAAAATTAACTGTAAAAGTTACAAAAATGTTACTTTTTTTGGCGTTTATTGTAAAAATGTAGTCAAAATAATTAATTAAAATCAAAAATAGTAATCGTATCATTTTATATTTTTTTTATCAATAAGTCGAAATTGATTGAATATTTCTATTAAAAAATTTCTTCCACCTACCTTTCCAGTATAATCGGTGTGATTATATATGCCGGCAATTCTACAATTCCCATGGCTAGATAATTCATGTAGATATTTCCAGCCAATTGGGTACTATATAACGACAATCCAAAATAAATAAAATTATCACATGTCCATAAATATATCAATATTGCAAAATACGCGATAAATTGTTTATGTTCACAGAACTTGCTCCATTTTGTCTGTCTAAAAAAATTGAATTAAATTTGAAAAAATAGACCTATATCCTTCCTCATCAGCAGATATTAACTTTGGTTTTTTTTCTTCTATGAGTCGAAGAGCATCGATCAGAGATTTTTGTTCTATGCGAGTCAGCCATTTTTCGACACTAGCTTTTCGCTGCTTTCCGACGAGGAAGTGAAGGGTTTCAGGGACGAAACTGGAAGAAAATATGAAGATGGAAGAGCCAGAAAATACGATGAAACAAAAGTAAACAAAAACCAAGTCTCGGAATGGGATCGATGCAAGGTGCAATTTTTAATAAAGACGGATATTCGTACTTTTTTCAAGCAGTAAGAAGATTTAAAAAAAACTCACAATATGCTTAATATAAAAACGAGTAGAATCGGAATAGCTGCTCCTCCAACCAGCTGCCTCCAACTATCTGCCGCTTGTGCAATTGGTGCCACAGCGCAGTAACCAATAACCCATGTAAATCCAAAAATGAAGGTTGTAAAGCCTCTTAGGCTGGTAGCAGAATGTTCATAGGCCGATACCCAGGCGACCATTGTAGATCCCTGTAAGATTTTAGGAGTTTTTTTATAGGGTAGAGCAGTATCGAATCGACATCAGTCGTATTTGTCTGTTTTTTGTTATTTTAAAAATTTTTCGTACTTTTTCTAAATCATTTTTTTTGATGCAAAATACAACAAAAATAAGTGCAATATATTGTTTTAAAAAAAGTGAAAATTTCGATTGGTTTGATACCGCCTAGCTTTGGTACTTGAGAGGGGCACATACTGTATAAAAAGCGCCGTGAAAGATTCGAAAGAAGGCGAACCATTCGATTGACGACGCATAAGCTGCGGCGAATGCAGAAAGAGCTTGAAGAATAAGACAAATCAGAAAGACATGTCGTCTTCCATATCTATCCGCGATGTGAGTCAATGTAGCTCCACCGATTGCATTACCGGCCATGAAGAATGAGGTACTCCATTCGGCAAGATGGGCACGGTCATTGTGAAGATCAAACTAAATTTTGTTAATAGAAGATATATGTTTTACCTCGTCAATAAGAGTAGTCATGGTGTAATTTTCATGTTGAACAGTAGTAAAAGCAGAAGTCATAATTTGCATTGCTCCTACGGCCCATGTTAAGGAGCACACACATACTGCAGCTAGGAGGCGAGGGTTCATATTGCCTATATTACAATATGTATTAACTTCAGAGATGAATTTTTTTTAAATTATCAAACCCCCCTCTTGACCATTTTTGACTATCTTAGGCCATCTGAGAGAAAAAATCTTATATTGAGAAAAAAATATACAGTATTCAAAATTGCTTAACAGGGAATTTATTTAAATGTTTATTTAAATTTCTTGCGACCAAAAATAACTTAGGAAAATGAAAACATGACTCACCGATGTCATCCAGCGTTTGATCCGGCCTTTTTCTTTCCAAATGTAACGATGAAATGCTCAATTTTGGATCCATTTTGATCCTTTTGTTTTAACTGCCTGAAAATATTAGATTTTATCAAAAATATAACGATTGGACGGAAGAATTTGGGCGGGAGTCTAGAAAAATGAAAACACGTGCAGTGTTTACGCGGTTTACCTCGTTCCCTCGACTCGTCAAAATAAACACGTTCTCTGTCAGATAAACAAGAGCTTGGAAAAGTATCGGAGGCATACAAGGATATGAGAAGAGGGAAGAGGATCAATAGGGTGCAGAATATGGGAGGACGAGAAATTTTTAAAGGTCTAGAAGGTTTCAAAGCTAACTAGCAGGGTCAATATTGTCACGACAAAGTAAATACACATGTTAGTCAATAGATTAGTCATTATTCTGAAGTTAGAAGGGCAAAGAATTGGAAAAGAAACCATTAAAATTTCAAAAAGTCTATTATTAACCAATAAAAAGTTCATTATGCCGTTTAAAACCCGTGTGAAAATAAAAAAAAAACCACCAGACAATGCGTTAAAATTTGCGGCGAGACGACTGTTCGATTGTTGACGGCAGCTGTTTTCCTTTAGTCTCTGGGAGGATAAGGGCGAGCAGGCCGCCGAAGAAAGACATGATGGCAAGTACTATTACCGGAAGCTGAGGATGCAGGCGACTCTGGAAAGAAAATTGTAATGCTAGTTTGACTCAATAGAAATTTTTTTTTTTGACGACTTTTAAAATGTTAGAGTAGTAATAGATCAATTTTCTATTTTTAAATAGCGATAGGTTTAAGATTGAAGAGCTATCGCATGACTATACTTTCCAAAATTTTGAAAGTTTAACAAAATGGTAAAAGAGGTCCCTTACCAATATACTAATTTGTGAAGCCAGTATTCCTCCAATCCTTGACATCATTTCACAGAATCCCAAACATAAATTCCTACTATCCGTTGGGAAAATCTCCGATGCATAGACATATATTCCCATAAATGAGCAACTGATACATAGCTTTCCAATCAACCAGAGCAGAAGGGCAAAATGACCGCCTGCAGCAAAGAACAGCAGTCCGAAAAATGCACCAGCTGCGAGGAGATGTGAACCAGAGACCACGAAACGACGGCCGATTCTACAAATTTTTGTGAATTAAAGGAAAGGAGTACTTGTTCATTCCAATTGGAGAAAGAATATAGGCAGGTATTTCAACTAAACCCATGAAGAGATAATTAAGATAAATATTGCCAGCCAAATGAGTACTGTATAAGGAAAGGCCGAAATAGATGAAGGTATCACAGATCCTGAAAAAAGAAATTTTTTTTCACAATTTTGTTAAGTTTTCTGACTTCAATAAATCAAAAACCTTACCAGATATAAATGAAGATCAGTAGATAGACGAGAAAGGTCTTATGATTCCCGATCTGCTTGATCAAATTTCCAGCTCTATAATCTTTCCATTAGTTTCTACAAAAACCCACGACTCCTGTGTTTTCTTAGTTCCAATAATATTCTCTGGACTGATGTCAATCTGCGTCTTCTGCAAATTCGCTTTTTCCAGCCACTGTCCTATTCGTTTTTTGTCGTCTACTGAGGAGAGAAAGTGAAGACTCTCCGGAACATAGCTGTAAAAATTTTTAAAAAATAGAAAGGGCATACAAAAAGCATAAAAAGAATAAAATCAGATGGGGTATAGCTGTAATAAAAGTAATCCATCGCCAATTCGGTGAAAAATAAGCCACCGGGGTTAGCATACAATATCCAGCTACCCACATCATTCCAAAATATGTTGAGGTAAAAAATCTCATCTTAACTGGGCTACATTCATAGCCCAACACCCAAGCAACTAGAGCTCCTGCCTGAAGAAATGGAAAAGTTCTTTGGACGAGTAGTAAGCACTAGGTGCTTCTCACTGTATAAAAGGAGCCTTGAATGAAGCGTAGGATGGAGAAAACAAGAACGGATGGAGATAAAGCAGCAAGAGAGCCGATGACAAACATCATGAAAAAGGATACGAGCATGATAGGACGGCGACCATATCTGAAAAGTTTTTTTTCTGAAAAGTTAAAAGAAAAAGTTTTAAATCAAAAAAATTCCTTTTTAAAATATCCCGAAATATTTTTCACATTTTTTTCAAATGTTTCTTTTATAATTTTAGGTAAGACACATAAACAAAAAAAATCGGTCGTCTCCGGAATGACTTACTTATCTCCCAACTGCGACAAATAAGTTCCTCCGATCATCTGTCCAAGCATAAATGTAGTCGTTGTCATGTCAGCTTGGTAAGTCAACTCTCCTTTGAGATTAAACTATCCAAAAACTCTACTTTTAATATGACTCACTTCATCAACCAGTGAACTATACTCTCCTGAACAATTTTCACAACTCTGTGTTACAAAAGCTGCATTCATTCCGGTAATGGAGGTAGAAGCCCAGGAGAAACCCGTAAGAATGACTATCAAAAATAACATCGAATTCTTGGAGCCCATTTGTTCGAGGACATCGTCCGGAGAGAGATGAGATTCCTTCTGGAGAGGTTGAGACGCCTCATAATCCATTTCTAAACGGTGTAATAATGAATAATGAGGGAGAAGAAGAAATAAGAGATTACGGGCGGCTGCCATGGCTACAGCCGATTATTGAAGAAGGAGGAAGTTTCTACAATAATCGGAATGATTTGATTAGTAATTTTCGATGTATAGAATTTGAATATAACAAAAGAAAACGTAAACGATTCCATAAACTTTCTGGGAACACGTTCTGACGAAGAGGAGGTTTTGAGAGAAACGGTTAAAATTAGCTGGGTTTTGGGAAGGGATAATAGATCAGATAAAATAGAAGGAAAAATGAGGATAAACTTTCCTACAAAAGTTTCAACGTTTCTGGTTTGGTTAAATTGAAGTTCGTTTTTTGTACGATATAATTAGTGAAAGACATTTTGAACTTAAAAAGTATTTTTATCAGAAGGCTTCATACGTCGACAACTATCAGTTGAAAGAAGGTGAAACAGGTTCGAGAGTAAAGAGAACCATCAATAATTTGTCAACGACATCTGTGTGTAAAACGGTAGACAAGTAGGCTCTTTGCCTATCTCCTTGAAAAAACAATTCCAGTCCTTATCTTTCGGGTGATTGGTCTTCCGATTGTCAGGGAAGTTCGGGTGGCAATCGATGGGACTGGTCGGTCAAAGGGCAGCTGGCGGAGAAAGAGAAGACTAGTGACCACATGGTCGATCTAGGAGGGAATTTAAAGAAAAAGAATTTGTTGAATTAATATATACATTATTTTCTCTAGATTTATTATTCCAATTTTTTACACACTCGTTGCCGACATTTCTAAACTCAGTTTTTTTCAATTTTTCTCAAAAAAAAAAATAAAAAATTTTCTCATGAAGTAATTTGAATTTGGTTTTCAGTAGCTTAGAGCAAAATTGCAGAAAATATTTTTGTATAGCTTTAAATTTTTTTGCTTCTTTTTGGTTTCCCTCATTATTCTATTTATGCGAAAACAATTTTTAATACTTAGGTTCTCAACTAAAAATTTTAAAGGAAGAATATTATGCATCATCCATTTCATTTCACAGTCAATCGTCAAAGGGGTAGCTGTTTTTGTACGATACTGGCTGGCATGCACCCAATTAACAATCTTTATTGGAACATAACAAGTGTAATATTTTAATTTTTATTTCGTTTCCAGCTGTTCATCAGCAACTGATTGAAGAAATTCTTGTCAAGTTTACTGCTTGCATAGTTCTCTAATTCATAACGAAGTGATTCCTTTTCATCTTTGAACCACAGCATTTTCATTCTCTTTTCCAACCAGCTTATCATTTTGTCCATATCATCTTCCACATATCCCATCAAATGACTATCTTCGGTGTTTAATCTTGTTCCTGTTAGCGATTTGTAGTTGTGTTTCAGTAAAAGTAGATATTTTCCTTGACAAGGAAGGAGATATCCAGTGTAAGTGTCTTCCTCCATTTTCCAAATCCATGAAATGTAAAGAAAAGACTTACAGTTTTAGTACAGAACAAACGGCGTTCTATATTATTGGTAATGTCCTCAAAAAGGACGTGGGGCTGTAATGCGAGTTCCTTTTTCTCCTTCTTTCCAAAGGAAAAGATTCCAGTGCCGAGAGGAAGGTAGAACTGAGCCAATGGATATCGACCACATAGGATTTTCTTTAAAAAATAATCTTGTATACACGTGATGGACGGAACTTTGATATCAATTAGTATGTGCTTTTTTTCTGCTATATCAAACTAAATATTGACTGATACCGAAATTCGATACCATCTAATCTTGTAACAAACCTGGATTAGAGGAGTTAGAGAACGAGTAACCCCTGTAGGATCAGCTTCAACTATCTCCAGTCGATTCGAATTGAGACAGATATCTAGCCAGTTTTTCAGGATAGATCCAGATTTTCGTATATACATTTCAGAAACTCCCTAATTATCTTATTTATAATATAAAAATACTACCATCTTCTGCAATTTATGAATATCTCCGAGTGGAATAGCAAAGGGATCTCTTGATCGGTTTTTCAAATGATAGCATCCAACTTGATCCGTTTTTATCAAAGATAGAATTAAGATTATTTCTTCACTGAAACTTTCTAGGAAGTTCACAACTTTGGCCGAAATATTGGCTGTAGAAAGAAAGTCGAAAAGAGTATAGTTCCCACGGATATGGTTGTGCTCGGAGTGTTTAATAACCTAAAAATATTTCTTTGATTGTGAAAAAAAAATTAACCAACCACATATTTGAATTTGGCTCCTTTTATCTGCTCTGGAATGAAATGAATCTGCTTGCCTTGACTATCTACATGGTTATAAGTAAGCCCTAGAGGCGAAGCCTAGAATGATTTTTGAGTAACTTAAAGATGAACACAATGTTTTGCGTAATGTTTACAGAATTGCTAAATATATTATATAAATATATCGCTGGTTATATTCAGATAATAAAGATAAATCATACAATTTTTAAAACAAATGAAATATTATGTTAGCTTTTTTAAACATTCCGTCCATCTCTAGTTACTATAGTAGAGTCAAAAGGTACCTCTACCAATCGAGAACCGTCACGAGTGAGAGTTATAACAAGACGATCCGTTTTGGTGACGGGAAGCTTCAAAAGGCTCTGATTCTGGGCTACCGTTTGATTGAGAAATTGACAGGTTCGTCGACACTGTACCGCACTTTCAAATGTCATCTAGAAAGTTGGAACGTAGTCGATGGGTATACCTTTTCCACTACTTGATTACCATAAGGAACAGCTAAGAAATTAATAAGCATTATTGATTGAGCTTATGAATTAATAGAATCGATATCAAAGGAAAGCGAAGCTAGGCTTATTTATTCAACCATATATCTATGATGTCCTTTCCCTTCTCACAAATCCCTTATGGTAATAGAAGTCAAATTCTAAGAAAAGTAAAAATACAATTCACTATCCTTTTATTTTCCATCTTTAGGTTCATTCTTTCGAAGACTTTGTCCATTTTCGTCAAGTTTGTCAAAATACTAATCGCCTGTTGGAAACTGAACTAACTACATCACACTTCACTGTCACAAATAGACCTACTTTATTTATAACTGTCAACTGCAACGACTCTAGTATAGTAGAGGTAGGTAAAAGGGAATAAAAGAAAAATTTTCTTTTTTTAAAAATTGAATAAGTGTTCAGTTTTTCGTATATCAAGAGAACAATAATATGCAAACCGCGGACGTGAAGTGCAATTTGCCCAATAATATATCACATACTGTTCATTGACTCGCGCGCCTCATTCAAACGCAATTTCGTAAACATTCGATAAAATTTCAATATCTCTGGTATCTATCTTCTCTATAGTCATTTGTAAATCACAGATATTAGCTATGGCATCGATTATGTCTCCCGATGTAGAACTCATTAGTCCTGATCAAATGCAAAAAGCGAAATTTGAAAGTGTGGTAAGTCACTCGAAGTTTAATCTATAATATTAGACAGTTAATTTTTAATGGACACCACAAAGGGCAAACGACGATATCCTCCTTTCTCTCGTCTGCAAATATCGTAGCAGAAAGATTGAGTTTATTGAACATTCCTTCAGAGCAGAGACAGCAAATCGTGTCATTGGTGAAGGCGGTAAAGATTGTATCGTGTTGAGGTGTATGTAATAAATGTATATATAATAATTATAAATTTCACCATTAGATTTGATACCAAAAATCTCTTATCAAGAGATATTGTAATAGTTTAGGCCAAATATAATTATTTCCCTGTGTTGCAATTTCATTTCGGATAAAAGGTAGACGATTTTGTAGGAAACAAAACGCATTTTATTCTTATTAATTGTTTTTTAAAATAAGAAGTGTTAGAAAACTAGATAAGGAAAAGTCATATCAACAGTTGCGGGAGAGAAATTGAATGAGACAAAACCGACTTTCATGTTTTCTGATAACGTTTCTGATAACTTCCTGGCAAACTGCAACTATCTGGAATAGGCAAATCAAGAAACATTCGATTGTCCCATATAATGATGTTTATTTGGAATACTTAAAGGATTTTATCAAGTATCAAGGTTGGTTGTTTTTTTTTAATCTTCACAAAGCGGACATCGAATTTCATGCTGTCAGTCAACAACACCAGCACAATTCGATCAAAGTTGACTTGAATAAGGGATGTCTTCAAGTAGCCAAAGAAAGAATAAACCCATTTTTATAATCATTAAATAAATTAAACTTTTCTCAGACAAGAATATACGAATATATTAATCTATACAGAACAACGAATGATGTGGACAATTAAAGAAAATTGAACATCCCTTCACAGCAGAGACAGCAAATCGTGTCATTGGTGACAGCGGTAAAGAGAGTATCGTGTTGAGGTGTATGTAATAAATGTTTTGTTTTGACTCCTATAAATTTAATTACAAAAAGTCCAGGTAGTGTTCACTGCATTTGCTAAAAATTTTGTTTTCTTTTCACCTCAGTACTACCATATTTTTTACTGCTATTTAGTCTAAAATGAGGAGAAAATGGCAAGTACCAACTGATATACCGGCCAGCCTCTAGGAACAACAGCTTATTCTAGAACACTTAAAAAATAGATATTTATATATATATATATATGGTCAATGTATTTTTTTGCTCCTATTTTTTTAAAAAAATTTTCTGTGTATACTGTAGAGATTTTGGTGCCTGTTTCTTTTTGTCCATCCATCCTCCATTCAAACTAATATCCATTGCTCTATTAATTTGTTGCTTCCTCACAGACAACATCTCCAGATTCTAAATCAATTTTCGAGGGAGAATAATGAGATACCTGAATTTCTTGAACAAGGGCACCAGAATGTTTGAGTTTCTTCAATTCATCGATCATTTTGTAAATTTGTTCTATTGATTTGACATTCTTGGAGTTTTTGGAGGCTTTAAGGAGTTTCAGCTGAAAAATGGATGTATAACAAAGAAGCAAATGTTTTGCCTTTTATCAGAAATCGAAAGTTATGTCCGATAGTAATCATTTCTAAATCCTTACCTGTTCTTCATATTGTTCTTTATACGCTTGTAACGATTCTAGTAAAATCCTATTCTGAGATCCTTTGTACCTTTCTTCCTTGATCAGATAATCCACATAATCTTGGTATGCATCATTATAAGGAAGGAGACAGTTTTTGTCTAGGAAAGCAGCAAAGTCGCTGGAGAAATTTGTGATTTTTATGGATTCATGGAGGAGTTGCTCTTTCTAGAAGTGAAAAAATAAAAATGTATGGAGTCTCTCCTTACCCTCAATGTCTCCTTTTCGATGAATAATTTAGCTGAATTGATATCGTTGTCCTTGTTTCGGATGCTTTTCTCTATTGTTGGATCAACTGCCTAAACTAATTCTGAACGGAATATGCATCAGGGCTATGCGATTTCGATTTTTTCGAGCTTTTTCTGAATTATATCTATTATATATATGTGTGCCGTAGAGTCTAGGGTTCTTTGCAAAAAATAAAAAAGAGGATATTTGACATTGCAGTATGTGATATACAATTTGCCGATTAACGCCTACCTTCTCCGTATTCTTCACTAGAGTATATGTAATGTGCATATGGGTCGTCCAGGGGCATCCGCAAGTTTTGCATTTCTCTATATTGTTGACTAGAGCCCAGCACTTTTGTAACCCAGTATGAGGGACTCTCTCAGCTTCAATACCATCCAATTCATTACATTTCTTATGACATTGAGTCTTATAGACCGTCTCCATAGGAGCACTTGGATCCTGAGAGAATCGCATATGCTCCACACATTTAGCCGCAGTGCAAACTGTGATAGGAGTGTCAATTGGTTTCCTGGAAATCTTAATTTGATCCACGTAAAGACGTCCTTCCAATGATTTTTTCTCCTTCATGCGATCTTGAATCTGTTGGGAAAAATAAGGAAGAGATGGACAACTACCTCGTCAAGCTTGTCCTGAATCAACTGGTTATTGAGTAATTGATTTCTAGCTATTTCGGCCAACGGACGAGTCATCGTAAGGATTACGGAGCGGATGTTATTGATGGTGAGAGTCTTGTTAACATCGTGAACCCTCAATTCGGAAATGCGGGAGAAAAGTCTGGAAAATCATTCATTTCGCTTCTAACTTTTATATTTAAGGAGTAGTTAGAATTTCCCAATGCTGTTGGCATTTTGTTACTAATTATGGATTCAAGACGAGTGTAAAGAGGCACTTTTAGGAAAGGAATCAAAGAAATTCAGTGTTTTGGAGAAGAATTTTCTGAGAAATCTTTACCTGAAGGTTTCTTCTACAGATTTCACCCAGCTGTCATTGAAATTATCTTTCTCCTGTGATGTCCATTTTACTCCATGCATAAGAGCACATAAAAATCGGAAGCTCTCATTGTCAAAGGAGAAGAGAGTATCCTGATTGCAAGGAATAGAGATCCCTCGTTCCTTTTTTAACGTCCTCAAAAAAGATTCCAAGGTGGGGAGAGTATCTCCCGGTCTGTAGAGAGTAGCTCTTGCATTGGTAAAGCAGAAGATTATATTTGCAGCCGCAGAGATATGGAGATGGGTCAACAGCTCGATGATACGATAACGGAATGTGATTGAGAGCTTCGAGTCATTTGGCTTGAAAAGGATGCAGATAGCATTGATTTCTCTGGAAAAAATAGAAAAAAAACCAGAAAGATTACTTGAAATCAGCCAAGAATGACAGTATTCCTTGAAAGTTCTCCTTGTCCCGCTGGACTCCTCTAACATCGCCAATTCCTGGAGTATCAATGATTTTAATGATCTTCTTATCTTCGCCATAATTCCAAACAAATCTGTAGCATTGTGGATGCTGAAACAAGGAGGTTAAAAAGAGAGAAAGATAAAATTTTCAATTTTGATTTTTCTGGAAAACTGAAGAAAAATTTATTTGAAGTCCATATACTAAAAGTAGTATTCAATGTTGAATTTGAACGTTTTGGTGCTGATTTATATAGATAAGTCAAAATTAGTCAAATGTTTTTGGTGGAGGTCTTTAAGAGGGAATCATGAAATAAGTGTTTCAATTAGGGATGAGAAAGGTGTTCCACCTTGTAGACTGGACTTTTATGCTTTCATAACTTTTCCCTTACTTGCGTGGAAGATTGTCCCGCTTCTGTATGTTCGTTCACCACTTCGGATTCATACTCTGGTTGAACCGTCGGATCACATATGATCTCTGTCCTTTGATACTGAAAATCTTATATTTTATAGGTAAAATGTGGCTCACATTATAATCAGTATACGTGAAATACGATTTGATCAAAATATCCACTCCCTTTTTCATCGCATCGTACATTGTTGCGTGTTTTAAATAATTGGCTATCCCATTGATAAATGTTGATTTGCCAACACCTGTTTCTCCCAAAAAGACGACTGTTAACTCTTTCGGCATTCTAAAAATCCTATTTCCCTACGACAAATCTTACTTTTCAAAAACCTTCGGGTTAATTGTTGGCAGATTCCATGGATCATCCTTCATCATGGCACCTCCATCTTCTGTTGAGTTGAGTGATCGTATTATATTTGTTAAGTCTAGTGTGATTTGCTTCGGTTTTTTTGCTCGACTTTTATAATTCACAGGCTCTTTACCAGATCTAAAAGGATAAAAAGAAGTACAAAGTGGTACCTGGGCCTATGTGGATCTCCAGGAGTTGAATTGCTGACAGTTGAAGGACGCTGGAAAAACCTGAGCATTGAGAGGGAAAAAAGGGTGAGATCTGGGCGATTAAAAGTGATTTTTTCACGTCAAGAAATCGGTAAGGCATTTTAATTAAGAAAATGGAACAAAAAAACTTACAGCTGTCTTCTTCCATGCTTCATACGCCATGATGACTTCGTTACCCTTATTAGCCATCATTCTATCTAATGAATCTATATCATATCTCTCTGCCATCAATTTTCCCATAATCCTTATCCTGGGATCTGGTAATAAGTCTAGAAAAGCGTCAGCCATGACTGAAGAAAATTTTTTAATAACAAGAACAAAGAAACAAAAAAAAAGAATAAGCAGCAGGGAGAAAGTGAAATCTTATCATGTGGCAAACAACCAAGCAAAACGATTTTACGGAACCAATTGGACCTTCTACTTCTGTGGAATTTATCAATACAGAGAAGGTAGAAGACTCGAATACAGTGCGTTTCATAATCACCCCCAAAAATGAAAAAAAAATGAATAAGAACTGATGGTTCTGAGCATCATACTGTCCGTTAGGGTGAAAATGTCATTGATATGATGCTGTTGGATATAATTGGAAGTTATTTGTTTTTAACTTAAAATGTTTTGTTAATTTATTGTTTTAGAATCATTTTACATTTTCCTATTAAAAAAATAAACATTTAGCATGTTAAAAAAAAAGACAAATTTCATTCTTAAAATTCAATTTAATATTTTATTAGTGGGATCAACGATATCAACAGTATTTTTACGCCGTCACGTAGCAATTTCCCAATATTCAATGAACTTCGTATCAACAGTTCAGTTGTTCAATGGTGTTCTCTTTGTCCTCTCAACTTTTCTTAGCTTCTTCTTGATAATTATAATTATGTTTAAGAGTCCTAAACATATGAATCGCACCATTATAAAACTGTGAAAATTTGTTGTATACAGCGCATTTTGTCTTCTAAAGGAATGTGTTCTATATTATTTGTAACTCCTTACCTCATATTGTGTAATTGCTCCATCTTCATCCATTTTCCAAGCCTGGTAAACTTTAAAAGTTTTGACGCCACTCACTTCATCAATGTCTTTTTTAATACCCGCCTTTTGTTCCAAAAGACTCACTGCTATGTTATTCAGGCTTATTTGAATATTACTGAAGAAGTTGATGGTTTCAGTAGCATTTCTAATAAATTCAAAATCGGATTGAAATAAACTCATAACAGAGAAGGCTACCAAAGGAACCAACATCCTTAGAGGAGGCCGTCACCATGGCTGAAAAGATTTCACACACACTAGATCTGGAGGAAGAAGAAGACTTGTCAGGAAGACTCGCCAGCAGAAATGTCAAGACTATAGAGAGAGAAGTAAATCAAATGAGGCACGAATGGAATAATAACCAAAGAGAATTCAACCCCATAGAAGAGTGAAGCAAGCAAGGAACACACTAAATATCCACCCAAATCCCAATAACCTACACCATGAAAAAAAAGGGAGCAGTCATAGCTAAGCGTGTAGGATGTCGGTCATCCGGCGAGAGCCAGATGTCTTAACTCCTCCCCTCAGCCTCAGACTGGTGCGCAAGCATCTCCAAGGCTGTCCCTATGTCTGTCTCCTTCTTATTCATCATTAGCCCCTTATATCCATCATTCACCCGCTGTATAATAAAGCTTAGAACCCCATTCTGGAGTTAGAGTTTGATTAGGACTTGGTTCCAGCAACAATACAGGCATCAAGGTCATTCATGT
The DNA here is from genome assembly GCA_932521415.1 of Oscheius sp. DF5120. NCBI lineage: Eukaryota > Metazoa > Nematoda > Chromadorea > Rhabditida > Rhabditidae > Oscheius > Oscheius sp. DF5120. The sequence continues at coordinate 7,065,605 of OW051462.1, forward strand.
TCCTGGCCCGGGGGATGAGGATTCGCGACCCTCGTTCTGCCCAGCATAAGTCCGATAGTTATCTGATAACCATTGCCATTTTCATCGACATTTCCGAGAAGCGTCGTTCCCATCTTCAATGTCTTGATTTGACTAAGAACAAGGTTTCAAAATTAGCAAAAGGAATCTATCTCAAGCAGTCGACTACCAACAACTGATCTCACTCCATTATTATTATTACTTTTATTATTATTTTCAAAAACAATAAATTCTGCAAATGAACAAATCTTCATGTTTATTCATTACTTTTCTGATGAGAAAAGGATAATTGAAATCTAAAAATAAAAAATAGAAAATTCGTTGCTATTATCGCCGCTTGTGAAGATCTGTAGAATCCCAAAAAACAATATAAGAATGATGCCTCCCAAAAAAATATAGGAAAAATTGACATTTTCAGCCTGCTTTTCTTTGACCCTTCTTTTGAGATACTCCTTATTCAAGTCAAATTTGATAGAGTTATGCTGGTGCTGTTGACTGACAGCATGAAATTCGATGTCCTAAAAAATAGGAAATTTTTCTAACTTGATACCTGGATGCCTTGAATAACTTTCCCACAGGAGGTCAGAGTCTTCAGCTCTTCTACCATTGCATAAATTTCTTCCGGTGTCTTGGGCTGTCTGCCCGTATCTGTTTCCCTTTTAAACACTTCATGTATAGCTTTGTATTGTTCTTTGAAAGTCTCTAATTCCTTCAATACTCCGTCACTAGCTCCACCGGTAACTTTATCCTTCTAAAGATTGATATAAAAATAATTTATAAAAACAACCAACCTCTTCCTTGATTAAATGCTCTAAATACTCCAAATAAGCATCATTATATGGGACAATCGAATGTTTCTTCAGGAAAGCAGCAAAACGAGCACAGTAATGCATGATCCTTTCATTTTCTTCCTGAAGTTTTATACGATGTTTTTCTTCTTTCGCGAGGAAATCCCGAGCAGCCTTCATCTGACCCTCTTTAGTATTTAAATGTTCACGGATAGTTGAATCTTCTTTCTGAAAATTGAAAGGCTAAAGAAAATATTACTTTTGCAGTTTTCTGGATGAGTCGATAGGTCATGTGCATGTGTACCAGCCAGGAATGAGTACATTTTCTACACTTTTCAATATGCCCTGACAAGGCTGTGCACATTTGGATATCAGGATTGGGGCAGATACTCGTCTAAAAATATTTCCGTTATGTCAATGTCTCAAAATAAAAATCCACCTCAACACCTGTCAAATAACATGGAGAATGGCACTCGGTCTTGTAAATAATTGTCGGATTTCCTTCTGTCAGTCGCTTATATTCTACGCAATCCTTATGAGTGCAGACAGTGATAGGCCGATCCAATTTCTCCATCTCAAGATCTACCGTCTCCATATACAATTTGTCTTGAAGGTTCCTGCCATCAGCGATACAGTCTTCTATCTACAGATTAATTTTGCAGAAGGAACGGCTGCCTACTTCGCGTGTCTTCGTTTCGATCAAATTAACATTGAGCAGCTGATTTCTAGCAATTTCGGCCAAAGGACGGGCAAGAGTGGAGATAAGGAGACGGGTATTGTTAACACTCAACGTGTCGGATACTTTGTGAGGGGGGAGCTGCTTAATTCGATCCAGCATTCTAGGAAAACAAGTTGAACTTAATAAAGGGGCTACTTGAAGGTATGTTTTACTGATCTTTCCCAACTCTCGCTAAAATTTTCCACTTCTGCCGGACCAAACTCAGCGCGATGGTACCATGCACAAAGGAAACGGAAGCTCTCGTTGTCGAATGTAAATATATTGAACCTGTAAACAAGAATTAACTGTAAAAGTTGTAAAATCTCACTCATTGAGGGGAACTTCAATCTTTGTCTTTTGATACAACTCATCTAGATAAACTTTCAAGCAGCCGAAACTTTCTCCCGGACGATAAAAAGTCTGACGAGCTTTTGTAAAACAAAAGAGAATATTCCTGGCAGCGGAAACATGCAGATGGGTCAGTAGTTCGTTAAGACAGTATCGGAAGGTCAGGTCCAGACGGGCTTTATTTGGCTCCAAGAGCAGGAGAATCGCGTGGATTTCACTGAAAAATGGTCTATTTGGCCAAACAAGCTACTCAAAGTCTGCGATAAAGTTCAAAATTTTCGTAAAATTCCGTTGATCCACTATAGCTCCTCCAGTATCTCCTACTCCTGGAGTGTCGATAATCCTGATCTGTCTCTCCTGACCAGGAGGCCCAAGAGAGAAAACGTAACTTCTGGGATTCTGGGTAGCTGACTTTCCATCTCTCATGTCTTCATTTGAAGTGTCATCATGTGCATAAGTTGATCTCTCCACTTTGATGGTCGGTCTTACCTCAACTGTTGCATCTAGATATTCACAAGAGTAGGAGATTGTATAACATGGTTACATTCTCATCATCATCAGTGTAGGCAATGGCGGCAGGTACGAGTACATGAAAACCCTTTTGCTTGGCTTCTTCCATACTCTCGAAGTTCAGATAATTGACCAAGCCATTGATGAAGGTCGACTTGCCTACTCCAGTTCCCCCAAGAATAAGGATATTTGTCATGGGACGCAGGCTATATGCTCCTTATTCATCTTTAATTGAAGAACTCACTTATCAACAAATCCACTTGGAAATTGGATACCAGTTTTGTCGATATCTATATCGGAGACACTATCTGTGTTAGAAGACGGTGATTGTGGAGGTGTTGGATCGACTTCTGAATCACTTTCCCACTCAGAAGAAACAATGGGAGTTGTATTTTCCGCCGATGAAGTTGAAGACGCCGATGAAGACGATGAAGATGAAGTTGACTGTTCATTTATCTTTTGTCTTCCGAAATAATGACTCACCAGGCCGTTATTTTTCTTCCAGATTTCATAAGCCAATGTGTCAGGATCATACTGTTTAACAATAGCATCAAGAACGGTGACATCCTTTTTCTCATAGAATTCCATGGCGAATTCTTCATCGGAATCAGTCAAGCGGGAGAGAAAATCACCAGCCTGCAAAGAAGATTTAACAGATTTATTATTGAAGAAGCGGAGACAAATAACAAAACCAACTACCGGTGAAGGAGAAGAAGTTGTCATGGAACAGTTATTGAACCGCCAAGTTTTTTTTCTTGTTTTTTTTTAAATTTATGTTCAGATTTTATACAAACCTGAGCATTGAGAGGGAAAAAAGGGTGAGATCTGGGCGATTAAAAGTGATTTTTTCACGTCAAGAAATCGGTAAGGCATTTTAATTAAGAAAATGGAACAAAAAAACTTACAGCTGTCTTCTTCCATGCTTCATACGCCATGATGACTTCGTTACCCTTATTAGCCATCATTCTATCTAATGAATCTATATCATATCTCTCTGCCATCAATTTTCCCATAATCCTTATCCTGGGATCTGGTAATAAGTCTAGAAAAGCGTCAGCCATGACTGAAGAAAATTTTTTAATAACAAGAACAAAGAAACAAAAAAAAAGAATAAGCAGCAGGGAGAAAGTGAAATCTTATCATGTGGCAAACAACCAAGCAAAACGATTTTACGGAACCAATTGGACCTTCTACTTCTGTGGAATTTATCAATACAGAGAAGGTAGAAGACTCGAATACAGTGCGTTTCATAATCACCCCCTTTTTCACCGATTGCGCGGGCACGTCATTTTTTTTGAAACGGGACTATCACCATTGAATTCAGGAGGGTTGAAAACCCCCAGACAAGTGTTGGTCAGCTGATCCATGTCGAATATCCGAGTCATCGGGAAAATTTTTTCGAAAAACTCGAAGTTCGACCGTTTCATAATTATAGGGGGCACTTCTACCAAGCCGTATAATCTCGACCATAGTCCCTGAAGAAGTTATTTAAAATATACAAAAATGATATCTGATTGATTATCTAGCTCGTGGAACTATGCTCACTGCCACAGAGAAGAGTCAAATTGATGCTCTTCTCGCGCGTGGAGTGTCCCACAGATCAATTGCTCAACAGCTTGGCCGATCCGCCAATCTGATTGACAAGTACGCTAGGAATCCGAGTGCTTATGGAAGAAAGAGACGATCAGGACGTCCCAGGTCAGTTTCTTCCGCTTCTGCCCGCCTTATTCAGAGAACGATGTCTAACTCAATGATATCTGTTAATCCCTATATAGACTATACCCTATATAGACTTCTAGGGCTATTGCACCAAGTACCAAACGTGTATTCGTGTCTTGGATGAGTCAGAAAGGGAATGTGAATCCAAATTAATGGCCAAGAAGAAAAGGAAGAACAGAAGAGAAAGCATCTGTGGGAATCTGGACAACAAATTCCAGGTGGGACCTCAGAGACTAAGAATTACATTAGATTTGCTTGGTCAAAAACCAAAAGTTGGGAAAAGCTTGTTGGATATTTTACGTACAAAAATTGTTCGGTATTTTCTATAATTAGATCTATTTTCGATTTTTTTTCTTATTTATCTCATTTTACTTTTTGTTTTATATTGTTCTAAAAGAAGTCCTGAATATCGCAAGAAAAAAACGCAACAGAGTGAGTTTATTTCAATCCGATTTTGAATTTATTTGAAATGCTACTGAAACCATCAACTTCTTCAGTAGTATTCAAAAAAATTTGGGTGACTTGGCAATGATTCTTTTTGTTTGTTCCAAAAGACTCACTGCTATGTTATTCAGGCTTATTTGAATATTACTGAAGAAGTTGATGGTTTCAGTAGCATTTCTAATAAATTCAAAATCGGATTGAAATAAACTCACTCTGTACTCATGTCGATAATTGCAGCATGTCAGTAAAGTTATCAGAAAAATGTTATCAGAAAATACGTGAAAATTTTATCCGATTCAATTTCTCACTCGACATTTCCTTTCCTTATCTAGTTCTCTACCTCTTTTTTTTAAAAAACAAAAAAGTGCAATGTTTTTATGAATGTTTATATTTTTTGCTTATAGAAATTTCTTGGACCTCAATAATCAGCGATACTAGTTGATACACTCGATTATTCAATTCATTAGAGATATTTTTTTAAGAAATTTCTCGACGGCTGAAAACAATTGAAGAATATTTATAAATAAGCTCTTTGATATTTCATCGTCTATGTTAATTGTAGCACGTGATTGGAGCACTCTCAAATGGAAATTTACGTTGCGATTAACGAGGATCTAGACGGGCTTCTCCCTCAACTTTTGGAACATATCGGCCTTCTAAAATGGAGATAGCCTTCGGATGAATTGCTTACTAAATGGATTGGTGAAGAGGGTTTTCTTCTGTTGGCATCGATTCTTCATAGTTTCTAGTCGTTCTTGTCGCCTTTTCAAATCTTCCATGTTGGAGGAGGAAGCGACGAGAGCTCGGCAACTGGAAATTAGGCATAAAAAAATTCAAAAGTGAACCACTATAATATTATTTTTTTTAATAATATCATCAGTTTATTTGTTTGATTTTATGTGTTTGTTTTTCAAAACACATAAAATCAAACAAAAAACGGAAAAAAGGTTAAAAAAATATAACTACCTTCCAACAGCTGAACAGCATTTGCTCTGCTTCTCACAGTGTCTCCTCAGTTCTGTTACTTTCTTGTGGCAATTTTTGAAGGTGTAGAAGTCAATTGGGAGGGTAGAAAGTTCTTCACATGTATCCTAAACGTAATCTATTTCTTTTCGAGACCTACCCTCTTCAAATTATAGCCTTCCGAGTCATTCCATATACAGCGACGATAGTCCAATTCGATGGATTTTACTAGCTCTGTGATCTGCAATATGTATAGTCGGGGCTGTATATTTATTGAATTCCAATTTAAGCCAGAGTTTGCGTTTTTTTCTTGCGATATTCAGGACTTCTTTTAGAACAATATAAAACAAAAAGTAAAATGAGATAAATAAGAAAAAAAATCGAAAATAGATCTAATTATAGAAAATACCGAACAATTTTTATACGTAAAATATCCAACAAGCTTTTCCCAACTTTTGGTTTTTGACCAAGCAAATCTAATGTAATTCTTAGTCTCTGAGGTCCCACCTGGAATTTGTTGTCCAGATTCCCACAGATGCTTTCTCTTCTGTTCTTCCTTTTCTTCTTGGCCATTAATTTGGATTCACATTCCCTTTCTGACTCATCCAAGACACGAATACACGTTTGGTACTTGGTGCAATAGCCCTAGAAGTCTATATAGGGTATATTCGAGTCTTCTACCTTCTCTGTATTGATAAATTCCACAGAAGTAGAAGGTCCAATTGGTTCCGTAAAATTGGTTGCGGTTTGAGTAAAAGCAGCTGATTCTACGGGGTTGGGCAGCAATTCTTCTTCTTCGGAATCAGTTTCATTGAAAATTTTTGAAGCTCGAGCTGCTGCCTTTTTGAAGGGCCAGATTTGGATGGGGAAGGCGGTCTAAAAATAGGAATGGAAGGTGTAAGATTTTTCTTCAGCTTGGGTGCTAACTAAAAATTATGAAAAAAGGAAAATAAAAACAAATGGCAGTTTTTAGTTCCACTGGGATTATTTCCAGTGAAATTAAATCCCATAAAAGTGGTACAAAAAATTATTTAAATCCTGCTATTTTATCTTCAAATGGCAAAATTCTTACACTAATGTACAGCGGCGAAGGTGTGGAGAAGAAAGATAGTAGTGGATTCCATAGTGATCTAGTTGTCTGAAAATCCAATTTCTCAAAATTTCTCTATTATACCGATAAAAAAGGCCTCGGAGTTGTAAATCGAGGAAATTTCGACCCGATAGAGCCAACAACAGTAGTCAATTTGAGCTTCGGTCTCATAACTGGAGCTCTGGTTGTCAGATCAAATAAATCGGCAACATGCAAATCGTGCTTTTCGACGATGTCGTGCAGTGGATCGTCGGTGCGGGGAAGTCTGAAAGAAGGGAATTTAACAGTTTTTCAAACCATGTCTGTTCTAAACGACTTACTTATGAGTTCCAGGTAGTGGCAGAGCATTAGCTCCCAAGGTAACTAGTGATCCGGCGTTTTTCTCAAATTCCCTTTCAAAATCCTCCTGGTAATTAACAATGTACAATAACAATGGGGCTAGGCTCACTTCTGAAGAACTCTTTCCACTCGTCTCCCACGTCCATTTCTTTTGATTTTTCCACGTCTTCCTGTCTATAAACTTCATAGCCAGATACACTGGCTTCAGAGTTGTTTCCGTTGTTTTCTTCTGAACGTCTCGGAGATTTTTTGTGCTTGGGACCTCTTCTATTCTTCCTTGCCAAATTTTGTCAGAAGGATGAGGAACCGAATAGTTGACGAGGTGGGCAATTGATCGTCGAGGAGGAAAAGAAGAAATGGAACGTATACGAGCATCTCTCCATGGCTTCATGAAGCCTTTTCTTTTATCTTGAAGCAACTGAGTGTACAGGGTCTTGACCTGGAAACATGATAGATTAATCTATTAACACTAAAAACGTAACTTTTTTTACACTGTTTGATCAATTTCATTCATTTTTTTTCTTTTATTCAAAATGAGTCTAAAAAACCAAAATCTTAATACGCCAAAAATAAATTAACAACAATAAATAGACTTTCGAATAACCTTTGGATCGAAATGTTCAAAAAAATGAAAATATAAAGTATGTATATAAAAATTCAGAACTGACTTACCATTCTCGTTCTGAGTCTATTTATCTGTCTTGGAGTGTGAAAAATCCTTGGAGAGATCTAAAAATTTCATATTTTTCATTTTTTATCTTTTCACCTGTCTTCCGACCACTTGGTTTTTATAGCCACTCGAATAAGCCCTCAATATTGGTTCCCTTCGCTCTTTCCTCTTCGCTAAATCGTCTGAATCCACTAGTCTCAGAGGATGTAAAAACGTTTCTCCGTAGCTTTTTGGAGGAGAAATAGGGGGAAGAGGAGCGTATGGAGGGGTCTGAATGTTTTTTTGACCGATATAAAAAAAATATACCATGGGAGTATCAGCCATAGCTTCTAATAATGATCGAATAGTGCTAGTTCTTCGAATTAAGCTTCTAGCTATTACAATGTCTTCTCTGAAAAGTAGAGAATAAAAGAATGGAAAGATAACCTACGCGGTCATATTGTTTTGGATGGCGGAGAAAATTTTCCGATTACATGATATTGTCTTCTCCATAGATGATTGAATACGAAATTTGATCTCTCGATTGTGTTGCTCTTTACTAACGGCAGAAAGACATCTAGAACCATTATTGAGTGACTAGATTTTCATCAATTTTTTGGTTTTATATCTTGTATGCAACCAAATCCCAACTTCTCATTATATCATTAAATTTTTTTGAGATCTACAATTTTGAAAAACATCATAATTCAAAAAAATGCCTTGTAACCGCAAAAAGTAAAAAGGACTGGTTGATCCAAAAGGCCGTTGGTTTCTTCATAGATATGTACTGTTACTTTATTCGTTCTGAATAAATCGCATTTACTTTTACAAGTAAATTTGCATGTAGAATATTGTATTAGAAAGTTGTAGATCTCATCGAAAAGATTTGAAAAGTCTAGTTGACCAAAATTCAAATGAGATACTACTTTTGTTAGACAAATTTTGGAAAAATAGCTTCCGCGGAGTCAATTCCAAGATTTAAGCCTACTTTTCTGCGATTTTACAGCAATTTCTCAGTAAATCACATTGTTCTTCCAATAATTTTAAAGCCATTCCACATTTTTCCAGCGAATTCAATTCCACGTTCGGTGTTTTGAAGCACATATTTGATGAGGGTGGGCTCTGCTCTGACAGGAGACATGTTATGAGCCCTTTTTCTTTCCAAAGAGATGATTTCCAAAGAATTCTATGAACATAAAATGTTGTTAAATGGCCAACTTGAGGTCCTCCTTCAGCTTACAGCTCTGTTCCACAGCCTTTCTCGGCTCTTCCAGGCACGAGAAACGTCGGGAGAGGAGATTCAGTCGACATTCACCGTATTCTTTACACGAACCAGATCCAATGACTGGATGATAGAAAATAAGAAGGAGAAGAAGAAGAGTCGACTTCATATCATACTGTCTAAATGGCGAAAGTCGGAAATGACGGCCAGCCGGAGAGAATAATAAGCAGCCGATTGGTTATAAACCTAACCGGACAAGAGGAGGAAGAGTGAATAGGGAGAGATCGAGACTCATTTGCATAGCGAGAGACCAAGGTACCTGTTCTTGTGGACAAAAGAAGAAGGAATACAATAGAAGAGGAACGTTTTTTGATGGATTAAAATACCATGGCTACCTTCGTTTTTAGATTCTTCTGCGATTTTACAGCAATCCCTCCCCCCCCCCCCCCCTTTACAAAGTATCACAAAAATAGATGGAAAAGCTGATGAAACAAGGCAGGAAGGCACCAATTAAGCCATATATAAGAGTGAAGAGCTTTCTCTATCCACTTTCCTCAACAAGAACCTTCCCACTTGATAGCGACGGCAATCCAATTGAAAACTGGCCGATCCGCAACAATAAAACTGTATCCTTACGCTGAAGGTAGAGGGCAGGCTGAACCTGTTTAGTGACCAATTACTATATATGATGAAGAGAGAGAAAGTGTTGAAACGAGTGGATTTGTGCTGGAGATTTATGCGATAAGAGGCCCGGAACAGGGAGAGGAGAAATATGCGAGATTACAAGAATAGATAGATAGCTACGAATGGTCATCAAAGTTCTATGAATCATGGATGAGAGAAAAGGAATGTTTATGAGGGAGTAATAGATATTAGCTGGTAGTGAAACTGAAGGACTAGTTTTGAAGGATGGATGAGAACAGAAGAGAGATCTGTTTTGCAGGAAAATTGGCAGATTATTCGGTGTTTTTCGAATCGAACATTCTTAAAAACTTTCTTCAAACTTTCGAATCGAATTCAGCATCAATTTCAGAGTTGCTCTAGGACACACATTCTGTACTGCGAAAAGACCAAAAAAAATTTTATTTTATCGAACTCTTTTGAGCTGTACCGTGATAAATATATGCATATAAAATGTGTATGTATATGAAATATGGATACGAGATAACATCCATTAACAAAAATTTGGTAGACCAGTTATCTCGTTATGGTAGGTTTGTAAGAAGAAGTGGTAGATTAAAAGAAAAGTGACACTTCTATTGGCCTTAAATAAGTTTCGTTACTGTTTTCGTATTCGATGCGACGGCACACGAACTGATTCAACCTCCGTTTGAACATACTAAACCATTCTTGTCGTTGTTTATTGTCCGCAGCAGTAAAATGGCAGGATATCCACCGATCGGAAAGAGGTAAGAGAAACACAAATCACTCGCCTTGTCAATTGGTTCACGCGTTGTTTTGAAGACACGTGCGAGTGAGTGAAGGCATGACACCTGCTCCGAACGTTTGTATAGTATTTTTATTTTACTAAAATATTTCTAAAATCCAAAAAAATTTTCTATACACTCTCATAAACTCTTCTTTACCCTATCTTGATTTTTATCGCTAGCTTCAGTGGTGGGCGGATAAAAGACCTAACATTCCCGCTTATGATGTGGACAATTGCAACGTTTTGATTAATATTATTGTTTTCTCAGATAGTTCATGTTCAAGTTTATCAGGGAAAAATATATAACACAAAAAAGTATATAATTCATAAAAAGCGAATTATTTCAAAGCTCGTGCATTACGTTTAGTTTTCTTATTTTTATTTGCACACTAAAAATTCCTTTCTATATTTTTTGGAATTCAATAAATATTCTATCACCCCTTTGAATCAGTTTTTCCTTTCAATTTGTATTCCTGGCATTGTCTAATCTCTCTGTAGTAAAGACAATTGAAGATAAGCAAGGAGCCGTCTCATTCAGACTTTACACCTTTTACATTTATATGTAAAAGTCAATTTCGTTGATTTTTAGGCAATTTTTCTAGTTTTGGATGCTTTTCAAGTATTCATTTACTAGATATTAACGAGTTTAATCTACAAGAAATATGTAAAAATTATAAGAATGAATAATAGAACTCAAACAAAATGATAAACAGTACAAGTGGTTTATTTTCTGACTGTTCTCCATGATTAGCAAGAACTATAGTCTGTCCCAAAAAAAATGATACACCTTTTTATAGGTATAAAAACTACAGTAATGAAAAAAGTCTCAAAGCGCGGATCTGTAACAAAGAGATTTGTTTTTTTATTACTTTCATTTTTTGTATGGTTACTTTTTTTTTTAGTTTTAGCAAAACTTTGTTTGCAAAATAGTAGTTTCGAAAACAAAGTAACCATATAAAAAATGAAAATAGCAAAAAAACATATCTTTATTAAAGAACCGCGCTTCGAGACCTTTTACGTTATTGTAGTTTTTATACCTATAAAAAAGTATCATTTTTTGGGACAGACTATACTCTTCGTGATAATCCGTTTTCCGGAATTGTCGACTTACGTGGGAGGCGTAGTATCTGTAGTATGACTCGAGGTCTATTTGTTTCCCTAACTATTTAATTCATAATTTCAAGAAAGAATTTCAAAAACAAATCATAGTAATTAAGTAATCACCAAAAAAAATGAAATACCGTTCTGCAATGTTAGTTTTAGATATCTAAAATAATTTTAATTTGTATGCTTTAAATGCTAAAAAAATAGAAAATTGTTCAATCTGAATATAACAAGAGCATATTAGCGATTTCTTTAAAACGTTAAAAGCAAATGTAATCCTTTCAGGAGCTTAAAAGAAGTTTCGCTACTGTTGTCGTATTCGATACGACGTTTATAATAATGGCACACGAATTGATTCAACCTCCGTATGACCATACTAAAAATCATTCTTGTTCTTTAATCACCCATCACTATTATCTCTGTCCATGTTTCTCAACAAAATTCACAAGACAAGTGTGTGTGCCCTCTCCACGTGTTATTTTCCTCACCTGGGTCTTTCCCATTCCGAATGCGAGAGCCCTCTCTCTACGTTTGTTTGCGCAGCGGTCCACGACTTAGTATTCAATTATCTGACGGCAGAATATAATTTTTTTTGCTATTTTCTGATTTTTCATATGCATAAAAGGAAAATCATAACATTTAAAAATAAAAACTAGGAAGAATAGACCTTAATTTTTTTTGTCGACTTCTTAGTTCTTTCTTAAAAAGCTTGAAGAACCCTTTCCCCTTTTCGTGACAGCTTCTCCTGTAGCCAATCCCTGTCCTGACTCAGCTTTGCTTGCATGTTTGCACTCGCTTTCGATTCCATGACCAGCACTCTCTCGTTGACGGCGCTTTTACCTCGAGAAGAAAAACATCTAGTGCTGATCATCGATTCAGCTGTTAAACCATAGCTGCCATTTAATGGTATGCCATAGCATTAATTTTCTGCATCGAAAATAGAAAATTCTTCCTATTGTATACTCGATATTATTCACTGAAACATTTCGATTGCATTACTCTATAATGTATTTTAACTATAAATGTTCTCTTTCTCATTTTCTGCGATTTTGTGATTATCGAGAATATTTGTATTTTGATTATCACCGAATACATCACGCCCGCAACTCAATGGCTTATCAGTCGATCGATTTAGGGTCTGTATATTATTATCAGCATCTGATTTCTAAATAAGAGTTCAGATTAGGTTTCAAATTTTATTTTTTTTTTGGGAAAAAGATTTTGGAAAAGATTCACCTGGTTCCTTTGCCATCATTTTCACAAGTTAATACTCCTCATCTGTTGTGGAAGATTTCTTCATAGTATTGACTGTTTCTTGACGTCTAAAGGATTCAAAATTGACCCATATTCTTATTTTTAAGTTATCTTTGTAGTCTGTCCAAAGACTCATAAATGGTTCATTTAAGCTTATATGGCTCTTATTGAAACCAAATGTACGTCTAAAACAAGTTATTTCTTTTTTCATTTCTGTTTTTTCAAGAGCTTTTTCAATTAACCTATAAGTTTTTTGAGTCAATTTTTGACTGGCTATTTCAATAATTAATCATCTTGATAATATGCTATTGCTTAAACCTTAATAGTTCGTTGAAATCTCTCTTTAATTTTTCAATAGCTTTCAGCTATCTTCTAATATATACAATTTTTTCAAGCCTTTAATTTCTAACTCGTATGGTCTTCACCGACCATTTAACGGATATCCTGGACCTATTAATATTCTCTAATTATCATTATTACTTCTGAGAAAATTATTTTAAAAAATTAGTTAATAAACCAAGAATGGCTCAAAAAAATTTTCTAATGTGATTTTCAGTTTTAATAAAATCAGAAATTGTAGGTGTTTTGAATTTGAAAAATTGCACCAAATCGAAAAATGAAAAATTCGTCTTTTTTCAGGCATATTATATACCAACATTTTCGTTTTTTGTTATGTTAGATGACTTTTTATACGGGTTAGGAGAGGGATTTTTCCAGTTCATTTATTTGAGATTTATTGGGTATTCTTTCATAACAAAAAACGTCATCTGATGTAATAAAAGGATCAATAGTTAATCAGTAATCAACTTGGCAGTATAAACCATTGTTGTTCTCTTTTTATCTGTTTGTTTGGGAGAGAAGAAAAAATCTCACGAGAGGAGATTATGCAAATAGGGAAAACGAAATCTGTCACCCTCTATTTTCCCATGACTCATTGCTATCTGTTGCCACCTGCTGAGTCTCTTTATTGACATTCGAAGAGCGTACTCTTCCATCTCTATTTGAATTCATTTGACTTCCCTTTGATCACTCTTCGTTTTCAGAGTAATCATGAAACATCTTATGGAATTGCCGCATTTAATAAAACCGACGGCGTTGGTGGGTTTTGAAATATGATGAAGGAGAAGTTTAGTTTCTCGTAATCCTCCAAGTAATCTTCATGTTCATTCCACATCATCAAGGTTTCTTCTGGTTCGTCATTCTTTCTACAATGATTATGGTAAGTTGGTAGGAGGTATATACAAAATGGTTGCAACTCTTCGGCATTTGTTGCATATGAATGACTTTGAAGAAAAATGGTATCGGTTGATTAAGACAATTTCTTTTCATTCGAATTTCATGAAGTTAGTTTGTCTAGAAAGATTAATACTGATTCAAAAAACGGTCTGATAAGTGACAGATGAAGTCTGAAGTAATTTTTCACAAAATTGGGATTGGAAGATGAATCATTTTTCTTTTCCAGCTCGTCATCTCCCTGCTAATGTTTGCCGTTTTCGCTGCTAACTATACACCCGTCACAGAAGCACCTCAATGGTGGCTGGCTGAGGCTCTCTTTGCTAGTATTTTCGCTGTTTTTAACGGCATCAACTTCTTCTATTTTATCGTAAATACTTTTAAGCATTTCAATTTCTTCTGGTTACTCTGTGCTGTAAGTCAACTTCCCTCAAATAATCCTCTTTAGGGTATAACAGTCCTCCAGTTCATCGTCTGGGGTTTCGATGCTTTCTACTGGATTACTAATCGATCTGTCTCTTCATCATCATCTACCAGTAATAACCAGGTGAGGGCTCCTTTTATTTAATCATCTCTAATTTCAATAGGCTACGGCTACCCCCGCTCCTCATCCTTCCTGGCCAGCTGGAGTCAATCCTGCCTAATTGTTTTCCTATCAAATAAAAAGTAAATAAGAGAAAGAAACGTCATTCCTTTAAAATTATTTAATAAATCTTAAAAACCCGTATAGGTTAATAACCGAAAAAATATCACAAAAAGAAGAGAAGAAGAACTAGGAAACAGAGAGAACAGAATGTCAAGGAATTTGAGCTCCGCTCAGTTCGGTAGCCCTCCTCTACACAGATTTTGTTTTTTTTGCTAGGGAAATGGAACCGTTTGTCAGCAATGAGTGACGCTGGGAGATCGACGAGAATACAACGACGGACCATGTAAATCTCATTCTCTTTCAGACCATCTAATGCGACATCGGACTTCGAGTCGATCTGAATTGTCAAATTTCTAAGGCAATTTGAGCTTCTAGGAATTTATTTATCAAAATTCAAAAAATGCTAGGTAGGTGAACGATTATAAAAACGTTTTGAGACATCGATCGTCGAGGTGATTTTTAAGTTTCGTTTTTTGATCATTGTTATGGTCCGCAATTAAATTGATGCATATCTCCGAAGCATAACGTTTACGGCTGATACTTTGTGGGTTTTTAGTTATTAATGATTTTATTCTTATTTAAATAGCCTAGTAAAACAATTTTTTCAGATTATTAAAATCATGTAAAATTTAAAACTTGAAAAAACTAAAATTTTGAAGGTGGATTCGTACTTTGAAACTTGCAAAAACCTTTTTCTAACCTCTTTGCTTCATCTTCTGGTTTTTTCACCTCTATGTTTTTTGAATCTATGTTTACCATCGTTTTTTTCACTATGCCGATGTGATAGTCACAGGTCGTGGGAACCCACTCAGATCCTTTTTCTTCTTCAGAAAAGGAGGCTATACTTATAATGTACACTGTATGTTGCCTCTGACAAGTTCACAATAATGGTTTGCTTAGGATGATCAAAATTAGGGCAGTAGAAGGTCTATCCGGGAAATGATGAGAACTAAATAAAGTTGAGGTCGATAGGCTGGAGGAAACTATTCCATTTAAAATCTGTATTAATGTCGTAACTTTTGATGTTGAATTTAGATTAAACAAGGAAAAAAAATTGGTAATGAATTAGATACTTTGAGATGCCAATGAATGGGGGAATTACCCACGCTTGACCTCACTGCTTCCTATGACAATTTTGGATGCTGAATTTCTTGGTATTCATTTGGTTTTATGACCCAAAAAACTCTCTATCAGTGAGTCTTACCTTTAATGGTATCACCTTCTTAGTAATCTCCTTCTGATCCCTAGCTTCCATTACAGTTATCTCAATCGATGATGAATTTCCTGGGAAGGGGAAATCCTTCCCGATCTGAAATATTCATTGTATTGTATACATTCATATGACTCATTCTATTATTAAAAACTCATTTCAGTGTCCGTTTATATGTATACATAATAAACACTGACTGTTCCCCTCGTTCATCTAATCACCTTTGTCCAGTAGTTAATCGTATTATTAGTTGCCGAAGGAGAAGAGCCGAGAACCGATACGGCAGAACATGCTTCACTCAGATCATTCGAGCAGAGAGTTTCGATTCTGAAGGAAGGAGGATTTTAGGATTAAATTTTTAAATTTGGTTGTACTTTTGTATTCATTGAGTTCATTTTTAGAAAAAAATAGAAATTAACATACGAGCATGTTTTACAGCCATCAGCCAAAATATAGCAGATGATATACCATCCAGGAAGTGGTAGAAGTGCTGAAATAGTTAGATTTTTCCCCAAAATTTGGGAGATTCAGAAGGTTTTTGAACAAATTAATCTCATTTTTAAGAAATATTTGATAGTAGAATAAAAACAGGTTTGTTCGTTAAGAAAAATGTCAAATTTGGTCAAACATTTGATATCAATTCCCTCATTTTCTTCCAAAGACCCCTCATCTCCTCCTATTTCTTCCATTCTCCATCTCTCCATCGGAGGAGAATAAATTATGCAACGCACTTCGGAAAGAAAAATAATGCTAACTCGAACCTGGCGATAGAGTCAGCGCCTGACCGGTCTTGTGCTCACAATTCACCCCCGGTCGACCAATTACCCAACCGATGGTTGCCTCACGTCGATCAGAGCAGATAGACAGCTAAACAATTAGAATTCTTTTATGTTGAAGATAGTATTACTTGGAGTTCAGCCCACATATCGTCCTGTGGATCAGGGAAGGCCTGATCCACGACCTTCTCTCCAATCACAAAATCCTTTCCCAATGACCATATCTGCACCCGACTGGCATTACAACAGACTTGAAGCTGAAACGAGAACTGTCTATTTGTCTGTTTGGTTAGCGACAACGATCTCTCTCTCTCTCTTGGGGAAAGGGATAGAGGGAGAGACGAGTAGGTAGGATTAGCACGCGGGTTTTGTCAAGAGCAAGTAAATAAAGGAGATGTCAGGGTAGATAGTGGTTGCTGCTAAAATAAAAGACTGAGAAGTTCTTAAATATTTTTCAGTAGATGTAGAGAAAATGAAAAAAAAATCCAGTCAGTCACAAAGAAACTTGGTTGCTCGAAAAATAAAACCTTCAAATCTTCAAAAAAGCAGATTTTTTGAGTCTCTTCTTAACCCTTTAGTCTCCAACATCCTCTTCTCCATGTCAGTTATGTTTTGAAAATTGGATTAGTTGCGAAGTGGAAAAGTGTTTACGATGGAATAAAACGGGTTTTGGCAAAAAAATGGATTAAAGTTGGAAATGATAAAAATGAAAAATTCCGGGGACAGTTCGACTACGGGAAGTTAGATTAGTAATTTAAGAACAATAAATGACACAAATCATGGATTTTCGTTCACTTTTTAGGTGGTGATTTGCAAAAAAAAGTATGTGGGAACTGAACTACGTGAGGCATATATAACGCCATAATTCGATTTTTATAGTTTTAATAGTTGTATCCAATTAGAATCACCTATGATCAAAATGGTTCATTAGTCAGGCAACAATTTTTGGTCATTTCATCTGCACATCCTTGCTTGCAAGCTTTTTCTCTACTCTTCCAATCAGAACTCATTTACCCGGCTGCCATAAAATCTCCCTAAACCCTTTCTCTTCCAATGAGAACGCCTCTCTCTCCGCGTGGTGTTTGCTGAAATATACATAATCTAAATTACTAGAGAAGGAGGAAGAGGCCGGAGGGCATAATTAAACAGATTCCTTTCATTTTAGGCGACAACCAGTCGCTCCAGGCCGGTCAATTTTTTTGATTGATATCTTGGTGAAATCACAAATATTTACACGCGATTATAGATTTCAGGGTCAAGAGGAAGAAGGCCCCCAAACGGACAGAAGGGAGATGACAGGAGTGTTCCATTTCTGTTTACACAACCCCCAACTGCCGTCTCATTTGCATCGGCAGATGAAAAACTGCACTTTTCATATCTTTTTCTATCTTTTAATACATAAAATTTTTAAGCTCTCTCGATGTCGATAAACCTCAAGAATGAGACTAGAATTTCGTTGATTGGAAGAAACAGTGGCATCATGGGGGGGGGGGGGGGGGGGGCAGAATACCCTAAAATTATCCAATCGGAAACTCTTGTTTTTGAACTTTTGGAGATAAGTCTGATCCCTTAGTCTTTAATCTCCATTCAAACTACCCAAAAGACCCTAAAAATTCACATTATGTTCCAGGGCACTCAAGCATGGCTTCCTTTCACTCTTTTTTTGATCTACTGATGCTTACATTGCTTAAAAAAAAGATTTTTTTTTAAAACTTTACTAAAGAATTAGAAGTTGAATATTTACGTTGTAAAATTTAAGGAAAAAGATTCAAAATAAATTATTCTGAGTTACATTCAATCAAAAAAATAGAGAATATTTAAAAAAATAAAATTTGACGCTAATATTGTTAATATATTAATCAAAATTCAATTATTCTCTTGAAGAAAAATTATTTATTATTATTTTTTCCACGTAATCAAACTGTCCCTGCCTGCCACAGCCAATTCCCAGACTTATCAACCAAAAATCTGCGCTGGGACAAGTCAGCCGTGAAGACGGGAGAGAGAGAAGAGGCTGCAAACACACAAATACTAACCTGTATTCCGTTATCGAATCCAAGACTCTGCTTTCCACTCCAAAAAAGCTCACAAGAAATAATTAGATCGAAATAGATGGTGAAAAAAAGGACGAAATGCAATACTTGTCGGGAACCCATCGAAGGGAAACCAAAGAAGAAAGGGGCGGGGCTGGGGGGAGACGAACGGCGGCGGGCTATATATCAGTGATTGTTAGACGACTGCTAGTTGTTGAGTAACATTTGGTTGAGGGTAATTAGAGGGCGTAGAGAAGTCATGGTTGAATGATACTAGGCTTTGGGAGAATTTAAGGAACCAGAGGTCGGAAGCCAGGAAATCTAAAATTAGAGGTTTGAGAGAGAAATGGACAACCACCGGTTAAAATTGTTATAAAAAATGTTAAAAAGTTGTTAAAAACATCAGATTGGAGGGTATTAGATCTGAAATTCTTAAAATAGAAATTATTCCTAAAGTTTTCTAATTATATATGTCCAAAAATATTTACCTTCTATCATGGAATTTAAACTTTACATTTTTACCAAAATTGCTGGCAAAAAATTGAATTTTTCAAGCATCGCTTTTCAAATTTGTTCGTCTTTTTTTCTTTTTTCGTCAGTTGAACTTCTGCCCTGTCTTCTTCTTGTCTCCGCAGCTTTCGCTCGGCCTCGATCCGACACCGCAATGACACAACAAGCCGTTTACGATCCTCCAGCTGTCCTTCTTACTCTTTCCTTCCCGATTGATTGGCGTCTGTTTACAGAATGAGACTCATTCTTCTCCTAATAGCCATCACATCGGCTGCTGAACGTCATGCTGATCATATTTTTGACAAAGAAGAAGTAATTGAGCTTCCTGTAGGCAGGTAAGGTATAACCGCTGAAAAAAAGAAGATAAGAAAATATCTTCCTTTTTTCAAACCAAACAATTATATAACGCTCATTAAATCCCCCCACCCCTAAAGACGAACAAAAACGCTAGCAAATAGCATTCTCTTTCAAGTTGTTAGTCAATAGAAAATAATGGAGAACAAAATATTACGTCATTATCGGCTTCTCATAGATAATTTCAGGTTTCCCGATCCTGAATGCCGTTACAATGTGAAAAGGAATGGGGAGAATGGGAGTCCCATTAGTGGGTAGGTTTACTTTTAACAAAATCCTTTCAAATTAACATAAATTCAAGTTCAATTCGGCAGTTTACGGGTGTATTGTGTATTTTTTTGTTTAGGAATATCTTGAATGACCTAAAAAGAATCAGACTATATGCACTTTTTACACCCACGACGCACATTTGACACGACGCTGAGGTCAAATTGGGCAATCCCAGCTTGATACCGCCTTGAAGACCTAATTCGATCCTCTATTAGCCTATTTTTTTAGATCTTCTTTTAGAAAAAGGGGGTAAAATTCAAAAAAGTTCTTATTAATTCATTTGAAACAAAATTTCATTTATAGTCAAGTAAAAGTTGGTGACTCCGTCTTTCACGAGTGGAGTTGCTCTTACGGCGAAATGGATTCCGATCTCTACTGTCTCCTGGTTCATAATTGTACTGTCAGTGGCCATAAAGCCAGCAAAAATGTGGTAGGCTTCTTTTTTAAAAACAGTCCTGTTTTGTGAAAGTAATTTCCTAACTGAAACATTTTATAAACAACTCTTTTGAAATTGAACTAAGAAAAATTGTTTTTGAAGTGAACAAGGCCAAAAAATTTCAGGCCATTGGCATTGATTTGCAATGGAGATGTAGATTGTGAAAATTTAGTGAAGGATTAATTTTTTTTCATAATTGTCTCCTGAAAACAGTTTACAGAATACAGGAGATTTACAATTTTTACTGAAAAATTTACAAAAAGTACCAACTGCTAATCTTTTATTTCGAATAGAGTTTACGAAACACCTGTCACCAATTCTCCTTCTTAAAAATTAAAAATTTTCAAAATTAAAAACGTTACAAGATGTACCATTTCGGAAAAGGATTACATAAAATGCGGTTGTTTTTTCTATCCTTAACTGAAAATAAATAAAGTAAATAAATCATAGGTACCAATCCTTGACGAGTTCGGCTGCTCCCTGTTTCCCAATGTCCTTCCCCATGTAGAATACTCCACGGATCTTAAGGGCGGTTTGCTAGTGAATGCCTTCTCCCTCGACGTTGATCAGGTCAGTTCGTATTTTCTTCGTTCCCTTCGAAATTGAGAGTGAGATTGAAGCTCTGTGAAAAGGACAATGAGCAAATATTTGTGTCGGAGGAGAAAGAGCAACAGAGTCAAATCAAGTAAAACCAGACGGACTGACCGCCGTCACAAATGTGCGAGCAAATAATGGTCGAACGGCCAACTACGAGTGATGCTAAATGAGATAGTGATGCTTCAGACTTTTATTCAATACTGAAATAATACTCGATAATCACAAGACATTTAGTTAATTAATTGCCGTCGGCTTGTTTACAGAAACCGAAAATCTACCAAAATCCGGCCATGTCGCAAAAGCCTCTGTTGTAGACAGTAAAATATATTCAGGTGTTTCCTGATCGACCATTGTTTCGGGATCTGGCGTCGATTCGGGGGGATTATTCTAAACATTTTACCCTCTTTTTTGTCCTACCAGCTTGCGAAATTCATTCAATTCGCGTGGAACCCGGAGAAATTTCTTGATATCCAAAATAATCTTCTCAGAAGCAGTCTGATGAATTGTTGGGTTATCTGTTGAAGAGCTAGTCGAGACAGGAGCTACAACGATTTCGTGATCGTTGGCGAGAGCAAGAGTGAAGAGAAGAGGAAGGAGAAACAGCTTCATGACTTGGTAGCTTCGAGTCGAAACTAGCGATTTTAATACCGGCATAGAGGATCAATAGAATCAACAGAAGAAAGAAAAAGAAGGTATTGGTTTTTCATGAATAGACTGGAAAGCAATATTGCCCACAAAAGGCTAACTTCTATTCCTTGAACTAATTGAAGACTGCTGGGGATACAAGCAAATACTGGAATGTCAGTTTAAAAAATTTTAGTCTTCCATTATTTAATTACGTGGAAAGATTTTCTTTTTTGTCGACGCCATGATTACAAGCCTAACAATTCTCTATTACAATGTACAAAAAAACCATATAAGAAGATTCGTAGCCTCCTCTAGGCTAGAACTACCTAGGAGAATCTCCAGGTAGAATTCCAGGATACATGGAAAGAAATGATTATTTTTTCCACTCGAGATTTTCAAGCAGAAGAGACCAGTCCCAGTTCAAAATGCCACGACCCGGTTTTTTTTAGCGCGGAGTTTCATTGAATATTTTGAAGGACTAACCTGCCATAGGCTCAATTTGATGGTCATACGGACCAAAAATCATTCCAAGTCAGAAAAAACAGTCATTGGATTTTGAAAATTGGATTCTCTATTGGAAAATATCTTGTTAAAATTTGACCCTGGGTCAAAAAAAAATTAATTCTAGAATTGTATTCAATAAACATTGGTTTTTTAGAGGTATTTTTTTGCTAGTTACTTTTTACGGAAGAGAACCTAAGATGAAATGTTGAAAATGAGATTTCTATTGCAACTATCTGAAATGCCATGTTCCCATTAAAAAATCGGGTCTTTAGTCCAGTTTTTTGGCGAGAATAGAACATTTATTTCATTAAAAAAACACTTAATCCTTCAAAAAATTTTAGGCATCTGTCTTCTTCGAATGCAATGTGAAGCTTCTTCTTAAATTGAATGGTGTCTGCCGTCGTCCCACCTGTCCTTCACTTGAAAAACTTCGCGGAGCGTCTTCCCGTTCCCGTCGTCATCTTTTCTAGCTTCACTTCCTCTTCCTTGTCTTTGTTTTTTTTTCATTGTCTTTTCTCGCCATCTACGGGTTTCTTTTCACAAACACAATAAACCAGCCAGAAACATGCTGTGCTTTCGCGAGCGGAGGATTATCCTCAAACAAAATCAGCTGTATATATAGAGATGGAAGAGTGCTGTGGTCATAACCACTCGAGAGATGGCATTTCCGGACAGGAAATGTATCCATTGAGTTCTCACGAGACTGTGGACAGAGTTGGTTCGACAAACTTCCTTTGTTTTGTGCAAACCGCTACAAAGGCGAACAAGTGCTTCGGGGCCGGACTTCAATACAGCCCCCATAGGACATATAAACACGCGGCGAGGTATGGGAGAGCCGATTTTTGACTCCAGGTTTTGTAAACCGTTTGCCTCTACCTTATTTTTTACAGGCCTCCTTAAAGTTTTCTTGAATCAACTTTTATATCTTCTCCAGCTTCTTGATAAGAATCTCCTCGATTCTAGAATTATATTTTAGTCAATCAAGTTGCTAAACTTGGTTGTTCTAACTTTTGAGTCCTGAAATCGAGTCATTGTGGATATTAGCTATGTTTCTATTTTTCCTTTTTTTTGGAGTTTTTTAATTGTCCTGTAGGCTTTATTGGACGAGAATGCATATTTCTTTCTTTAGTTCTTTCATTAAATTTCCTCCCATCTCACTGTTATTCCTGGCTCTTTTCCCTTTTTTTCAAGAAGACTCCCGGAACTTCAATGGCCTATCCTACAGGAAGAGGTTTTTTCCACATTTCTCTACTATCTTCTTGGATTTTTTTCTATAAAATATCAATTTCTCTTTGAAACATCATTTTAGTCATGATTCTCCTCCTGATCACCTCGTTTATTTTCTTGCCAATTGCTTGCTTCGCTCAAAATCCGATCTGTCCTATGTGTTCCCTCGGAGCACAGAATAACTACAATCAAGGGCCCCCTCAAATGCCACAGATGAATACGATTGCCGAAGCTCCACAAACATTCTCTTCATTCTCGTAAGATTTGTTTATAAGGAATAATAATGGTTCTCAAGGAGAAATCCATTATCCATGTACCAAGGAGATGCCGCGATTTTTGGAACAGAGTTGGGCCGAGCTATTGCACAACGAATACAACAACTATATTCTCAAGGATCTGGGTAAGAGATGGAACATTTACGGCATTGCAACTAGTTATTCTTCCATTTTTTTTTCTCGTTATTGTTTCTATCCTACACCAAATTTCATGCTTTAGTATATCCAACTTAAAGCTTTAAGAAAATAAAATAGTAGTTAAATCGCAGTAAAAAAATGGCGCTCGAGAAAAAATTTAAGTTTGTAAACATCTGAAATTTTTTTTATTTTGTATTATAAATAAAGAGAAGCTTCTAAAAATATTAGCAATTCAGTTAACGTTTCACTTGAAAATTAGAACTCGCTAAATTTCAGAATGAACCAAGGAAATGCTTATTCATCGTATCCCTCGCCTCCACCTCCATCACCTTATTCTATGGAAGTACCTTTGGCTCCTCCGGTGACAGAGGCAAGGGCACTTGAATATCCTGTCCCTGCTCCAGCTAGGGGTGGCTGTCCCTATTGCTTTGGTAATCAAAATAACTACGGATCAAACTACGGATCTTACCAAGCAGCAGCTCCAAGCAGACCCAGAAGAATCGAATTTGTAAAGAGGAAAGAAAAACAGCAATAGACAACAACAACCGCGATATTTAATAATTATGCAATAAATTATTATGACGGAGTAAGGCGCAGATAGTCACCAAAGCAATTAAAAAGAATGGGGGATAGATGATTTTAGAAGCACTTGCGATGGACGATGGAAGGACCGGACTCATCATATTCTTGCTTGGAGATCCACATTTGTTGGAAGGTGGAAAGGGAGGCGAGAATACTGCCACCGATCCAGACGGAATACTTGCGTTCAGGAGGAGCAATGATCTTGATCTTCATCGTGCTGAAAAGAATTTAAAAATGAGTAGAAATAGGTAGAAACCTAGGAGCCAAGGCAGTGATCTCTTTTTGCATACGATCAGCAATTCCAGGATACATGGTGGTTCCGCCAGATAGAACAGTATTGGCATAGAGATCTTTACGGATGTCGATGTCACATTTCATAATAGAATTATAGGTAGTTTCGTGGATTCCAGCAGATTCCATTCCCAAGAAGGATGGCTGAATTTTGATTTTCATCATAAAATGTAAAATATACCTGGAATAGAGCCTCGGGACAACGGAAACGTTCGTTTCCAACGGTGATGACCTGTCCGTCAGGAAGTTCGTAGGACTTTTCGAGAGAAGAAGAAGAGGCAGCAGTCGCCATTTCTTGTTCGAAATCGAGGGCGACATAGCACAGTTTCTCCTTGATATCTCTGACGATTTCTCTCTCAGCCGTCGTCGTGAAGGAATATCCTCGTTCCGTAAGGATTTTCATGAGATAATCAGTCAGATCTCTACCAGCCAAATCAAGACGAAGGATGGCATGAGGAAGGGCGTAACCCTGAAGATTTGTTTGTTGTAAAAACTAGTAATACCTCATAGATTGGGACAGTATGAGTGACTCCATCTCCAGAATCGAGAACGACTCCAGTAGTACGTCCAGAGGCGTAGAGGGAAAGGACGGCTTGGATGGCGACATACATTGCGGGAGTGTTGAAGGTTTCGAACATAATCTGAAATAGTTCTTCTAGTCTTGAATATTATTGTTTTCTATCTATATCTATATATTTTGTTAGTTTGATGAATCCTCCCAAAAAACGAAGAATATCCGACAAACCTGAGTCATCTTCTCACGATTAGCTTTGGGATTAAGAGGGGCCTCCGTAAGAAGGACGGGATGTTCCTCCGGAGCAACACGAAGCTCGTTGTAGAAAGTGTGATGCCAGATCTTCTCCATGTCATCCCAGTTAGTGACAATTCCGTGCTCAATGGGATACTTCAAGGTCAGGATACCTGAGGGGTGAGATATATTAATTCTCGAATCAACTACCTCTCTTGGATTGAGCTTCGTCTCCGACATAACTATCCTTCTGTCCCATTCCAACCATTACTCCTTGATGACGAGGACGTCCAACAATTGAAGGGAAGACGGCACGTGGGGCATCGTCTCCGGCGAATCCGGCCTTGCACATTCCGGAGCCATTGTCCACAACCAAAGCAGCTACCTCGTCGTCGCACATTCTATATTCTCTTATTTTTAGGGGGAATGAAGGGATAAATAGACAGAGAGAAAGGATGAAAGTCGATATATATTGAAAGCGAAAACACAGTTCTCAATGCGCACCGATGATATTCTTATAAACACCGAGGACGATATCTACAGCCATGACTCATCGACTGATAAGGCGAAAAATAAACGAGTCATGAGACATCAAATGATGAAATGAGACACCTTTTAGGCGGCAGTATTCGAGGATTCAAATTCGATATTACTAGCGGCTACAGTATATTGCTATATATGGCGTCTTCGCCATGGGACCTAGACTCTGGGATTTTTTTTTTAAATTGGAAAATAACTAGAAATTTTGGATTTCATTGAGTTGATGTAGAAATATGAAATTTATATTATACGTATGGCTGTAAATTTAAGGAAGAAAAAAATTTTTTTTAAGTCTCTTTTCTTAAATGGGCATGGAGACTTGATATGACCTCAAAAAGGCAGGACTCCAAAATGATCAAAAAAAATGTTAACTAAATAAGTCTTGATCTCAAAAAAATCTTTTTTATATATAATATAAATGTATGTGTAACATATTTTTTAACAATTCTAGATTTGAAGAAGCTTTCCTAGAAATGCTCAAATTTCTAAGAAAAACCGAAAGCAAAAATATTAACTTAGAGAAAAAAAAAGTGGAAGATTCCCTTCCTTAATGGTCAATACGACCCTATCTACCCGGAAGAAAAGAAAAGAAGGAACTTGTGTGCTGAAATCCTCTATGACTAATCGCACGACTCCTCGTCTCGGCGTCGTCCACTCGTCGTCTCATCCGTGCTGGGCAGTGGACGACGACAACGGCCACTCGGGGGAGAGAGTAGAATGACCATAAGCGGAGAATCTTCTCGCAGTGGTCAGAGACGCAGGTTTAGGAGGACAAAAAAACCACCCCAACCACCCGCCTTCTACGTTTTCCATGGATCTTTTCGACTAGCATGTAAACAGTTCAAACGGATTAAAATCAATCCATCCGTCGGATTTTCGATGAACGAGAGCGATAGAGGCCTAAATCCATTGCGCAACAAGTGATGCGACCTCGTTTTGGCGCCAAACAGTCGCAGCGGTCAAGCGATTTGAATGATGGACCGCATTCCTTTGTGTCTTATCCTGTCTCCTGTTGTCTAAATTTTTTTTCTTAAATATTGGATTTTCTATTAGAAATGACTTAGGAGAGTTAAAAAATTTAAAAAAAAATGTTTTATACAATTTTAAAAATTTGTGATCCAACAAAAATTTTAAAAAATGTATAACAACTTTTTTTCGCTCAAATTTCATTTTAAGAATTTGGAAATGGAAAACATATAAGTAACTTAAATATTTCATATGCCAAATATAATTTTTTTAACATTGTTATGACAATTCCTTTATTTTACTTTTGGGGGGCTTAAAAACAATTTTCGATTTAATTTATTCTAATATGATTTTTGGAAAATAAAAAAATGTTGTAGTTATTTTATAATTTTGCACATATCGCTTTCTTCTTACCGATCCTCACTAATCTGTCTAAAGTTATCACATTATTATCACAAATTGATAAAAAAAAAGTAGATAGGGATTGGTAGAGAGACACTGTAAAAGCAAACGAGGCGATCTATTGATTGTGCCCGAAAAAAGCACATTGCAAACAGTTGCGAACGGCTCAATAAATTCATTATCGGACGTCTATTTTTCAATTCACTTTTTATTCTTTGTTATCCAACTTGATATCTCAAGGCTAAGACAAAAATAGAAAACAGAAATCGACTTGTCGAAGCAGGAGGTTGCCTGTTCCTGTCAACAATGTGGTAATGAGACATAGCTCCGCCCAATTTAGACGATGAGTCATCTAAATTATGATGTCGCTGAATAACAAGATGGTTTGTCAATTTTGTTTTCATTTTATTTTTATTTGATATTTTCAAAGCTTTAGACTGAACAAGGGGGGGGGGGGTCGATGAGTCATCTCTTTCGTTTCGCCGTACAGGCTCTCTGCTAATTCATTATGAAAGCAATCTATTTGTAGCTGTCAACACATTCTCCCCCATCTTGTTAATAGAAATTCCATTCATAACTGTAGGAGAGAGGCGGAGGGAAGAGAGGCATTGTCTATAGGAGACGATGTGTCAACCGACGCCGACGGCTTCCCATTCATTTTCATTTCAATTCTTCCGCTCGCCTCTCTGGAGACTAGACAGCTTATCTCATTAAATAAGAAGAAATTATAAATGAATGAGTCATGATTAGATATTGAGATTGTTCCTGTTATTTACAAAACGCAGTATATATACACAAGTCTTCGCTTTCAATATATATCGACTTTCATCCTTTCTCTCTGTCTATTTATCCCTTCATTCCCCCTAAAAATAAGAGAATATAGAATGTGCGACGACGAGGTAGCTGCTTTGGTTGTGGACAATGGCTCCGGAATGTGCAAGGCCGGATTCGCCGGAGACGATGCCCCACGTGCCGTCTTCCCTTCAATTGTTGGACGTCCTCGTCATCAAGGAGTAATGGTTGGAATGGGACAGAAGGATAGTTATGTCGGAGACGAAGCTCAATCCAAGAGAGGTAGTTGATTCGAGAATTAATATATCTCACCCCTCAGGTATCCTGACCTTGAAGTATCCCATTGAGCACGGAATTGTCACTAACTGGGATGACATGGAGAAGATCTGGCATCACACTTTCTACAACGAGCTTCGTGTTGCTCCGGAGGAACATCCCGTCCTTCTTACGGAGGCCCCTCTTAATCCCAAAGCTAATCGTGAGAAGATGACTCAGGTTTGTCGGATATTCTTCGTTTTTTGGGAGGATTCATCAAACTAACAAAATATATAGATATAGATAGAAAACAATAATATTCAAGACTAGAAGAACTATTTCAGATTATGTTCGAAACCTTCAACACTCCCGCAATGTATGTCGCCATCCAAGCCGTCCTTTCCCTCTACGCCTCTGGACGTACTACTGGAGTCGTTCTCGATTCTGGAGATGGAGTCACTCATACTGTCCCAATCTATGAGGTATTACTAGTTTTTACAACAAACAAATCTTCAGGGTTACGCCCTTCCTCATGCCATCCTTCGTCTTGATTTGGCTGGTAGAGATCTGACTGATTATCTCATGAAAATCCTTACGGAACGAGGATATTCCTTCACGACGACGGCTGAGAGAGAAATCGTCAGAGATATCAAGGAGAAACTGTGCTATGTCGCCCTCGATTTCGAACAAGAAATGGCGACTGCTGCCTCTTCTTCTTCTCTCGAAAAGTCCTACGAACTTCCTGACGGACAGGTCATCACCGTTGGAAACGAACGTTTCCGTTGTCCCGAGGCTCTATTCCAGGTATATTTTACATTTTATGATGAAAATCAAAATTCAGCCATCCTTCTTGGGAATGGAATCTGCTGGAATCCACGAAACTACCTATAATTCTATTATGAAATGTGACATCGACATCCGTAAAGATCTCTATGCCAATACTGTTCTATCTGGCGGAACCACCATGTATCCTGGAATTGCTGATCGTATGCAAAAAGAGATCACTGCCTTGGCTCCTAGGTTTCTACCTATTTCTACTCATTTTTAAATTCTTTTCAGCACGATGAAGATCAAGATCATTGCTCCTCCTGAACGCAAGTATTCCGTCTGGATCGGTGGCAGTATTCTCGCCTCCCTTTCCACCTTCCAACAAATGTGGATCTCCAAGCAAGAATATGATGAGTCCGGTCCTTCCATCGTCCATCGCAAGTGCTTCTAAAATCATTTTTTACCTAATAAACCTACCTATTCTCGTCAGTTAATAGCACATTGTCCTCTCCCTCGAGGGGCGGGGCTCTCCACGATGCACGCATCAACAACAACCTGCTGAGAGGGCGACCCTTCCTCTCGATATTAGAATGTTTCTTCTTGCTTTCTTTCTTCTCCGTTCTGTTTTAGCGGTTTTTGCAACTGTTTGCATTGATAAGAGGATGTAAGTGTGTTTGGAGAGTCCGTCACCATCGTGATAGCCTTGTAAAACGTGTTCGAAACAGAGAACTTTGGACTTGGTCTTTTCTATCAATTATTTTTTCTTTTCACTTTGCAATATTTCCTTATCTTTATTTATTTACATAGCATATTGCAAATTTCATGCGTACGAATCCATCCATTACGACAATTTGATGTTTTGATTTCAACTAGCGCATCTGTTTGGTGTTTCATTTTATTTTTTCCTTTTTTACTTGTTTTCAAAACTTTTCATTTACACGTTTATTATTATTAAATTCGCTTAGACTTCTCAAAAAAATGGGTGTCACAGAAGATGTGACCCATTACCTGGAGAATTTGCCAAATTGGGGAAAAGCAGCATTGGCTGGTGGTGTTTCTCTTGTCATTTATGCTCAGTATAAATGGTTTACAACAAAAGAACGAAAAACACCTTTGAAAGATGACTGGAAAGAAGGTAAGCGAGCTGAAAAGAAAAATATTTTTATTTCTGTAACCAAATCTGAGTCATAGTCATGAATGTTTCTAAACACACATATTTCCAGTTCCCATATTAGCTAATTTTATCGATTATTTGACCAGTTTCTTTAGAAAATTATGAGAATTTTTTAAACTTGTTGCGAAATATTAACCACGCGATTGTTTTTTCGACTAAACCTCCGTCAACTGTGTGAAGTTCGCGACGAGGGTCGTCATAGCAGCTGCTATCATGTTTCTCGTTCATGAGCACGATGGAAACTCAGCTGTTTACCACAACCACGAAATATAAACTAACAATTGGACTGGGGTGATTTAGGAATGAAAAAAAATCTCCAAATTGTATATATAAAAATATTTAGAGTTTTCAAAGTGACCAAACTCCCCTTGACCACATGACTCTACCCCTCGTATATGTTTGTTTGACGGTTGGTAAAGAAAATCAATAGCCAGATGTGACAACCCGCAGTCAATTGTACATGACCTCGAACGAGGGAGCTATAAACCGGTACACAAAACCATAATCAAATATGCAATAATCGAAAAATACTAAAAAGAAAAATATAAGCAACTCTGCAAATATTTCGCAAAAGTTTCTATCCATCTCTGACACAAAATTCTTCAGGAACCGCCTATGTGTATCAATTTCCTCGAACTAAAAACATCCCTAGCATCTCGCCATACTGCCTGAAAGTCGAAACATGGCTACGAATGGCAGAAATTCCTTACGAGGTAGCTGACAACATAAAACAAGTGATATTTTCTAATTTAGATTGTTCCATGCAGTCTTCATACTCGGTCCAAAGAAGGAAGTTTACCCTTTGTCGAGCTAAATGGCAAAGAATATCCCGATTCTTCCTTCATTATCCGTGATTTGACTATTGTTTTGGATAAAAAACAAATGGAAGATCATTTATCAGATGAACAGAAAGCAACAGCGAGGGCTTTTGAAAAAATGGCAGAGTTATCGCTAGTTCAGAGTCATTACACATTCATGATCGAGAATATAGACAAGGTAATTCGACAAAACATAATTTTTTCATTCAATAGGTATTGGAACTACTTCCTCCAGCTCTCTTTGGCGGCGTTTTCTACCCTATCCTAATTTTTTTAATGAAAAGAGGCTTCGCCAAAACTGTAAGTTCACAAAATACTAAGAAAATTCAATTATTCCAGAAAAGAACTGCAATGGTCATTAGTGGCATTGGAAAACACACTCGTGAAGAAGTTATTGGCATTGGATTGGATGATCTTCGAGCAATTTCCAAATATCTTGGAGCAAAGCATTATTTCACAGGCTTCAAACCAACACGAGTTGATGCAGCACTCTTTGGCGTTTTGGCTCAAATCGCATATGCTCCATATGACAATGACCATCTGGCTCTAATGAGAAACGAATGTCCAAATCTTCTAGAATATGTCGATCGTGTAAAACATCGCTTCTGGCCTGATTGGCATGAGGCAACGACACTTTTTACAACGGATTCTAACTGGAAGAAACGACCAAGAAAGGGTAGCCCATTGAGAAACGGTTCTCTTTCCCCTGGTTCTTTGTAAACAGTTTCTTCGATATTAGAGAATGGAATCGAATAGATAGATCTCCTCATCCGGCATTTAGTGATATAAAATATCTTTAATACCTTTTTTAAATAAAAATTAATAACAAAAACAAATTAACAACCTTATAACTTAAAAGTATTCAACAAATCTAATTCAAGTGGGTGCATTTCCCCTGGAATAATCAGAGAATGCAGCGGAGAACCCAAATCTGTGGATGTCATTTCTTTCAATGTACAGAAAACAATCTAAAAAAGATAAATATCATCATAAAAACATACTTTTTGATCATCCCATCCAACTCGTGCTAGTCCAACACATGGAGTTTCGTCATTATATACTGAAACAATAATCTAATCAGTGAAAATACAAACCTGGTTCAATTCCGGCTTCTTTTTTCCGTTCAGAAATTTTTAACAATTGTGAAGCCGCTTCTGAACATGTCAAATAGCGTGGGGGCTCATAAATTTTCCGTCCTCTCATCATATTCTCGACAGATTGCTCTTTCGTTTTGATATCTACAGGGAATTTCTATTATAAAAATAAGAAAAATAACCTAGAAGACACAATGTATGTAATCCTTTCTTCTTATTTGATTCAATTCGATCATAATAACTGTCCGGTTCCCATCCATCAAGCCACATTACAATTGAGACGGTTTCTCCAAAGCTATATAGCTGAAAAATGAATAGAAATAAAAGAAAAACACTCACTTGTAGACCGCAACAGCCTATAGCATTCATTATAGAAACATTGTGAATTACTTTGACGGGAATTCCTTGTTCTTTAGCTCTCAAAACAAGATCTGCATGTGTAGTGGCACCAAAAGGGTCACCCACAACCAACATAGCGACATCTTCTTTTTCAGATTCACTCAGAATTTCATCCGAATTCTGTTCAACCATTGTTCTATCCGCTTCAATGACAGGACGTCCATAAAATTCTTCTAATTTCGATTTGTCTAATCCATAACAGAGAATACTCGTATAAGCTTCGAGATAAACACGAGAACATTTTCTTCAAATAAAATTTCGATAAACTAGAAAAGAATACCTGACAGCATTTAAGCCTTTTACTGTGATATCTTCTACATCACCGAGACCCAATCCTATTAGATAAAATACCATCTGGAATGTTAGACTTTCAAAAGATGGCAAAGATAATACACAACAGAAAAAATCTACAAAACAATAAACAGAACAAAGAAATGAATATATTTTATTTATTATACTCGTAAATAAGGGAGATCGTTGACTAAAAGTGAAAAACTTACTCTGCTTTTTGTTTAGAAATTGATATATAACATGTGGCTACACGTCGTAAAATGTAACAATTAATCAAAAGAAAAATAATAGATGCACCCCAAATGTAACAAAATACATTATAACCTTCGAATTCAAAAAGATAAGCAAAAAATAACCATAAACCTTGTCCACCAAACCACATAGAAATCAAACAACCAGCTTCACGAACAGTCATCTATAAATTGTGAGATCCGATAAAGAACAACTAACCTCAATGCGTTGAGAGATTAAAGGTAGAAAAACAATATACCATATAAAATATTGACTTGTGCAGACCTTATTAAAGGTGACAAATGCAAATGTAGTTAAAAACCAGCAAAACGGTAAATCAGAATGGTACCTAAACATTGAAATATTAAATAAAAGGGTTACTTAAAAGCAAAATAAATAATAGAGAATATTTGTGGGAAAAAAGCTCCAAAGCCCAGAAGTTTAGAAAAATAACCATCATCCTAAAAATGTTTCAGGATATATCAACAATAGAAGAACTTACACCAATAAGATATAAAGGCAAAAAATAAGGTGAAAAATTATGCCTTGTATCTACACGATGAATATGGTATAATAAGAATTCATCTAGAAATACTTTTCCATATAAATTATAAAATATTATGATGATCAATGTAAGAGAAAGTAAACTGATCTAAAATGAGATTAAAAACAGCCAAAAAGACTCACCATGACATAAATATATCCACGGATATTTGTAATAAGTGATAACAATTTGTAATAGACGCTTTGAGAAGTGGCAAATGATGAGAGGCTAATGAATATGGAAGGAAAGTAAATTAAAGGGTAAATTTTAAGATGAACTGCAGCTAGACCATGTACAAATGCTGATAAAACCCACTGAAATGGAAATAAGATAAAATGAAAACAAATATTACATGTTTGTTATTGTTTTTCAGTAAATATAATGTGAATAAAACTGCTGCACAGACTAAAACATCAGCATTACCTCTGAACCTTATAAGCAATCTTTAAAAAAGAATACCTGGAAGATATGATGGCTGTAAGCGGATTTGCTAACCAAAATAATGAAACAATTTTTATTTTATACTGATCATCTTCATCATTATTTCTAAAAAAAAAATTTAAAAAAATTCCCGACAAACTTTTCCTCTTTTGAGGATGATTCCATCATTCTAAAAAGTAACCATCCAACTGCAATATCAATTAAACAAAAGAGTAATTTCCCAAAATCTTTCCATTGTTCATTTAACATAAGTATCCAAGCGAGAACGGGTGTATATCTGAAGAAAATATTGAAAGGGAAATAAAAAAAACATACCTATATGTCGCACGATCATAAGGACTCCGTCCTTCAGCAACATGATGAGCGGCATCGGAAAAAACAAGGTAGTCAATATCCGTAAAATCAACTTTAAAAAAATAATCGTGAAGATTAGCATATCCAACTAGAATCAATCGGGCAGCAAATGCTATAAAAAGGA
Organism: Oscheius sp. DF5120; assembly: GCA_932521415.1. Lineage (NCBI taxonomy): Eukaryota > Metazoa > Nematoda > Chromadorea > Rhabditida > Rhabditidae > Oscheius > Oscheius sp. DF5120. The sequence goes on from OW051462.1 coordinate 7,099,850, forward strand.
TCTGCAAAGGAAAGCTTTAATAAGAAGCAAAGAAACATACTAGGTTCTTTGTCCATGTTTGTTTCTTTGCACTTTGAAAGAGCCACATCCATATACTAAAATTTAAAATATTATTTGTAGAAAGATGACAAGATAGAAAAGCGGAGAAGACCATAAATAAACAAGAAAAAGAAATATTTAATTGCATAGTTACACGCAACAAAGTTTTAGAAAGACAATACATTGATAAAAAAAGGAAAAGGGTAAACCGTATGGGAATGAAATTAACAAAGTTCTTGAAAACATTATGGCTTATAGTTGCGGAGATCCAGGTTCAGTAGCTTCGACTCGCTCACACGTAAAATTTTCGACTTTTAGCTTGTAGTCTGAAATTAGAATATATATTTACTGGGAATTTACAACTCGGATTGTTGTTGGCACAGGGGAAATGAACAAAGTTGTTTTCAATGGTAATTGTAGCACCAGGCTTTTGGCATGCTTCGCATTTCTAAATCAATAAATTAGAGTAAAATTCTCTAGCCTGTTCCCAAAATGTATGCATACTTTCTTCGAGATTAATCAACCGTGTCTTATCGACATATATTCCTGGAGCCCAGAGGAGACAATCTCCATGAAACCATAGTTCACAGTTCGGCTGTCGAGATTTCTAAAAGCCTAATCAAGTAATTGAACTGACTAACCTTCTTAGCATCTTTTGTACAAAGATAATCGGGATTTCTTCTGGGGCTAGATATGTAGTAGGGTCCGAAGAGATCACCCAAATCCTCATAAGCATAACCTTTTCCACAGAGGCAGCAAACCCATAGCATAGGAATGACATCCGATTGAAATTTATACTGCGAATTAGTTCGAAAGGAAAGTAAACTAACTTGATATGTTTTATTGATCTTATCGTTTATAATACTGCCATTATACGAAGAAGAGCAGCTGGCTTGATACTGCAACTAATTTATCAAACTAAGTAAAAATGAAAGATGATTGTTAAGAAAATCAATAATATCGTGGCTATTTTTCCACTATGCTATTAAACGATGTCTCACGATATCGGCAATAGAAAAAACGACTCACCATTTCAGCTATCTCTTCGTCTAATGTTTTCTGTTTCTTTTTAATATTAAATTTCTCAGATAATCGATGAACTTCCGAACTAATTGCACGTTCTGTATATAAATTATTAACAAAAAATTAAAAAAAAAACTACTTTCTTTAACAACCCAATCGTCATCCTTTTTTCTTTTGCCATTCTTCGATGTCCTTGATTTCGATGAATTACCGTTTTTCTTAATTTTACCCATTATCTAAAAAGTAATGCTGTTATCATGAGAATGAATTGAGAAAGAATGCTGTAAACAATAACAATGGCTAAGGGAATTTGAACAAATACGCAGAAGTACGCCATTTTTTCTAATGGTACGTGTCAATAGAAAAACAGGCGGTAAGATGAAATCCTGAAGGAAAAGTAGGGTAGTGCAGGAAAGTGCACGACCAATGAAAGTACAAGAGGCAGGCTGAGAGTACAAGATCAAAAACTACTAGGGGCATTCCTATCGGCTATCAAAATCAAGCGAGATTAATCCAAATACCTACAAAATTTCCATTATTCAGGTAAGTAATCCTAATATTTGTTAGCAGAGAGATTCTATCAAATATAATAATTTGATAAAATAGTAGAGGTTCCACTAATATAATAACGAAAAACAGTAAAAAAAACCCTTATTAGGAATGTCGATATAGTTTTCGATTACCGGGTATATATATGGTGGAAATCACGTATTATTTCCTCATTTTTGTTTTTTTCATACTGTATTTTTTCTTTTTTGGCATTTTTCTTGTTTTTTTTAAATAAAATTTTATTGTAGTTATTCAATCGCATGTTCCTCGATCTGCTCTACAATCTGCTTGGTGAACAGATAAAAATAAACGTCCATTTTGACAAACGCAGAGCTGAAGTTGTGGCTGACCTCTTCCAGTGCTTCGCGGCAATCCTTCAACGTAAATATTCGATGACTCTAGTCGAATTTCACCCTAAATTGATAGGTTCGTCTTTTTATTGCATCTGCTAACTTGTTTTGCAACAAGGCCAATATCGAGCAACGAACTGATTCTAACTTCGCCGGCAGCAGATAACAATTCAATATCCTGTGCTGCATCGACAGTTACACTTCTAGTAGGCGATTCGAGGCTAAAAATACAGTTTTTTTCAGTGAAAATTTTATGAAACTAACCGTAAAGGCGTGTCCGGTTCTGGCCTAACAAAGGCTGTTTGAATTGCTCCTTCAAATACACTGCCTCCATCATCTACAGGTGGTTTTTTTAAATTCTTTCTTTTTACCTAATATTCTTAGATTTTCTAGTTTGAGACCTATTTCTTTCGAGTCAGCAAAGAACAGCAATTTGTTATCGGTATCCGTGACCTGTGACGATTTTATAAGTCTTAGTACTAATACCTCAAATCGCTCACAAACAGCTTCAGTTTTTCCATCAGCGCCTAAATTAAACATGGACGAAACATGCCCAGTGGAATTTCTTGCTTGTAGACGAACTCCCCGAAATGAGTCAATCGTGAGCGCTTCATCCTGATACTTTTATAAAAAAATTGAATGAGTTTTTTACCTTTGAAGTGCTCAAATGGGAGAAATGGACAGGTTTGTCAAAATGTGCATGGCCTAGCACACGGATTCCATCGTCTTCTATTTTTAGAGCTCCCATACCTTCCTAAAATTAACCTTTAATTGGGCCGTGGTTTGTCTTAAACATTTTAGTATACGGTAATAAAATATGGTACGTGGTCGCGTTCTGTATTTTAATTGAAACGAAAAAAAATCTTGCTTCTTTTTCAGCTAAATCATTGTCGAATTTTAGAATTGTACTTTTAAAATTTACCGTTGAAAGGTCTAAAACGATGAAAATCCATATAGTCAAAGCAACATTGAGCAGAATGATAAAGGTAAGAAGGAGAATAAAACAGTAGAGTACGCGTTTTCGCCAGCCATAGATGCCAACTCTAAATATTTTTTTTCATTTATTAATTTATTACTTGTAAAAATCAGCATCTGGCGGTGGTTTTCCAGTCGAATGAATTACCGTTGTGTGCATAGGATAGGGACCATATGGCGCAGCAGGATATACAGGTGGATGTGACTGTCCCCGAACCGGAGAGGGATCCATCACTGATCCTCCTCGGGACCAGACGGGATCTTCTTGCATTCCATAGATCGGATATCGACTCATTTTCTCTGAAATATGAAGCTATTTATTGTAAAGAATAGGTAAACTAGCGCGAGCCATCTGGCAAGAAGAATCGATAAAGAAGTCATTTTTACAATATGCCGGGGGTCAGTGGCAAGCAGCAGCAGCTGTTATAGAGCGGTAAGTGGCATTTTATTACTGTTTGAATCCGATTTTTAGTTTCGTTCAAGGCTGGGTGTGCACGAATATCAGTCGGTAATTGCCTTTTTTCGTTAAAAAAAACTTTGTAACTTTGTGCATTTTCTTGTCTTGTTTTCTTGTGATATTCAGAATCTACAAAAGTTACAAATAGAAAAATAGAAATAGAAAGAAATAAAAATAGATTTGTACATGGAAAAGAAATCTAAAATAAAGCGGGATTTTAGGGATTAAAAAAATATGATATCGGCCAGTCCTAATTGCAATACTTTATTGCCTCAAGATCAATATAAAAATGATAGTTAACAATGGATATATGTTCATAGCCGATTTTGTAGTCGTTGTTTCTGAACTTGTTATGGTATTCGTCGGATCCACCCAATCGGCGATAAATAAATTTAGCTCATAGTCACTACTTCCATTCCTCGATGATCCCCAGACAAGTTTAGTTCCTTTGTAATTCATCATAGCAAAAGAATTGAATTGATAAGCATCTCCAAAAGTTATCTAAAAACAGCCTGATAAAGGGGGAAACATCATTGAAACAAACCCGCTCCACGTTTGTACCGTCATCATAGATGGTATAGAGAGCAAAAGCGCCAAATCCGTTGTCAGCATCGTTGTAATTAGAGCTGAAAAAATAAATTTTTATTTCATTTTTTTTGCCAAAATCTGTGATCCCTCTGAGCTCTTTTTCAACCATATTAAATCGTTCGCTCACCTGAATATTATTCTTTTATTATCATTCAAATAATATGGAGCCCAGTTGGCTCCTCCTAAATTTGTAATTTGCCTCATATTTTTGGTATCAAGATCGATAACAAAAAGTTCCATCGCAACCGGCTCAACAAGATCATAATTGAGAAGAAGTTTGTATTTGTTGATTTCGTCTTCGGTTTGTGGACGACTAGCACGAAAAATGAGGCGTTTTCCATCTGGAGAGAAGAAAGAGCCGCCATCATAACCGAGGGCAAAGGTTAGCTACAAAAATTGATCATATCTTGTATCGGACAACTCTTTAGGCTCGAAATATGATATATAGGGCAATTTTAGATGAAAATTTCTGGGGGTTCGTTTGGTAGATAAAAAAGTAGGTCAGGAGGAAGTCTGATAAGGGGGTTGATTAAATTTTTAGCCACAGCGGATGGTTTTTTTTACCAAAAATATTGCGCCCAGGATAACCTTTTGATTTTTTTAGAATTTTCCTAGGTTTAATTAGCTCGGAAGTATAACTAACCTGCTCCGGAGAACTACCATTTGCGTTCATGATCCATAGTTCCAAATCACCGCTTCTGATTGAGGTGAAGGCTATTTTTTTACCATCCGGTGACAGCACAGCCTCCGCATCATATCCAGGACTTATTGTTAGCTGCTCCACAATATTCCCATACTTATTGACTTTGAATATATCATAATCTGGCACAAGATCCCAGGTATAGCTTGAGTTGCACAGTTGCTTCAGGACTGGATCCGTTATGCTCTCCGGATCACCGCATTTCTTCGGTGGACAAGTCTTTCCCACATCAGCATATTTGGAAGCAGTTATCTAGGAACTTTCAAGGAATCACAGAAAGATTTTACATTCCAAAAATTGCCGGCATAGAGACGATGGTCGTTATCCTGTTCCTTGTAGAAAAAGGAACAGGTAGTTCCACCTAATCCGGTACTGATTCGATGCATTGTCTGGGTTCGAGGATCTTGGTTCAAATCCAGCTCGTAGATCTAGAAATCCAAAGCTTTCATAGAAAAAATCTCTGAACGATCCTTCCTTTTTTGAGATTTTAATGGGATGCTATGTTATATAAAGTTGTTGATCTCGTTGAAGCATTAAATTATACATAAACATTTAGAATTTTGTGTAAGAAATTCCAGCTCACCTGATCGCAATCTGTTCCATATCCCGTCGCCTGAAGAGTCAACTTGCTATCATCAAAGCTGAAGTAACCCTCCGCATTTTCACCTCCAAAAGTCAGCTGTTTTACATTGGCAAAATGCTTTTCTCCTTCAAAATGAACCACTCCATCATAGGGACTCGTCTCCAGATCTTGCCATCTCTCTGGTCTCTTCGGCTTCATTTCCTTCTTCTGTCTCTTGGTTAGTACTCTATTTGTCTCCAATTGTACTTTCGTCTCTTCCTTTTCCATTTCCACGAGATCATTATCATCTACCCAATCAGCCAAAAAAAGATTCATCTCGTATTCACTTTTTCCATTCCTTGAAGATCCCCAAACAAGTTGTTTTCCAGAGCGGGAAAACATAGGGAATGAGTCGAAGAAGCCTTTGTCAAAGGTTACCTGGAGGAATTTTTAACACATTGACAACAATGAAGGTTTTTAACCCGTGAACAACCCGAGACGAAAACATTTTTATAATTCTAGAAACTGTTGTTCATAAGTGCCTTACAAGGTTCTGAGACTATAGACTATATTTTTGCATTAATGACCCTAATTTCCGTTGTAAAAGCACTATTCCATGTATTAGAACGTTTTTATACAATGGAAATTAAGATATATGATTTTATGAAAAAGCAACTATCTAATTATATGTTAAACTTCTTGTTAACAATATCATAAAGTTTTTTAAGTTTTGTTTATCTCTACTAAAAACTTTTCCTTTGAAAATATTTAAAAAAACGAAATCATATCTCCAATAATCTCACCTGTTCCAGTCCAGTTCCATTATCATAGGCCATCCACAGATCAAATGAATTGTAATCATCACTTGTCGCATTGAAATTTGTACTGAAGATAATCCTTTCGTTATCCGGTAGATAATAAGGAGCCCAATTAGCTCCTCCAAGTTTATCCTTGAACACTGGATGTATATTTGAACCGTCGGCATTCATCATGTAGAGCTCCATGGCCGTCGGAGCGACAAGGCTGTAATTGAGAAGTTGTTGATAGATCTGGATATCTTCCGTTGTATTGGGTCGACTAGCTCGGAAAATGATTTTTGAGCCGTCGGGGGAGAAGAAAGCGCCTCCGTCGTAGCCAAGCTCGTAGGTTAGCTAAAATAAAAATTGCTAATAATATAACAGCCAAATTATTTAGACCAAAGAGTAGAATGTCAAATAGATTTCGGTTGCTGAATTCGAATTTCTTGATGTTAGTTTGTCAAAGAAGGAAAATAATAGTTTTGGAGGGAACTGGTAAAAATTCTTCGTACCTGTGTTGCATTTCCTCCATCTGAATCCATCATCCAAAGTTCTAAATCTCCACTTCTCATACTCGTAAACAAGAGCTTTTTTCCATCTGGAGACAATACTCCTTCTGCATCATATCCTTCCGTAAAAGTTAATTGCTTGATAACGTTGCCATATTCGTTGACTTTGAAGATATCAAAATCCGGATAGATATCCCAGGTATATTGGGTATTACCTAGGGAAAAGAGCAATTATATGAGAAAAATAGATTACAGAGATTCTTGAGAACTGGATCTGTTTGAGCTTCAGGACTTTCACACTTTTTTGGAGGACAACTGGGATCGGCGGAGTCCAGGGTAGTGTTCAGTTGGTGCTGAAAGAGGAATTTTAATGAAAGATTTTTTTTGACCGAGATACCATAGGGAAAGAAATTCAGAGAAAGGGCAAATCAACTTCCTCGGAAACGAAAGGCATTACATTACCTTATGAAAAGTCCCAGCATAGAGAATATCTCGATTATTCGGATAGAAAAAGGAACATGTACAGACGCCTAGACCCGTACTTAGTCGTCGAAGAGTTTGCTGCTCTGGAGGTACCCGTAAATCTAATTGATATATCTAAACTTTTATTCGCTTTCTTTATTTCCTCACCTGATCACATCCCGTTCCATATCCCGTCGCTTGAAGAGTAAGAAAGTTATCATCATAACTGAAGATGCTTATAGTAATCCTCGGGGGTACCTGAAGTATCCTTCAGCATTTTGACCCCCAAAGGTCAACTGGCGAATGTTTTTCAGTCGCTTTTCGCCAGGATAGTGAAGATCAGCTGAGACTAAAGAGGATACGAAGAAAAGAACCCGTAAAATCATAACTGAAAGTGGCAATTAAGAAGAAAAGAGGAAACATGTTTGATATAAAATACGAGATTATGACTTTTATTTTTAACTAACAAAAACTTTCCACCCATTCTGATTTTGACCCAAAATTGATCAGTTACTTTAATGGAAAAAAACAGCAGTTCTGTATCTTAAAATTGGAAATTTTAGCAAAAGAAATTCCAATTACCCAGATAAAAGTTGTCTAGTATTGAGCCTATATTTAAACATGTCTGTTATAATCCGATCATTGCATCAGAAGAACTATTATGATGGCTGATAAGCTACGAAAAAGATACTAGACAGATTGAAAAAAGGGGAAGAATGATCACGCGCGTGCTATGAGGGTGGCGGTTCTTTCTCGTCGTAAACAACAGGGCAGCATGCGGTCAGCTGGCCGGCTCTTTGGTGGCCTAAATTACAGTCAATTCTAGAAGACTATATAGTAGTTATGCTGTGAAACGTGCATTTTGAGCTTCTAACGTTTCTATTACAATTTCTATGACTACGTACTGGGTTAGCTACAGTGATCCGAAAAGTTTTTTAATATTAGGTAAGGTCAAATTAAATAGCTGATTGAACGAAGTTCTATTATGAAAAATCATATATCAAAGTCTTCTTTATTTGAATCACGTCATTCTATAGTGGCAGTTTCATTACTCTCTGATCTCTTGTCAGAATCCTAACAATAACATCGTCACATAAAGTATTAATTTGTCTTGGAGAAAACTAATGGAGAAGCGAATTACATAGTCGAGATGATCTTTTGCACTGAGTGATGACTCCTAGGGCTACTTTTAACGGATTTATTTACCTAGAAAATTTAGTAACAGTTTGATAGTCGATAGACTTCAATATCTTATAAAGAACCTCTTCAACTCCATTTTCATTCATATTACATGCTTGAAATTGAGTCTTCAATGTTATTATCCCCCCTCCCCCCCACGTCTCTTCAGCCCCTAGGCTAGTTATCCGGTTTCTCCAGACTTACGAAAAATATAAAGACAGGAGTTTATTTTCGAGCAGATGTCCCTCTCTCTCTGTGTGAAACGACGAGGTAGCATAAGCTGTGATTATTCCTTGTCGCCGGCGCAATTCCACCGTTTAAGAGGCCATTCCAAGCAGGGTGGAAATCGCCTTCTAGTCGTCGCTTATCCTTGTTTGTTGGTAAACTTACAAGAATCTTTCAATCAGTTTATTATGATGAAGGAAGAGGTCATATTTATGAGGAACTTGACCGATCATCGGACCCAAGGGTATCGTTAGCAGTCCCTCAAGCTGCGTTCCTTTTCTTCCTGGATTCAATAGCATATTTGATTGATTTCTGATTCTGATGATTCTCATTTAACATATAGAACGTAAGTATTCAGAAAAGTCCCTCATTGTTTGGCTGAACTCGTAAGAATCTTTTCTTTATCCTTAAGCGACTGGTCATCCTATCCCATCAATTTACTTGTTACCTATTAAATTGGTCAGCTTAAATTTCTTGCGGTCCTTTGAAATCTTATATTTTAAAACGAAATTTTCTATCTATCTAAGAGAACCAGATGGAATAAAATCTGACATCAGTTGAACGCAGGATTGAGTTATATCCATCGCGTCGCTTTGGAAATATTAATGGTTTGTTCGAAAGAGGGGGAGGGGAAGGGAAAATAAACCAGATTAAAAAACATTAAATGAAAGTTATTTGATGGTGTGATGGTTAACACTTTCGCTTGGCAAAAAATATTGTGTTGAATCGACTTTAAAGTTTTTTTATATTACGAGGACAGGATAGGAAGTTACTATTTCAAAATAAAAGGAAGTGAATTGAATTTTCACTCTAAAATTCGGAATTTTCCGAGTGAGTAATCCAGTTTGACTAAAAAATGAAGTCAACATCATATTCCTCTCTGTTTTATTCACCGTTCACGACAGCATTTGATACTGGGAGAATCATCGCCAAAACAATGGGATTTGCTTTCACACTTTCTCGTAATAGGTCTCAATATAAATACACCATCTCATTTTACTCTTTCTTTGGAGTCGGTAAATATTCTCCTGCAGTATAGACTGAGAGAAAGAACAAGAGGTGGGCGGTCCTCTTGGCGTGCCGTCATCCCATCAGGCGCTTCATGTAGAGGTCGTTTTCAATTAAGCATTTCATTTTACATTCAGTCTCATACTGTATTGGGATTAAAAATGGTTTTCAAAATCACTTTTCATCGTCTTATTCAGTTTTTACATTTTTTTATCTTTTATCATACTAAACTTTATATCTAAAAACTGAAACTGAAGCGAGTTTATTATTTTCTGCAATTTAGTTACTGAATATTTAGGTTCCGTATGTTAAAAGAAATTTGATGTAGAATATGAATATAACAAGAGAGCAATCTACAATTTTGTCTGAGGTCCTTTGAACTCTTTCTCATACTTCAAATTTAAAATGCAGTAGCCTTCTCAACCCTTTCCCTCCTACTCTATTGCTAATTCTCATCGCTAAGGGTAAATACGTTTTCCCTTCCTTCGTCTTCTGGTTACTCCAATGCTGTCTTTTTGAAGAAGGAAAGGGAGGTATTACAGACAAAAATAGAGATCATAACGTCATTTTTCTACTCGAAAGTTGTAGCAAGTAGAAGGAATAAGAGGAAATAGAATAAATAATGAATTTTTTCTAGGCGTTTTAACACCTTTGGCTACCTAGAATATGCAAATGCTTCACTCAGAGACATTAGACCACTGGACTCTGACTGACTAGATCAAGGTCGGTGGGTGGATCTAGTTGGTCTTCATTAGTTTCCATTTTTCTGAAATCCATTGATATTTTCCAATTATTCTTTGTTACCTATTTTTTGATGAATTTGGAATTTTTTTTCTTAAAGCAATTTATTTTACGTTATTAAATAATATTTTAACAGATAATCTTTGAAAAAAAATACATAAAATTAAATTAATTAATTTGGTTTAAATATTTACATTTTGATTATATTAAAGTCAAAATTATGTGAAGAATATATTTTTACTCATAAAAACTAGAACAAAAGGTAGAAGCAGTCCTCTCAAATGTTGTCTCCTTCTTTTTTTCCTTTTCATGTTCTTGTCAAAATTAGCCTCCTCTTTACCTCCTATTTGCCTTGTTTGTTTTCAGTTCAACGATTACCTCCTACTCTCCTTTAGCGATTAGGCCAATTTCTCTTGTTGGCCATAGGTCTCCGATCGGTTTGCATTACACAGCTGAATTACGAAGATACCGTTGTTAGTTTTTTTAAACTTTTCTATTTATTGAAACTACCTGAAGTAACTTCTCATTTTTGAACAATCTCAGTCATCAGTGAATGGGAGACAATTATTCAATTGTCCAATTTTCCTATGTGGTTTTCCGGTTCTCTCCTCTCACAATCTGCTCATTATTGAATTGTTCCGCTTGAAAAACTCAATTCAAAAAAAGCAATTCTCGTTGTGACTCGAATTAAAGCACTTTGTCGTGTAGGAGAGAGAGGGGGAGATGACATAGAGGAAAACAGAGGAGAGCCATCTGAATCTCTACTTGTTTATGAATAAGTCAATGGCTTTATAGACAGGGAGGTTTCTAGCACCGCACAAAAAAATTGTCACAATTTTTACCTCTATAGCCACCTGTTTGGGATCTCAAGGCCTTGTTCACCTTTGATTCTTTCGAGCCGTCTTCAAAACAGATTTTTGACTTCATCGCGTGTCCTGACCTACCAATTCTTATTTATTCATTTTCACCTGGTCTTTTGCGGGTGGTTCAAAGGTTAATTACGCTGTTTGTTCGAAATTGGTGGATTTCTTTTTTGCCTCAAAGATCTTTTTTTAAGGTTATGCTCAGGCGTGGTATCGACTTGAAATTTTTGAAAAAAAATACCGAAATTCGATATCGCCTAGATCTGCTTTACTTCATTGGAAACAGATAATCTGCATTTCCCCTCGAGATTTAGCCTCAAAATTTAAATCACAACATTCTGATGAAACGTTAGATTAGGTTCTAAAAGGTATCTAGGGACCCAGGAGAGTTATGTCCGTCTACTCCTCATGACTCTTTTGAGATTGTTCCCCCGAACAAAGAGGAGGGCGGTGGAACCTTAATTGTTGACTTTTTTTCCTCTCCCAGCCCTATTTTTCATCTGTTTCTCTTCGAATTTAATTTTCTTTATCATTATCCTGTTTTTCTGCATATTTCGTTTAAATTTCAATTGACCAGAAATCCGATACCTTCTTCCCTCTTTAATTCCCCTTTTTTCAGGTTACAAATGGAAGAATTACCATCGAATTTAACATCAGAAGAGATTTGCGGTTATTTCGAAGGGTATACCATGCAGAGATTTGTCATAATTGCTGCTTTTTCTGTCATTTCTACCTTCGGTGTGGCAGCTAATACGGTGAGCTGTTACGGCTATTTCTAGGAAGGGACTCTCGAGTGTTGATTGGCCGTTCGGACGATGAATTGAAGAGTCATCTTCAGTGAAATGAGAAATGTCCGCAAGAGGAAGACGATGTGGATCATTTCATATATTGTGGGGAACAATGAGAGATGCAGGAGTTCCAGTACGCAAATTTGCGTGGGCTTCTCGCGTGAGCCGATTTTATCTATACAATTTCGTGAATGTAAAGCTTTATATAATTTTTGCATATCAAGAAGAATTTATTTTGAGGGAATGACTTCCATGTATTTCTAATGATAATATTCTTCCAGCTCTTGATGGCAGTATTTTGGAAGACTATGCCAGGTTCTGTTTTTCTGGCAACACTGGCAGCAATGGATATGGCTATATGCCTAACGTATGTACTACTATTTGGAGTGGATGCGGGAGTGTTATATCTGAAAAGCACAGTGAGTTATAGTGAATGTTAAAAAAGCGTATCGAAATTGATAAATTGTAGAAATTTTTTTTTAAATTTTGGGTCACGTACCAGCTACTTTGTTTACTAGAAATATGACCCGAGCGACTTCACTACACGTTCCAAATTTCTGTTTGTTTCTGAAACTAGAAAGTTTTTCCAGACCCTCTTCTTCCTTTATCATCGCTACATAGTCGGTGTCTTCTTTCTGGCGAAAGTTGTTCAATTCGCCATTCCCTTCCTTCTTATCCTCATCACTCTTGAACGATTTATGTGGACGACAGAAGAGAAAACAAGGTAGATTATTTTTTCTTTTTAAGCCAACAAATTCCCATCGGACGAAAAGTTGAACTACCGGGAAATTGGCTAAAAACGAAGAGCCAAATAGAGGTGTAAGTGAATTATGGCAAGTCGCTCGCAACAACATATGAGGGGAGGCTGAGGGAAAACTATATACTTCCTTATAATTACTGCTGGCAGGAAGAGGGGGGTTAAGAATCTTAGGCATGACCATAAGTTTTTATATTTTTATCTAACAAGACTTTTTAATATTTTCAGGATGTTCTTCGCTCCCTTTTTCAATGATCGAGGTCGTTGTATCACCATAGCCATTCTCATAATTGTCAGTACAATTCTCCGACTACCTACATTTTTTGCCACAACGGTAGGTGCTAAAAATAATAGAATGCGATAAAATTATAGGTGAAACAATTTCCCGATTGTCCTGATTATTTTCGAAGTGAATCCGTCTTTCCAGCTGATTGGACAGAAGGGAATGAAGGTATAATCGAACTAAAAAGAAAGAAAAAATTTATAGCCTTTTTGATTTTTGACTTTCATGTCATCACGGCTGTTCAAATGTTCTTTCCATTCATCATATTGCTAGTGCTAAATTTGATAATTGTCCAGAGGCTAATGGCTGAAAAAAGAGAACATGTAAGTTTGACAGTATATAGCAATAGAAAAAACTATTAGCGATTTGGAAAACACTGACCTCAAACTAACCTCTTACAGATGTGTACTCAGATCAAGCCTCATCTTTCCCATCTAGCTGCTCAATCCAATAGCAGTACAAGTGCCTTACCTGAGAATTATGTATTACTCGAAGTGGCGGCAGAAGTTATGAAGGAATCCCTAATTCAACGGTTAGTTTTTTCGTTGTCCTTATTGCCTGGCTATTTGTCATGCATTTTAAACACAATTCACCTACAGACAAAATAGACCGTCCTTCTGCGTAAGGGTTCTGAAAGCCTTTTCGGAGTAGGTTTTGGCACGACAAAAGATAGAGGATTCAGAGCATGAGCATGACTGTAGTGCATCTAGTGAATTTTTTCAAAAGAATATTGTTTTTTCAGATCCTCCCGAGGCAAAAGAGCACAAATTCGAAATGCAATCTATACGATGATTGCCATTGTAATGTCATATCTCGTCTGCAATGGTGTTCATTTGTTCGTAACTTTTCTAGAACGGACAGGATCGTCAGTGTTATACGAATCAAATGATCAAAATCAGTCTAGCAATTTTTACATAGGCAAGTTAAAACAGCCTCATTTTGTCCATTTCCAAAATGCGACGTTTTTTATTATGTTGCCGAAATATGGCGAATTGTATATCACATGCTACTACACATACTGGACATACTGTATACTGTATGTTCAAAAAAACCTGATAAAACTGCGAAAAAAAGGAAAAAAATGTAAAAGATAATACAGTATACAGTATATGTAGTATGTGCAGTATGTGATATACAATTTGCCCCGAAATATCCATATTGGGGCAAATTTTAGGGGTTTATCTTTTTATAAGAAATAAGAGAAAAAAAATTAAAATAAAATAAGTACAGTATGTGATATACAATTAGCTCAGCAGGGTAAAAGACATAGCTTTTTGAAATAGCCACGTTTTTTTTACGTTTGAAATGAACGATTTGCAACATTCTTTTGAATGTAAATATTTCACGAAATGTCGCAGTTTGGAAATGATGGTATTAAAATATTTGTGAATAAAATTTCCAGCCCTATCTGATACCGTAAGTATCCTCTACATGGTGTCATCAGCCGTCCGGATACTTATTTATTGCAAGTGTAATCCGAAGCTCCGAAAAGAAATAAAAGACTACTTGACCGACACAAAGAAAACAACCCCGCTGGATGATGTCAGTGATTGAAAATTTTGGGAAAAATAAATATTTCAAAAGATGGATTGGTAAATATCAAATACAACGCTAAAGTATTCATAACTAGGTTTTAATATTATTTTATGTTGTTATAAAAAAAAATTCGTCAATTCAAGTTGAAGTCCCTATCACAATCTCCTCTGATACTTTCAAAGTAAATCAATATAGAAAAATTTTTATCAGTGTCCAAAGTTGCTTTATAAGCCATATTTCCGGTTGAAAGAATCGATCAACAATATAGGCCACTTTCAATCAAAAAGGACGGTACCCTAAGACCTAATTATGCTCCTCCTTTAATTTTTTATGGACATGAAAAAAAAAATCAAATTTTGGGTCTCGCGGTACTCTTCTTTTTCATGGGACACTGGCTAAGAAGGATTTTGTCTTCCCACATATGTTGAACCCATTTCTTTTTTTTTAATTTCCTTGACCCTTTCTTCTTTCTTAATCTTTTTCTTTTTCCAACGTAAACCAACTTTAATAACTTTGAAAATCGTGATCCTTGATGTACTGTAGGAAATACAAAAAAGACCTGACGGTATAATATTTTCTTGACAACATCCGAGCTATAAGCAGCCTCAACGGGTTTCGACACGATAAATCGCAACGGTAAGCACCTTAATTGAAGAAACGTAGAACCTTAATTTTTGGCCTATTCCCTATTTTGACGGCAAGCTATGCCTTATACATGTTTGTTTTGTAATTGGATTCTAACCCATTGTATGTTTAAAACTATTTTGTAACATGTACTTAACATAGCAAAATACCGAGGGAAATACGAGTTTGGTTTGCCTACTTTTTTAATTTTTTTTTGTAAATTGAGTGTTGAACAATAAATTACTAATCGACAACGTCAATAACCAAACAACGATATATAAGTTAGCAAATTACCTTCAGATTCATTTTTTGACATTTAAACGTAATCCAGAATTATTTTTAAGCATTTTATACAGGACTGTTTAAGTGATGCATAAAGGACCCCGCCTTCGTGAGAAGACCAGTTCTAAAAGGCAGTGCGCCTACGGTGGCCACTGTGGTCAAAATTGCTTTTCCGACGAATTTAAATCTTTTTCCTACTTTTCAGTTAGAAGAATAACTATGATTTGTACATTTTTCATAGTTTTATAGTTGAAATCATTTTTTAAAGATCTTAGTCTAATATTCGTTGATTTTCTTTCAATTTTGCCTATATTTTTGTCTTTTCAGACTTCCTTTTCAAAAAAATTAGGCCTTTTTTATTCAAAGTTACTTATTTATGTAATTACAATTTTGCAGGTAGTTTCACAAAAAATGGCTGATCAAGTACCTCCCACAACTCCTGCGCAACCAACGATCCGTCGTGGTGTAGTTAAGCAGGTTCTGTCTGGAGATGCCATCGTTATCCTGGGACAAAGCAGTGGTGGACCTCCACCGGAAGCCACCGTTTACCTGAGCAATGTGGTGGCTCCTCGACTTGGTAGACGTCCAACGGATACGGCCTCCGGGACCGATGATGAGCCATTTGCCTGGGAAGCAAGGGAATTTCTTCGTAAGAAATTGATCGGACAAGTTGTCACTTTCATCAAGGACTTCACAGCAACGTCGGGTCGTGATCATGGACGAGTATATCTTGGGGGAACGAGTGAGTTATATACTTATTTTTTTAATAATTCTTTTTTAGATCCTGAAAATGCAGAAAATGTTGCCGAATCTGCTGTTGAAGCCGGTTGGTTAGAGGTTCGAGCTGGAAAGATTTCTGAGTAAGTCTTTTACATGCTATGTATCGGCAGTAGCAAATATTGATATTTGTTCTTCTTTTTCAGAATTTATAAAAAAAAATAATGGAGAAAAACGATTAACGAAATTCGATACGATACAGCTCTGACCTATTCTGTTTCTATTCATATGTTTTAGTGACTATGTCAACAAACTGAATGAACTTCAAGAACATGCAAAAACAGCTAATAAAGGAAGATGGAACACTTCTGCTGAAAACCCGATCCGTCAAATTCAATGGATTATTGACAACCCACGTGAAGTTGTCGATCGTTATAAGCAAAAGCCAGTCGATGCCGTTATCGAAATGGTCAGTTTTCATTTTTTTTTTGTGAAAATAGGGCCATATGGGGAACAAACTTACAGACCGTTCTAATTATCCACCCAGTCCGCCAATAGACCTAAAGAAATGCTTAACTTGAACCATCGATAAGAGACTTACCGTTCCAACAAGCGTCAATAATTGTCGCATGGATAACCCAATCAACAGGAATAGAAAAAATTCTGATGTCGGTGCGAATTTCTCTTGTTAACATCTTTTAAACACATTTCTATGTAGAGAAAGTTTTAAATGTGCTCGGGCGATCGTAGGATGAATCCTGCCCAATACAGTGTTCATATAAAAGATTTTGTTAGCATAGACACTAGAACTTTTGAGGTATATCGCAGGTGGATTTGTTTTTGAGACTGAATTAGTCTCGAAGCTTCCCCAGCCATCGTACATTTTACCACATGTCTATCATCCGATCAAATTTATTTTAGGTCCGTGATGGTTCAACAGTGCGCGCTTTCCTTCTACCAAGCTTTGAATATATTACATTGCAATTATCCGGAGTACGCTCTCCTTCTACAGGACAAGGACGCGTCGAACCTTATGCCGAAGAGGCTAAGTTCTTTGTTGAGCAACGACTGCTCCAACAGGACGTGAAGGTAAAGTATATTTTCGCCTTTTTAACCTATTTTAGATTGTGCTTGAGTCCACATCGAACCAAAACTTTGTTGGTTCCATAATTCATCCGAAGGGTAACATAGCCGAAGCTTTGTTACGAGATGGATTCGCAAAGTGTGTTGATTGGAGTATCGGGCTATGTTCTGGTGGTTCTGAAAAACTTCGTGCTGCTGAGAAGCAGGCAAAGGAGAAGAACCTTCGTTTATGGCGAAACTATCAAGCCCCTACTGCTGGCCTATCTGCGGTAAATGTTTTTTTTTTAAACTTATTATTTAGGACAAAAAGTCGTACAATGCTAAAGTTCTTGAAGTTGTTATGTCTGATGCTCTGATTGTACAAAAAGATGATGGAAGCGAGACAAAAATATTCCTATCTTCTATCAGATTACCAAGGGATACCGATGAGAAGCCGGCTGTAGGACGTCAATTCCGACCTTTATATGATATTCCATTTATGTTTCAAGCTAGAGAATTCCTTCGGAAGAGGTAATGATTTTTTTTTATTAAAACGTAAAGATCTGGGAGCTAATTTTATAAACGTATAGTAGTTAAAATCCGCAAGACCCTCGTCAAAATGCTTTTTTAGTCATTATTCTTTAAATATGATTAGTTCGCGCAAACCAGTTTACATTGTTTTATTTAGATTAGTTGGCAAAAAAGTCCACGTTTTGGTTGACTACATTCAACCTAAAACTGAACTACCTGGAGAAAAAGCTAGAGAAGAGAAAGTATGCTGCACAGTGAAAATTGGAGACACAAATATTGCTGAAGCATTAATTGCTAAAGGATTGAGGTAAATTTTACTCACTTCGAATCTCCATTTTTTTTAAGTAAAGTTGTACGTTATCGAGCCGATGATGAAAACAGATCAAGCGAATATGATATTCTTCTTGTGGCCGAAGCTAATGCTGAAAAAGGAAAGAAAGGACTGTTTGCTGATAAATCTGCTGACAAGAAGGATACCTTAAGGATCCAAGAATTGCAAGGAGATCTCGCTCGAAGTAAACAATTCCTTCCATACTTACAAAGGTAATTAATTATCTTACTGGTTATTTTTTAGGAGTGGATCTCGTGCGGAAGGTATTATCGAATTTATCACGAGTGGATCTCGACTCAGAATATATATTCCGAAAGAAACTGTCATCATAACTTTCCTCCTTGGTGGAATCAATTGCCCAAAAAGTGCTCGAGCTGGACCACAAGGGGCTGTAACAGGAACCGATGAGCCATATTCTCATGAAGCTACTGCCTTCACTCGTCGACTAGTCCTCCAACGCGAAGTGGAAATCGAAGTCGAAGGACTTGACAAGATGGGCAATTTTATCGGTTACTTGTTCGTTGCTCAAGAGGGTGGTGGCCGACCTCAAAATCTTTCTGAACTTCTTTTGGAACAAGGACTTGCAACACTTCATTTCACCGCCGAAAAATCAAACCATTACAATGCTCTTCAATCTGCGGAAACTAGAGCAAAAAATGCAAGGAGAAACATATGGGCTAACTATAAAGAAGAAGTCCAAGTGGAAGAAGCCGTTGAACAACTGGATATAAGTGATAGGAAAATTAACTATAAGAAAGTTGCTGTTACAGACATTGTCAAGGTAGACTTTTTTTGCTTTTTTTGAAACCTAATTCATTTAGGGATCTTTGAAATTTTATGCACAGCTGGTGGATGATGGAGCAAAATTGGAAAAGTTAACAGCAGATCTTCGGGAACAGTTGAAGAATAATCCACCGATGACTGGTACGTACCGTCCGAAGCGTGGAGAGTCTTGTGTTGCTCCATTTTCGGTAGATGGACAATGGTACAGAGCTAGGGTAGAAGCTGTTAAAGGCGACAAAACAGATGTCCTCTTCATTGACTATGGAAATGTTAGTTCATTTTTTTTTTTATTTACTCGGATAGACAATTAGTCTGTTCCCTAAGGTACATTTATCAATGTGTCTTACTGCACAACTTTACAAATTTTATTCTTTAATATTAAAATTAGTCTTAAAAATAAAAAACGCAGGAAAAATATTGAAAAAATATAGCATTTTTGTCCAACTTAATTAATTTTCAGAGAGAAACTGTTGAAACGAATAAACTGGCTGCAATTCCTTCCGGTTTCTCATCATTCCCAGCAGCTGCTCGGGAATATGGTTTAGCGCTGACTGCTATTCCAAATGATAAGGAATATGGTCAACAGTGTGAAGAAGCCTTCGCCAGCTTCCTCTTCTCAGTTCCTACTGTCGAAATTAATACTGAATACAAATCTGGCTCTGTTGATTATGTCCAGATCATGCTGGAGCGAAATGGAACAAAGATCGATGTAGGAAAAACTTTGGTGGCTGAAGGATTTGCTCTTACTGAGAGGCGTCGTGAAGCACGTCTTCAAACTATGGTTTATTTTTACATTTTCGATTGATTTGTTTTTTAGTTGGAAGAATACAACGAAGCTGAGAAGAAAGCTCGTCGTGAACGTCTAAATATTTGGGAATTCGGAGACTTCACTGGATCGGATTTGTAAACTCAAAGAATTTTTAGATTTCTATTTTAGAATTGGTATGGGTGAAAATTAAGTTGTATCCATTGTTTATTTCTTTTATATCTGCCTGTAAACGGTGAATCTCGGGTACCATTATCCGTGTTCTACTTGAAAACCGTTAACTTTCCCCTTTCGCTTGTGATATTTTTTATCATATAATTTGTTTTTTTTATTTATTATCTTTTTAATAAATTATTTTTGTCTTTTGTGGCTGTTAGGGTGAATGTCATGTTACTTTGGGAATATTTCAATGCTTAAAGTTTGCAAGACATAGTTACGTACTAATTTAATGATTTTTTCACGGACTGTCGTCAGTTTTGGTTAACTTTACGTTTCCATTCCGTTTGACGAAGTTAGTATTTTTTTGTCCTCGTTAATCTGGAAAACATGTTAAAGTAAAACATTGTTTTAACTTTTTTTGTTGGGTAAATAATAACATCAGTGACAAAATTTGTTTAATACAATTTTAATCGACAATACAAACTTTTTAGAATCAACTGCTTTCCTTTTTTTAATATCTATATTGTAGAACATGTCCGGTCATAGATCCGGAGCTTTTAAACGTCCGGCAAAGCCTCATAAGAGTTGGAAAGGACATCGAACTAAGGGACAAATAGATCAAGAGAATAGAGGCTTGTATTTATAATTTTATATAATTGTTTTTAGGTCGTCTTGGTATTGAAGAGATATCTAAATCAAAGAAGCGATCAATATCAAAGGAACAAAGACGGAACCAGGCTTCTCAAAAGCGTTTGGGAAAAAAGTTAGCTGCATTGAAAGAAGTTAAAAAACACGGAAGTACTGGTATTCCTCCTATACTCACAGTTGATTTGCTTTAATTTGTTTACACATTTTTTACAGACTTTTATTTCACTTTCTGGAGCCGGTTCGCCTCAAGCTTTTTTAGATCATCTTACTTCATCTGACGATAGCGTTGTTCGTACTGAAGGCCATAACGTCACGTATTTAGCGTTAGTTTTGTGTTTTTAACTATTTTCCATTTCAGTGTACCTCGATTTAAAGCAAGAATTGGATTTTTAACGCCAGATTCTACAAATTTGGATGATGTGTTGGATTGTCTTAAAGTATCTGATGTATTAGCACTTGTATGGCCAATAACAGGCGAGTTAACCGAATGGGATCAGTTACTTTTAACCGCAATCAAAGCACATGGTATTTTATTTCTTTTATTCATTATTTTTACTGTTTATAGGAATACCTACTATTTTAAATATTGTTCCTGGTTTAGGCTCAATCCAAAGCGGAAAGAAGCGAGATGAAACTCGCAAAATAGTTCAATCTACTATATCTAAATGGTTAGTAATTCTAGTTAACTTCATTTGTAGGAACTTGGCAACAGATAAAATATTTATGGCTGATTCTGAAGCTGATGGTCTTTTAATATTACGTGCTCTTATTGAAACAAAAAAGAAACGTTTATTATTGCAACAACGACGCCCGCATTTGCTTGTTGAAGAGCTAAGAATGAATAATAATGATGTATATTCATAATTGATTGTATATTTCCTTTTTTTTCCAGAATGGTTCCTGTACATTAATTGCTAGTGGATATTTACGTGGTCCAACTTGGAATGTTAATCGGCTAGTACATATTCCAGGCCTTGGAGATTTTCAAACCAGTGTCATATATTCACATGCAGATCCACATCCTCTTAAAAAAGTAAACACTTCATAATGTTTTTCAAAATGTATATTTAGACTTCTTCCTCACCTGATTCAACTCCTCAACTTGCTGCTCAATCTAACCCGGATCGAATTGAATCATTGCAGTCTGAAATTGTTCCTGATCCGATGAACGCTGAACAAACTTGGCCGGACGAACATGATACTATAGGAGTTGATGATTGTAGATATATTTTTGTACTTTATTCATTTTTTAGTAAAAGAAAAACCGGAAAATAAGAAAGTTCCAAAAGGTACTTCTTCCTATCAAGCTGCTTGGATTGTCGATAGTGATGAAGAAGAAGATGATGAAGACGAGTCCGTTGGAGATGACGAGGAAGACGAAGAAAAGGATGAAAGTATGGACGGTATCGATGCAACAGAAGATATTGAAGAAGAAGATATGCAAGATATTCATCTTGATGATACAGCAAGTGAAGTTCAATCTGAAATGATGGATGATATTGCCGATGATATGGATGAAGTTATTTTTTTTGGTATTATATATATATATATATCTTTAGGTTGAAAAATATCGAAAAGAAAGGGAAAATGCTAAATTTCCGGATGAAACTGATACACCTATTGATATTTCGGCTAGGATTCGCTTTCAAAAGTACAGAGGTCTCAAAAGTTTCCGGTATTACTGATTTTATTTTATAACTATCTTTTATCAGTACCTCCCTTTGGGATCCGTTAGAAAATTTGCCTTGTGATTATGCTAGAATTTTCAAATTCCAAAACTTTAAGAAGACAAAGAAAATTGTATTGAATTCCATTGGTGCCGGTGAGCTTGATGAAATTGTACTTCCTGGAACCTTTGTCTCTATTCATGTAGAAAATGTGCCCATTAGTTTCACAGGTTTGTTAATTCTTATAACTTTTTATGCTTTTTAGAAGCAATTAACCCTAAACATCCAATGGTATTATACCAACTTTTACCTCATGAACAGAAGATGTCGATTATGAATCTTGTTCTGCGGAAACATCCATCTTGCAAAGTTCCTATTATAAGCAAGCAAAAATTAATATTTCATGTTGGTTTCCGTAAATTTGAAGCAGATCCTGTTTTTAGCCAACATACTAATGGAGATAAATTCAAAGTTAGTTGCTTTTTTTGTTCAATATTCTTCTTATAGATGGAACGTTTCATGCCGATCGATGATGCTTGCGTTGCTAGTGTTTATGCTCCGATCACTTTCCCCCCAGCTTCTGTTCTTGTTTTTCGTAAGGATCAAAAGGGCCGGCAAGAGTTGGTTGCATCCGGCTCTGTATTAGATAATAACCCGGACCGGATTATCTTGAAACGTGTTGTATTGTCGGGTCATCCATTTAAAATCAATAAGCGGTCCGTAGTCTGCCGATATATGTTCTTCAATCGAGGTTTGCAATATCTTTTGATGTTTATATAATTTTCTTCAGAGGATATTGAATGGTTCAAGCCTGTTGAATTGTATACGCCAAGTGGTCGTAGAGGACATATCAAAGAAGCTCTAGGTAAGCATGTTTTAAACAACATTTTATTTTTTTCAGGTACTCATGGTCATATGAAAGCTAAATTCGATCAGCAACTTAATGCTCAAGACATAGTGATGATGTCTCTTTACAAGCGTATTTTCCCGAGATGGACTTTCAATCCACGAGTAGAACAACTTGAATCCAGTAGATTGGCTGCTACAGCTATGGAATAAATTACTGTTATGTTTGTTGTTGATTTATTGTTTTGTTGATTTTATAAATTTTAGTATCCGTATTTTGTTTACAATTTTACGTAACGTTTTAACTGTTTTATATTTATTAATCTGAATTGCATTATATGAAGATAAAATAGTAACAACCGATGATATAAATGGAACAATCTCGTCGAGGTTTGTATTTTCATTTTAAATTTGACTGTTTTAGGGCGAGCTACGGAGCAGCAACTTCAAAAATATAAAGATCTCCTTGATGGAATTGCAGCCATACCCCAGAAGAATGGAGACATATTGATTTCAGAGGTTAGATTGATGCTTGTCTTATTGAATCATGACGAAAACTTACCTTTTTTGACTCTGAGATTTGTTCTGAGCCAAAAATTTTGTCGGTGTTCGCTAACATCATGACAATTTTTTTTAAAAAATACTATTCCAGGCCACACATTCAGGAGCAATAACACCATGGGCATTTCTATCGGAGAAAGAAGAAATGGGAGAAAAGCTAGCCAGTGTGTTGGCAATGATGTTTGAAGATGTTAATAGGCTAGTACTCGAGGCATATGAGGTGCACATACCAGCATTATTACTCTTTGCTGAAGATGGTTAGCCTCTTTATTTTCTTTTATAGCTCTTTTTTAGCTGTTGCCGCTCTTGAGGATGAAGCTGCTTGTATTCGTCTGGTTGGTAGTTTCTTCGATCAGCTGCTGAAGATAGCTGCCTTTTTATCTACTGTAAATTCGTCTTTTCGGCAGTTTCTTATCCAATTGAGAGAATTTTCTCTTATCAAGTAACTTCATCCAGTGAAAAACAAACAACATATAGAAAAGAGCAATACCTAGCAGCAGGAGAATGTAATCTTCTTCGAGGATGGATCCACCTTGGTGAACTGCTCTGTATTTTAATACAGATCGATGAAATTTGTTATAAAAGACCGGCAATTAAAAAAGCATGGAATGTTTTCGTGAAGTGAGTTATTTTTTAGATATGAGATATTTTTACAGGGCTATGGAAACAGCTTATCATAACCCAGGTCAATTCGACGCAGATCCTCAATATTTTTCTCTACTTTTCACTAAAAATTCGGAGATAGATGCACTGATAATGACAGGAAACGGTCTACGAGTAAGGAAACAAGTTTTTGAAATCGTTTAGAACTGCTATGAGCAATCTTACGGCGATTTGGATGAAGATTTGACTTTCGCTGGCCGGATGTACAACGTAATTTCGCTTCTCTATTCGAAATGGGAAAAAGCAGCAACAGAAGACATTCCAGACAAAAAAAGATTGATGATTATCGTGGCGTTAACTGTCTTTTACCATCTGCATTTTCCTAAAATTAACAAGAAACTCATAAAAAATGTGTGGAATTGTCACAAAAAGGTTACTTTCCAGCTTCTACACATCGAACAAAACTTAAGGTAGTTGTTTTTCACCTTGTCGGCGATATTCTCTGGTCGCCCGGTGTGTTCATGCTAAAAGAAGTATCAGACATGACAAATATTGTGGATAAAAAGAGCCAACAACTCGTCAGCGACTATCGCAATTCACTACATGACATCTCAATACTCGACGAAGCAGCAAACATGCTACCGGAAGTACAAGAATGGAGTTGTAATCTTCGAGAAGAGGTTCAAAAATCAAAAACAACCGACGCAGCGACAAGTTTGAAGTTAGCTGAACTAGTTTTGAAGGTTTTTCATCAATTTGATATGTAAATATCAGTTTTAGGGTGCCAGATTAGCTGATACAATTTCTAGATTACTCAAAACGGTACTAAATTGCCGAGAAGGAGCGTTACGATTGTCGAAAACAAACGCGATAAAGGTTTTCAACATTTTAGAAGGTGTAAAGGTATGTTTTTTCGGCCAGTTTATTTTTTAGAAAATCTTTTTTTTTGGTTTTAGAAGCTACTATTTTGCAAAACACAGATTTACTAAATCTAAAAAAACAAAAAAAGTCATTTTTTTTGGGACATACTACCGATGATGTATAACGAAAAAATACAATCTATACATGGCTGCATGGTGAACCTACTATTGTAATCTCTAAATATGTCTCTCTAATTGCATATTCTTAATCTTTGTTTATTACCCATTTTCCAGTCCATCACTATTCTCCTCAAAAACCACTGGCGTTTCTTGAGTGAAAGTTGCCAATTGGCCTGTCAACAGTGGCGATGTCATTTGCTTTCATTACTTGACAAACTTCGTACTACTTTTCGAGAAACTAACGACTTTCATCGTCTATCAGCCATTCAATATTCTGTCAATTCACTGATTCATACAGGTAAATTTTTAAAAAGCCAAAAGAAATATTTCAGCTAGTCGATGTCGACTAACTTGCTGTGTTACGGGACTAGAAGTGACGAATTTCGAGAAATCACTGAAATCTGTTGATGTTATGCAGATTGAGGGACTTCTAACACGCCTTTTTACGCTATCAGAACCAGAAAAACTCGTACAAAGGTAGATTTTTCAGGAATATCTAAAAAATGATTTTTTTTTTAAATTTACTTTCCAGTACAAGCCGTAAGCACTAAATTACAGTAGGCTGTAGTAATTACGAACTATATGTATATCTACACGAAACCTTGTAGTGAAAATAGGCTGAAAAATTTTTTTTAGGGTCTGTGACTGTAGCTATGTCTTCTTCCATCGCGCTCTTATCGATATCTACTGGGAAACTTTTCACGAGAGAATGCCCATTCGAGCATCTATTGATGTAAAACCTCTTTGTTGTTAATATATTTCAGAATTTCTCTGCTGTCCTCACTGACTGTATTTGGTTTTCTTCCAAAGCTAAACATGATCCAATTGAGACTGAAAATATCTTCCTGTACATATGGAACAGTATGAAAGAATTCTTCCTCATTCCATTATGCGCATACATCGAAAATGATCTTCGTGTCTTGACCCACAAGCATCTAATGATGGACGAAAGAGATAAAACACCAGCAGAGAAGTCAGAATTTTATATCAGGCTAGTGAAAGGAGGTTCGATTAGTATTTATGATAGAATAATAGACATAAAAGGTAAGAAAGAAAAAGAAATAAACGAAAAACTTCAGAATTTGTGTCTATGTACCTGGAAAAGACATTCTACAACCTCTCAGTTGTCGCCCTCCATGATTTTGATACCTATAATCGAATGGCAGACATGGCAAGAATTCGGTAAAGCTTTTTCTCCCTACTTTAAAACTTATTTTTTTAGCTATGGAATGGTCCTAACTTCTGGTGACCTTCCTCCATGTTGTATTGACCAAGGACTTGATGTAATTCATGTGGTTCGATCTCTCCATCATTTCGTTTCCCACTACAATTACTGTATAAACCAACAATTCTTCATTGAAAAGTGCTCCTCCAATAGGACTCTTCGTATCGTCACATCAGAACATATGACTTCTTCATTGAGGACTCATGGCACTGGAATACTTAATACTAGTGTCAATGTTGTCTATCAGGTAGCTGTCAGAGATGAGCGGAACGTTTTTGTTAGAATCGCTAATATTTTATTATTTAAAAAAAATATATTATCGATTCAATTTTCGTCCAGCTCTGACAGCTAGTACTTTCTTTTCCTTCGTAAAATAGCAATTTTTCAGCTTTTAAGAAAAAAATTGGCAATCCTCTCCCAATTCCTTGCGGATGAACACATTAGAGCACAACTACAAAGAGATAAAAGATATTTTCAAGAGAATAAGGACGGATTGAAGCAAATGGTAGGCGAGAGACAAAACGAAAACATTTACAGTATCCGGTGAAAAGAGCAGAGAGATTTAATCGAGCATTGGCAAAGTTGGATGCAGGAGAGGATGGAAATACCTTTATGGACAAATTTAGAGAGCTGGTAACACAGGTATGAAGAAATCATGAGATCAAGAAATAACCGCATTTTTTAATTTAAAAAAAAGGACCAAATTGAACAAATAGAGTTATGAAGTGATGAATAGGAAATGAAGTGATGGAGTGGGGGATTTTGGTGTATGGATAAAAATATCTAACATTCTTTTAGCTGGAATATTTTGATTCTACCCTTTTTCAGATCGGCAATGCCATCAGCTTTGTTCGTTCTATGACCTCCGCAGCATCTGCTATTAGTTGGCAGGTGAAGGCGTATACATTCGGCGAGGAGGATCTGCGCGAGGAAATTGGAGGAAATGAGGAGAAAACGGCTACGTTGAACGCCGTTTTAGCTGATATACGAGAACAGACGACCAGGAACAGGAACTACATCAAGGTACCAGAGATCGGCCAAAAATTCACGGAATCTCGAATAAACAAATATTGGCGATTCCGAAAATGTTATTCCCTTTCCATCTTTTTTTTTTTTTTTTTTGAAAAAAACTTCTAGATGCTTCTCAATATCTTCCGTACGGGCTTCTCTGATGCCGAAAAATTCGCCCACTTACAACACTTTCATATGATTGTCCCTCCATTGACACTGAATTATCTGGATCATATGCTGACATGTAGGGAGAGACTGAAGAAAAGAAGCTTAGGAGTAGACAAAGAGATGACTTTCATTGATGACGGATTCGTTATGGGTAAGTTTTGAGCTATTTATAGGAGAGCGCAAAAAATTCAGATGTTTAGATGTTGAGAGAACGATTGAATTAGGCAAATTTAGCGCTAAAAAAGGAAATATTGACAAATATATTGATCTAGTTCATATGGTAAATGTAATAGAACCTGAAATTTTCTATCGGAAGGGCTTTAAACAGATTTTTAAGCAACAAATAATAATATTAATATTTCATTTTCCAGGAGTTGCCTATCTACTCGCCATCTTCTCCCAATGGCGTGATTTCAATCTTCTCGGTTGGATGTCTTCTCTCCGTAGAAAATATGAGGAAGAAGTTGTTGAGTTAGATACCGAGCTCTCCAAATCAAAAGATAAGCGCTCTGAAAAGCTGCGAATGGACCGGGTCAACAGTTGTTTACGGGTTTGCTTATTCTTATTTATTAAATTGAACAAACTCAGGAATATCAACAAATGACATTCAGCTTTCAATCTGCTCGGGTTTTCTTCGATTGTGATGACGACTAAGACGGGAAATCTATACATAAGAAATAAAGAATTTAATTAGACTTTCATTCGCCTCCTAGAGAGCAAATATAAATCCTTCCTAGCCCCGACGAGAGGAGAAAGCTGATACCTTCCTGTGGAAGACGTGTAGTTTCATATAATTGAAGGAAATATTCTGAAACTTTCTAAATTTCTACTCTTTCTAATTTTCTCATATGATTATACATTTGCTAAAAATTTATGAAGCTAGCTGAGCAATATTAGCATTGGCGCAATATGTAGAGTTTCTGCCTATTAAAAAATATAGCAGAAAGTTTCAGCCTCATCTGCGACCAAAAGATTTTGTTAGCCTATTCGATTTCTACGTGAAATTATGCTTCTCTACCTCCACAACTCCAACCCGAATTCCAGCCATCTGCCTCCTCTCTATTGTTTCACATAATACCCAATCTCACATCTTTAATCACACACGAGGCAGAGGGTGAAAGAGCATAACGCGATTGTCGCCGCTTTGCCAGAGCCATTGCTTACCTAACCCGTCGTTCGTTCGCTGCTGCTTTTTTTCCTGCTTGCTCATACACACAGACACGCAAATACATTTTTTGATTCAAAGGGGTAAAAGAAAGGACAAGTGTACTTGTGAAATCATTCTTGCTGGGAGATTTGGATAGCGTATTAATGAGTTTTTTTAGAGCACTGGAGCGAACCTAGTTTTTCATTTCGGCCTCCTTTCGCACTTTTTGATGGCTAGAGTTTACAATTTTAATTGCAATTAGTAAAGAAAAATAAGCAAAAATTCTACCAAGGAGGAGATCAGATTTCCATAATTCAAAAAGTCACTGGATTTGCTTTTTTATGACTCTAGTGCATCATTTTTCAAAGTTTAAGAGCCATCACTGCACTTTTTTCTATGTTTCTAGTAGTTATTGAAGTCGTTTTTTGATAATTTCTTCAAAATATTAAAAAAGCAAAACTTTTTTTTAGCAAAAGTATCAAGTTTTTCTTCTATCTTCTAATTTATTTTGGGATGGCTTCATGGCATCTTTTACGCTCTCACATTCATTATTGCGTTGATGATCTTCTTCCCCTTTCATTGAGCTCACATCTTAAGTTTACGCAGGGTACGAAGTTTTAAAATTTTTTTTTAAAGAAATTTGGAGAAAAATATTTTTTCCCTTTCCTTTCAAAACTTGAAGTAGCCTTGAGGATGAATAATTACTAACACAGAGAGGTCTCGCTTGCTGCTCGTTTAACCACCTTCTTATAAACATTTCGAAGGAAAGAAAGAGATAGGGGGTTCAACTGCAGAATTTATAACCACTCGGCTGTCTTCAAGAGTCGAAGACGGCTCTTGAACAAGCAGTTGCCGGGAGAATTCTTTAAGGGGAGGAGGGGGTTGCTTTTCCTAATTCTCTAATGTTGTGGTTTTTACCCAAGGAAGGAAAACAATTTTTTCTTTTGTGGAAATAAGTCAATTTAATTTAATTGAGCTAAAACCTATGTTTTCTCCTTCATTTTTAGTCGCTATTGAATTCAAGAAGCGTATTTTTAAATATAGAGAACATGTTTTCATTCAAAATTCTTATTTTCTTTTTATTTCCATCCATTTTTCTGCTTTCAGATGATCTTCATCCTTCTTCTTCTCCCTTCCGTCACAGCTCTTGTCGATTGTATTGACGGTTTTATTGGCAGAATGCAGGTAAGTAACCACGTGCGAGAGTCAAACAATACCTAACCCTGCTACGTAACATCGCGAGCACAAACAAAAAGTTACAGGCAAGCGTACAAGACAACTTCCATTTGGTGAATGAAACGCGTATGTGCTCAGCGGCTTTTTGTATTAAAGTCTTTGTTCATGGAGCGTTAGATGATGGTAAGCGGGGGGAGGAGACACAAGGAAAATATTTAGATGAGGTCTTTCATCAAGGAATATCATCCAGATGTGCTTACACGGGAGGAGATAGACAGCTGTGTGTAACGACGGAAGGAGGATGTACTACGAGATATAAATATGATGGAATGCAGGGCAATGTGAGTTATCTAGAAATTCTTTGGCTACCAAAGAGTCTAATGTTTGACTTCTTTATTACCATGTTCAGAGAAATATTAGTATATTACTTTTCAGTTCACTCTCTGCTGCTGTCAGTCTACCGGTTGCAATGTTCCTGTTCCTTCCGACCTAACGAGTATTTACAATAGTCATAGCTCCAGGAGGAGCCAAGAGTCTTCATCCAACTTGATAGAATTTATATTTCTTATATCTACTTATCTGTTTTTAATAAGTTAGTATAAAGTTTAAAAATTTAAAGAGAGAAGAATTTATTTACGGGCAACCATGCTTGCCCCAAGCTCTCATATCCTTTGCGTAGTAGATGATATGATCTGCGATGTTTAAATCCACCTAGACAGTCGTCATTTTTTTCAATAAACTGCAGGGGATACCTGTGTATTACTGCAGAAGAAACCATCTTCCTCCTGACATAGACTCCAGGGCTCTCCAACTGTCATATTGTTATTATACCAGATTTCATAGCGATGGTGGTAGACGGTATCATTCCCATAACGAGGAGGAATGTGGGGAATCATGTCCTTATGATGGACAACCCGATAGGCATAGAGAAACTGTAAAAGATATTTCTTTTTTTTCACATGAATACTAATGACTAAGAGTATATCTCACACTAAAGTAACTGTATATCAACTTTGATAGTATGTTACTCTATTGGTCTTGGTAGAAAAAAAATGCCTTCATTTCTGAGCCAAGAAACCACTTGTAGGAACTACGTGGAGGGGAATTAGGCAAAAAAAAGGCAGAGTTTTGCTTCATCGCCTACCAGACCTTCGTAAGCAATTGAACGAGTTATACGAAGTGTGGACCCATATATTCCTTCTACTCACATTATCATCCACCCATTTAGCATAATCCTTATCTCCTGTCCTTGGTTGTCCAAAAGTTACCAGCCTCAAATGATCCTGAGTATAGAGCCCTGTCTTAATAATATGAGAAGCACAGACGGAGGCCATTCCACCACCAAGGGAGTGGCCAATAATCTATAGAAAAAATCTTTGATCTACCTTGATGAAAACTCACCCAAATATCAAAGTCCGGGTATGTATATTTCAAATTTCTCACAGCTGCCTCGAGTCCTTGGTTCCAAACTAGATAAAATGCGTCGTAAAAGTACTTGAAAACGTAACCAATGTCGAAGAACATCTCTTTGGCACTGTAAACAAGTGGGATAACATTAGAGGCAAGTTCCGGCTTTAACCAGCCTTGCAGATATTATAATAGAGATTTTTTTCAACTCAGGAAAATATCCAACATGCTATGCAGATGTCAGTGCCAGTGCAATCATATTTGCAATAGATCAAGAACTTACTCAAAAAAGCTTTGAATTTCCTCAGCCAGTTGGATAATTGTCTCGGTGCCACGGAAGGAGACCATAATAGCCTTCTTGCTAGTATCATATGCTGTATAGACATAACAGGTCTCATCTAAAGTTTAGTTTGAAAAATTTGTAATCCTTTGAGGGAGTAACATCGATTTGGAGTATACAGTTCTTAAAAAATCCCAGAAAATAATGCAAAAGGAAGTGTGGGATGAATGTTCATCTCACGCGTTTCAATTTCAGTTTTTATTTTTCTAAATTATAAGAAAATTGTATCTGAATTTGAATATTTTGTGCTAAAATAGGAAATTTATGATAGGAATGATAGGAAATTTAATATATAGTCTAAATATACCTAGAGATAAACAAGCAGTTTTGCAACCTTTCCCCTTATTTTTCAAGTTATATTGTTCTTCCTTATGTTTTGAGGTAAAAAATCCCTCAAATTTGCTATTGAAAAATTGAGTCAAAAGATCTTTTTTTTATTGGATTAATAACCTCGTAAAAAATAACTTACTCGGTCCCAAACCAGAGCATGGAACATTAACTCCTCTATAGAAGGTAGCCGTTGGCATTTGACTCCTAAAATTCTTTCTTATTAATATTCATTAAGTCTCACTTAAAGCACGGCGTAGCATCGAAAAGATGACCGCCAGCTATCAGTACTGTCGCCACATTCCGTCCGAAATCATCCGTGAACTCATATCCGGGTGTTGGTGTCCGTGGACAGTTCATCGAATTCTTTATCTCAGTTTTACACGGAAGAAGAGGATTGCATTTGGAGGTATCCAAACACCATCTGAGGGAAAGATAGCTTAATGGACAATAGAAGAATTCTTACGTTCCATTTGTGGATGTACATGTAGGGCAGGTAGAAGAGGCGAATGAAAGCTCTAAAAATGAAAGCACGAGCAAGAAGCCAAAAAGATTTTGCCGCATCTCTGGAAAGATAAGGAGAAGGCATCAGAGCAGAGAAGTTGATCTTCTTATCGCAAAAACACGTGGGAAAAAGAAGAAAGGATGCCAAAAAGAAGAGTGAAGTTGAACATCTGTTTAAGTATTCAATCGTTTATAGGTAATGATACTGAAGAAGAGATCAAGAAGAAAATTCAATAGAAGATAAAAGGAAAAATTAAACGAACAAAGGCAATCAAAGAACATGTATTTGTGTACTGTATTCGCGAATACCCACATTACTCCACAATCTCTCTGTGTATCAAATTGCTTCGCATCTTCTTTTATTTACAACAATAATGTATATACAGAAAAAAAACAGAAGAAAGATGAATAAGGAAAGGAAGGCGGACAGATCATCGGGATTATTGAAATAAAACTTGAGCATATGATGCACTGTGACTATGAATATTACATTGATTAATCGAAACACCAGTCATCGTGCAATCCAAGCATTTGCCTGACTTCTTCGCGAGCTCGGCGTTCTTTTTCCACCTCGACATCTCGGTCTGCTTCAGCTTGAAGCTTTTCATCCTGTTCAGGAGTCAGATCGCTTTCAATTCTGGAAAAAAAACGTCGGAAAAAAATCACTGCCTACCCATAGACTTCTCTTATCTCTCTGATAGACTTTCCAATCGCCATATTAGCTATCGTCTGACAAATTATATCAGCCAGTCCAGCAATTTCTAAGAAATTTGCAGCCTAGATAAAAATTGAGACATAAAACTCCGATTTCTGTAAGTCTTTACGAACTGCAAAGTTTTGAAAAAAATTTAATTTAGCTAAAATACGCTTGGTCGTCAACGTGTTAAGTTGAGGAGGTTTTCGTGAAATACTACTTTTTCTTTTGTTTATACACTAATTTTTTTATTTTGGCGCACTTTTATAGAAACTTCTCTAGTTGTAAAATCCTAAAAACGTACCAGAAGCATTTTGAGCAGCTCATCACTTCCCACATCGCAGTACTTCTTTTCATGCTCCGTCAATTGAACTCTTTGATCCTCATTTGGTCCCTTTTCGACATGAATGTAGTCCCGATTTTCTTTACACCAGTCATGAACTTTCTTTAATGTCCAACCGTCAACCTGATAGATGGGAAAGGGATCTTCTAGAAGAGGATGATCACCATCTGTGATACCAAGATCCGCCATCATTTTTTGAATTAATCTTAAAAAGAAAAGTTGACAGCAATAGAAGAACTTGCTTCGATTGAAAAGCAGCATCTGAATCAAAGACTACGTCAATTCCATCGTTAGATTGAAGAATTATTTTGTAAATTCCCTCCCGACGCTTTTCCTCCTCAGATCTGAAAATTTTTAAGTTTCAATATATATATATATATATATACAGTGTGATG
Organism: Oscheius sp. DF5120; assembly: GCA_932521415.1. Lineage (NCBI taxonomy): Eukaryota > Metazoa > Nematoda > Chromadorea > Rhabditida > Rhabditidae > Oscheius > Oscheius sp. DF5120. The sequence continues at coordinate 7,133,598 of OW051462.1, forward strand.
TTAAGAAAGATTTTTGCATGGAGCTGGGCAATATATAGAAATCCTAACGCAGTTTCAGACTTTTCTGACTAAAATTGTAAATTTCTGGGAAAATTTAAAACAATCAAAATTCTCACTTGGTTAGATTCTTTTTGCGCCGATTGGTGAGATCAATCTCCCGTTGACGCCGTTTCGCTTCATATACTTCCTCATCGTCTTCTTTGTTCATCGGCAGATGCCGATATTGCGACCAGTCCATGCTGATTCGCTTTTTACGGGAACTGCAACGTTAACAAAATTCAGTATTCTTTGAGTGACTAAATTAATTATCCCAGCCATTTTTATTAATTTGATTTTAAACAATAGAATAATTTAGGCGTTTAAAGACCCCAAGAAATGGGAATCGCCACTCTTACCTCGTTTTTGCTAGTTGCATCGTCATCTCCTTTTCATTAACAAGCTATAGTACAATTTAGAAAGTTGCTGTTGGCAAGACTGTTTGAGGATAATGTTAATTTGTAGTCACAATAAGTATGAAATCGACTTTCCTGTTACCGACATTTTTCTCTACATTTTTGTTCGAACGCTAGATAACGGACATTTTTGTTCAAGCGTGGAATAATGATTTTACAAGGAGAAGTTTTGTCTTACTATTTCATTTATCACTCGGCATAAATTTTTTCAGAGACAAATAAAAATTGAAAAGGATAGCCAATTCAATGACCAGTGCGATGGCCTATACGCCACAACAACCACCATGACTTCCTGCAGACTGGCGAGACAAGCAGAAGAGTTTCACCTGAAAAAAGATGGGGAGAAATTTAGTCTACCTTCTCACAAGCCATACAATCATCTGCCGCACTTCCTACCCTGATTTCCACTATCGTGAAGCCCAAACAAGAAAGGATAAGGAAGCAAAGCACAGGAATACCAATTAAACTAACAACAAAAGCAACAACGGCGGTGAAGAAGCAAGAGACCATTTTATGAACGATTTATTTAATGAAACTATAGATTAAAAGATTCTGAAGTGACAACGGGAGTTTTATACGGACTATATGGGATTATTTTCTTGTTCATGTTGCATGTATCGAAAAAGACTATTTGCAATGAAACTAAGCGCAAAATTTCTCGTTAAAAAAAGATTACCACATTGATATGTTTAAGGCAAAATTCAATATTTATTAGCAGTTGTTAGAATTAACAATAAGGTCTTTTAATTTAAGAACTAATACTAAATTTGATCAATCCCTCTCCCTTACTGATATAAAAAGTATTGAGATTTCCAGCAACATGATAAGGAGTCTTGTTGGGAATCATGCGGGTCTCATTCGGATGACTAGCCAATGGTCCACCACTCGTGTAAAAATACACTCCTCCCAACTGATCGACACTCCATAGTTGTCGAACATCAATGGGGGTAGAGCCATCTTTTTCACCAATTACAACAAGAGCTCCTTCAGCGGTATCATTGCCTCGAAGAAGAGTTGTAAAGGACAGGTCAAATGCCAGGAGGGGAACATAGGTAATATAGCACGTGGCGATGTTAATCAAATCTGAAAGAATATGATGTTCTTATGAAGGTAAACCGCATTATTGAAAATATTTTTGTTTTGAAAAAAGGAAAAAACAAATATAAAAAACAAAATAACAAAAACAAACAAAATTTCGAAATCAAAAAAATGATTTATGTAGGAGAAATAGTGTTTATAAGTTCTCCTTAAACAAAAGAGTGCTAAAATTACTGGTGATTCAGATTTCTAAACTGCAAATAATTTCTTAATGTTATTACTTTTTTTATGATTAAACTTACTTTTTACTGTTTATATTATTATTTTTATTTTTGATGCTATTAATCTTCTTACTTGCTCCATCCGTTATTAGAATAGCTCCTCTGTAAATTGGCACAGCTTTTGCTACATAAAGAGTGACGATGCTTGTCTTGGAAACAAATGGTTGAGCAATGGCGTGGAGGAGACTGAAACACCTTCATTTATAGGACTTATAGATCTCTCACGACATGGACAGTTTTTCTCCGTCATAGATAAATATATTGTTGAATATATCCGAATCATTTCCATGTCCCATTGGGGTGAGATCAGTCGGCATTAAAGAGACCTCAAAGCTTCTTTTTAAGGCAGATTTTGAATCTCTTGCAAAGATTTTTTAATTACTTTCATGTGAAAAAGAGTAGTTTGTACCAGGAAATATCCTCTTGCAGCTGATAGAGTTCTCATATTTTTACTTACCATCGTGTCTGCCGCCACAGTGTATGACGTTCCTTCTATCAAATCACTTAAATAGAGAACAGACGATGGACCATTTTTCATAACCTTCAGATTTTGGACAATATTGGCCATTGGAGTGGCTAAAAATTGTCTATTTTGATCTTTTGAAGCCTACATTTCTGAAGAACTATGTCAATTTGTATCTCTATCGTCGTTCGTCTCCCCGCTTCCAGAGAAATATTAAAATTAGACGGCCAGGCAAGTGAAGAATAAAAGTCTCCAGGAATGAAGTTGCTGAAAATTTCTTCATATTGTCTTTAGAAATGATACTCAATATCCACATTCATACTGGAAATATGAACGACATCTTGGGTTCCTGTGTTGAAGGTTTGGAGGGTTACCACGGCGAAAGAGTCGGATGGAACAATAAACTATAAAAAATGGAAAAATCTTAACGCCAACATTGTAATGACAAATCTGGCTCGAAGCAGCTGGAGTTCGAGGAAGAGACCAAGGGCCGGAGAGAGAGATGTTTTGCGCGCAGCCTGGAAGATAAAATTTGAACAAGTAACGATGATACAAGCGTTTCTGAAGTCGGGAAATTCTTCTCGTTTATTTAATTATTTCGAAATTCATAATTTCCATTTTCACCATAAAATTTGCGTAATAGCGTAATTTTGGGGCTTTAATTTAAGTTTTGTTTTGTAGAACTTTACATTCAATATACGCTTCTTTGGATCTGAAAACGCGAAAAGAAATGTAATAACAAAAAAAACAAAAGTCACTGGGTAAATCAGCATGCTATTTCAAGATATGGACACTGCGTTATGGATTCTATGGCAAAATTTTTTTTTTTAGAAGTTTAATTTTAATTAAATATTTTTTTATATTTAAATTATGTGAAATTTCCATGGGAAACTTACTTGGCACCGTAGCTCCCAAACTTTTTCCCAATAACAGGAGAAAAATTAACAGTTGCTTCATGAGTATGCTACTTTCCTCTTCTTTCTATTTTTTATATTTTATCGTTACCTTATCAACAACTTTATCTCATTTTGTCAGCCATGGGCGTGGAGAGACTTGTATCCTACACATTCTAAAAAGCAGATAAGAGTATTTTGTTAGAATTTATTGAAACAACAATCAGAAAAGATATATTCCCAGTTGCAATATATAAAACAAATAATACTTCTTCCAAAGGTGAAATATGATTATAAGGTGGAGGAATTGTTGCAGCTGAAAACATGGTTAAGTAACAAAAGGTCTTACAATTACTTTTTTTTTTAAATTTGTTTTAGTTTTCTTATTAAACTTATTATCCTTTTTAAGGCATATATTATTTTTATTTTTATTTTTATTTTTATTTTTATTATGCTGCTATTAATCTTCCAGAAACAGCAACCACCATGACTTCCTGCAGACTGGCGAGACAAGCAGAAGAGTTTCACCTGAAAAAAGATGGGGAGAATTTTAGTCTACCTTCTCCACAAGCCATACAATCATCTGCCGCACAGAGATTAGTCACAACGGGAGTTTTATACGAACTGTGTGGCTTAATAAATTACGTATGATTACGAGAGTTATTAATAGAACAAATGAGAAAAAAATCTCATTGCATGATGATATGTACCCACATACGTTCAACATGAAGGAAATTTGCAAAAAAAAGTAATTTGCAGTGAAACTACATACAAAATTTCTTCCAAGATAGGTGAAATACGATGAAGTAGAGGAATAAATATTAGTTTCCGAACAACCTAATAAAAAAGACTAACACACTGCTTTTTGTCTCAATTTTTACTTTATTAGGGAAATAAATATACAAGAAATCGAAGAATCAAAGTTACTTTAGAACTCATATTTTAAGATGGTATGATTTAAAAAATCCCTTCTTGAGTATTCAAATAAGCCCTGTGATGCATATTTTTAATACAAACAGTCGCTCTTTGGTGTTTCCATCTACTTCCTTTCCGTCCATGCAACTGTTTCCTTTGTTTTGTTGTTCCGTTTCACCCGAAACTAGTTGCAATCTATACATAAACCCCACATTTTCTCTTTCTATGTTCCATCATGCTTCTTCTATTCTTTTCTATTATCACAGTGAGTCTCTTTACTTTTTTTAAAAACTATCCCAAAGGTCATTTCATCTGCTCGCCTCAGCCACATAGCCAGTTGTGGGAAGGCTAGAAGTTGTTGGCTACTGCCGGCTGGCTGCATTGGGCAAGATTGTCAGGCTATAATCAGCTGGCAACATCAAGGGAAGGCGTTGATGGTGGAAATTGAAGTATTTTTTTAAATATTTGAGAATATTAAAGTTATAGAGCAGAATTCGACGAGGTGTCCAAGGCAGTTGGATAGGTTTTGGCTTTTCGAGGGATGATCGCATGGTAGAATCATGAAAAGGTGAAACAAAACGGATTTTAGGGCAATGATACAGTCATCGAGTGCCGATTTTATAATGGAAAACCCGGATCGATTCATCTATCTCATAATATACAAAATAGCAACATTGTTCTAAAACAGGTAAGTTTTTGAACTAGGATCCTCCAGATCCTTCCACATTTTAACTTTCAAATTATTGAAAAATCATATCTACCACCTTCCAAACCCTCTAAACTCACATTTTTTATTTTCAGGCCAGCGACTTCTTGCTGAAAGACTCTTTCGCCGAAGAATTTGACGGTAAATTTTTCTGCGGGACAGAATGGATCCTTGATTTTACTATTCTTCCACAGGATGAGAAAGAGATGGTGAGCTTATAGGGTTCAGTTTAAAAAAATTCAAGCTCCATCGAATAAATTCCGGAAAATGGCTGCTGTTTTATGCCTATGGCGACCTGGATAATGGTATTTCTATGATTTTTTAAAGGGGGGGAATTTTTTTCAGTTGGGGAAAAGCTTCCTCATGCTCCAGCTGGGATGGAAGCTCCATGGAAATCAGCCGAGGACGTTCGTTTTTGTCATTCCTGTCCCTCCGCCTATCAAATAGTCGACGAACATTTGACCAAAAAGGTGTAGAAGAACAAAATATTTATTTGGAGATCGAAAAAAATTATGCTCCCTCTAATAAAGATCTCGAGTTCTCTGCTTCCATATACTTGACACAGCCGGTGGAATTGTTGGCTTGGCGATATAACTGAGGATCTCCGTATTCACATATGTATTGATCAAATGTTCACGAAGACTTTGTTGACCCTGGTCTGTCATTGTACCGAAGACATTAAGATATAGGACTTCTTGCAATTCTCTGAAATAATTAATTATTGAAAAGACTTCATTTTTCTTCCAAGGATCCACATCATCTCATTTGATTTCTATAACTTTTCATAATATCGTAAGCTATGAAAATATCAGTTTGAACGAAAACTCGTTTTGTAGTTTTTCCATCAATAGCGTTCAGATACTCCTAACTTACAGGAAAAGATGTGGGGAAATATTATAGCATCTATTCAGTGACAGTCTTTCTAAGTCCAGCATGATCAGATAAGGGATTGAAGAGTCGGAAAGGGAAGTATTATCGGACAAATCGACTTCATCCAGGAATGGACAACAGCGAACAAGGTTTCTGATGTCTATAATTTTCTTTTTAATCTTAAGTAGATAAAAAAATACCTGAATCTTCGATGGAATTTTTGTTTTTCGTCCCAGAGAGATTGATTTTTTTCAATGATTGTGATAGGTTATTGACTAAGACTTTTACTGAGGGATTGTCCAAGTCACACCAGGCAAGATTAAGCTCAAGAAGGCTGGAAAAAAGGATAAATTGAGGGAAAGGAAATACGATTGACATCCTTTCACTATGCTTTCAATGGCTTCTTTGGTCAGTCCTCGAGTTAACGAAAGGTCCAGAGATTTCAAGCCACGATTTTGGCCAATATATCGACCAATTTCGGACCCAAAACGGGTCAGATCGAAACCTTCGAGACAGAGAGCCTGGAATTAAGAGATAAAGAAGAGAAAGTTTTAATGAAAGAAGTGTTTTTATGCAGATATGTTAGGAGTCTAATAGCTTTGTTGAGTATATTTTAAAAGCATTAGCGGATTCAAAAAAAAGCAAAAATAGGTGAAGTTGAGATAGTTGAGGTTCCTAATAAAATGTTTCTCTCCTCTTTATTACTCACTTCTAGTAGCCAGCACTTGCTCAAAATATCCAATAGAATCTCTATTCTTGCAAAAGTCGCTCTTCCTAAATCCAAATGAGTCAGATGAAAGAAAGCTGGAGAGCCATCTGGTAGTGGAGAGAGGGGAAGAGGGGAAGATTGATCGGCTCCTATCTTTAAAAAATTTGTTATTTTCTAAAAATTTCTCACTCTGGCATCAGAAAGTCGACACACTTGTACTTTTCTGTTCAATATGGTGACCAATTTTGAATCATAGACATGTCTCCAATGAAGGTCTAAGGTTTCCCAATTTTCACAACTTACTCTAAAAAGTATAACTCTATCTTTACCACCTACCCTGCATTGTAGAAAAATCGACAAGTCTGCATAGCGCTGCACATATCTTTCTTGTTCAAATAGCTAAAAATATTTCGCATGACCTCAATAGGGATGGGATATTTTTTAAAATAATCTAAAGAAAAAAACTAAAAAAGAAAGAAAAAGACTACCTACCGATTGGGTGTTGATTACTGATCCTTCTACGATATTTAAAGGAACCGGGTGTCTGTTGTATGGATACTACGTCGGGACGAAGCTGCATGCTGAAAAGAGATTTTTAGGTGCTAACAACTTATAAAAAGATTTTTTAAAATCTTGTTCATAGAGCTCCCAGAACTTCCCAATAATGACGAGTTTTTCTAAACAGCCCTTATTGCCCTTTCTTCTTTTTTTATCCCTTATCTAGAATGAAATGCAATCAAACGCTAACATCATATATATCAATGCGTCTCTTTGATCTACAACGTCTCTGTACATTACAATGCGCGAAAATGATGATTTGATTCAAAAATAAGGAAAAAAAATCGTATTTCGCCGGGTGAAGTCCATCCAACATGCAATTTCTTCATAGATATGGACATTATCTTTAGTATAATTTTTACATTTTATTTTCCAAAACACTTCGTAATTTACCTATCTGGCGGTGAAGTATTGTTCCTGCTTACCATCTCTTCTGGTTCAGCAGATCTTTTTCTATTTTCACCTCTTTTCAAGTGATCTAAAATCTTCGCCATTTCATAGTCTTTAATAGCTGTAGGTGAGTTGACAGAGGATGGGGAGATGATTTCTGTTAAATCAGCTAATGGTTTTCTTTCTAAAAAAAAACTAAAACGAGGTAAAAAATACCTTTCGAGGTTTCTTGTGACCTTCTAGACATTACAATTTGTTCAGAGAAGTAGAGAACGTCTTCCATTATGAGTCAATGCGACGAAGAAAAGCGCGAAAAATTGAGATTGGCGCCGTAGCGGGAAGCGTCAATAGACGTGGAACGTTGGAAGAAAAGTCAATAATTGGAAAGTAGAGAGCATGAAAAATCCACTCTTCGCTCGATCTGTTTTTCACCTTGGTTGTAATATTATTGTGCTTTCATGACCTCTAGGAGCCTTTTCAGTTCGCAAACAGAAGAAGTCACACTTGTGTTTGTTTGCCATCGAACACACGTCCTTTCTCTTTATCTATCTATCGTTCGGCGACCAGCAACCTGATTTTTAGACCTTTTGGAATGTTTTTGAACTATTTATAAGATAAAGAGTAGAATATTTATGGAAGTAATTATTGGAATTATTGATATATTTTTCTTAATTTTTATTTTTATTATATTCAGATCTTATACAAAATTATCTACTTTAAAATGTAAAACGGAAACATTCCGTAGCTGAATCACAGTAAAAAATGCAGATAAAGATGATCGCGTTCCGGGTATTACGCGTATCTGTTTTGTGCATTTTTTTTAAATGTTATGTTACTAAGTTTACTCACACTTGTTGCAAATCCCTATCATATATGAGAAAAACCAAAAATACTAGGGTTTTACATGGAAATATCGAATTTTTCCTACTTGTACACAAAAATTATAGGTTGGTGTCACTAATTTAATTTGTCGAATATTCATGGTTTGATAAAGATAAATCCATTAGAATTCAAAACATTTTCATATATTTTTTTGTTAAATTGGAAGGTAGAATATTTGATCTCTCTTTTCTTTTTCCTCGTACTTATTTACAAACAACACCCTGTGTCTTATCTTATCAAAACGACTCCTTCTGTCCTCTCGATTGTCTACCTATCATTGTTTTTCTATCTATTTTTCTAGTTCTCATTCGATTGTGTTTTTAACCATTGAAAAGTAATGTGTTTTATATTTTTTTCAATTAAAACTACTGTAAAAAGAAATAACAAAAAATTGTAAATGTGAATTGTAAAAAAAGCTCAAGAGCCTTATTTAGAGTTGTTCCATACCATTTTGGAATTTCTTTTAAAATTTGTAGTCAAAAATATTTCTTTTCCCACCGAAATAACCTAAATATTATCTTCCGGTTGTATTTGCATGCGGCATGTCTCTCTCGGTGGTCAAATGTCTCTGATAAGTGTAAACCACGGATCTTCATGTGCCCACTACTTTTGCACTTTTAGCTTTTCATCGCATTACACCAAATCGTCTGCTCATTTCCTCTAGATTACATAGATTATGGAAGGAATCAAGGAAAAAAGTTCTTTCGTTGTTTGTTCTCCTGCCGCCCCCACATGTCTCCCTCGAAACAGTTGCTCTCTCGTTGCCGTCACATGGATGACTACACGACGATATCAATTTAATTCGTCTTTTTTGAGATCCTCCTCCATGTTTTTTGGCTTTGCTGTGAAGAGAGGGGAGGAGAACTATAAAGAATTCTATTGCTCATTCCCGATGGTTCGGCCCATCTTGTCAAATGTGTGACAGGTGGTGCTTTCGAGAAAGAAATTTCTGGGGGATTGTTTATTTTTATTTATCGAGAGTTAGTCTATGCGGGAATTTTTCTTTTTATCTGCATTTTCTCTTTGCTTTTTTTTCCTCTAATTTATTCTATTTTCTATTTTCTAGAGATGGTAACTGTCTCCACCGTAGAAACGAAGCCCTACCAGGGTCAAAAACCTGGTACCAGCGGTCTGCGAAAGAGGGTACGTGACAAAAAATTTGTTTCAACACGAATTTCGATATTTGCCGTTTTTCTCAGAAATTGTACACATTTTTGCATTTTTTTTAATATTAGGAATTATAAACAGAAAGTATAAATCAGAACAAAAAATGCAAGGGAATATAAAAATGTAATAATTATCGACCGATACCGAAATTCAATACAATCTTGATTTTTTCGTCTCAGCCGGAGCCATATAACCATTGTTCATTATTTATTTAGGTCCCCGAATTTCAACAGCTCAACTATACTGAGAATTTTATTCAAGCCATTTTGGATGGAGGATTAGGAAGCAAGAAGCGAGGAGCCATTTTGGTGGTTGGAGGCGATGGACGATTTTTATCTATGGAGGCAGTTAATGTTATCATTAAGGTTTCAGCAGCCAATGGGGTAGGAAAAACAAATTAGAAAAAACTTTTCTTTCAGATTTCTCGACTAATCATCGGTCAAAATGGCTTCCTTTCCACGCCGGCCGTGTCAAATCTTATTCGTCGAGGCATCGATGGCAAGAAAATTGATGGAGGTATGACATTTTTGCCTTTTTGTAGATTTTTCCAGGTATTATCCTAACGGCTAGTCACAATCCTGGAGGACCAAAAGCTGATTTTGGAATAAAATTCAATTGTGAAAATGGCGGGCCAGCTCCGGATCAAGTGACAGATGCCATCTATCAAATCACGACGAAAATCAACAGCTTCCAGATTTGTCAAGATCTTCAATGTGATTTTACACAGATTGGAAAGTGAGTCAGAAATTTTTTGGGGATAGAAGGAGCGCCTGGAATTCTTATTTTTCTGAGAATATTTAAAATTTTTCAAAAGTATTATTTTTTCCAGTAATAGCTCAGAGCGTTTATATATAAATATTTTTTAGATATGAATATGATATTGACGGTGTTGGCCACTTAACTGTTGATGTCATCGATAGTGTTCAGGCTTATGTTGACTTGATGAAATCTATTTTTGACTTTGAAAAGGTACCAATTCTTTACTTTTTGTCATTTTTATTTCTGTAGATCAAATCTTTGATCAATGGCAATTCAACCGGCACAAAGTTCAAGGTCCTCCTTGACTCTATGCATGGAGCTACTGGTCCCTATGTGGCCACCATTCTGGCTGATGAGCTGGGAGCCAACCCGAAGGACCTGCTAAGAACCGTCCCCAAACCTGATTTTGGTGGATGTCATCCAGATCCGAATTTGACTTACGCAAAACCGCTGGTTGATCAGTTAATGCAGGGTGAACACGACTTTGGAGCAGCTTTTGACGGAGATGGAGTGAGTTCAAGTTTCTTAGAAGGGGGGGGGGGGGGGGGGGGGTTGAACCTCCTTTCTAGTCGATGGAGGCGAAATTTTTCTTTTTTTTTAAATATTAATGAGAATTATTTCAGGATCGCAACATGATTCTCGGAAAGAATGGATTCTTTGTTACTCCTAGTGACTCTCTGGCTGTAATTGCTGACCATATCGATGCCATTCCATACTTCAGAAGCAGAAAAGTTTCTGGTTTCGCGCGTTCCATGCCGACCGCCGGAGCTGTGGACCTCGTAGCCAAGGCTAAGGGGCTCGAAGTATTTTTTTCCCTCAATAATAATGATAATTTCTAGATTTTCGAGACCCCGACAGGCTGGAAATATTTTGGTAATCTCATGGATGCTGGAAGGATGTCCCTCTGTGGAGAAGAATCTTTCGGTACAGGCAGTGACCATATTCGAGAGAAAGACGGCCTGTGGGCTATGCTCGCCTGGCTACAGATACTCGAGAATACAAAGAAGTCGGTAGAGGAACTGGTGAAAAGTCATTGGAAGAAATATGGACGAAATGTATTCACTAGGTAAATCAGGATAATTTTTTTCTCTTGATATAGTTAGATATCATGCACAACTCTGAAATATCAATATCAGTAGCTAAACACAGTAAAAAGTAAGGGTTTCATCCGTTTCGCGTATATCAGTTTCAGTTTTTAGGTATTTAACCATTTTTCGCAAACTAAAAAAATGTTTTTTTTTTTGTAGAATACGAATATATAACGAAAAAAATTAAAAACTTAAGAGAAAGTGCTAGCGATTCCGTGCTCGTCTAGGACTTTTTTGAGAAATTTTTCAGATATGACTATGAAAACGTCGAAGCAGGTGGAGCTAATCTTCTAATGACTTTTTTGGAAGCCCAACTTCACGGCTATATAGGTAAAGAACTTAGCGCCAATGGAATGACCTATAAGGTCGCTCATGCTGATAATTTTCAATATAATGATCCGATAGATGGATCTATAGCAACAAAGCAGGTAAATGTGCGTCAAATATAAAGCATTTCACAGGGACTTCGTGTGATTTTTGCCGATGGATCACGTCTAATTTTCCGTCTCTCTGGAACAGGCTCCGCCGGCGCCACGATTCGTCTTTATGTTGATTCATATGTGCCGAAGGATGATGAATCGAAACTATTTGCCCCTGCTCAGGTAAGTAACGATAAAAAATAGATGAATTATCGAAAAAACAGGACCTTCTGAAGCCGTTGGTTCTCATTGCATTAGATTTATCGAAGATGGAACAATTCACTGGTCGCAAAGCCCCTACCGTCATCACCTAATTTTTACTGAAAAGTTTTCGTTGTTTATTTATTAGGCGGTGTTAGTTTTCCATTTTTAGATGTTTTTACTGCCATAAATGTATCATATTATAGTAATAAAGATTTTTATATAACTTTTTTTATGTATAAAAAACTATAGGATATCCGCGCAGTATTTAGTTATTTTCTCAGTAAAATAAAGCGTTTTTTGATTCATTTAGATTATACATATAGATTTGTATATAGATGTTTCCTGCTACCGGCAGTTTCAGGGATTTAGTATGCCCTGATAATAAATGTTGCCGTCCATATTGCTCATTCTGGCATCCAGGTGAGCGTTATCAAGGTGAGCTAGTTTTTTTCTTTGTCAATAGTTAGTGAAAATCTTGGGAAAAATGCAAAGCTTTGACCAATTTTGATGCGAAGAAGATTGCGAATAACAACATTTATTTCGCATAAAAAAAAAGCATAAAAGATAGGAGCATGTGACCATTTTTATGAAAAAATACATTTTTCTTATATTTTAAAAATAGCCTGCTATTTTGTTTACTGCATACGTCATTCACCTTGTGAATCCATCTTTCAGAACCCGCTACTTCTCAAACTGATGACTCTCTACAAACAATGAATATTCCAACATATCAGTCTTTTCCTCCTGTGTTGGATCCTTATAATCCTTATACATCGTAAGTCTTTTTTGTATTTTTCTTTATTTTCAGCGATACTTCAACATTTTCCGGATATGCTGCTTCTGTAGCATATCAACCTACTATCATTCCTGCCTATAATGTTCAAACGACTAGTGATTATACAGGTATACTTTTTTCTATTCGAATAGTGGGAATATTTTGTAGGTTACGTCGCTGAAGAAATAGATCCATACATTCCTACAACAATATCAGCAGAATATGATTATACTACTTCAACAGAACCTGCGACAAGTTTTGAAATGGAGACGATAAAGGCAGTTCCAATTAAACAGGAGCCTAAAGAGAATAATGACGCAAGTTGTTACTTTTTTTTACATTTAAAATTTCAGGATTGTGTTATTATTGAACCACCCCTGAAAGTCAAACAGGAGCCCATAGACTGCAACGATTTTGTGCCTCCATCAAGTTCGAAGAAAGTTTTATCATTGCCAATGCCTCCGATTCTGATAAAGAAAGTCAGTTTTTTATTGTCGTTATATTTTTGGTTATAGAATCTTCCTACTCCAGATCAATCTAACACTATCTTAGATTGTGCCAAGTCAATATCCGATATTGATGCTGAAATAGAGCGATTGAAAAAACTCAAAGAAGAAGTTTGTTGTTAACGCTTATGTATGTAGCGTTTTTTTTCCAGCACAAACAGAAAGCATCAGTTTTGCGAGTGCCGAAGCAAAAGGTAAAAGTCGAAACGATGGAAGAAAAATCAGCTTATGTACCCAAACCAAAAGAGGTACCTATATCATTTTTTTTTGACTTTTTAATTTTTCAGAAAGGTAAACCTGTTGGTTACACTCCAACGCCATTAATTGAGTTAGAACGGAAAAAGGAGGAGAAGAGGAAGAGAGAAGGAGCTGGAAAGATCAGAATTGAGCGGCAATCATCGTCGGAATTGAGTCAGGAAGATCTTTTCGGAGAGGTTTGCCTTTTCAGTTTTTGTATATGTATAATTCTTAGGATCCAGTTCCAAAGAAACAGCGTATCGAGAATTTCAATCCTGTGGTACGTCCTGTTACTCTCAACAATCCGGTGGATAGTTTACCAAAAGAAAAAAAAGTTCATTTGACACCACAACAGATAGCTGCTGCTAAACAACGAGTCGCTAGACCAGGGGCTGTGGTAGGTTTTTCTATTTGTTATTGGCGTGAATCACTGTTAGCCACGCCTAATAGCCACTTCTAAATTTATCCTCCCGCGAGATCTTCTATTTTTACAGGCACGTCCAGTAACTCATAGAGCACCTTCTGCTATGGAAGCATTCAAAGCAAGAATGGAAAAATTTGGAAATGAGAAGCTGTTGCCAACTTCAACTGATAATCGAACAAAAACACAGGAACAGATATATGGCGAGAAGAGAACGGTTAAAGATGGTAGAATCGCGAGAACACTAACACAGGTATGACTTAACTCTAGAGATTTTGATCATAAACTACTTATCACACCATTTCAGTCAGCTAAACCCGTAGCAAAGCTCGAATTAATGGATTCCACAAATACCAAAGTTCCGAGTGCATTGAGAATGACGCATCTGAAGAAAATGTACGAAGAATATATAAAATTTGTATCAAAGGAAGAAGCAAAGAACAAGGTTTTTTTTAATGAGTTTATACTATTTTTTAGGCTGAAGAATCAGAGAAAGAAGTTTTCGATAAGGTAAAGCATAAACAAGGTTATAATGTTGCTGTTATGAATGCATTAAAAAGGATTAGAGATATTGGAGAAGGCAAAACGTCGAACTCTTCATCAAGTTACTTAATGCTTTATTATAAATTTTGTTTAAGAAATATCTCACGAACAACAAATCTTTGGAAAAGCTTATGGAAATATTACATTGAATGCAAAAGGTCCTAAGCAAGCTGTCATCGTAACGGAGGAGAAGCTCTACACAGCTTTAGTAGAGAACTATTTGTTGGAAAACGAACAATTGGGGAAAAATTGTTATCCTGTTTGGGAGATTTCAAATGTGAAAGTTTCTATAGAACCCAGCTACTATGATAAAAAACGCTTAAAAAGAACCTTTGTCTCAGATTTTGGTAAGTTCTTCGTTTATGGTTTTATTATTTTTTTTTAGATATGGACCGAACATGTGTCAGATGCAATAAGGAATTTCAATTGAACAGAAAAGGCACTATAGTAGAAGATCCGTGCATTTATCATCTAAAAGGAAAAGCTCGTAAACCTGGAAGTAAATCGATTCATTTTTTTCTTATGTTTTTCTTTAGAAATTCGAAATAATGAAGCCACTTACTTATGTTGCGGCAGTGATGATTCTGTAGAAGGGTGTCAGATGGGAAAAGCTCACGTATTCGATACCTTGCGAGAATCCGAATTGCTAAAATTTCAAGCGACACCACCACCAACAGGACCTAATGATCGGAGAAGTACAAAAATTCTTGCATTGGACTGTGAAATGATTTACACCGTCTGGGGACCGGCCTTAGCACGGGTTACTGTTGTTGATTTCAGTGAAAATGTATGCTTTTTTTATCTTTCAATTAATTTATTTTCAGGTTGTTTTGGATGAAATTGTTAAACCTGACCATCCTGTTATTGACTTCAATACAACTTTCTCAGGTATTACAAAAGAGCAGTTGGATAAAGCAAAGCATAATCAAGATTCTGTTAGTTTCCCTTACTAATTTTTATTTTTAGATTATTAAAAAGTTTTTCGAATTTGCCAATAATCAAACTATTCTTATCGGACACAGCCTCGAGAGTGATCTCAAAGCATTACGAGTTGTACACGAACGGGTTGTTGACACCTCGGTGCTCTTTCCCCATCGGTATGCTTATCTGTACTCCTTTATATCCTGATTTACAGAATTGACGAACAGAAAAAGCGAGGGTTAAAAGAACTATGCCTCGATAAACTAGGAAAAACCATTCAAGATGACAGTAATTTTGTATTTTTATCTCAAAATTCTTTTTTAGTTGATGGTCATGATAGTAAAGAAGATTCGATTGCTGCTTTACAACTTGTCATTTATAAAGCGAAGTTTGATGGAAAACTGGTATAATTTTTCACATGATCTTCATTTCAATATTGTCATAGTCATATTTATTGTGCATATTAGAGTATATATTTTACATAAATTTTTATTTACATTTTTATTTTGCTTTCTATTGATGTTGTATTCAGTATATTATTGCCGATGATTTTCTAGCAATGGAAAAATTTATTTTAGTTGACAAACTTTATTTACTAATTGATGGTGCTTTCAGAAATTGTAAGGAATTAATGACTTCATTCATCACAAAGGTTACAAAAGTCCCAAAAGTACTATGGGAACATAAGAAAAAAACTGCTGTCGGATCCATATTGCTATATTGGGGAGGTAGCTATGTTGCTCGTAATTATAAGTACGATTTTTTCTTCAATTTTTATTGCTGACCTTTCAGAAACAGCAAAATTCGAACAGAATATGCAAAATTAGCGATAAAATATGGTCAGCAAACGATGTCCGGTTAGTATTTTTATTATTTCAAAAATTTAGTTGTTCCAGCTGAAGATCGACCGCGACGAGTAACAGTTTTAGCAAATGTTTCAGCAAATGAAAGAAGCTGTTATGATGATTTTACGAAGAATGTAATGCCGTTACTTCATTTGGCAGGAATACAAGTTGACATAATCAAAGTATTTGTCCCATTTATAACTTTATTTTTAAATTTATTTAGTCAGAAAGTGAAACCCAGTTGGAAGCATTAGCAGCAGCTGTTGATCATCAGGAAGCTGACGCAATTTATGTTGTTGGAGGAGATGGTACATTAGGACGAGTCATTACAGGAATATTTAGAAATAGGTAAATCGTTTTCAATATGTTTGGAACACGCTTTTTAGGGACCAAGCGGTGCTGCCAGTCGGTGTTTTCCCTGGAGGATATGATAATATCACGCTTCGTCGTTTAGTTCCCGGTGTTTTCGAGCATACAGAAGATGTTCGCCGCTATTGTGAAAGCGCAATGGCTTTGATAGAAGATTCTAAGAAATCATTGAATGCCTTTCAATTTCAAAAGGTAATTTTAATATTTCTCTATTTTTTTTTTAAATTCTTCATTCTAGCTAGGTTCTGAAGAAAAACCATACTTTGGAATAGGCGATATTGGTGCTGGTTGGTTCCGTCATATAGAAGATAAACGTAAGAAGTTGTGGTATTTCGGTGGTTTAAAACGACGATGGGCTTATATTTGGGAAATGCTAAAAGTATTTTATTTATTTTTTGCATAATTAGTTTTAGAGATCTCCAGAAGAGGTAGAACTAGCTGTCACCTATCAAGAATATTGTGCCGGATGTAAAAATTGCAAAGCTCCCATCATTGTCGAGAAGCCACAATGGAGATGGTGGCATATTTTAACTGGTACGCCGAAAGCACCACCTTCAGGTTTGTTTTTACATTTTATTAAATTATTTATTCCTTCGCTCAGAACCACAAAAAGATTATTCAACTATTGAAAATATGAATTGTGGCCGAATACATGAAACGGTGGTTAAAGGAACAGATCTCATAGTAGAAAATGTACAAACAGAGGTAAGGATTAGTCATCTTTCTTGAAAAAGTTTTAGGATAATTCTCAAATGCGATTACGCATGGGTGGAACTAACGTTGGACGATTCGGTGTGATTGGAGAAGGAATGAAAAGGTAGGCTAATGTTTTTGCTTGTATATTTCTCTCAGATGCTCGCAAAATGCATATGGAACAAGTAAAAGTCGGAATTTTTATTCATCTGATGTAGTTGCAAATAGTTTTCAACTTTGCTTCACGGCACTTCCAGTATTTTCCTTTTTTTTATACCAAAGTATGCCTTTCAGGAATTTCTTTCAAAAATGTATGTCTCTTCCGATCCATTATCACTGACGGCTGGAGAAGAAGTTATAATTTCAAAGACGGATCAAAGAATACAATTTTTCCTTCCATCTTCACTGCGAATAGATGCCAGCAGTTTGTGACTTATCATAGTTCTAGACTAGTTATTCCTTGTTGTTAACTTGTTAATTTTTGTAGAATTTTATCCAAGTTGTTGTTATTTCTCATATATAACTGCAATCCATACGGCAAATGAACACGGATATACTGGACGACAGTAATTCTAAGCTAAGCGAATGCCCCGATTGTCATCGGAAATCTCTCGAAAAAGTTATAACACCCATTGGATTATTATGTTGTCTCGGTTGCTGGTGGGTGTGCTGCCTTGGCTGTTGTCTTTGTCGGTATGTTGTTGCTAGGTAACAGCAATCAACGCCACTTCTATTTACAGGAGCTGTAGAGCTGATTTTTGCGAAGCGTGCTATGTTGAGGCTTTTCATGAGAAATCCAAAGAGAATAGGATAATAAAGCTCGCCATTGAAGACCAGTCACTATACAGTCAGCCAAGTTTCGACGATGCGATCAAAGAAGAACAGCCTAAACTAGTGTGTGCAAAAAAAGAGAATTAAACCAAAATGTTTATCTTTTACACAGTACCACACGAAGCTACATAAATAACTTAACGCATCCGATGTGTAGAACGGAGATCTGTGCGCTCGGTTAGAGTTGACCGCAATCAGCGATGACACAATCAGCTGAGGGCTTGCCAGACTGAGAGCCATAAGACTCGACGGCCTTGACGACTTCCATGCCCTCAACGACGCGTCCGAAAACTACGTGCTTTCCGTCGAGCCATTCAGTCTTAACGGTACACAAGAAGAATTGAGATCCGTTGGTGTTGGGACCAGCATTAGCCTGAAAAATAAAACGGATATACGTACAAGAATCAAAGATCAATAGTCCGTTCCCGGAGCTAACATTATACAAACAAGTATGACTCACCATGGAAAGAATTCCAGGTCCAGTGTGCCTCTCCTTGAAGTTCTCATCGGGGAACTTCTCTCCATAGATGGATTCACCTCCAGTTCCGTTTCCACGAGTAAAGTCTCCTCCTTGGATCATGAAGTTGGGGATGACACGGTGGAACTTAGAATTCTTGAAGTGAAGAGGCTTTCCCGATTTTCCTACTCCTTTTTCGCCAGTACACAGAGCACGGAAGTTTTCTGCAGTCTTGGGGACAATATCAGAGTAGAGCTAAAAATAGACAAGTTGAGAAATTAAATTACAATTAACCTCCATTACAATTCGACCAGAAGCCTTACCACCAACGGTAATGTCGAAAAAAACCTTCGGGCGAGACATTGCAGTTAATCACTGAAAAAAGGTTTATCTGGAATATACGAAAAAACGAGACAAATAGAGGTTTACACAAAACAATACACATATTAATCTGAAAAAATGACTGAAACCGTTTTCCAGAATTAAAAACCAAAGTGAAACGAAGCTTCCACCGCTGGCCTAAAAATGGGAGACGCACAGGCTCGCGAAAAATCGGCTGGCACTGACCGGCATTGGGCGCCTGCCACAAACAGCGCAGACCCCGCCCACAATTCAAACACTACAGTAAGCCCGACGAGGTCTTGCAGCGATGCGGCAGTTTGAAAGGAGATTTTTCATTGGCAGTCGTCACGACCTTGACCGGCTGCCTGAAAACATGTTTACGATGACTGTTCCTCGATAATTTTTGAAAGTTAGACGAAGAATAAATGAAAATCTTTTAAAGTTTTAACTTTCTTGGATACGATGATTTTGAATGTTTATGAAAGTAAAATTATCCAATACACGGGAAAACAAACTCTTAACAATTAAAAACAGCTAACATCATAAACAAAAACATTGTTCTCTAACCAAACACGAACAGGTTCCACTGAATTTGTTTGACTAGTTATCTAAAAAGTAATTATAGAAGTGAATGAGACTACTACAACAACCCTAACTTTCTTCTTGTGATGTAACATTTTTTCTCCTTTACTTATCAACAAAGATAAGCTGCTTGTTTACATCGAACGCGGACTGTAAATGAGACAACTAACAATCCCCCCACACTTAAATGTAGAAAAAGACGTTTTTGAAATAAAAATACAATGACTTTCCATGAAATGCTAGGTGGTGGTGTGATGCCGATCAAAGAACACTGCCTGATTTATCAAGCGGCACTACGCCAGCCAACAACAGCGACGTGGGGAACACACAAATGCTGACTTGTTACCACGAGATTATACTGAACAAGCTAATATACAAGGCGAAAGAGTTTTATAAATCATCAACAAGTACAATAAACTAATACTATAATGAGTAAAAAAATATCGGTTTTTCATATTCTTTTCGTAGACATTATCGTTATAGGAAAACACGAACATAAAGTCTAATATCCAATGATAAATGTGAAGAAGAAATATGAAAAATCCAACATTACATTTTTTGTGAAAAAAACAATTTGAGTACTTTAAAAGAATTTTAGTATTATTATGGTTAACTTTATCAAATGACAACGATTGTGGTGACAATATTCTTTTAAAATATTCATTTTTAAAGACTTATATTGTTCTTTTTTCAATGATAATTAAAATTTCAAATGGCTGATGCTATTCGAGGATTTTTGGCAGAGTATCACCAAAAAGAAGAGAGCTTATTTGAACATTTCGGTAGGGCCAATATTTGTCGTGCTGTCCTTGCAAGTTACTCTATCTGCTGTTCAAGTGGAATTCTGCTTGAAAGGTAAGTGTTTTTCTTTCTACTCTTCGGTGACCCCAATGTCGATTCTGATTATTTGCGATTTTCTCCCAAATAATCAGAATCACAAAGCCGAGAAGATGATGCTCGGCCGGCTCCCTCCATGCCTAATTATAAATTATGGACTTAAGATCGTGTATTGTATATGTGATGAATACAAATGTAGGTCTTTCTATTGTTTCATTTTCATTTTTGTAGCTATATTCATACCTATCTTTTATGCTATTTTAAGATGAGTTATTTCTTAGAATGGACTGTGTTCACTTTTAAATTCATTAACAATCGATATTGTCTCTCTCGCAATCGGTGATGCAATTCTTTTTCTACAAAGTACCGTATGATAATATATTGAATAGATATTAATCTGCTCCCAGTATATCCTATAATTACAGCTCTTTTTTGGTATCTTGCCGACAGACTTTTCGCCTCATAAGACGATTGGACTACTCATATCCTGTATTATCTTCTCTGCCACCTCTTGAACTATCTAGGCATAATCGTTGATAGAGAGCATCAGATTTAATGTATGATTTTCTACAATGCATTCTAGAGCCGGTTAAAATTATAGATAGACATTGCAGAAAATTCTGGAATAGCGACTTTAGAATCACAAATGCTAAGCAGATTAATAGTGATAGACTCAAAAAGTAGTAAGACAATTGACGAATAAGTTTACTCTCTTCAGGTTTTTAGGTTTCAACAAGGGTACCAATTGATGACTTTTACTATGTTATTGCAGAAGAAGTGATTATTGCCATAATAAGCAAAATTAATCTTTCTGTAAAGTAGATTTCGATGTTATCTGACAATTTAAGAATGAATTAAACTGCTATGATGATTGCTTCGATCGATCCCCAGGGTATCTACTAAGTGATGATAGGCAGTCCATTAGGAAAAGGTCATCCAGACATTCTTTGATATCTTCCTAGTTTTCTATTATTAGAATTATATGCTTTTCCACAGTGGTCCTTGACCTCTGTTATTCAAGTTTTAAAAATATAACAGTATCATTTTGGAAAGGTGGATATGACTGGTTTCCATCTGCTTCTAGAATTAGGAGGCTTTTTTTATTATGGCCTATACTTAATCATTTATATTTTCTTTGATTAAACGAAGTAATCAATTAGTCGTTTCTTCTATTTTTAAAGTATTTTTGAAGACAAATGCAACGGATATTTGTATTTTTCCAAGCAAAAATATTTTTCTTATGATAAGAAGGAAACGTTTCATAAGAGAAGCACACCATTATGAACACATAAAAGCTTATTTGTGCACACATCTCAAATACGTTATTAACCAGTTGGATAAATTGTTGAGGGTGAATAAAGCAAACAGTCAACAGCGGCTATCCAATATGAGCTCGAGAGAATTGGAAGGGATGATTTTGAAGGACCACCTTAAGTTAAGTGGTTCATGGTAGAAAACAGTAAATTTTTTTATTTGTAATTGGTAAAGTTACCGACATTTTCATACTTATCTTTTATGCGTAACTTTATTTAGCGTGGCTGTTATTTACTATGTTGAGGTTCAGACGATCGATATCCTGTCGCTCGAAAAGAGGCCCCGCATGGCCCAATCCGTAAACAACTACACTTTGCACATATGACGTCCACCTTGTTGGTTTTATTTTTGTTTTTTTTAGCGTTTAGGTATTAATCCTTAACCACAATCTTTCGTGATATAACGAAACAGCTGGTTGTTTGCGCCGTTTCCCACATGTTGCATTAGATGCGACGCTTTCAAATGGATTTTGTTTGTCGGTCAAAGTAGACGGATACTTCAAGTGGGGGATGCCTGTTTGTCGCAATTTCCTAGCCTTGAAACGCGGCTGTAAACAAAGCCCTCTGTCCCTCGAGGGTTCTGCACGTTCGGTTGGTTATCAACCGTTAAGCTATAAATTTAAACGAATTTTTTCTTTTGTAATTATTTTGTTTGTACAAATTTCCTTATTTGACTATGCTTTCGTTGTTTACAGGTTGAATCATTTTGAAATTCGGACAAAAACATCATTTTGTTACTTCTTTATTAACGCGGCTTGTTTATGTTTTCTGTTCTTTCTGTGCCTGCTCCCTCTCATTTTTCTTTCCGATTTCGAAAAACGTGTTGTTATAAAACGCCACGGCAGGGAGACAAGTGTCGCCATCTCAAAAAAAATCGCCGTGACCTCTCGATTTTCATTACGCAAACATCTTTTTTTGCTGTCGTATCTATCGGTTGCCATGGTGTTCTTTTTTTCTCTTGATGTAGTTTGCTTGTTAACAGGAAACAACTTCAATTAGTTCTCATTTTTTTGATGCAACGTTTTTGAATAGACTGCCGATTGACAAAGCACCTTGTCAATGACGGCTATATGCTGGCAGTTATTTGTGTGTCGGTTTACGTTGAAATCAATTGAGTCAACAAGGGCTTCCTTCTCTCTCCGGCGTCGCTATTCAACATAAGTACTGTGGCGCAATTGCATTCTTTTGGTTTGTACAAGTTTGCTTATTTCTTTAATTAGATTTTATTTAGGCAAATGAGAAAACTGTTTTTCTTTGCCTTAAAAATGCTTAAGCCTAAGCTTAAAAAAATGAAGGAAATCTCTTTTGATGTCATTTCATCATGATGATAATAGCAGGCTTTGTAATCGTTTATTAGATGCGTTGCTGACTCATTTGTACAAATTTCATCAAAAAATGTTTTCCGCAAGAACAGCATCATTTTTGAATCATTCATACTCAGTATGAATCAAGATGTTTTGATGAGGGTAAACTTGTACATTGAAACCTTCCAGAAATGACGCTAGGCGGAATGTTTTTCGTAGCAGCTGGATCAACGCACTTTTCCCAGGCAGTATAAGAGCGTGTGTGCAGCAGCAAGCGGCCTATTTTTATTTTCTTTTTCAAATCCAGACAAAATTGATGAGTTGAACAAAGCGAAATGGTCCAATTTACCTAATCTAATATACTTAAGTATTTTACTGTAGATAAGCTTAGTTGATGAAGAACTACTATCTGCTTTACGGCACACGTTAGTTGTTTTTTGTTGCGTCTAGAATGTAAGTTGTTTGTCAGAACATCTTAGTTTTTGTTATTCTTGAAGCCCGGGAAACGTGTTGATTTTTCTCACAAACTCCCACGTTGTCTTACGCTTCGCTCGTTTACTCTCCTCTGTCAAAATCCTCAAATGATCGCCGACCGGTTCAGCAACCTTTTGCGTTTGGTAGTAGTCGCCGTAGAAGGACACTCCCTCCGCTCGATTAAACCTTCAAACCCACCAGTTGTGAGCTAACCTTTTGGAACATCTTCATCCTCGTTGTCAATCATTTTCGGTCAGTCGTCAATTCCCTTGCGCCCATTATCACGTCGGGGATCACAACAATTTCCCCTTATCATCACATTTCAATCACTTGTAAACAAATTGAAATAGGCCTCGGATGTCCGGAGCTTTTATTTGCGAAGATAATAAAATCCACATGTGTGACGGCCGATCGCCGTCTCAAAGGCATCATTTACATAAGATTGATTGATTTTTTCAGTATTCTGTTTTCTGACAGGTATTCGAATTGGTTATCGCAATCGGCTTCAGTCTAGACTAGTGTTTTTTGTCTAAAGAAAGTCACAAGCATAATCTTATGTTCACATCATTTGCTGTTTATCGTCTTTATCTGTTTTCTTCAATTTTTCCTTTTTATAACTTTTATATTTGTAGAATTACAAACGAAATCTGAAAAATGGCAGGAGAAACGAAGTCTTACGTGAGTTTTTTTTCGCTTCATAAAAGGGATAAAGTTCAAGTCAACATTTTTTTAAATGGGCTCTAACCAAACATTGTTAAAAAAAACTCGAATGTTATTTGCTAGTTACCAATAAGGGAGGATGAGTCGTTGTTCCGCCCGCGGGCTTTTTTGTATCGCAGCGGGGGAGTGGCATTGAGTCAGACAGTCCGCGCTTCAGTCTGCTCTCCTCTGCACACCAGTATGGCTTCTTTTCTTCGCTGGTATGAGAATCAAAAGGTGAGAGGTGTTGCATCATTCCTTTCATGTTCTTAAGTATTTTTTATGCTGCTAAGGTACTAACATAATTTCGCGGAATAAGGGAACTTGTATATTCAATTTTAGATGATTAGAATAACTAAAAAGTATATTAAACAGTCATAAACCGTATGAAAACTTGTCCTTTTCCACGTGTACCTTATCCCCGTCAAATCGGATTTATAAGAGCATTGTTTACAACTGGATGCATGACAGAAAATTGCCAACCCAATTCTAAGGCGAGAGACAAAGAGAAATTGAACGGCGTATCCTCCCCCCTCTCCCATGCTAACTATATTGGATGTTATCCAGTGGCATATTCTAGATAACAACAAGGTTTTTGTATTTTACTAATGATTTATTCTTCAGCCCGTACCATACCGCAGTCTTCTGCAAGACAAAATCGAACCTGGACAAACGCTGATAGTCAAGGGATCAACCATTGATGAATCTCAGCGATTCACCATTAATCTTCACTGCAAATCAGCCGATTTTTCTGGAAATGATGTCCCTCTTCATATCTCTGTTCGTTTCGACGAGGGCAAAGTGAGAGAAAAGTGTAAAGACACACGCTCTTTTTAGATTGTTTTGAACTCTTTTGCCAACGGCGAATGGGGAAAAGAGGAACGCAAGTCTAACCCTATCAAGAAAGGAGATTCGTTTGATATTCGCATTCGTGCTCACGATGATCGCTTCCAGGTCATCATTGACCAGAAGGAATTCAAAGACTATGAGCATCGCCTCCCAATGTCAACTATCACTCATCTCTCGATCGATGGAGATCTCTACTTGAACCATGTTCATTGGGGAGGAAAGTATTACGTGAGTATTTGGCAGCCTTTTCTTCCTCTATAAATGGGCCGCACCGTCCAAATAGAAAGCCGTCGACAAAACGACAAACAGTGCGTGACTCGAGAGTCTGGGAATGCAATGCAGAATAATAGAAGTTCAATGAAAAAGAAAACGATCCACGAATTCACTGAAAATCTTCTTTTTAGCCCGTTCCATATGAAAGTGGTATTGCTCAAGGCTTCGAAGTCGGAAAGACACTTCTCATTTTCGGAACTGTTGAGAAGAAGGCCAAACGGTGTGTTTTTTTTAAATAGTACAAAATTTTGTTTTAGCTTTAATGTCAACCTCCTTCGCAAAAACGGCGATATTGCCCTTCATTTCAATCCTCGTTTTGATGAGAAGGCTGTAATTCGCAACGCGTTGCAGTCTAACGAATGGGGTAATGAGGAGCGTGAGGGCAAGATACCCTTCGAGAAGGGAGTTGGCTTTGATTTGGCCATCGTTAACGAAGCTTATGCTTTCCAAGTAAATTTTGTACTAAATTCCAATCAAAGAATTTTTAGATCTTCATCAATGGTGAGCGCTTCGCCTCATTCGCTCATCGTTCCGACCCGTCGGACATCTCGGGACTTCAAATCCAGGGAGACCTCGAGCTCACTGGCATTCAAATCCAGTAAATCCCAAGCGTTTTGTGAATTTTCGATCTTCTCCCCCGCTTACTTTCTCTTCGCAATATTTTAGACTCCCCTGGTGTATAATATTACAAACATAATAGTTAACATCTTTTCGTTTTTTTTCGAACTTTATAATAAATTGTTTTTTTCTGAAATTAAGCAACAACCTGATTTATTCATAAATTTCAATTTCATCTTCTGAACTGCTTCTAATTTGCGATGGTGATCGAGATTGAGAGCGAGAAGTTGTATGCGATCTGCTGTTATATGGAGATTCGCGGTGAAGAGGTTCAGACGCTGAAAAATTAAACCTTAACGGAAATAATTTTACCTGAAGTGTCTCTTTCACTGTGGCTATCATTACTTCGCTTTCTATATTCTCCATCGTCATTAGTGTAGTCTGATTCACTTGCCGAACCTTCTGAAGTAGACGGATAGTCATCACCTTAGGTGAACAATATGAAAATAAAATGACAAAGATACCGTCAAGCACTGCTGTTAACCTTCGACGAGACCAACCATCAATTTCTTCAGCGACAAGTTTTATAACATCTTCTTTGGTTCTTGTCTGTCATTTAACAATATGAAAAGTTTCTAAAATTACCAACCTTCAAATAGTCGGGTAGCATGCCCACAACTAAATCCCAGCTTAACGAATTTACGGCTTTTCCAGCAAGTTTCGTGGGACTATCGATAAGATCCTCTAATGGAATCCTTTCATTGGAGGATTTTTCTAAAGCATCGTCAGTCGATTCACTTCGTTTTATGCTAGTTTCCGAACTTCTTCTGCTTTCTTTCATTCTACTGAAAATAAATAATTCTATTGCATTGAAAAACAAGCAGGAGAATTACCAAAAAAAGAAAAGAATCAATAACATAGTATACACTGAAAACAATTTTATTGGCAGAAAGTAACAAGAATACAACGAGAAAATCAACAATGTATTAAACAACAAGTTATTTCTTGGATTTCTTAGAGGCTCTATATTCGGCCACAACAACAGCATGATCACGCTCGTAAGGCTCCAAAGTGACTTGTTCACGAGGTTTAAACTTTTCTTCTTTCAGTTTGTTGACTTCACCAGCAAAAACGGCTTCTGGTTCAGCTGTAGAATCAATGCAGTTAGCCTTGATGGAAATGACGGCATGTCCTCCATTCTTGAGAAAATTATGCGCATTGAGTGCAACAATACGAGCTTGGTCTGGTTGAGCAACATCAGCGAAAATTGCGTCTACCATTCCTAAACAGAAAAAATAAGAGAAACGAAAAAATACTTACCAACTAACATCCTGTACTTGTGTGGATGTCTGGCATCTTCAACAATAGGAACAATGTTGGGTCTTTTTTTGGCTACATTCAGTAAATCACGACCAGATCTGTGTGAGAATTCAACAGCATAGACAATTCCTTCCTAAAAATAAATGTTTATGAACTATATAACAGTAAACTAAAGCTAAAAGGAAAAAAAACGTACCGGGCCCACAATATCCGAGCAATGAGATACAGTAGTTCCAGAGGCTGCTCCAAGGTACAACAATTTGCTTCCGGGCTGTATATAAACGTCTTCTACACCAGCCATCATAGCAGCAGCCAACTTCGAACGGAAAGGATTCCAAACTCGGTATTCGATGGGATTTCCTTCATTGTTAGGAGCACTGATTCGTTTCTCCCCATAAACGCTTTCTCCGGGTACCATGTTGATTGTAGCAAGAGCATCTTCTTTGCCTTTAACGATGAAGACTCCTAAAAGGAGTTGAACTTGAAAAATGAAACGCTGACCTTTATAACGATGTGGTTCTACAACGACAGTTCGTCCACCTCTCATTCCTCCTCCTCCGCCTCTTCCTCCTCGGGGAGTTCCGCGGCCGCGTGGGGTACCTCTTCCGCCTCTTCCCGGAGGGCCACCTCTAAAATCGCCTCTAGAACCACGAAATCCTCCACGGTCAGATCCGAAAGATGGACGTCCGCCACGTTCATTACCACGGCCACCTCGCGGGGTAAATCCTCCTCTACCTCCCCTGTTTACTCCCCCGCCACGCGGGCCATTGAATCCTAAAGCAAAATGAAAAGATAAATATAGCAAAGCCTAACCTCCACCGGAACCTCCTCTTGGCGTGTATTCTGGCCGTCCCATTGTTGGTGTATGCACTAAAAAGAAAAAATTACTGATACGAAATATATATATATATAAATTACTAAAACGGTAAAATTATTAGTTTTCAAAAAGTTTTTCTTGTAAAGATATTTTTCAAAATAATCTGCACATGAGTTAAATATATATAAATTTAAGAACATATAAAAAAGAAAAAGCAATATGACACAGCGAAAAAAACCAATATTTCAAATTCCGATAAAGCGGAGACGCAAGGGTGTATGTGGGTGTACTGATGCCAGCAATAGCGAAGACACTGTAATCGCAATAGGGCAAGTTTACATACTGGCCACTTCATTATATTTGAATAATTTTCGGTATAAATATAAATATAAAAACAAAAATAGTTATTCTATTAAATGTAATCTTACAAATTTGAAATGCATTACGGATACATTCTTTCTGGTAAAATAATCCAATGAAAACCCTTACAAATTATAAAGATTGGGCCAAAAAAAATTCATGAAAATAAAAAATAACTTTCACTGCTCGGCAGCCTGATATACAACGGACAGTAAACATCGGACAGAAAGCAATGCTATTTTCGTTGTTGTCTGTCTTACTTTTTTTTCGGTCCATTTTTATTTTTGTATATAGTATATGTTCAGTTTTAAGTTGAATTCCTTGCTAAGATTCCATCGTCATCAATAGCTTCCAGCAGCAATCAGTCATACGAGTTTTTCACTAGTCACGGTTCCACAATGCATGGAACGAAATGAGCGGACTGAAAGGAGTGAAACGAACAAAGTTCGGGAAAATGTGATGTTGAAAAGAAACAAAAATGATGGGGAAAAATAAATTTGTAGGGAATTTATTTATCTTTACGTTGTATTTAAATTTTACACATAATTCCCATCTATTAGCGTATAGAATGTAAACATTCAAAAACTAATCAAATCAAAACAACAGTTAATAGTAGCATTTCTCTTTCTTTTGCGGAAAAAATATCGCCTATCTCTTGTATCTCTATTTTTTTTATGTTTTACATTTTTCTCCGGAACCTATAACGTCTGCTAAACTCATTACTCTCTTTCAACTGGTTTTAAGCAGTGACCTGACTTCTAAAAAAACTCAAGGTCACTTCTATATAACCGTCGTGTTTCAAGACACCATCATACTTTCCCAGTCATGGGTAAGATCATCGTCATCGGTTCTGCGGCCGTTTTGGCCTTTGTGGCTGGTACTCTCTTCGTCATCAGCTCCCTCTTGAGTGATATCAACATGCTTCAAGAGGAAGTTCACATCGGAATGGAGCAATTCAGGGTTTTTTTTAAAATAATTCCCATTTTATTGAGAAGCTTTAGGATATTTCCGGTGATACATGGAATCGTTTGATGAACAAGCATCTTAACCCGACTGGTGCCTCTGACGCTCCTCCAAACTTCGCCTCCATCTTCGCCGGTCGTAATAAGAGAAGCAATGAGCAGTGTAACTGTGGTCCTCGCTCTGAAGGCTGCCCTGCCGGCCCTCCAGGTCCCCCTGGAGAAAAAGGAGAACCCGGAGAGCCTGGACCTGATGGAGATGATGGCAAACCAGGAGCTCCTGGAGTCGTTGTCGCTATTACTCACGACATCCCTGGCGGTTGTATCAAGTGTCCTGTTGGCCGTCCTGGTCCTCGTGGACCTGCTGGACAGCCTGGACCTGCTGGACCTTCTGGTCGTCCTGGACCCAAGGGACCCCTCGGCGGACCCGGACCTCATGGACCTCCAGGCGAGGCTGGAGATGCTGGCCGACCTGGAAACAATGGTAGACCTGGTCCTCCCGGCCCTCGCGGACAGCCTGGAACCAACTACAGACCTGGAAATCCTGGTCGTCCCGGCCAACCAGGACCTCGTGGACCTCCAGGAGATGCTGGAGAGCCCGGAGCATCTGGAAACGACGGAAAATCTGGAAATAAGGGAGCTCCTGGCCATCCTGGTGCTCCTGGACATCCTGGAGGACGTGGAACTCCAGGAGGACGAGGAAATGATGGAAAACCTGGTAGCGATGCCGCTTACTGGTGGGTTAAGATGTCAGAATTCTTACGAATTGATATTTTTCAGTCCCTGCCCATCGCGCAGCATATACAGCAAGGTTTAGAGATACAAATAAAGATCCTTTTGCTCATTCGTTTTTCCATTTTAGTAACGTATTTTCTCAAAAAGGATGAATTCTATACTTACTTCAACTTAACCACTAAACAACACAGCAACGTCCTCAAAATCAAAGTACTTTGGTTAGCCGAATATTTATTATCCCGTCTTTTATAATACTCGTAAATTGTTTATCTCACAGAGCAGTAAATGCTGGACCATGATCATATTTCTTCTTTATCGATTTCTTATGTTGATTTTCTATTCGATCGGCGAAGAATACCTCTGCCAACTTGCAGATTGGATGAACGACTGGCAGTTTGGCTAGACGATTTCTCACCCGCCCATTCATCGAACAGAAGAGAGCGAAGATAATACATGAAGTAAGGAGAGTTATCATCTCGTTAAAGTCACCTATAATTTTATTTTTATTTTATAGCATTGCGGTCTTTGCAAAACGAATTTTATAGAAATATAAATATTTGTGCAATTTTTAAAAAATGTTTTGTTCCTCTGAAAATGTTAAACGTCCTTACCCATTATCCTTATCAGGCTAAAATTACTAATAGCTGCTGCTAGAACCGCCAAGATGCCTTGTGGAAGCTCAACGACTATGAAGACTATCATTATTATCTGAAATTTACTAACTTTAGGGGATAAAAGGAAGCTACCAAAATCATATTTGTTGTTCTTTGATGCTGTCTATCTCGTCGAACACTTGCAAATCGACTGCTTAATAGTCGAAGCTTCTTCAATTGATCGATTATGAGAAGGGACATTATTAGCAGAACAATCTGAAAGAAGAATAGTACCCTCGAATTCATCAATATGCTCTTACTGATGGAATAATCTTGGCACAGGAGTTAAACAGCCAAAAATTTAGATCTCTCAGCCAATGGTGAGACGTCAATTGGAGCTGATAGGCAGTTTTATTTCTCAAAGAGAATCGGGTGGCACATCCTTCATTTTCAGCGACCTAAACTTTTTTTATCATTTAATAGTGAAAAATAACAAAAATGATCCCGTTTGTGAAATCGAATGAGATGTCCTGTCAATATTTCTTCCAAAATTCCCTCAACAATTTTTCTACATCAGATTTCCAAATCGAAAAAAAAAAGAATTGAAATTATATAATTTTGATCAAAATCTTCCTCCAAAAAATCGTAGCACAGAAAAGGATTACACAAAATGAGGCTCTATAAGTAAGAATAAATACCTCCACGACTTCTGAAGTAAAATACAGTGGCATGCCAAGAACAATGACGCCGATGTAGATGATGACGATATAGACTCGACATTTCTGAAATTCCGCTTGATCTTTGATTGTTTTCTTTCTCTGCGATACAATTCCCATCACGAAACAAATAGCTTCGTGTGAATCTGACTCACTGACGCTATTTAGTAAATTGCTAAGTGGTTTGGTTTTTTGGCCAACGGAGGAGCAGGGATGGGTGGAACATTACCTTACATATTTTTTCTCGTGCTGCATGCATTTTTCTTTTGTTGTATAAAAATATTGATAATTCCATCTGTTAGCATTTAGGTAAAATTTATTTTAGTTACAAAATCTCAGTAAACATTTAAATTGAAACGTGTTTTATTTTTTACTTTGTTTGTTTTATATGCTGAACGATACAAAATGGCGTGTAGAGTCTGAATAAAGCAAGAAGGAAAGCAATTCCGTAAACATTTCGAAAAAACAACCCATCAGTATTTACTGCAAGATAGTCTTCCTTAAACCCAATCCAATTACCGTTATAGAAAAAAAGTATAAAAATTACCTTATATGTGAACCATGGAGCGTTGGAAGTCGCCTCAGAGAGTCTGGCCAGAGAAAAGTACCGGATCAATGACAATCCCACGACATGGAAAACCTAAAAATAATTCAAAAAAGGTTAGAAAAAAAACTGACTCCAGCCATATGAACTAGGACAGACAATGTCACAGAGATATGCATTGTCTGGACCATACTGTAGGAGAAGAAAAAGGGAGAGCAGAGTTGATCGGATGCCCATTTGAATAGTGTCGAATAGAGAAAATTGGCACAAAGCATCAACTGGCAGCTGAAAATTTCTAATTTTAGGCTACTATTTGATCCCATTATTCTTCAAGCTCTCACTTACCAGTCCCTGAACACAACTCATATCCATTTCCGGACCCATGAAATCCGAGATATTTGAGTGTCAATAGTAGAATTACCTATTATTCTAAGAAGCTTTTGGTTTAATTATGAGATGGCATAAACAAAGAGATGGTTAGTTTACACAAGATTTAGGTGCAATAGACCTAGTATTTTTGTCCTGATAAAATTTTTTAGGGAAAAATATAAACAACGGAAATATGTAACCGTTAAAAATGTCTTATACAATGTTCCCTTTTATGTATTTTTGTTAATTATTTATCTTTTATTGATGAAATACCCTAAATTGTCTTATCCACCTCTGCGTGACAACCACCCCTTAAACCTAACCCTCTATAAATCATACTCACCAAGACATCGAGATAAGAAAGGCGTTGGTCGGATTCAATATTTTAAACAACGCTGCAACGGTGAGAAGGTGTCCGACTGCTCCAGATATACAAAGGACTAAGACCAAGGGAGGATGGATGGCATTGTCATAGCTATCAAGAAAAGATTCGAACCAATTCATTTCTAAAAACAAGGAATATAGAAAAGGAAGAGAAGAAAAAAAATGTTAGTTAGATTATGGAAATCATAAAAAGGAAAAACAGGATAGAAAAGATGAGGATAATATTGTTATAAACTAAAAATTACCTAAGGCTAAATAACGGCATTAATGATGAAGCTAGTCAGAAAAGGTAGTAAGAAGATTTTTTAATCAGCATAAAATACTTAATATTTTAATTTGTCTTTTTTGCAACTTTTTAATCTAATTTTGTTCAATTCAAAAAAGTTTTCTTTGCAATAAAAAATGCATCAAGGTTAATAAATTAGGATCAGACTTAGGTAGATGGTATTGTATTCATCGCAAAGATTCCAGAATTTTTGAATGGAAGATCTGGAACGAAGCTCCTAGAGAAGATTATTTATTAATAGAGAAGTTGCAAGAGAAAGAAAAAATAGAGGTCAAGAGAGTAAAAATTCAGAACAGGAAAGAGAAAGAAAATATAAATAAAGAGCTGCAATTAACTGCCGATTAGGTTCAGTGTTTTTTCCTTCTTTTTAGCAAGAATCAAAATCAATTTAAATGTAAAACATACAAATTGAACTAGGAAATGAAATTAATGAATTTTTAAATCTCGTACGAACTTGAACCGATTGATACCTATCTCACGAAAAATCTCCAATGGAGGAAGTATGATGATGATCTTGGAAGGCAGACATGTGAAAGGCGAGCTCATGACCCATCTTGCCGCCCCGCCCCTTGAAAATATCCGGTGGACGATTAATTGATGGCTGGGATGGAAAAGAACATGCCGTGCTTTTATGGTTCCATTCGGGATCAAAGGTTAATGGAGAATTAGAAGAGAGTCCGAAACATGTCAAAACCTTCCAATTATTACCAGTCCAGGTGTTTTTCTCCTTCATAAGGAAGGGCTTCCCACCGAAGCGATTTGTTAAATTATTCAAAGCGAGTCAACCACTGATTGAGAAGCGATGAAATTTATGAATAGGTATCGCAGAAGACAGAAGAAGATGTCTGTTATAAGAAAAATACGATGACCGGTATCCTGTTTTTAACCTCGAGAGGGAAAACATGAGCATTGGTGAGAGTAGGATTTTTAAATTAACACTGCTTGTCAACGCAGCCGCCAAAGAAAGGGAGTCTAAATCTTGACGTTTGAAGGGCTGTTACCATGGAAGAGGGAAAATGATTGTCATCAAAATAATATGACAATATTGATTGAAAACGAATAATTTTAATAAATGACGTATAATTTCGATAATTGTTTTTTTTTATTTTTTGGGTAATCTTTGGAAAAAAAAATTTGAGGGTAAAAAATATTTTACACCCATTCCTATTCGGTTTTTTTTTTAAATTTCATTTATACAGTTTAGATATGTAGAGTCAAATAATGATTAAAAATGTATACATTAAGCAAAAAATATATTAACCTACATAGGGCTATAGACTAAAATTTGAAATTTAACCAAAATTTATTGGCTGCTCTACTAAAGACCAAATCTCAGAATTTTAATTTTCCGTCTCCCTACTGGACAAACAACTCCGATATTTGTGCCCTCGGCTGCCCTGTTCAGGGTCCAAATTATGTTCATAATTAATCGTGAAATCTCGCTTAAATCAGACTGATGAGATTTTCAAGGAAATTCTTGGAAAAAAAGCAAATATCTACTCTACTAGGATTTTTTTTTCAATTTAGGTAAAAAGATTCCGGGCCAATTCCACCGAGGCCGACGTAGAGGAATGTTCCGAATGCCATTTGCATCTAAATTATGGGACTCAAGCTAGAATCAAAGACATCATGGGGAAATGTGAAAAATTTGCAATGCAGCACAGAGAATGTGGGAAAGATTATTAAGCTTATCCTAGACTAGTAAAGCAACCTCTTAAAACCCAATAAGGGTACTATGCTAATTCGGAAGAGTGCCTTCTAAATCGGTACATGAAGAATTCATTAAATTAAGTACCTCTAGCTTCAAGAACGAGAAGAAACTTGGAATTAGATACTCCTGAGAAAGGTAAGTGGTCAAAACAAAAAGAAAAAGCGAGAAGGGAGAAGGATTAGAAAATCTAGGACTTCAGACGGAAGGGAATATTGGCTCGACAAGTATGATGCACGTTTATAAGTTTTCTTTTATTTTTTGAATATCTTAAACCATTTTGAAGGAAGTAATTGTGACAAAAATAGCAGACTTAATTCAATAGGTACATTTTAGGATACTGAAAAAATTAAATATTTTTACCAAAAATATTTTATACAGTTTATGCCGAAAAAGTAAAATAAGATAAGAACTTATCGTGCATCATTATGTAAATATTTAAAAAGTTTTCATAAAATGAATAAATTACTTGGCTTAAAATTTTTTTAAATTTGTCAAAAAAATTTCAAGGATTTATTTTTATTTGAGTTCTCTTAAAATTTTTCTTTCCTTGCTAAATTTAACCTTTCCAAAATGTCTATGCCCTTATAGCAATTCATGCAAATGTCGACTCTTCCTGTCTGATTCCGCAGCACAATCAGCAAGCACTCAAAATGTAATCTTTCGACCTATAAAAAAGAAAAAAAATGACGACAGATGTCCTCACTTCCGTAAGAACATATGGCCATTTCTCCATATTTCGCGAACACATGTGTCGCTCTCCATAACTTCGTTAAGTGAACAGTGATGATATAATGAGAACAAATTTATTAAAAAAATATTCACAGACTTTTTTGTAGGTACAATATTTTTTTGTTAAAAGTGACCCTGAATGAGGAGGAACGTCTTGAAGACAGGCTCTTCGGAGCTCTAAAATATAAATTAAAAAAAATATAAACATTTTTAGTTAATACTTTTTAAAATTATTTTTTTAGCAAAATTTTTAATCTCTACAAATAAAACTGTTATTCTTACCAATTGATGATCCTTGAAAAATTGTTTTTGTGCCATGACACACTCCTCCGTCACTTCCATGATGGAAATTCCCCTCAATCCGACGGCGCTTAGCTGCTGTTTGATGGTTTCCGTCTCCTCTACTCCTTCCACAGCTTCCAAAAGGACCAATTGTGCATTAGGAGCCATTATTTGTGTCAGCTTTGTCCTATCCTCCTCTGTTGTATTAGCCAAAAACTCGGTGGCAATAAAAGTCGAAAAGGAAGCTTGTCTCTGGGTCCAATAATCCAGAGAGAAGGTGAAGGACTCGTTCCAGGAGAATCTAAAAAAGTTCAAAAATATTACTTTTTGATTAATTTTACGTATTTTTCAAGAGCTTTTTTATTCTTATGAAATAAATAATTTTCTTCCTCACCTTACTCTCTGGTCCTTGATAGTGTTTGCCTTTGTCAATGAAGTCCTATAGAAGTAGCAATGTGTTTCAGCATTCCACACATTACAATTGAACTTATCCGCCAGCAGATGGGCATTGATATGGAAATATGGAGACGAGGAGCGAGGAGTAAAAGCAAATGCAGTACTGTTCCTCTCGACGATCTCTGGATTCAGCACTTTAGAGAAGATCTGAAGAAGGAACACTATTATTCACAACAGTTGACATTATCTTGAGGAATCAGGAGGAACGAAAAAGTCCCAAAGGGGAGAAAATGAACATTGGAGAATTATCTGATGGCAACTGGAGAAAAAGAATAATGGTCAATGGGTAGAAGGGATAAAGGAAAATTTTTTTTAAATTTATGACAGTTCCCATAAAATTCTAAATTTCATTTTTTAATTAAAAAATTAGAAAATAATTAAAAGGTTTAAATTATTTTTAAACCATTAGATGCCTCAGCATAAAATATATTTTTTTAGTATGAAAAGTAGGAAATTTTAAGTAGTTAAAGTTTGAATTTACCTTATCTGTCCAAGTATATTTTTCATTATCCAACTTGACATCCCATTGTAACTGTTCTTTTTGCCAGATGCCATCATTTGCATTGAACAACTCCAACAATTGAGCAGGACTAGTCTCCTCATCTGTCTCGGCAGAAACCTTCTTGCAGAGCCAGTGTACCTGCCGCCAGTTGTTTTGTCTCTATAATTTTTTTTATATAATCCCATAAAATTTTATAAACCTTAATGTAAGTGGGAACAGAACAACTCCATTGCAACTCAAATTTCCAGACTTTGTTTTCCTCGTCGCGATAACGAATGTTTCGAAGAAGTTGAATGTAAAGAGAAGAAAAACGATAATGAGTGGGATTTGTATCATTAGTATGCATTGTACTTGTCTTGGCTCGTCCTAAAATAGACAATTTATGAAGTAAAAAATTTTCAAATTAATATTTTTCATATCCTTTTCCTTCCTCTTAAATTATTCTTCTGCTCCCAATTTATTTTAATAACCGCCTCTCAGAAGGAAGGGAAAGACGGAACCAACCTGTGCTTGGCTCCGAACAGCTCTCTCTCAAATGAACGTATCCATTGGGACGAAGCCAACGGAGACAGTTGAAGATAAATTCGATCGTTTCGGCATCAGAGAGATACATCATGAGCCAGTTAGTGAAAACAAGATCGACACTTTTCGGCTTCATTTCAAGATTGACAGCGTCGCCGATTTGGTAGTTGACATTGCCGAGATGGGCATTTCGCTCTTGATTTTTAGCGATGAAGGATTCGATGAAGTCGGTGGACAGCACCCAGCGGGCAGTCTCAGCAAGGACTGTGGTGAAACGACTGAAAAAAATACATTTTTAAACTATGATTTCTTAATGCTATAGTAATGCTTTTATTTGTTTCAGTATTTGTTCTATAGTTTTTTTCAATTTTTTTCTGCAATTTTATAGTTTCTTCCAGTGTTCTTGCCCTCAAATAGCAATAGATTAAAGAACATAATACCAACAAAAAAACACAAATTCAGT
Organism: Oscheius sp. DF5120; assembly: GCA_932521415.1. Lineage (NCBI taxonomy): Eukaryota > Metazoa > Nematoda > Chromadorea > Rhabditida > Rhabditidae > Oscheius > Oscheius sp. DF5120. The sequence goes on from OW051462.1 coordinate 7,170,969, forward strand.
AATTCGTAAGCATTTTTTTTAAAAACGCGAGCGGAAAAGCTTGTTTTTGGGAAATTTTTTGTTTTTTTGTTTGTTAACAGAATGGTAAATAATGGACAAAATTTACTATTTTGGGGACAGATCAGTTTAATCTTTAAAAACAAAAGAAATGACTCACCCAATTCCTGCTCCTATATCGACAACATCTTTATTGGCCAAGTGAGGTAGGCAAGCAAGGATATCAGCTCTATCAGATGCTTCTAAATCCTCTGCCGAGTGATTCAACATCATGCTGTTCGTATCGGGACGACCGGAATAACGGTCCCAGAAGTTTTTGAAGCTATCCCGTCGAACTTCGGCTGCCATGGTCCTGGAATGAAAAAAGATTCTTGACTGGTATTATGATACTTGACGAAAAGGATGATGGTATATTTATACATAACATAGTCTCATGATGCAAACGAAAAGCTGATGCAATTTTCGCCAAAATGCAAAAGAAAAGACGAAGCAAAATTTTGAAAGCGCTTTTCAAAGTCATCAATCGAAAGAAAAAGAAAAAGTGATGAGATCGCCAGACAGTAGCGAAAAGTGGGGGAATGCCGAACTAGCGGCACACTAACATTGTAACAGCATGGATAAACTATTTAAGAAAAAAAAGAGTAATGATCATAGATGGGCGGAACGTACATGTGTTTTGTTATATTCCAATTCCCCCATAGAATATAAAATATAAAAATTTTCATATATCCAAAAACTGAAACTGAAGTAAACATCGCACGCTTCATTTTTCATTGTAATTAATTACTGAATTTCTTAATTTTGGATACTAAGATATGGGAAATTTTGTGTAGAAGTTGAGTGTTCTTTGGAGAGGAGGGAACAAAGAACGAATGGAAACTAAAAAAGAAACAGCTGAATGATTGAACATTTTGTTCTTTAGACGTATGACATACTACAATTAGGTAATTTGTTTCTCGGCGAATGAACCATCTAGGTTAAACATTTCGGCTATTAACTGAATGACCTAGCTTTTTGGAAATTTTAGGATGGAGCTTGATGGTGAAATGAGTCAATCACATATGCTTTAGTTGCTCTTTAAAAAAATCATAAAAGCAATAATTAAAGTACATCTGATTGACCTATAATGCCTAAAAATTAATGAGAATTTCCTTTCTCATTAGAGATTAGACATTTCAACTCTCTAAAATTTTCCAAAATTAATCGCGGTAACTCTGCAAAGTAGCTGTAGTGTTCTAGAAAGATAGAGAAGTACTGCGCTGATTTGGGCAGTGATTTGATGGCCACTGTTGGAACCCGAGAGAAGAATAGGCGAAAGAGAGATGGTCAGACAGTGATAGCGGGGGACTTCTTTCTCTCTCCGCTGAGATCCACGACCTTCAGCAGCCCCCAATTTCACGTGATCATTTTTTAGAAAAGTTGTCTAGGTATCTGTGATGTGCGGACAATCTAAGAAAGATCATTGCCTAAGATGCGAACACGTTGTAAAATATTTGAATATTTTCTATTTTAATTTATTTCCATATAAATTATCATCAAATCCATCTGGAAAAAACACAAAGCAAAAAATAATTCATAAAAAACTTCAAATGGACATGTAGACAAAGGAGGATATTTTGCTCTCTTGAACTGAAGCTTTTCTATACTTTGTTATTTGATGTTTCCTCGGTTTAGAATAATTTAAAATGTAGAATAATCAAAACATTTCTCAGCTATGCCATTTTTGTTCGCATATCGCTGTTAGCTACAGTAGGTTCTGCAAAGGACGTGTTTTGAACCGGGAAGGGGCAAAGGATAAGATAAGAAAGAAGAGAATGGGTAGTCTAGTAACCTTATCAACTGACCTTTGGGCCAAAAAATCTTTTCATTCTAGTGAACCGTTAAATTTATTAAAACCTGATCTTCTATTTCTGATCTAGTTATCAGCTGTTCATCAAACCATTTTTCGCTGAAAACCTCTGTCTTTCCGTTGATGATCAATCAGAATGAAATGGCGTGATCACTGCCGATTTTTATGACAGGGTTGAGATAGATAGGACAATGTGCAAGGAGACAACTTACGAGTCGACTTGTTTCGGAACCGAGGAAGGTGAAGCTTCGATCGTCATTCTGGAATTTTAAAAAATTTGAAAGAAGAAGATTAAAATAGAAAAAAGTGGGAAATCGTAAGTGCCAAAAATGGATTAGATAATAAATTTTTTAAAGGAAAAACATCCTTTAATGTTCAGTTTTTTAAAAGTTTTAATTTAGAGCCTCATGCCAAAAATTAGAGAATTATCGTAACTAATGCTGGCCTATATGGCTCTAGCAGTTTTTTTTAACCCTTTTTGATTACTTACTGCTGGAAAAATGTAAAGATCAAAAGTAGCAAAGATATCTTTTATAGATAAAATAAGCAATTTTGCGGAGAAAAATAGATGATGTCACGATCTTTCAATAATATACACATCGGAAGGGGATTAAATTAAACAGGAAGGACGTGCTAAAAATATAAGAATTAGTTGACATAAGGTAGTTCACAAAACGTGCTTGAAAAATACTGAAAATTAAAAATTATGATCCTTACGACAATTTTAGCCGGAAAATTTTAATTTCTTTATAACAATTCAACAAATTTTCGAGAGTGATCATTGATATCCACCACGAGGAGATGATTTCTCGGTTTGAACTACCTGTTTATCATGAAAGATGTTTTAAAGTAACGATGTGTAGGAATTGTAATTTTTCGGTAGTAGATTGACTAAGAAAATGAGATTAGAGGGTTGTCATCAGATGAGCAAGAACATTTAAAATGAGATGTAAACCCTCCAGATATCAAATTTATTAGCTCAATACTTATAGGTTTATTTAAAAAGTAGGAAAGTAGGAAAGACCGTATAAAAGCAAAAACCATAAAAGAATGCACGAGACACGTGACCATTCGCGTGAAGTCTTTAAAAATTATACTTCATCGTCTTCTCCTTCATTATTTCACGGCTAAAATTTATAAAAACACATAGATCACGATGTGAAAGGACCTTAGAAATGATAGAAAAATATTTACACCATTGGCGCACGAGGAAGAAAGCACGGATGAACTGAGGTCATAAGATTGCAATAGTCTGAGTACTTTCAAAGACAAAAAATGAGAAGAAAAACAGACAAGAATCCGGAAATGGTGTTTGTCTCACCTTGTGACGCCCCACGTGGGAAATAAAAAGATCAAGAGTTCCTTCCAAAGATTTTAGAATAGAGAAAAATGAAATAAGCAAGTAAAAAAAGTTAGCAAGTTTGTAAACGTTCCACCATATCCGGTTCCTTCCTTTACAGTAAAGAGGAAGAGACAGACAGACGAAAAAGTAGAAGAAAAATCGCTCAAGATGTCTGCAACCTTGACACACGTCTGGGAATAAACTGAGACGGGAGAAGACCGTTTTGATGAACTTTTGAATAAGATTGGTGGAAACTTTTTCAAATCTTATCATGTTATTGAGACTTTTAAACCCCCATATCTCTTTAAACCCCCATAATTGCAGCCACGATATACATATGTATTTCGTTCGAAGTGCCTTGACAAGAACTACAGCTTTGCAGAGCAGCACATACTATATAATTTTCTTTGTTATACACCCTTAGAAAATTGCGAAAATAAAACCCTCAAAAAACAAAATCAAAAGTCACCTTTTCTTGGAGGACTTTGTATATATAGGAAAGTCATTAAGAGAATTCTATAAAGCTCTGTGAAACAAATAAAAAATCTTGTCTAAAGCCTTAGAATAAGCCAAGAAATAAAAAAAACTAGGAATAAAAATTAAACGAAACGGTAATACGACTTGCACTCTCTCCCTATCTATATAACATCTCTTCCCCTGTCACCTCTAGACGTCTTTGGGTGTTGTTACAACCGGTGTGTGTGTAGAATACAACCAGTCTATCGTCGTCTTTGCCAAATGTAGAGCAGAGACGGTACGTTCAGCGAAAATACAGGATATTAACGTCAGAACAATATTTTTTTTTAATGTTTCCATCAAAAAATTTATTTTATATCTTTCCAATTATTTCCTTCTTTCCATCAGTGAATTGTTCTCCCAACAGATGAGCAATCAGGTGGAAACGATCAGATCCGAAAAAGCAATGTTCCTTATCGTCTTTGTGGACAACAATCCATGGAGCTCCGAAGCATTTTAATTCCAAGGCGGCTTTCGCATTTTCTTTTAATTTTTCATCTATCTCTGTAGTTTGAGACAGCTTCATCCAATAATCAGGATTGGAAAAGCCAGCATTGGCTAAAGCCTAATTAATATTTTTTATTGCAGATAGATCTACCGCTTCGTGATCACTATCGGAAAAAATCGGTTGCCCATAGGACCATAGGCGCTTCCAATATTCTCGACTAATCTTTACAGTGTTTTTTGGTTCTTCCTGTTGAACTGCTAGAATAACCTTCATTGCTCCTTTTGATCCACTATCATTTTCCTTTCCAATCCATTTTTTGAAGTTCTGAAAAAGTTACTCAGAATTTAAAAAAAATACTGCTGGATAATGTAGGTTCATTCCCCAGAAGCTATTTTGAAGCTCCAGTTCTTTGACAAAATGAAATGCTTTGTTAGGAATGGCTACAGGAGACTTGTTGCCGGTAGACTGGAAGATTTCACGCAACCAAAAGGGTTGGAAACGAATAGAGATTGGCCAGATTTGTTGGTAGCGAAGGAGGCCCTGAAAAATTACAAAAACAAGAACAAACGAAAAAGAAACTAGTTTTTTCGTGAAAAAACAAAAAATGTGTTTTCCATAAGGAATTATTGGACTGACTCAATAGGTGAGATCCAGCTTCTAGGATAATTTTGGGCACTAAATTTAAATTTTTTGATATTAGTTTACTTAGAAAAGTCAAAAAAAAACATAAAATTTTACAGGTTTTAAAAAAATTTCAAAAAATCAGCATCTGTCATGGAGCATAGCTTACCTCAAAACCGATCCAACTAAATGGAGACATGACATCGTAGTACAGATCTACAAAATATTTGGCTCGGGCCATACTTCAGGTTGCTATGGAACTTTGAATTTAATAAAATATTGATTCTAGATAGAACGCCGTTGGAGAAAGCCGCTTTGCAACCCTCAGAAATGAAACTCTAAGCGTTCATACTTTATTCAATCACTTTATAGCTCTTCAAAATCTTTACAACTTGGCAGCTAGTTCCTTCTTTCCATCAGTGAATTGTTCTCCCAACAGATGAGCAATCAGGTGGAAACGATCAGATCCGAAGAAGCAATGTTCCTCACCGTCTTTGTGGACAACAATCCATGGAGCTCCGAAAGCACTTTGGTCAATGGCATTTTGTGTTGTTTGGTTCACGATGGCGGCGGTTTTTTCATCAGAGAGCTTGGAAATAAAATGGGAGGGATTGGGCACGCCGGCGGCTTTCAAGACCTAGAAATCGAGTCTTAAGCTTAGGATTAGAATTATTATTTGATTGGTTTTTGAATAAGAATTGTGAGTAAAACAGTAAGTAATGTTCAAAATCTAATTCCGAAGCGTTTTAAAAATACTTCGTCAATACTTATTCTCTTCACTGTGGATATAATTTTCCTTTTTTTAAGTCAAAATCTTTACAGGCTGACCCTAACCCCCCTGACCCTAAACGCACAATTTCGTGGTCTTCATTCGAGAAAATAGGCTCTCCTTGTGTCCACAGTCGTCTCCAATATTCCCTTGTGGCTCTCTCCAAATACTCGGGTCTCTCCTGCTGTATAGCTGTCAATATTTTCATCGCATATTCAGTTGTCGTTTGCGGATTTTTGATCCATTGACCGAACTTCTGAATCTCGTTTTAATACTGTAAAAAGTAAAAAACCTACAACAGGAGGATTCATCTCCATACCCCAGAATGCATTATTCCTCTCCAAGTCGGATAACATGTACAGACCTTTGTTCTGCACAGTCATGGGGGGCTTGTTGCCTGCAGCTTTCATAATGTCTCGGAGAATGAAAGGCTTGAGATTAAGCTTGATGTTCCAGACTTTTTCATAACGCAAGAGAGCCTGAACAACAATTAGTACTATATATTCTTTTTTTTGCTTTTTATAGGATTTATTGCAAAATTTAAAAAATACCTCAAAGGCTATCCAGCTGTATGGAGAAATAACATCGTAATATAGGTCAACCTCGTATTTTCCCATATCTAAAATTTTTTTTATTATTAAGTTTGGAGCTGAGTCACTAAGAAAAGTCTATATTTATGCTTTTATTTACGCCAGAGATGCGTCGAGTTTATCGGGATGATATGAGATCGATATTATTTTTATTTTGCCAAGCTTCAGTTTTGTAGCTGAACTACTTTCTTCTGCAAACTACATTTTTCTGAGCACACTGAACAGGGTAAAGAAAAGTGAACAGCAACTAGACATGTTCACTCAATCTGCAAAGCTGTTCACTGTTCTCTAAGCCGGAGACATTAACTTGATTGTCTGTTCACCTCCATTTAGACTCCGCCCTATTAGTGTACTCAGAAATTAAAATGTATGTGAACAACCATTACGTGTAAAAAAGCTGACCAAAAGCTCCAGTCTATTACAAACAATGATTTTTGAGCAGATAAGTTTTTATCATCATAGAAAATAAGCACAGCTTGTTCTGTTGAAAGGATAATTTTGGGTGGAGTAGGAGGAAAAATCAAATAATAGTAAAAAAGTTCAATTAGCTCAAAAGTAAAATTGCTTATATTCGCTTTTATACTGGTTTTTTAAAGCATGATAAAAACATTTTTTTTTAGAGAAATAATTCAGTAATTTAGAAAAAAAATTTATGAAAGAATTTTTTGAAAATTTAAATGAAAGAAAATTAGAATTTTTTTTAATTCCCAAAAAAATTTTTACGCGTTGAAAAAAAACGATAGAAAACGTTGTAAAAGTCACCTTTTGATCTAAAAAAAACTTATTCAAAAAACCACTTCAAATTTTTGTGTTTTGAAACTGCGAAAAAAATTTTTTCGACATGCTTAACACCAGAAACATTTCCATTCTTTGATTCCACCTTGAGAGCCTGAAAGGTAAAATTCAAGAAAATAAATAGTAAGAGAAACAAGTGTAGAATGCGCATTTTCTACCCTTTCTTATCACCTCCGATGCAGCCTTTTCGGGTACAAAGATTATCAAACACGTGTTCATAGAACCGAGATCATAAAATTCTCTAATACACCCGTAATCACACAAAAATTAAATAATTATCAATTGGATGGAGCTGGTGAAAGACCACGAGGAGAAGAGGTTGGACGGTCATGATAGCCACCGTCAAAGGGAGGTGTTGGAGAGATGAGGGACTGTCTCTCGGAGAGAATTCGATGAACCGCATGCATTGTTCGCAAAGAGTTTTCCATCTTTCGATCGATTGCTAACATCTGGAAATATTTTAATTTCTTTTCATTATAGCGTACCTGGATTTCTAGCCTCGTCAATCTTGAGCCAATTGTATTTGCTTGACCTTTTTTTGTGGAATTAGCATATTGTCCGGGTTTTCCAAGTGTTTGATCTAGTCTAAAAAAAATTTTCTCTAAATATTATACAAAACTAATTCTTTTAATTTTTTTTTTAAAAAACTAATTTTTTTAAACTTTTTTCGTCTTTTTTTCCATAAGTGTCTATAAGTTCTTAAAAAAATTGAAAAAGTTAGTATTTTTCATTTTATTAAAATTAGAATATTTTCAATATTTATTTTACATTTTTGAATTTTTTCGAAATTTCTTATAGGAAAATTTGAGTTTTATTATAATTTTTTTAAAAGAAATCTAGTGTTCTACCCTTTCTTATCACAAAAATAAGAAAATAACTTGAATTTTTATATTTTTAAGGAAAAACAATCCCAACCTTCTCTGCAGCTCTTTAATTCTGACCATCATATTCAAATGTCCTTGAGAATATTGTTCTATCACGTCTCGTACGTCATATGGCTTTCTGGCCTGTTGAAATTTCCTTCTTGCCACGAAATATTTTATTTTTCTAATCGCACGGATCGAATTACGATGAATTTCTGTCAAGTCACAAACGCTAAAAATTAATTTTTCTTAATAAAAAAACCCACTGGGCTATTGGAGCAGGGCCAGCAGGAGTGTCTTCAGCGTCTAAATCTAACTCTAGATCGTATCCACGTGTCAGAGATTTTCCTGAAAAATGAAAAAAAAAATTGATTCGGGAAAAAAATACTTGGCTGCTCGGAGCGAGGAGTATCATCTTCATTGTCACTGATTCTGGCTTTTCGGATTTCTCCCTGTTCCATTTCTATGGTTGACTGCTGACGAGTTTTTTTACCCATTAGACTACCTCTGAAAGAATAAATGAGCATCAAAAATTTTTTATTTAAGAAATAGTAAATAATATAGATGTTTTGAGACACAGTAACCGTAATGTATTAACTTTTAAAAAACACTGTCTATCAAAACTTTTTTTTGTCCTTCATGAACACAACATTTTCTTTTCGAAGTTAAAAAAACTTACTTTGACTGCTGTTTTCTAAACAAAGCCGGTATCTTTCGATTGACTAGATTTTCATGCTGAACCCCATTAGGTTTCTTGAAAACTTCATTCGTTTCCTTCGCTAATGGATCAATGTGCACTTTCCTATTTATAGACGATCAAAAAATTAAAAATCCATCTCACCATGTAGCAGACTCATGTCGTTCGGCTGCGTGACACCTCCATAGACACTGAATTAGAGTCGCCGCCGCCGGAATTTGTCTATTAAAATGTTTCTGCCGCTGTTTTTGTTGTACTTTCAGTGCAAAGCCGGAACCAAGAATACCCTAGTTAACAATTCATCATCTTTTTTTGTTATGCGACTTACCGCTGGTAATGCGAAGAAAGAAATGGCAAAGATTGAAAAACAACTGGCGACAATTCTTCCCAGCCAGGTTTGTGGAACAACATCGCCATAACCAATAGTAGTCATAGTGATCTATATTAAAAAATTGTTTTGAAAGAAATGTGAATTCCTTTATTTCAAAAAATCAAGTAGTTTTTATTATGAAATATTTTCAAAATTTTAAAATTGATAAAATTTATTTTTTTTGTAATAAGGATGACTTACCACTCCCCACCAAAGGGCATCTGCATAACTCGTAAAGGCTTGTTTGTTATCTGGTGTTAAGTGATCCTTTTCAGCTAGATAGACAAAATAAGAGGAGAAAATTAGACCCAGAAAGCCTATGTAAAGAGTGGTGATAAGTTCTTGACGATGGATAAAAACGACAGAGCCGAGTAGACGCCTGAAAAATAGAAAATTGACATGGAAGTTTTTAAAAATAATATAAATATGTTAACCTTATTTTATATCAAAAACAATTCTGTATATTTTTAAACGGTAAAAATTAATGAAAATCGAAGTTGCTTAGAATTGAAAAAGTTTTTTTACAACTTTTCTCTAATTTTCTAATTTAACCTACCATGTTCCTCCTTGCCTATCCACATGAAGCATTCGTAAAATTTGAAGAAACCTAACTCCTCTGATAGCACTTGTCGCGAAAACTTGTCCCTCACTTCCAAAAATAATTACAGTAATACTCGCTATAACAACACAAAGATCTAAAAACATATATTTTGTGAAAAGGGTTTTACCAATGATAGAGATCGGTTTCCTGGCAAATCTCAGTCGACCCATGACACCCAGATATTTTGACCGACAGCCCGCCGCCCATAACCGTACACAATATTCGATAGCAAAGAAAAAGACTAATATGACTTCCTGTAGGAAAAAAATAAGGAAAGGAAAAGAGGACTGACTAGAATGTATAACAACTCTCCAGCATATTCACTATGATCCTCAACAGTGGAGAGAACGGAAAGAATCAAACATACTAACACCACTATGAAGACACTGAAGAAAGTTATTTATATACTTTGTAAAAAAAATTACATAAGTAAAATTTAAAAAAAAACAAAATTATTAAAACTTTCTGTATTTTATAAAGAGACTTATAGTTTTTATTTTTTTTCACATTCTTCTGTGTATATGTCTCACCTAAAATGATAAAAGAAACATTTCCAGCCGGCTGGTCGCTCCAGACAGTTGTAAACCTGTGAATAATCGCATCTAACCTTTTTAATGACCTTACCCGGCTCTGAAGAGTCGGTTTAGCAGCTTTCCGTTCTTTCTGGATTCGATAGCGAGAGTCGAACATCTAAAGTAAATTTTTCAGTCCTCAAAAAAATGTATTAAATTGAATATTTTTATTGTTTAAAATTTCCCCCTGCACAACTTACCAACTTTTGCAACCCTTTGGCAGCTATACTATCCATTGTCAGTTCATTTTCAATTTCCCATATTGCATAATTTAATGTTTTTGTTTGTATTAATTCGGAGTACATTTTCCCCCTTCTTTTTTTCACTATTGAAATTTCTAAAAAAAAACAACCTGATGAATGGGCTCTAGAAGTGCCATTTTATAAAGGAAGTAGGATGGAATATACGAACATTCGGAGACTATGAAAAATAAATATGCAAGGGAAAGAGAAAAAGAGAACAAGACGTGGGAAGAAGAGGAGAGAGAGATGATTGATATCGACAAACGGGGGAATGATTCAGATGGCGGCAGAATGAAAGAATTCTCAGAGTCGGCAACCACATCCGCCGCATTTTTCCTGTGTTGTTTTACTGCGGTGCAATGTGTCAATATAACAGTATATAGCGCACAAAAGTATGTCTTCTAGTCTTTTTTTTTGTAAAACAACAAAACTTGGATGAAAGGAACTACCCAAAAAGAAGAGAATAGATGAGGTGGAAGGTAAATGAAAATTGGCAACCAATTATGCGAGGGGATAAATAAGTAGCTATGGCAACTTACTTCCAAGACCAGCTTTTATAATAAAATGAACAGAAAGGGAGGCTATAAAATAACAAGCTCCTAATTCACTCCAATCAAATAAAATCGCTCATTATCCATTTATTATATTTCCAGATGTTATGAGAATCACCTGCTTACCAAAGAAAGCAATTTATTTTTATCATTTTATTTAGTTATGTGAAGAACGCGAGCACAAAAGTAGATTTTGAAAGAATACCTTCTCGAGTCCGTCTCCCGCCAGGAATCCAATAGCACCAGCCGGCATAATTGTCCTTTCTGAGAGATCATCTGCCATCTAAAATAGAAGTGATTATAAACTATTTGAAGGGGTAGAAGAAAGTTATGGGATGGGAAAATGACGAGGAAGGTGGAGAAGGTTTGTAATTTTGGAGTTATATGGGAAAAAAAATCTTAGATATCAAGGAACTACAGAGGTGAAATGAAGAAACAACAATGCAATCAATTAAGAAAACAATGACGAAAAAAATGTTATTTTTAACAAAATATCTAGCCATAATTGAAACAGTAAAATCAAAACGTCAGCAAAAGATTTTTTTTTGGAATCACAGAAAAACTGAGAAAATAAAGGAAAAAGCATAACAACTCTGTGGGAATTTTTCAAACTAATACAACAGTGGATAAGATTCCTATGTATTATTTTCCCTTCGTAGTCGCCTCTTTATATAGTAATAGCTCTTTTTTTCATATTATTATAACTTTATCTCAACATGGGTCAATGAATCGGAAAAGAATCTTTCAGAAGATTTTCTGATTAAACTGATTGATTAAATTTTAGATTAAACTGGAGCCTAAAAAACAAAGATGTAATATTATTTCTAAAAATTCTGGCGTACATTCATGATAAATATAATTTTAGTCTATTAGATATCTGCGTAATACAAGATTGAGTCATATGAGAAAGCCGGTTAAGATGAAAAGTGTAAAAGAAAAATGTGTTTTTCCACTTTTATACAAATTTAAGATCAAATTTTCTTTTAATATTTGGTCTCCTATAGAAATGATTTGAAGGAAATCATAGAGCTATAGAAAAGTAAATGATGTATAGCGTTGGAGAGGGGAAGAGAAAATACGAAAATAAACAAAAAAAATACTATTAACTAAAAATATTTATCTAAATTGAGTTTGTTTAAATAAATTTACACAGTACTTTCCCTATTTCAGGCAAATTTTTACAACACACTACCACAATGAAGTTGAAATATAGGAAAATCATTACAATAGCTATGAATTCCTATTCTGTTATTTCAGACTTCTGTGTATAATCGAATGGGATGTCGACTGGATGGATTGATGCATTTTCTGCTTACTCAAAAACATAAAGCCATTCAAATAAGATCATTAGCTGGTTGAAAAATATTTTGGTATTGAGGAAAACTAACTGAGCCTTTAAGACAAAGCTCTGCCTCTTTTTCGGTTGCCAAGGGAAACATGATGAGGAAGTCAGAGATGAGGATAAAAGTTCTTTGATTGAATGGACACGTAAATTAGGGTGAAAAAGTGTGAGCAAGCATTTTATAGCCACCCTCCTACGGCTCCTATCAGCTCGTTTATATAATGGAAAGAGACACCGACAAGAAAAGTCGCCGGGTATGTTTAGATAGATCTAAAAATAAAAATTATTTTTTGATGTCTCCGGAATTTTGATCAAGTCGCCAAACTTCAAATGTTTTAATATAATTTTATTAGTGTGTTAAAAAAATTTTTTTTTTAATTTTCCAGTTCATATGTGTTATTACGTAAATCTTTTGAATTCAGAAAATGTATAGGAAAATATTTAGACTACAAAGGCTACGAAAAATGCTGGTATGAGGCGAAAGATAATCAAACTACAATTTTTATGCACTGAATTACGGCAGTGACGCGATATAAGAGCTTGGAAGCGTGAAGTCAAAGAGGATTGTGTGATTCTGCTCAAATAATTTTTAAAAGAGCTAGGTAAATTTTTCAATAATTTTAAGTTAAATAAGCTAAAACAAAATAAAACAATGACTGGACTGTTAATCAAATCCCACGACACTTCTTCGTACTTTGATAACGCATTTGTTTGAAATAAATAAAAAACTCTTCTATCAGGAATAGTCGCATGATAAAGAGGAACTGCTACCGGAGAAAGTCATAAAAATAGACTTAGGAGCCGATAGAATTCAACCGGTGAACACTAGACTTGCCCTAATCCGTCTTTTGATAAGAATGTCTTATGAAGAAATAATGGGATACAGGAGGATCAATAATGATATGAGAAGCCATAAAAAGAGTGTTATGTTAGCACGTGGCCGGGAAAATTTGGCGCCCGTGGTGTGGAGAGAAAAGGAGATAGTGACATGACAGTATATTAGGAAGGCTGAAATCTCATCATAAAATGAGGAAGAGAGTCGTTTATTCAGTTTATACAGTGCGAATGTATGAGTAGCTTCATGGTCATGAGAAAAATAAAATTACTTTGAATATGCGAGCATTTCCTAAACAAAAATATAACACTTTAATATCGAATATTTCACAGCTTGCGTACACCTCTGTAAAAAAGACAAATTGAAAAACTCAGTTTGCAAATTACTCAATTAGGTTGAATTATTATTTATTGTAAAATTAGATGACAAGTATGCATTGAAAAATGGACAAAGTTACGCTAAACAATGAGTACTTCGATGATGTCAAAGTAACACAGAGGATAAAAGCGACACACAAACAAACAGTCAAGGGGGAAGGGGGTCGAATGACGCTAGAAGTCATTAAAAAACCCGAATTGCCACCTATAAGTGATAGAAAAAGTTAATGCTCTCAGCAATTTTCTCCTTCAAAAAACTTTAATCCTCCCTCGGGCAACTTTTTGCTCTCTCTTCAATTGACCTTTCTCCCATTTCAAGTCCTCTTGTGAATATGTCTATTTACCTGCTAGAATTTCAAGTCAATCGTATCTAATTGCAGGATTTTTGATCAAAGTCTAAAGTGTTTACTTAATAATTAATCCTCGTAAATTTAAGAGAACACGTCAACTTTCTGAAATCTAAACAAATTGCTGACGTGGGTGTATATAATCCATCCCTCCGCAGGTATAATAATGACGCAGATGGAGAAAGGGTCGTTTCATTAACATTAATGGTTAGTGACATTGCGATTAAGCACAACTTCCAAATGAAGAGCTGGGTAGAGCAGAAGGAAATTAATCGGAGATCAGTTAGCAGACGGGATAGACTAAAAGCTTGGAATGTCACAGCCTAAAGTACAACCATGTAGTTATTTTTAATTTTAAAAAATGTTAAAAATGAAAATTTGTGCTTAAAACGTCAAAATTAAAATTTTTCATTCACCAAAATAATTTTAAAAAATTCATCATTACGTTTAACATTGTTTATATTTTAAAAATATTTATTTAAAAATGTATTTTAATATTTTTTAATATTTTAAGTATCTTTGTTTCCCTCGTAAATTCATTCTTTTGACTCATGGAATTTGTTATGACATCAGTACAGCAAAGATTATTAATTCTTTCATAGTTCATTCACTCTTTTTAACTTTTCAGCACTTATCTTCACCTGTCCTTTTTAACCTTCAGCTCTTTTCCTATTTTGATCCATCTACGTCACAAAAATACCGCTGACCGGCTGTCCTCCCCCTTCTAATTTCAATTTTCTCATTTGGATGTCATTTGCTCGTCCCTCTGCTCTTTCCCCTCCCTCTATCTCCTTTTCTACGCGTAATTTGAGCCGATTGCTACACCTGGTTGACCTTAAATAAAATAGGGACTATAGAGTTCGGATTTGATGATTTTTGATGACAATTCTGCTGGCAAAAAAAGACATGCTATAATATATAGACAGCTTAACAAAGCTGAGAGGGAGTACGGTAGCCAATTTCTGACTCATGTTGGCATCTATCACAATTTCTTTTTGAGTTTAACCAAACTAATAAATAATATTTTAGCATTAAGACAATATTTAAATTTAAAGGTTTATCTATTTTTTCAACTAATTTCATTGTATTTATTTATGTTTTAAATAATAGTTTTTCAAATATAATAAAAACAATAAATTCTGAGAGATGAAAAATTCCCGGAACTTCTTCTGACCTAGTGTTGCAATTTTTCTTTATTTTTATGCTGTCACTAGTAGTAGATTAAAAGTCAGTGTATCTGAAAAAAGAAACACTTATAATACAAATATATTACAATGAAAATTAGTTCGCGCATACTATTACATGCACATCATATATCTATATCCGAACTCCATCTCTTCCTTTACGACAAGTAATGAATTATGCGAGAATAAAGAATTCTGCGACTCTCTACACAACCACCCCCTTTATCTCCTCTGGCTTTTACGTCAGCCTGATGAACAAACATGACTCTTACATTGGGAAATTTCAATCGAAAAGAGATGAATGCATTCGCGATGAACGACTGGTCGTCTAAGAGTAGAAAACAATGACGACAGGAATATCCACCTCGGTTTTTTTTATTAAAGTGATTAAACTTATTCTGTCCCGTTGTGTGAAAAGCTGTCATTTCAAGCTTGACTACGTGCAAACACTCTGATAAAGCCGATTTTTTTAGCCTTCTTTAAAAAATATGGTGAGAAGCGGAGATGGGCAAGATTTAAAGGAGTCGCTATTTCTTTTTCTGTATTTAAACACCTTTGCGTCATACACGAAATTTTGTAATAAATTATAGCATAATAGCATATATGCTGTACGACGCAAAAAAAAACCTGATAAAACTGAAAAAAAGGAAAAAGAAAGTACCGCTGCGCATCGCCTTTTTTGAATGAACTCAGCCACATTTAAACTTATGACAGTTCTTTTAAAGGTTTTCTGACATAATTGGTATTTTTGGCCTTTAAATCCCTCACTTCCTGTAATTCTCTCTTGTTCCTTACGTGCGAGACTAATTTTTCACATCCTTTCGTTTAAAATATTTAGCTTCCCTGACAACCGTTCCTTGAAACAAAGAAGAAATGCAAAAAATGGTTCTTTGTTGCCTGATGATGATTTCTTTCGAAAAATAATTTAACTTTTGATAGCGAAAATCGTCAAAACTGATTGATATATTATTGATTGATATCAAATATGATTGCAAAAGTGTGAAGCACGCAACTTTATCGAAATGTTAATGATGCATTGTTCAAAATTTGTGTATTTTTTGTAGTAGAAAAAATTCTTTTTTCCTTAATAAACATTTTTATAATCGAATTGAGTCGATTTTTGCGTCATGTCCATTTGCTTTCTCACTTTCATGTTGATGTCATCAGTTGTCATCGTAGGCAATTGAGAAAGGCAGTTATTGCTGTTCATTCATATCCTAGTATCTCCATTTTCCCTCTCTTCTTACTTTTTTCCTTCTTCGATTGTTTTCATTTTCCTAGTCTGACTTTTAACGACGACGTTAATTCCTCTCCCTCCGATTACGTCGTATTCTCTTCGTTGTTGCCTATTCTCTCTCGTAGACTTCCTAGATCAAAGAGTTGCTAGTGTGAAGGGAGGAGTTAAGTAGCAAACGAAGAAAAGAGAAGAGGAGACGAAAGATCGGATAGACCCGACCCACGCAGCTGACAAATGCAGATATAACCTATTAAGTGAAAAAGGAAGAGAGACTCCCACGAAGAACATAATTTGATCTCGGGAAAATTCTGGGGATAACTTTCTCTTTTTTTTCAATTTATTCCAGAGATCAGAAGTAATATAAAAAAGAAGCCTTTTTATCTTCGTTTTTAAAACTCTTTTAAACTTTTTGAAAGCCTCGTAATAATGATCTAGTCTCTTCGATGTTAAAAAAATTTTGGGCAGTATCGAAGATATTTAAAAAAAAAAGTTTCAAAAGCAAACAGAAGAAAGAACTGACAACTAAATAATAATTTACAAATAAAAACATTTTATCCACATTTTTACTTTTCCGTTCTTTATCGCTGTGTATCAAATAATTGTTTTTTGCTTTTCACTTTCGATTAGATTTCTTAAAATTCTTGATTTTTTACGCATAACTGAATCTGTTCATTATTATATTTCGTCACTGAACTCCTATTTAACTCCCTCTCTTGATCAAATTTCACCGCCTTTTCTTTCAATTACTAACTGCAAGAAAATAAGAGACCAATTGAATCCAATACCAGGTAATTGTGACGGGGGGTTCGAAGAGAAGTGGGTAGAGAGATGACGTGTCTTCCGACCTAATAGAACTCATACATACTTGATTCTTCAAAGTTTCTCTCGTCAGTTCTATGCCTAAAGTAGGATTCTGCGCTTGTCAACTCAAGGACTTCCTCCATTGCTAATCAGGAAGCTATAAGTGTCAACCGATTCTGAGAATTGGGGAGCTCTTCAATCCAGTATCAATTACCTATTTAGATTTAGACGTATTGGTGTACAGAATCACACGCAAAAATGGCGAATTTTTTTTTGTGAATTTCCTCTTATGTCATATCTGCCAGTTTGTTAGTCCCAAATCTCCACTTTCTGGTTAGGCAATCTCTTCCTCTCTTTTCACTTGGTCTCCATTCAGTTAGTAACTTAGTCCATCGGCCATTTCGGCTATTTTCTTGTCTCATATTCATTTATTCCTTATTACATCCTGTCGATTTTATACTGACATAACCAACCGTTCTTTTTTCGTTCTTCGGTGTATGACTGTGAAAAAGGAAGATATATTAGTAAGAGAACTATGATAATAAGGCTGCTAAATGTCATAGTGAGTTACTTATACTACATGCAAATCACTCCCTTTCACCTCTGTAAATGACGTGGTGGAGAGGGCGGTTCAAGACCACGCCCAGAAGAGAGTCGGTCGACACCCACAATGATTGAGAGTTGATTGTTCAATTTCTATTCTCACTCTCCCTCTCTCTTCTATTTTTTGTTGTACTCCTAATCTTGAGGTGGAGATGAAGCGGTAAGGATAGGCCCAAGAAAATAAATCTTTGATGATTTACTTTCAACACTTTAAAAATCTTAAAATTTTACAAAAGTAAAAATTATGGCAGTATCGAATTTTGTATTTCTTTCATATTAAAATATTTTCAAAAATCTTTCGGTATTCTCTTGACTTCTACTCCCCATCCAAAGGGCAACTTCATCTCACCGTTATTGTCTTGCATCTGATAGCCTACCATAACCTCATGTTTTCTTATAAAAAGGTCAAGGAGATATACGGTATCCTTGCCGCGATTTTTTGTCTATTCTCCACGCGTTGCACGATCTCTTCCGGAAAGGAAGTCAATTTTGCTGGTCTACTTCCTAAAGTTATTCTTCCAAAAAAATTCCAACATGTGAGTTAGCTGCAAGGGTCAAAGTTTATCCATCAAATAGATTCTCTGCATGCAGATATATAGAAAAAAGAATATTATTATAAACCTTCAAAAGAAGGATCTCTAGTATGTGCTCTAGAGTCTAGACCTTTACCTGCTTCTTGAAGGGTAAAATATTTGTCTTCTTGATAATCGTACATTCAAGCGATCAACCCATAATTCATTTTAAATATTTCATTTGTCAACTTTGTCAACTATTCATATGTTCACAATTCTTTTGCGAACCAACACGTGTGAACGCAAATTTGGCTTATTGAATGAGCCGTTTATGTATTAAATTTTTAGCGAACTTAATATTATACTATTCAACAACTACAATTTTTAAGTAATTTTGCAATTGTACATCTATGTTAGAAGGAAGATGCCATGTCCATCATCACTTTATTACATGAATGTATAACTTTTTGATGACTTGTGTCGTCAGGCGGGGCTGTCCTCCTCTTACTTCGATTAGTTCTTGTATACATTATCTTTATGTCAACTGACTAATTTACGAAAGCAAAAAACGACCATGGCTGATCATTTTCGTACTAATTCAATTTGAACGTATTTCGAGTGGAAGTACTTGAATTTCACGCTCTTCAATGAGGGGGGATTTTAACGGAATTAAAATAGGAAACACTCCTAAAGCATGTGTAATATTTCTGGAGCAGCAGCAGAATTTTATTCAAGCAACAAAGCTCCATGTCATAATGCTAATTGTGCTCGGACGAGAGTCAAGAAACAAAAACAAAAAATTTTATGGGTCTTCCTGAACAAAAATTTATTCAAGAATGAAAATAATATGGACTTTTTATCGTTTTTATTTATTTTTCACTATAAAAACATAAAGAAAAACTTTTATATCAAAATTTTTTTAAATATTTAATAATATATTACAATATTTAGTTCATAGTCCTTCGCCCCATTTTTGCATTACCGTATTCCCCCGTTTATATGCACTCAACGACAATAAATGCATAAAACTAATAACAATCGTAATATTATGCCTGGAATCGGAAGTATTATTTCAGTTTTCCCCCGTGGATTTCCCGCAACTTTAGTGTCTTTTTCTTTTATTTTCCTTGCTGAGCTATTTACTAGGTCTGTGTCGAATAGAACATGTCTTCCAGAGAAGAATTTTTTGCTTTCATGTAGGTCAGTTTACCATAAGTCCCTTCTCGTCTGTGTTTATATTCTCCAAAACTTTGACTGCAAAGATTCATGAATACGCAGTGTCAACGACAACAAAACACACAATTGTCTATGTCGATGATCTTCGATGAATCGCTTTAACATTAACAATTTTAGCTGTCTATTGTGATAGGATGATGTATGATGATGAGTCTTTTTTTAATTACTGGTCGATGATATACACATGTTTCACCAGCTTTCTAACGAACATCCGGGAAGTTACTAAAATTAAGGAGCATATAGCTGTTTGACCTCATGACGATCGGCGACATTTTCCATTATACTTTCTGACTCGTAAAGGCAATTTTTCTTAGATATGGAAAATTTTGTAATCCCGCGGAATATGTGTATCCACGTATCATTCTCGAATTATTAAAACATGGGGATTAAAAACTCCTCTGATTGCTTCCTGTTTATTGTCGGAGGTCTTCTTCTTTTTACCCTTCGCCGCTTTCTCTTGTTTTTATACGCGTCTTGCAAGAATATTTCATGAAATCGGGAACTCATTTTGTCTTTCTATGTCCCGACGCCAAAAAATTCGAAACTCCGGCGTCACATCCGCTATCCGGGGGTGTTGGCTGAAAGTCTTATATTTGGACGCGGAGTACCCAAAAGATATTGGTTAGTTCGAGCCTACTAATCCTTTTCTGACAGTCTAGGAAGTAGAGGATGAGAATATGTTTTCTTCTTCATTTTCCTGTCACCTCCAGGCGGAAATGAGTTCATAAGACCCGGTTTTGACAGCAGGATGAATTGTTTGTCCTCATAGTTAAGAGAATTGTCTTCTTCCACTCTTTTTTCCTCTCATATATTCCTGATAAACATCGCTCTATATACTTTTTATCAGGCGAATATTATAAAAACATTTTAATTCAAAACAAATAATAGATAGATTTTTTTTAAAAAGAATACATATACTCTTCCACTTCCTACCAATCATATTCTATTGTTTCCCCTTCCCGTCTTTCTCTCGATTCTTGACCCTTATATCAATGTCAACACTATTAGTATATTGTTTTTCCTTCTCCTTCCGTCATCTTATATTAAAGTCTTTCTTCCAGGTAGTAAAATGAACAGTTCTCTGTTGACTCTACTTTTCTGTGCCCTTTTGGCTCTTGTCTACTCCGCTCCGGTTGGTGAAACATTGAGTGAGTTTTTATATTTAAATGAAAATTGAAAAACTATTGAGGAAATAATAAAAGTGCTTCTAAGATAAACAGAACAATTTCTTCTTTCAAATAATATAAGTTCAAAAAGTTGAAAAAAGATAGATATTACATGAATTCTATCATCAGAGTCAAAACATAAAACACATATAATGAAGGTAATTTTTTGATTTTTTTTTACCTGAACCAATAATAAAGGAATGGTAAAAAAATCACTAATAATTTTTTGTTTTTTTCAATTGCTCTCTAATAATATTTCGATTCTACATAAAATTTTACAGTAAAAAAATGCATGTGTTTAGATATCTGAAAATTGCTCTACTTGTATGTTTTCATTCAAAGCATTCATTTTATGTGTTTTATGTTTTGACTCTGCCAATAGAATCTTTCTTTTTTTCCTACTGTGACCTCATTCCATTTGAAAGCAGAACAAAGCCTCTCTAGCGGTGATTATTTGCATTTTTTTGAAGGCAGAAAGAGGAAACAAAGTTTGAACGTTTTGGGATTTTTCAGATGCTGACGACCAATATGCGAGAGAATTGGAGGACAGTCAACTAGATGGTTCCCAAGGTTATCCTATTTACTTAGGGGGTAAGACCAAAGAAAATTGAAAAATGTTTTTAGACGACATCGGTCAATTAGATAAACGTGCACAGACCTTCGTCCGCTTTGGAAAAAGAGCTCAGACTTTTGTGAGATTTGGAAAGAGGGCACAGACATTCGTTCGATTCGGCTAATTCGACTATGTGATCCTTTCTACGCCTATAGATAACCTTCACTCCATCTTCCATGATCTCTCCTTTTCTCTCCATCTCTCGTGTCGCTTTATTGCGGGCCGTAGACACCGACGACGGCAATAATAAAGTTGTTGTTATCGGTTGAATAGCGATATTACAAATTTTCTTTTCTTGAGTAAGCTAGTATAAATACTAATGGTATGCTTACAAAATATGCAAGTGTATATGTGAAGAACACTGGATGCTCGTTTTCTAAAAAGTGAATTTGGTTTAAGAAAAAAAATATTTCGACTCAATTGACTAGGGCATTTCTATTCGATTCATAGAACATCCAAAAACATTCGAAAACGTTAATTGGAACCTAAATTTCCCATTTTACAGCGATTGTCCTACCCAAAACTTTGGTTTAAATTAAAATAATAATGGAAGGTGATATGAAATGACATTAAAAATCACTTTTTCTAGAAGAAAACAAGGACGGTCACTAAATGGCCAAGAGAAATAATGGAAACGGGCAAATACGGCCAAATTCAACTGTGGAAATCAGCAATTTTGGAAAATTCAAAAATGGAAACGACCCATTTTGGCCGAATTTGTACGTAATACGTATCAATCTTTGAAACACGGGGCGGAATGAGAAAGATTCTGTTTTTCCCTTTCCTTTCTTTTATTTTTATTTTCTAATTATACTACTTTTCAAAACAAAGAAAATAATAGAAAAATTTTTACATAATGAAATTTTCCCAATTCCAAAATTGCTGATTCCTTTTTGGAATCATTCTTTTTTTGCCGTGTCCATTTTGGATTTCTCCATTTAGTGGCCGTCTCAGAAAACAACCTTTTTACCCGAATTTCATCTAAATAAATTTTTCAGTTAAATTGAATGCTTATTTTCAAAAGAGGATTTTTATCCAATATAATTTTAAAAAAGTTGCGATGAAAATCCCTAAACTTACCACTGGTAGCATACACGTATTTATTCTTCTTCTACTGCCATCTGACCGTCAAGTGAACTGAGCTATTGAAAATATATCCACTGTATTTCCTCCCCTGCTAATTGCCTTATTCAGTCCACATTATGCAAGAAAAGCTAACAGTTACCCTCTCAACCAGTCTCAGAGTTGTTTTTCCAACCTTACCGGCTTTACCAAGCGTATTTATAAACCCAGTATTGGCCAGTTTCTAATCGTGCCAGTATGAAGCGGCAAGCTAAAGTAGCCGCCTTCCTCTCCCTAACGGCTACGTTTATCCTTCTATTATCTATTCCTACAATTCTATTGATGGCTAGTGATCTGGAAGAAGGATTTAGGAGGGAGTTTAATGAAGCTACAGTAGATTTTTCATTATAATAATTTAATAATTTTTTAGTTCTACGCTGAATCTTCTTGGCAAGAATTGAGAACAATGTCTTCCGAAGTTGTTCGTCGAATTCGTAGAAAAGCTAAGCGACGTGATATATATGAGAAAACTGACTACTATCCAAAGGATACAAATGGTTATTTTAAGGAAAAAATAGGCTATGGAGGAGAGAATATAGATAATTATCCACCAGCTCCACCACAAGAGCTAAATCTTCCTCTGTACGGCTATGGATACACTAAGGTTAAATGTTTGTTTTTTTTCTCTGAATATACAAAAATTTTTTGGGTTGTTGTGCACAACCAGGAGGCAAGAAAACTGGGCTTCCGATGAATTATAAATGTCCTTATGGGCATAGAGGACCGAGAGGATCCAAAGGGTAATTTTAGACCTTTCAAATGCATTATACAATATTATTTTCTTTTGATTTTTTGAGTTAGAAAATACAAAAAATAACAATTTTTTTTTTTGAAATATCATCTCAAAAACTTTTATAGAAACTAGAAGTTAAAGTAAAAATGTGAAATTAAAGAAAGCTGGAAAATTGTATAAAAATTCACATTAGCTTATCTATAAGACTTACAGTATTCAGTATGTGATATACTACAAAAAAATGACTTTTTAAATTAACGTTTTTAAAAAAAACCTAGAAAATAATAAAAATTTTCAGAGAAACCGGTTTAAATGGAGGTCCTGGCCGTCCTGGTTACGACGGCGAGGATGCTTCTCCTTCGCTTTATAGTCCATATCACTCTCCAACTGCTCCACCTTCTCTCCCTTTCGATTCCTACGGTCGTCCATCGCCTCCATTACCTAGCTATGCAAAACTCCTACCCGTTTGTGAGTCTTGCCCTCCTGGTCCATCAGGAGAGCCCGGACCTACAGGACCAATTGGCCATCCGGGTAGAAAGGGAATTCGAGGATCATACGGGACACATGGAGTACCTGGAAAGCCCGGAGAAATCGGCCCTCCAGGTGATGCTGGTTCTCGAGGAAGAATTGGCAAAGCTGGAATGAAAGGAGTCAATGGAGTGGATGGAATTGAAGGGTCTAAAGGATCACAAGGTCTAAAAGGAGTTGATGGACCTATTGGAGGTAAAATTATGCCAACCTCTCCAAAACATTTATTTTTTCAGTTCAAGGACCTCGTGGAATTGGCGGAAGATCAGGAGAATACGGTCTTCCTGGTCAATGTGGGCCTATTGGACCCGTTGGACAACCTGGTCCTGCAGGAGTGGATGGATTGTCAGGTCTTCCAGGTAGAGAAGGACTTCTCGGTAAAAATGGCCAGTATTGTGCCTGTCCTGCAAAGAGTTCATATCAAGCTCCACCATATCCTTCTGCTTCTTACAATACACCGAGTTATAATACTCCCTCGACAACATACAACCAACCACAGGCATATAACACACCAACATATCCATCTTCTCCACATAATACACCATCATACCCGGCTGTTGTTTATAATACACCTCAACCATATAAAAAAACGGAAGAATATAGTGGTCCAGACAAGAAAAATTACCAAAAAATAGAAGAACCATATTCTGGCAATGAAAAGATTGATGCTTACATTACTAACAGTCCAATTGGTGAACAAAAAATGGGATCTGACGGTCGTTATTCGGTGAGCATTTCATAAACTGAACAAAAAACATTTAGATCAACGATATGGATCTGCCTTTCTCTCCAAATCTGGAATTTTCAGTCGTTACAAAGCCTCGTTCAACTATTGTGTGAGTCTAAACAGAGAGAAAACAACCCACCAATTGTTTCAGCAACAAAGCTATGGAATTTCGACGAAGATTGAATTCATATGGCATAGAAACTCTAAAGAAGCGTTTTGTTACAATATAACATAACTAATTTAAAATTTTATGACAAAACATACATGTGAATGATCATCTATATGGTATAGACGGATTTTATAAGGACAATGAGATGTTGAACTTTATAAATAAAAAAATAACAAAAATAAATTACAAACTGAAAAAATAAAATTCGACGTCTCGATTTAGGTGAATAACAAGGGAGATCAGACCAGGACATAATGTTTGGATAGGTAAAAGACACGGACATTATGAGCATGTAAAAAGTCAAAAGCTACTAAGATATTTACCCTGGTGCTGGGCCCAAACAAGTACAATAACAACTGACATGGGTGAAAATTTTACACGCATGCACAGGGACACAACACAATAGACAAACCCGGACGAAACAGAAAAACACAGAGGGACATCACACGGGAGGGAGAAACATACAATAAATGAAAGAAAACAATGGCTAAACATTATATAGATAGGCTAGGCGTTCACGAAGAGGGACAGGAAAGGCACCAATAAATCGGTTCCAGTTTTCATCGCCCATATGTCCACGAAAAGCATTTAAGATCTAAAGGTAATAATTAAATTAAATGTAAAACAAACTTGTATAAATTGATTCTTTAACTCTTGTCCTATTTCATTCCATGAAGCTATTGCATCACACCAAAAGATAAAGTCCTAAATATTAAAATAAAATTCAAAAATAGCAGTAATATCTTACTTGTACAATTCCACCAGGGTTATGATTTATCAAATTACATAACCCTTGAAAGGCGCTATATTTCTCACTATTATCTCTAAAAACAATTTTAGAAACTAGAAAACTTACTTGATATTACGTAAGCTTGTACAACAGGCTCGAACAAACGTTTGAAGATGTGGAGCTGTTTCTTCGGCACAGTAGATTCCAAGTCGTCCAAGTGTTAATGCTGTAAACATATCATTTACATTTACTTTGAAGTGAAAAAAAACCGGTGTTTTCCAAAAGAGTTCTCTGCAAATTCTGCTTGTTAGCTATAGCAATTAGATAGGGAAGAATTGCTGGCACAAAGGTTTTCATGTCCGGTCCAGCACGAATGGACATCTAAAACGTAAACAGTAGCTGAAAAGATTTTAAAAAATACTTCTCCAAGACACCAAATAGCATTATTGCAGACAGAAATATTATTTGCATCCAAGTTAACGGAAATCACAGCGACAAAATGACCTGAACAACTATGTGCAACCAGGCAAAAAATCAGCTTACCTAGGAAAGGTTTTACTTGAGTCCAACATGTTTTCACGAGATCTCCTAATAAAGCAAAAGAACTTTGTCGAACATCAGAATTGGCATCCTAAAAACAAGAGTTATAATAAACATTATAATTGACCATTGTTGAAGCTAATACTATATTAATCATGTTTGTTCTCTCTACCAGCGGCTGCATTTGTTCTCCCAGGCTTTCAATAATTCCAGAAAGAAGATCCAATGAGACAACGTGCGTATCCTTCTCAGGCATATCGTATAACTGTGGATTTTGTGTTGCTTGAAAAGTTTGTTGTACGCCAATTGTTACAAACTCAACACATCTGAAACAAATGAATGAAAATTGAATTTTAGAATCACTTACTTATTAAAAATTGGTTCTGCATAGGGTAGAAAATATTGTCCAGTTGCTGTAGCGACAGCACTGATACATTCGACCAACGGAAATATCTCTTTATCTTCATTTGCTACTCGCATAAGCTTATCCATAAGAGTCGGCATCAATGCTTGTACATATTTCTCCTCCGCCATTGCCCTATTTACAGAATGAGCCAATGTTGAGAGAGCATCATAGAGTATTAATAAATTTTTTGCCTGTAATTAGCTTACAAAAAAAATAAAAGGAACTAACTTGATAAACGCGGAAAGCTTGAACAAGCACAGTTATAATTTGGTCTAAATAAGGTGGCAAATATTCAGCACCCTCTTCTTCAAATGATGCAAATGCGCTACACGCTGCCTCTTGTACCTTCTTGTTACCATCGAGAATTCGTTGAAGAAGCTAAAAAGAAACTAAAAAAGAATTGGAAGAAACATACCACCATTATCAAAGGTTCCATAAATTCGTCTTTAGCTTCATCAACGACCCAACTGCAATATCGAGACAAAGTCCAACATGAAATTGAGCGAACAAGCGGTTTCTTATCTCGACAAGTTCCCAAAAGAAAAGGTATCATCTGTGGAAGATGAGGGCGAACTCCATCCATGCATCCTTCTGCAATTGCTCCTAATGCTAATATTCCGGATTCTTTAATTCTCCAATCATCGCTTTCGAGCGTGTCCCGTATACAAGGAAGTAAAACTAGTAGAATATCACTCTTAAAAATACCGGCAAGAACATCAAGTGACGCTGCGGAGCATCGCCCTAAATACCAATAAGAACTTCATAATAAAAACATACTAATATTCCATTCGGTTGAACTATCATCGTCATCCTCCTCTTCTTCTTCGTCTTCACCGTTTGCTCCTTTATTTTGACCTTTGTGGAATCTGGGCTTTATATCTTCAGCTCTATCAGGCTGCATCATGTCATCTTCTTCTGAATCACCCTATAAAAATTGTATACATTGAAGGGTTAATTATCTTACCTTTAAAGCAGCAATATCTTCATCAGAATATCTCATACATTTTAGTAATACGGGTATTAAATTAGGAAGTACAGGTTGCAAGACTTGTTTACAAACATCCGGATTTTCTGATAGTGACAAGTAAAATTCACACGCCTCCAAAGCAATATTTTCATCAGGGTCCTATAAGTCTTAATTATAAAAAAAACAAATAAAGTAACCTGTGATTTAATAATTATATAGTCAATAATATTCGGAAGATGAGGTACTAGCTTTTCTAAATATGAGTCGAGTAAGAGACATAATGATCGGCATAATTGTTTCTGTACTTCCTGGAAAAATAAGCAAAATATTCGAGAAAAGTAAAGTAAACTTACGGGTTCATTATCATGAGCTCGATTAAACAATGCCGGAATATATTGATCAATGATTTCTGCAATTGGATCATTGTTCACCATCAAAATATTGTTGAATGAACTCATGGCCAACCCTCTGAATATTATTTAATGTAAATAAGAATTATAGTCTTACCTTAGCCGTGCATGTTCGCTAGAGAAAAACGATAAAATAGGTAACATAAGCGGCTGTACTTGAATCGGCTCTAAACGATCAGCTGAATCTTCAAATACTTTTTGTATTGCACCAAGAGCACCCTAAAATATCATTAGTTCATAGACTTCTTTACCTCTTGAAGAGAATATTGTTGTTGTGATAACAGCTGTAATAAAGTTGGTAATAATTCTTGCCATTCCCCACAACTTTCTTCCCAGAATATCGTGGTAACTGGACAAATTTAACAGAAACAGAAACTTACTAATAATTCCTACTGTTGCTCTTATGAGCTTTTCAGGATCACCAATTGCTCGTAATGTATTTTCTTTTATATAGTCTCTTACAGACTTTTCATACGTTTTCCATTTAACTCGAATATTATTTTTGAGAATAAGACCTGCGACTGATCGAGGGTCCTAAAGATAGACTTGTTGAAAACGAATAAACTAACCGTTGGGAATTCATTTTGATTCAAGACGAATACTAAATAACAACAAAACTTCGGATGTCCTTGTAATTCAATAAGCTTCTGTTGGACCCGCCGTTGCGTATCGGTATCAGTCGACTGTGATTCTTGCAACAAAACCAAAACCTAAATAAAAAGCATGACAAAGAATGCCGACAAACCTGTTGCAATTCATGCTCATTTGGTTCGAAAGTCATAACCAAATTGTCATAAAGTAAAAACCTGTAAAAGCTATCATCATATCAACAGGCAAAAGAAACTTCAATGGTTAAAAAACCAGAATTACAGCATAATGAATAGCATAAACTATATAGTTCATTTGCGAAATAACAAAAAAAATCAACAATAACAAAAAAATAACAATTCAACTATGCTATTGTTGCTTTGCATAGATCTCTTTCATTCTCTCGTATTTTTTACGATCAGCCTCGGTTACGGAAGGTCGAATCTTTTTTACGGCGGCCTAGAAAAGATGGCGTAATGATAATAAATATCGCCCACCTTAAAATGTTCCAAACCGACTGCCGTAACTGTTAAATTATTATTTATTAACCGTTCTTTCAATGCTATAAGTGATGCCTCATGCACTACAGCTGCTAAATCGGCTCCGCTGAATAGAAAACTAAAATCAAGACAGATGCAACTCACGTAAATCCATCTAGTTCTGGAAGATGAGCAATTTCTTCAAAATTTACATCTTCGGCTAATCTGGGATGTGTTCCATTCTTTGTTGCTTTCCAAAAGATATCAATTCTGTCAGCTGCCGAAGGAAAATCAACAAAAAGTATTTTGTCTAATCGGCCAGGGCGTAAAATTGCGGCATCAACGATATCTACGAGGATCAAATAAGTCAATATTTTCAAACCTGGTCTGTTGGTGGCACCAATGAGGAAAACCTGCTTCCTACCTTCAACACCATCCATTTCTGTCAGGAGCTGGTTTACAAGACGTGCACCGCCTGTACTCTAAATAAAAAAACTAATAAACAAAGCCTTGTACCTCATTATGCGACCTTTTCGGGCAAAGAGCATCAATCTCAT